>JAHLJS010000003.1:16217540-16817540 GCA_038502445.1 Eremochloa ophiuroides | reverse complement strand
GGAACCACACCCGTTCGTGCCAAAACCGAACCCCGGCCACCACACCGCCGCCCGCCTCGCCGGAGAAGCGCCTGTGCCGTGGCCGAGCACCAAAAGGGACCCTGTTAGCCAAATTGGATCCCTTAGAAACGAATATTGGGGCTCGGAGGGGAGGAATTGCCTCGCTGTGAGCTGCAACGTAACCTACCAGAGCTTTAGCCCTGCGGCAGCTCGCCGCCGGCCGCCATGGCACGCCGAATGGTCGGCCAAGGTCACAAACCACCCCCCGACCACTGAGAACCAGCCCCAACCTCTGAAGAGCGGCACCCTCGGAGCCCAAAATTCCGATTCGCCCGAGCCTCCCCGGGAGAGCTCGGGAGAGCGGCACCCTCGGCGCCCAAATGTCCGATTCGCCCGAGCCTCCCCGGGAGAGCTCGGGAGAGAGGCACCCTCGGCGCCCAAATCTCCGATTCGCCCGAGCCTCCCCGGGAGAGCTCGGGAGAGCGGCACCCTCGGCGCCCCGAATCTCCGATTCGCCCGAGCTACGCCGAGCTACGCCGAGTTACGCCGAGCTCCGCCGAGCCCCGCCGAGCTACGCCAAGCTACGCCGAACTACGCCGAGCTACGCTGAGCTCGCCCGACCACCGCCGAGCTACGCCGAGCTACGCCGATGCCCCCCGACCTCTGAGAACCACCCCGACCTCTGAGAACCACCCCCGACCACCGTCGAGCTCGCCCGACCACCGCCGAGCTACGCCGACGCAACCCCGACCAACGTCGAGCTCGCCCGACCAACCACCGAACTGCGCCGACGCCGGCGACTCTCTGGGAACCAGCATCGAACACCTGGTGGGCGACCATCGGGTCTGAGTTCTGATGAGGCGCCACATGCCGCACTACTGGACCCGCGCGCCACGTGGACCAATCCCGAGCTGGTCCTGATTAATCGACCATTTTCCATTTTTCAGAAAATAGGATAATCTTCGGAAATTCATAACTTATTCATACGATGTCCAAAAATTACGCACCATATATCAAAATTCTCAGAAAAATGAGATATACAATCTAAGACTATGTTTGTGTGCATTTGGCTCTTTATTTTATTGGATTTTTCTGAAATACTCTATAAGAGTCGCTGACGCGACTATTTCGTGTTCGATTTCAGAGCCGGAGGAGGATCTGACTAAGGAAGACGACCACGAGTACTTTCAGGAGTTAGGAGACGACTACGAAGGTGCCACGTCCCACCAAATCCTTAGATCCTATTTACGCATTGCAAATGACATTGTTGCTATTGCTTTATGATTATGTATGGATTGGTTGCATGGTAGTATATTTGAATTCCCTGCCTTGATAAGACTTTACCCTGCTGTCTGCTGCTAGATTAGCTGCTGCTTAATTTACTGTTACTCTTCCACTACTTACTACTTGCTATATGCTATGTGGTGGAATTGGGACGGTGTATAACTGATTATAACCACTGGGAGAGAGTGCTGCGTGCGTCTTGGGTGCGTGGTAAGGGTTGATGTCGACCAAGTGGGATGTGAGACAAGCCCATGGGGCAAGTCGTGCCGGGGGTGCAACCTGGGCATCCCCAAGTGAGATACCTATGGCGGGTAAAGTTGTTGAGGAGGTTCCGGGTGGGATAGCCTTGGTGGTTTGAAGCCCGTGGACGGAGGTGCTGTGATGGCACGGGGAGAGTATCCCCTAAGTGGAGATGCCTGCTTGGTCAAACCTAGGATGGACTAGTTTCAGATTCATGGGAATCCTTTTCTACTCACTCGCTTCTGATGGGCGGGAGACGACTGGACTACTTGGTAGGACGGTGCCACTACTGCTAGGTTGAGAGGTGATAAGGGTGGGCGGAGACGATCGATGGGTTCCCGTTCCGTTCTAGATGCACAGTACCACTGGATGGGCCCGGTACTGTGTCTCCCAGTCTCAGCATAACGGTGTAGGATCGGAATATCCCAGGGCTGAGTGGTAGGGTGGCATCGACCTAGGCAAGCAAGCACCCGGAATTCTGTCTAGGTGTTGCGCAACACCTATGATGGCTAATCTTGTGGGTAGTGAAACCTCTGCAGAGTGTACGGTTGATCGATCGATACATATGCCAACTCGTTGGCTATGGACCTTTCCTGTGAAGCTTCTACTAGTGTAGTGAGTGTTCTCTTCTCCCCCCGGATGACATTTTTCCGGCAGTGTACCCGTTGTGGTAGTGTGCCGCTGAGATAGGCCTGAGAGGGAGTTGGGCCTGTCGAATGAGAGCGAGGTGTGGGTAAGTGAGATGTGGTGATGGGAAAGGGATGATGGTGTTAACTGGAGATAAAACTTAACTAATTAAACATTGATTACAGCTGCATAGGAAACCTCAGCCTATAGGTCTGCTTGTATAGCCTTGCATCCACTTTCCACAAAGCAAATGCTGCATAGGTGGGCTCCGTGGCCAGTACAAATCGTACTGATAAATTTGCTGTCAGGTGACGAGAATGAGTACGACTTCGAGGAAGACGATGGCGAGGAATAGGGTCACGTGCTACACTCAAGTTGGCCGTGAAGGATGAAACGTTTCCGCATCTTCTAAAGCTTCTCTGAGTGTTGATTCCGCCAGTGTGGCGATGTAATAATTGTTTATGTAAGACTTAAATATCGTTGTATGGATCCTGGTGTCAACTGAGATATGGGTAATTTCATGGATTGTCCCAAGCAATCTGTTGAATTACAATTCGAGCCTGTGGATTTCCCTTCGCGAAAATCGAGGTCGTTTCATCGTGAACATAGGTCTGCTGTTCGTTTGTGGCCTCTAAGTCCTCCACTTCTCGAACTGTACAACTACTCTCTCCTTGCATGGCACCATCGACAAACTGAACAAGCATGATGTTGTCATACCCACGTTCCAAAGCCTTACTGACGAGAAACTTCCATTTGTTCGTATTGCTTGCCTCGTATAGCTCCCATCTCCATCCATTGTCCCTTAACCTGGGCACCAACATACTAATCTTCAAACGTTACTGCGACGGCGGAAAACCAAACCATTCATGCAACCGGGCTAATACTTGTCTCTGACTGTGATCCAGCAGTGAGTTCAGTTGTGTGTCAAAAAACTGGAACGGACTAAGGTTTACACCGCTATCCCCAGTTCTGATTTTACTTTTGCCATAGTAAATTCTGAAACGAACTAGATCGGACGACATTCTTACTCCCATCGTTAAAATTACACTGTCAGTTGAATATTGCTATAACCCCTAAACCCTACCAAAAAATTAATTACAAAAACTAATACAAGTAGGCAAAAAAATTCCTAACTCAAATAACCATAAATCAAATAAACAAGTACTACTAGACAAAATAAAAAATAATTCTAAAAATAAACTAATACTAACTACATAAATAAACTAACACTAACTACATAAATAAACTAACAGTAACTATTCCTAAAATTCTAATAAATAATCCTAATAAATAAACTAATCTGAAAAACTAAATAAACTAACCCTAACTAACTAAATCAACTAACCTAACCCTAAATAAACAACTAAAGAAACTAATCTAACCCTAACTAACCCTAATAAAAAAACTAAATAACCTTAAAACCATATACGGTACAATAATCTACAACTAAAAGTTACCCTAATCGAATCTACAACTAAAAATAACCCAAAACTAATCTACAACTAAAACGAATCGTAAACTAATGTACGACTAAAAATAACCCTAAATGAAACTACATCTCAAACTAACCCTAAACTAATCTACCACTAAAACTAACTCTAATTCTAAACTAATTTACAACTTGCCCTAATTCTAAACAAATTTAAAACTTACTCTAATTCTAAACTAATTTAAAACTTAACCCTAACCCTAAAACTAAACAAACAACTAAATCTAACTAACCGTAAAACAAATCTACATAAATAACTAATTTAATCTAAACTAAATAAGTAAAATAATCAAATTTCTAAAGTTAAAAAAATAGAAAAAAACAGAAAAAAACTTACCTACGACTGGGGGGCGACGACCGCGGTGGCGAGCGCCGTCCGTGGCCTCCGCGCCCGCGCGGGGAGGGTGGAGGGCGGCGGCGGGGCCCCTCCGCC
Source organism: Eremochloa ophiuroides (assembly GCA_038502445.1). Taxonomy (NCBI): domain Eukaryota; kingdom Viridiplantae; phylum Streptophyta; class Magnoliopsida; order Poales; family Poaceae; genus Eremochloa; species Eremochloa ophiuroides. Next base: position 16,813,467 of record JAHLJS010000003.1, on the reverse strand, counting down.
GGATCCGGCGGCTGGGGGCGGCGGACGGCGGCTGGCGGCAGCGAGCGCGCGGTGAGAGAGAGAGAGAGCGCGCGCGGCGTCGAGAGGAAGGAGACGGCCGCGGTATGTAAAGGGACCTGTCGGCTCCTCGGCGGCCGACAGGCCCCTGTCGAGTCGCCAGCGGCCGACAGACCTATCGGCCGATAGGCCCACCATATCTGGCTCGGCCTGTTGGCGTGGGACACTAGTCGGCTGTGGAGCAGCTGATAGGGGTTTGTCGGCTCCTCAGCGGCCGACAGGTCTCTAATCGGCTCTCCAGCGGCCGACAGGGTGCTATTTTTGTAATTTTTAGATTCTAAATACTAGATTCGCAATTAATCATTAAAAAATATTATTTTAAAAAATTCAACAAAATGCGAGCAAACCAAAAAGGGATCTGTAGTTTTTTTTTTTTTTTTTTGAAGGGAATCTGTTGCTTGTTGGGGATGGGGAATGGATGGGGTTTCGTCGGAAACTAGAGAATTCGGACCGCTCGCTTCGTGGTCTGGCAATTGCGTTTCAATTTTTCCACGGGCTGAAAATGAACGGCATCTGTACAGGCCCATGTGCGATGAAGAAGCCTCCTAGAGATTACTGGGCCTTATGCCTTATCTTTTGTAGCCGTTTGTTTCTGCAGCAGGTAACGGAAACGCAAAGGAATTTAGGCTGCCGACGAGAATGAACTGTTTTTTTATTGCGTTTATGTTAGTGTACACATTACTAAACAGGGTTGATATCCTTTTTGTATACAGAGGGAATATATGACCTAAATCCTGAAATGCGTGTGATATTTATGTATCCACTGCTGGAGACAGTGTTAGAAACCCCGATATTTGTGGGCCTCTGACTCGGCAACTTGTATCCTACTGTTGAGGACGACCATACTGATTCACGTGTCATATTGTCATGACGTCCGGCCTGAGGACTGAGTGAAAACATAGAAGTGATAGATGCCGACCGGCCGGCCTTGGCCAGCTTGGTTAACGACGCAAACAAAGCTCCAAGAGTCGTCCAAGTCAACTGTCGTACGTGGTCTTTTATAGATGCCACAACACAAATAAAGCGCGCGCGCACACACACACAAATCAGCCAAGAACACTATCCTCGCGGCCCCAACCCCTATCTGGTCGGCCACGACGACGAGCGCCGGAGTCCCAGAGATCAGGATGGGTAGCCAAGGACAAGCGGCAACCCACGCACGGGGAGCGGACGCAGACGACACCGGCAGAAGATCCCAGGCGGCGCACTTTGTGTTCGTGCCGCTGATGGCTCAGGGCCACCTGATCCCGGCCGTGGACACCGCGCTGCTGCTCTCCAGGCACGGCGCGGTCTGCACCGTCGTCGGGACTCCGGCCTCGCTCGCGCGGGTGCGCCCCACCGTCGAGTCCGCCGCCCGGCAGTCGTCGGCGGGCCTGCCGGCGGTCCGGCTCGTCGAGTTCCCGATCGACTACGCCGAGGCCGGCCTGCCCGACGGCGCCGACAACATGGACAACGTCCCGGCAGAGCACGTGCGGAGCTACTTCGACGCCGTCGCGCTCCTCCGCGCGCCGATCGAGCGCTACCTCCGCGCGCACGCCGCGCCGTGGCCGTACCCGACGTGCGTCGTGTCGGACTTCTGCCACCCGTGGACCACGGTGCTCGCGGCCAACCTCGGCGTCCCGCGCCTCAGCTTCTTCAGCATGTGCGCCTTCTGCCTGCTGTGCCAGCACAACGTCGTGCGGTTCGACGCGTACCACGGCGTCGCCGGCGACAACGAGCCGGTCGTCGTGCCTGGTCTGGAGAGAAGGGTCGTGGTGACGAGGGCGCAGGCCGCGGGCTTCTTCCGGGAGGTAGCGGGGTGGGAGGACTTCGCGGACTACGTCGAGCGCGCGCGCGCCGAGGCCGACGGCGTCATCATGAACACCTTCGAGGAGATGGAGCCGGAGTACGTCGCCGGCTACGCGGCGGCCAGGGGGATGAAAGTTTGGACCGTCGGGCCGGTGTCGCTCTACCACCAGCCAGCAGCAGCAGCAGCGCGCCGCGATGACGCTGGCGGGGAGAGGGAAAGCCACCGACATCGACGCCGACGAGTGCCTCCGGTGGCTTGACGGCAAGGAGCCTGGCTCCGTCGTGTACGTCAGCTTCGGGAGCCTCGCGCAGGCGAACCCGAAGCAGGCCGTGGAGCTCGGCCTCGGGCTGGAAGCGTCGGGTCACCCGTTCATCTGGGTGATCAGGAACGCCGGCGAGTACGACGCCACCGTGCGCGCATTTCTGGATGGCCTCGAGGCGCGCGTCGCCGGGCGCGGCCTGCTCATCAGGGGGTGGGCGCCGCAGGTGCTGATCCTGTCGCACGCCGCCGTGGGCGCGTTCGTGACGCACTGCGGGTGGAACTCCACGCTGGAGGCCATCACCGCGGGGCTGCCGGTGGTGACGTGGCCGCACTTCTCGGACCAGTTCCTGAACCAGAAGATGGCCGTGGAGGTGCTGGGCATCGGCATCAGCGTCGGGATCACCGAGCCGCTGCTGTACCAGAAGGTGGAGAAGGAGATCGTGGTCGGCCGGGACGTGGTGGAGGAGGCCGTGAGGAGCGTGCTGGGCGGCGGCGAGGAGGCGGACGAGAGGCGGCGGCGGGCCCGCGCGCTGGCGGTCAAGGCGAGAGCCGCCATGCAGGAGGGCGGGTCGTCGCATTGCAACCTGCTGGATCTGGTCGGGCGCTTCGAGGGTGTCAAGGCCGAGGCCACCAAAGGCGCGTGAAGGAAGCAACGGAGCTTGGTGAAGGTGTACTGTGGATAAAGTCTATCAGCTGCGTTTAATTATTTTACAAGGATCACTCAATAGGATTTATTCACTCGTGTTTTTTTTTAAATACATTACAGTATAGACATCCACGATATACACGCATACTCATCCTCTATAAACACACGTACCGTAAATTCTTGAACCGACATATTTCAAAATTCACGAAGTTAATGTTGGAGCCTCTTTGCCGACGAGGACACCACCTACTACTGAAAGCATAACAGTCGTAAAATTCAGGAATAAATTTAGGAAAATACAAATATCCGTGCCAAGTTGAGGACTTAGAACCATGTGGGCGGTTCCATTGCAAGGAACCCAACTAACCAATCTATGATCAGTTCACTTGTGGTTAAGTTTTATGCACAGTCAAAAGAAGCCTTATAGAGTTTATTTAACATTTGCAAGTATGATGAAGAATGAGGTTAGTCTCAATGGGAGACTTAATGTGCCCGTTTCCTAACACTCAATGTGTTAAAAATAGTGTAGATAGATAGATTTTATCCCATAAAACTTTTCTATATCTCCCCTCATTTATTTTATGCCATATCACACTCATAAAATCTTTACTATACCATCCACCCTCCTGGCCCCTCGTTTGGCCCCGTCATCCGTTTTTCTTGTTCCGTTGGATTTTAATAGGACGTCTAGCGTTTCCAGAGGATTCGATCCTCTCCGCTATTCGTCTCTTCCAGGTTGCGCATCCTGCGAGGCGGTCCTAAGGATCCATCTGTTAAAAATAGTGTAGGTAAATTTTACCCTATTAAACTTTCATATATCTACCCTTATTTATTTTGTGCCATATCACATTCGTAAAATCTTTCCTATAAGAATCTTGCCCCATCCACTTCGGCTCCTCATTTGGCCCTGTCATCCGTTTTCATGTTCGGTTGGATTTTGATCGGACGTCTAGCGTTTCTAGAGGATTCGATCCCTTTCCGTGATTCGTCCCTTTCAGGTTGCGCGTCCAACGTTTCCTCGGCACCGCCTCGCTCCAGCATGACTGCCTTCACTGCGAGAGCTGGCCATAGAAGCGAGCACACACGAATCAACCGCGCTTAGAACATAGAGCATGGCGACCGGCGATGAGAGTACGAGACTGTACGTTGGAACTAGCCTAAGCCTTATGTTAGCCTCCTGAAAAGGCCTGATCTGGCCTTAGCCGATCATGAGCCTTGTTTCGACAAGATAACATTTTAATTGAAAAAATATAGAAATGGTTTACGGGGAATCTCAAACTTCAAGTACCAGAGCATCGATCACATCATCACGTCGTGCTCCTTCTCCAGGCTGGTGTGGTGGCTCCTACGGCTCCTCAGCCTAGCACTGTTGGACGTCACAAAGCATACCATAGGACAGTGGATTCTTGCGGGAGCGCGGAAGCTAGGTCGTCTAGTTAGGGAGTAATCACCGTAAGTTTTGGCTTGGGAGCATATGCGTTTTGCCTCCCCCATAGCGTGTGGTTGCATAGTTTGTCATGTAAAACTTTCCTCCACCTAATATAATGATGCGCAAATCTTATTTGTTTTTTTATTTTTTTTCTGAAAAAATGGGTTCCTTGGCTTGGTGGTGGGCACGGGAGCCGTGCCGCGCTACACGCAACTGAACGGCCGCGCTCCACGGCTCACGGGACCAGACTCCTCGCGCTCGGCGGCTCGCGAGTCGCGCCAGCCAGTGCCAATGCCAGCCGAACCCCACTCGCTTGTGCTTCACCCAACCGCAACGCCGCAACGGCAACGGCTCCCGTGCCGCAAGATTCCACTAACTACAAAGTAGGAGCACAAACAAGTCCACTGCTAGTCTGCTACTCTGCTATCCGCTAGATCGCTACCCTCGCGCCGGAGTCGCCGCCACGATGGCCTCCCGATCCGCCGGGCTCTTCGCCGCCCTCCTCCTCCTGGCCGTCGTCGCGGACCTCGCCGCCGCTGGGGACGCGAAGTGGCGGGAGGAGCAGGCGCGGGACCGGGTGCCGCGGGTGCCGGGGCAGGCCTTCAACACCAGCTTCGCGCAGTACGCCGGGTACGTCACCGTCAGCGAGCAGCGCGGCGCCGCGCTCTTCTACTGGTTCTTCGAGGCCGAGGAGGACCCGGCGTCCAAGCCCCTCGTGCTCTGGCTCAACGGAGGTGCGCTACCAGCCTACCACTACCTACCTACCCATCGCCCGCCCGCCTGCCCGGGTGCTTTGTTCGTTTGCTGCGTGATCCGTTTCGTCATTCGTGCTGTGATGTTGTTGGGGCCTGGTGGGTACTTGTGGTCGTGGGGAGATTTAGGGATCAGTCATTTGATGATGTGTATTTTCCATGCTTCATTGAGATGGTGTGGCGAGAGACGGGGCAACCAAGGATTTTTGCTGACTTGTTTGGGGGGATTTTGGGGGGGGGGGGGGGGGGGGGGGGGGTTTATCTGAAGGTCTACAGCTTGTTTTGGAACAGAGTAGCTGAGAGTGATGCCTTGCGTGCGCATCTCGTGTGTACATGTAGAGATGCTTGTGGAGTTGTGGTATCTCATTCATATAAGTAGCATTGCGCATGAGTTTACTGGAATCAGCTGTCTCTATCTGTTGCAAATGGTTGCCAGTGATTTACTAAACAGGCATAAGGTTTACCCTTGGGCTATTGATAAACTTAACCGGTCCGGGCTATGCTCCTTTTTACTCAAGTTCATCTGTTGTACAGTATATTACGATAAACAGTTAAATTACAACATGTAAATCTTCCAGGTCCTGGATGCTCGTCCATTGCTTTTGGACTCGGAGAAGAAGTAGGACCTTTCCATGTTAATGCAGATGGGAAGGGGGTGCATGTCAATCCTTATTCTTGGAACAAAGGTACCCTCCAATTAAATAGATATATGTTCACAAACGATACCGCTGTTTTCCGCTTTTAATTTCTTCATGTGCTATTTTGTGTCTTTTTCTTAACCTTTTGTTTCTGATCTCCATAGATTGTTGGATTGCTGATACTATCATTATGTAAATCGTAACTTTTTTCTGTTATACAATTAATCCCAGTCAGGCAGCAATTTGAATTTACTACATTTTGCAATAGCTTAGCATTCTTGGTCTTTGTTTTTTTTTTTTTTTGTTAAACAAACCGGTAGGCTTTATATAAAATCTGGGAAGGATCACAACTGTGAAAAGGTAAACTTGAAAAAAGAAGAAAAAGAGGTTTTCAAGTATGCCTGCCAATTATTTTTTTCCCTGAATTTTGAACTTTCCTTAAACAGTAAGCCCAATCTTATTTCACAAATTCTTGCCTTTAGCCGCGGAGTTGATTTCAGCTTTGTTAGATGCAAAGTGCAACTTGACCATTGATTCATGAACCTTTCCTAAGTGCTCATAATCATATCTGATGAAACTCTAGTTTCATTCTTATAGAACTTTCTTGTTTTAGCAAAACTGTAAGTTTATTTTCTATAGTTAAGCTTATAAGTTATATATATATTTTTTCTCTCGAACAAGGCAGGATAGCTGTGTTGCATTTGATAGAAGAAAAAGAGTAGTGTATCAGTTGTTATTCACTGTTTAACTCCACCTTTATACTCCATTACTCCAATGGGATTTGTTAATAATGTCTTTCATTTTGCAGTTGCAAATTTACTGTTCCTTGATTCACCTGTTGGTGTTGGTTACTCATATTCAAACACCTCTGATGATGCTTTAAAAAATGGGGATGCGAGAACTGGTACTGTAGCCCTTGCACTATTAGTTATCTTATTAACATGGTATTCCTGGTGAATGAAATTTTATTGGAATTTGCTCACTGGTTCTCTCAATGTTTTACAGCCATGGATTCATTGGCCTTCTTACTGAAGTGGCTTGAACGCTTTCCTCAGTACAAGGAACGTGAGTTTTATTTGACAGGAGAGAGTTATGCTGGTGAGTACCTTCTATGAAATTCTGTTCTGTGTGTATTAACTACTATTTTTCTAAAAACATTGCAAAACTTTGATGGAACTCCGATTCGGTTAGGTCACTATGTTCCTCAGCTGGCTCAAGCCATAAAAAGGCACCATGAGGCTACTGGTGACAAATCAATTAATCTAAAGGGCTACATGGTATGTTTTTGGTAATTATTTACTTCTCCAATAACATCATGTATTTATTAACCCAGGAATATGCTTTTATGATGACTAAATTACATATTTCTTGTTATATTTATAATTGACTTTGCAGTTTTTGTTGTCCCTTATGTCCTATGTCCTTGTCATAAAAGTACCTTGAACTTTTGATTTGCAAATCAAGTGTAATGTTATCCTAATGACTAATTAGTATGTTGGGCTAATGCAATGGTTGACTGACCTTTGTCTGCTACTCATTTATATGATGTTATCTAATTAGTATTATTATGTTTCCTCATTGCCTTTTCTTTCCTGGTTATCAAAGGATCTTATTTGATGTTATCAGTTATCCTAATTAGTATTATTATGTTTCCTCATTGCCTTTGCTTTCTTGGTTACCAAAGGCGCCCCCCTCTCCCGGGAACTGTATACTTTCATCAGTGGGGATGCCAAGAATAGCTGGCTCGTATTTGTATTGAGATGTATTTTGAACTATACTATAACACATAGAACCAGAGTTTTAGTGTTGTTTCGTTATATTTGAGTCATTTCATGCAGGTAGGAAATGCTCTCACTGATGATTTCCATGACCACTATGGAATATTTCAATTCATGTGGACTACTGGCCTTATCTCTGATCAAACATACAAGCTGCTGAATGTTTTCTGTGACTATGAGTCATTTGTGCATTCGTCTCCACAGTGTGATAAGATTCTTGATATTGCTAGCACTGAAGCTGGAAACATTGATTCATATAGCATCTTCACACCCACATGCCATGCATCTTTTGCCTCATCGAAGAACAAAGTGATCAAAAGGCTACGTGTAAGTTTTTAAAATCCAAAACTCAAGCAATAGTACATAGTTTCAGGAGTACATGCGTTGCAATGAAAATCAAACAAAGTTATTGTAAGTCCTAGATGCTCGTGTTCCAATTTGGCAATTTATCATACACATGTATACATTTGTTTTGTAAATTTGTATAATATTCCATAATGATTAATATAATAGATTATTTGAATTCTCTATTGTTGATCCTAATGCCACACCAACATGCATCCATCAATGGATGAATAAAAACTATTCCAAGGTGGAAGTAGTAGAACCTACCAGGCTATCACTACATTTTGACTCAGCTGCATATCTATGTGTAAGTTACATGACTGTTGCTTTCCCCTGAAAATGAAAAGGAATACTGCAGTCTTAGATTCACTATTAGTCTTTTTATTAAAAAAAAAACTTCAAAAATTTTAAAAGGAGTTCCCCATTTAGGTTCAAATTTGACTTACATAAACTAGAGGGAAAAGGAGTGTCTTGGATCTGTAGTTTACAGTCCCATACTAATTCTGGTATCCCATATCAGGGTCCAGAAACCACCAAACCAGGAGCTTTGCGCTACATGCATATTGTTTTAAATGGATTGTGTAGAACATTATTAATGTTAGATGAAGCAGAATGCTTAAAGCAAGATAAATAAAAAAATTAAAAGGACAAATTGGAAGTCCACCACAATCTGGTGGCATCTATTGGATTCAGTCTGCCATCTAGTTCTGGCCTGGACGCGCAGGTTTAACTTCAATTTGTGAACCCTGATCTATGCAGTTGATTCTGTTTGTGATAATGCGAATGGAAACATCTGACACTTAAACTGTTATTGTTCCTGAACTGGCAGTTCCACATATCTTCTGACATTATTTCTTTGAATAGTCTGCTGGAAAAATGGCAGAGCAGTATGATCCATGCACTGAGCAGCATTCAATTGTATACTTCAATCTAGCCGAGGTTCAAAAGGCACTTCATGTTAATCCAGTTATTGGAAAATCAAAATGGGAGACCTGCAGGTAACTCTTATAATTGTATTTGACACCTGATGCTGTCAATACCCTGACACGTTGGATCGTGAATTCGTGATGATGAACTAACAAGTGACTCATCTTATAAATGTTCTTTTGCTGGCAAGTTCTTGTTTTTTTATTTGTAGTTACACTGTTCATTTTGGCAAGAGTAAAAGATTATTCTATTTTTCTTTCCACTAATCCACTGCATGATTTATGGCTATTGATCTTATTACTGTCACTGTCATGTGGGCCCGACAACCTCCTGGGGAAAATGTATAGTCATGCATGGGGTTGGGGGGGGGGGGGGGGGGCTCAAGGAGGTGCATGGTTGCATGCTGAGACAGCTGTAATCAATGGAAGTTAGTGTGCTGGTTCAGGGAGGCGCATGCACAGCCATCAATGAGCATTAGTGTGTTGGTTGAGGGATTAATGAGAAGGAGAGAATTGAGGAATCAAAGGGCTGGGCGCCAGCCAGAGGCTGGCCACCTCTATTTATATGCTGTAACCTGTTTTGAATGAACCAGACAATGAACAAAGTTATCTCCTAATCTACCTTTGCTGCTCTTAATCTCATCCCCTTCTACTCTGGTCGACCAGGCAAAAACCCTGGCACCATTATCAGGCCTTGGCTACGAACTAAGGAGCCAAGGGCCTCCTACCTTGGGCACTAACGTCCTTGACAGTCACAAGAATATTTTTGGATCCGGGTCATTGTACAAGCAATTCTACTGTAACATGTTTATGCTTTCAATATGAATATGCATTACTTGGATTGAGCTATTCATTTTTCAAGGTTATTTCATAATTCATACTAATTGAATTGTATTAATGGATACAATGACACAAAACACTGATAAGCATATTTTGGCACTGTCAATCTCTACAGCGAAGCTGTTAATACTCATTGGGGAGACTGTGAAAGATCTGTGCTGCATATCTATCATGAACTTATACAGTATGGCCTTCGTATATGGGTGTTCAGGTGATTCCTAATACTGAGATTTGAAAGACAAGTTGCTATCCCACCCAAACATAGTTCTTATATGTCTTTTACTGAGTTTAGAATGTAAAGAAAAGAATTGGTTTGGTTTTTTGGCTCCTGGGTATAAATTTGTTGTAAATAACTAGTTTATATATGCATAAAATTGTAAACAAAAGTATTACACAGATGATTATTGTTCTTATTTTTCCCCAACTTTTCCAGTGGAGATACAGATGCGGTGATTCCAGTGACTTCAACTAGATACAGCATTGATGCTCTCAAGCTTCCAACAATAACTCCATGGCATGCTTGGTACGACGATGGTGGCGAGGTACGTCCTTCCTCACCTCAGCCCGTGGGTCTTCAATATTACTAGAAACTCTTGCGTGCCCTACCCTCCAGAATTTTTTTAAAAAATCTAAACAAGTAGTGTCAAATTAGGTCATTCTCTTTTTTATTACAAAAATAATTATGACACTTTCATCCACAAATCATCCACAAATATTAATAAATCTGAGATGTAAGAGCATCTCCAAGAGTTTGTCAAACTCACTTGCTATCCTTTATTTTTTTGGCAAAACAAGAGAAATCACCCCTCCAACAGTTTGGCATCCAACTTGACAAATTTTAGCAACTTGGTAAATCTCCTCCCTCCACGCGCATATATGCGCGCGCGCAAACGAGCGCGGATTGCCGGGGTACGTAGAGGTGGAAGGGCGAAAAACTAATTTTGTTTCTGTCTCAGGGTTTCTGATGTAAGTTTTCAAGAGGTGGAAGGGCGTAAACATAATTTTGTTTCTCTCAGGGTTCCTGACGTAAGTTTAATCTGAGTTTGGCAAGTGAATTATGCCAAACTGTTGGAGAGGGGCTCTTTTTTCACTTGCCATACATTTTAAAGAGTTGCCAAATCACAAAATTTGACAAGTGAATTTTGACAAACTCTTGGAGATGCTCTAATATTGTAGAACCAAGAACCAACCATTCAATTGGCATACAGTACTCACAAAGGTCTCACCATCATAAATTACAATGAACCAAAAGGTATTTACAGAAGGGCACAAAGAAGTCAACTCTCATTACATCTGTAAGGAAGAACTATTGTCCTGGCAAAGATTGAGCTCACGGCATGATTTGGCAGTTCAACACATTGTCCCAAAGACATTTAGCACGCTTTGCGGCGCCCTACCAAGCATCTTAGGAACCCAGGTCATTCTTGCTGATCATTTCAAATATGAGTATATGACACCATATAAATCCTCTCATTGCTAGCCGAGCCTTTCAATCATTTTAGGCATTACAGATATTTGAGTCTCTTCTTTAGAAAATCAAGCATATATGTAGGCACTCAGCAAGACCGCAAGAATATACGCTCTAGCTGGTGTGCCAACATTAACCACAATCAGTTATACTCAATCTTCTTCGTGACCATCAAAACAAAGGCCAACTCCTAGCTATGTGGGGCATAATCTGATTCCACACTTAGCTTAAAGAGAGAGAAAAAATGGCATTGCGCCCCCTATAAGGCATAGACATCAGAAGTAGTAGAAATGTATTCGCTACGTCTATACGGCCAACACTTCTGTGCGTAAAAGCTGCTAATCCAACAGAAAAAATGAGCATCACTTCCAGCTAATTTATCACTGAATACCTTTTGCTAAGAACCGTGTTGCATGTGCATCTTCCAGGATCCTATATAAGAAAGCTGGGCATGATCAAATATGTATTTTTAATGTCAAATTCGATGGCAAGTAGTGCAAGATCAGCAGGCAAATTAATTTGTTCTGCAGATCGGTACCCTTTCCAGCATCAAGGATGTCGATTGCAACAACTCGTGTAGGTTCTACATCATCACACTTAGTAACAAAGGCAAGACATGATGAACAGAACTATGACGAGGCCTCAATCAGATTCAGAGATGATACATAAACAGTCCGAGGGAGCAAAGAATGGGTGGCATTCAATGTTCCAAGACTCATCAGCCCACAACATATGGACATGAGAAGAACATACCTATGACCGCATCCATCATGGGCAAGCATCACATCAGGGGAGGCAGGCATCAGATCAGCACCAGATTGACGCTCATAGCTACGGAAGCAACAAATCATTATAACATGATAAACTTGAGAATCAGAATTTTACACTTGAAGATTATGTCCATGTATACTATAAGTGCGTCCAGTTACTCAAACTTGCATCCCAAGGTATAATACAGTATGCTAAAGTCCAAGACCAGACAACAATAGTTGTAGATTAGGAATGCATAAATTCCAGAGGAAAGGATCTAAACCGCTAGCCTGCATATAATGTGAACTAAGAAAGAAGGAATTATCATAGCAAGGCATTTTTTTTTTAAAAAAAATGGTTACCTGACAGGAAGTTTTTTCATTTACTATTTTAGTAATCACTAATTATCTTATACCACTTTCCACGATTGCTATGCTCTCGGTAATTTCTGTTTTGTTGTGATAATATCTAAGGTATTGTTAGTTGATGGCACTAACAATGAAACCAAAAATATCTGTATTAGTTGTTAGGATATGAAGGACCATAAAACTGCTAAGGACCAAATGCAGGTGGCTACAATGTAAAACAGAGTAAATCAAGAACAAGGAGGAAAGAGCAACAAAACTAACAGGAGTGTATACGAATAAAAACAGTAAGATGGCTGATAATTTCAGGGTGTATCAAATATTAGAGCTGTCTTGTGCATGGCACGAGATGTTAATTAAGGAGCATATCACAAAGTACATATAGTGAGCATAGCTTAAATGCTGATGTACGAAATCCAGTCCTGCTTGTAAGCCACTCAATCACCAGGAGAGCATGCCATGGGACGATCTGAGAAGATAATGGCTTCCCCAGGCATTCCCAAATTTTTTGCACCCCAAGCCTTTTGTGACCTTTAACCAACCATACATGTCAACCAAATGAAGATGGACAGCCACATTATGATCTGAACATAATGCAAAAACTAAAACAGGGTGCACAGGTTTTTATCAAACATGTACACGACATCATCCCTATTGCCTGTGCGCCTCAAGCCCATCAGGTACATGCTGTGCTCATCATTCCGGTTATTGTTATCAATCATTTAGGGCAAATAAAAAATAAATTTATATCCTTCCCTAGAAATTGGAAATTTAATTACACAGCCTGCTGTAATGCATTTGATAATGATAAGATAACAAAGCGCAACTGCCTTCGTGTACCTCTCGACATAACAAAGTGGAGCTCCTTTGTGTACTTCCTGACCTACCTCATGAGCCAAGACGGCGGTACCTTCCTTCCCTGGCAGCTACTGAGTCCTTACCTTTGTCCCCTTGCTTGCGGCCACAAGTGTCGGCTCCTCCACCGGCACAGCATTTTTGGCCTCATCACAAGCGTCTCAATCTGTCAACAGAAATACAAGGCACTCAGCCACTCACCTTTGACGGACACGCTGTAATGCCAAGCTTGGTGCCGCTATGCCACTTATCTACTCGCTGCGCCGCCGTTGCTTGAGGGGGGCAGCTAGGGGCGGCAGAAGGCGGAAACCACAGGAACAGGGCGGCAGACGGAGGATCTCACACCTGCGCCGAAGCCAGGAATGTTGTCATGCTACAACCAAGCCAGGGCGTGTAGCGAGATACAGCGGAGGTGAGAAGAGAGAAAGGAGTAAAGGACCGAGGGAAGTTGGGGCTGGCCGGTTGGGGGCTTGGGTCCAGGAGGAGGGCTCTTTCACAAATTCGCCTGCGGGGATTTTTTTTTTTTTTGAAAGAATGGCGACGATGTCGAATTTTCTCTTCTTTATGTTGAAATAAAGTCTAGATCAAGGAGCGAAGTGTAAATTATTTGTGAGCAGTTGCTATCCTCTCCTAGTTGTAGGACTGCAGGTTTACTTTCCAGAAGGTGTCTTTTTTTTTTTTTTGCAAAGCGGGCAACGCTACGTGTGCACACGCGAGGGCTCAGAGCGCCCGTGGAGAACGGAGAGCAGCAATCGGCAGTAGGTTTTAAGGAACCGGACTAGCAGCTGTGCATGTTCAATTTGTGGTGTGTTTCTGCATATTTTGTCCTCGGTATCTCTCTTACCAATAAAGCTGAACAAATTAATGCCACCACAGTTATCCATCTCATTGGAGTTATGCTGTCCATTCTTGCTAAAAGACAAGGAAATAATAATTGTGTAATCCATGAGAAAATTGTAAAAATGACTCTCCATACATCGCGCTTCGCAAAAATAACTCTCTAAACATCGTATTCGCAAAAATGACTTTCCAAACATTGGCTTCTTGATTTCCATAACACTATCCGTATTTTACTCCTTTTCTTTAACTAAATACATATATTTTCTAAAGAAAATTCGTATTGTTGCATGAAAGAGGCCCGACGTCCGACGTCCATCTACTATCGCCCGACGTTCCATCCGCTCAATCGCCCGCACGTACACGGTCTCTCTTTCTTGCGTTGTGAGAGTCGCCGCCGCCATGGAGGAACGTGGAGAGGTGGCGCCTGCCGACGCTTCACACCGTGGAGGAACGCCATGGAGCCTCTCCTGGAAGACGCCTGCCAGGGCCGGCCGCAGCTGATGCCCTAGGCACGCCAGGGCAGCCGCTTGCCATGGCAGGCCGCAGCAGATGCCCTAGGCACGCCGGCGGCCAGTGGCCTGGCTGGGCTGGCCGCATCTGGGTCGCCTGCCGTGTCGCTCAATGGCCAGCGAGGGACGGCCGCGACGCCCAGTGGCCTGGTGCCCTCCTCGCCAGCCGGCCAACCAGAGTCCAGCGAGCGGCCATCCATGGAACGAGGCATCTAGCGAACGAGCCATCCAACGAGCGGCCACCTAGGCGCGGCTGCCATCCATCCAAGGAGGAAATACATGTATTTAGTTAAAGAAAAGGAGTAAAATACGGATAGTGTTATGGAAATCAAGAAGCCAATGTTTGGAGAGCCATTTTTGCGAATACGATGTTTAGAGAGTCATTTTTGCGAAGCGCGATGTTTAGAGAGTCATTTTTGCAACTTTCTCGTAATCCATTGAATATTCTTCCCTGCGCAATTCATTTTTATGAACCATGTCTATATTTGAGACTAAATTCTGTTTTGATTGCAAAAGCTTAACTTACATTTGTTGACATTACAAGTTTTTACTTTTACATTTGTCGATATCTGTAGCAGTGTGCACTGTGCACAATTCACTTCAGACAGTTCTATATTTTGTCTGTTGAATGCTACTCAAAGCTTGAGACTTTGAGGAAATTAATGCTAGAGAAGGGAAACACTGGACATAGAACTCCCACAATCTACAGTTGGCATTCTTAAGCCGTTTTAATTCACAGGGTGCCCCATCTACTTTGTTTCAGACATATCACAGGGTGTTCTAACCTTTCATTGATCTGTTAAGCATAAGCACTTGCACACATGGTCTTGGACCTGCAGAAGTCTGTACATACCCTACTTGACCACCTAGGCCAGATGCGAAACTCCCAAATTTTGGCCACATGTTACTTGTAATGGTTTCCTTTCAATCGGGACCCACTGTATTTTACTGGTCTTTGCTCTGCAGAGTTCCTTACTATCGTTTATTTGATTCTTGCTCCAAAAAAACATGTTCTTTTTTGGAGTACCTATCATCTATTCCTAATTTCTTATTATTATGTGTTTATTATAAATAGGTCGGTGGATGGACCCAAGGGTATAAGGGACTCAATTTTGTTACCGTGAGGGGAGCAGGTCATGAAGTTCCTCTTCATCGACCCAAACAGGCTCTCACACTAATCAAATCATTCTTGGCTGGGAGCCCAATGCCTGTGCAAACCAGTACACACAGCGACATATAGTCTGTACTGTGACAACTGATTCAAGAGATGAACATCCCCAAGCACCCAAATCAGCCAATTGTTCAACCCGGCTTGTTCTGCAACTTGCTATTGCTGTTTATGTATCAGAACTACTGGTGCGTGGTGCCTGTTACCGTAGCCGTTTATTTATCAGCCCTGTTGGTGCTTGGTACCAATTATCCCCCAAAACAGGGGGGCAGAACTGCGGAATAGTTTTTGTTGCCATGGAAGTGATACCATGTGTTACCGACTTACCATGAGTCCATGAGCCTAAGAATAAATTTGCATCAGCGTCACATCACTGTATTCGAAAAACATCGTTCCATAGTATTTTCTATGCACAAGGCGTGATTTCTGATGTCTGCAATAAACGATTAGGACTTGGAAAAAAAAATGAAATACTGCTGTGTTGCATCTGTGTGATCTGTATTATTTGCACTCTAGAGGACTTCATAGTTCAGAGATACAAGCATACGATGGACCGTGGTAAATGGTTAATTACTATCCTAGCCTGCAAAGCTATTGTGGCAACCTGCCAACCTCCACAAGAACATGTTTAATTTGTTCCTTTTTTTTTGAGGGGATGTTTAATTTGTTCCTGAGGTTGCGAGCTTGCGGCACACAATTGGCTATGTACTAGCTGGTGATAAACCTGAAATAGAGATGTACTATCCTGATCCTGTTTTGAAGCTGTTTAATCATTATCATCTGATGAGCCGAAACTAAATCATCAATAGCATTCAGTCATCTGTGATTACAGATTCACAACATGCTGATGTCATAAATTCTCGTGCTAGTATTATATGATTGGTCTGAAACTCTAGACATGATGTAGTGGCGCATGATCGGTAGTTTGATACAAATATCTTGGTAGGAATCTTTGTCATTCGTGATCTAATATCCTAATTTTGCACTTGCGTGTCTTTTCATTGACATTGAGGCTCTTCAGTCAATTCCACTTACGGTTCCGCCCAAATATAATTGATATTTCTGGCTTTACTTCCAAAGGAAATAAACAAAGCTAACCTGCTTAGGCACCCAGCTTTTTGTTCCTTTTCTTTTTCCTTTTAGTCTTGCATTTTGTAGAGTGTGCACTAAGCACTTTTTTTTTTTTGACTTGCTTTCCTTTCATTTATATCAATCGGCCGATGCCTCCGAGTGCAGCAAATTCGCAACACACGCTGTGCACTTCTTGATTACTTGTATGACATTAAACGGTTTATTGTTTTTTATGTCTAATAGTAAATTGATATTTTCTTTATATGCTGATTGGATTTTCAGTTAGGAAGTGTCAACTACATATATATCCTTCGTCCTTTTTTTTGTCTAAAAGTTATGTTGGATACACTTTTTGATTGAGACCAGGTCAGCTTTCTTACTTTCTATACATACCTTGGTGCCATTTTCCCTGAAATAAGCAGCAAGAGCTTCGGCATTTCAAACGACTGAGAGGAGTAAAAATTGCACATTATTTTGGTAAGGATTCCTGAAAAGAATATGCATTGAGAATTTGTGTTTTCAGCACTGCTACAGCTAACCTGTTAGTTCAATTTCTGCTATTGGATGCTAACTTTCTATGTTATGAATGCATTTAGCCACTACTAGTTCTTTAAGGGTGTACTCAGCAGTGGGAAGACAACCATACAAGGATCAGAGCTGAGAGAGAGCGTTTCATTGGATTCCGTGCGAGACTAGACACTATAGGGTTCTCAGTGCCAGCGCTTCATTCCCATCGGTGCCTGACCAATAGGAACGCACCTCAGCTGGCGATTTAACCCCGAACGCACCTCAGCTGGCCTGGAGACTGAAATTAACAAATTAATGAAAAAGGCTGGGAAGACAACCATGCAAGGATCAGAGCTAAGAGAGAGAGTTTCATTGGATTCCGTGCGAGACTAGACACTATAGGGTTCTCAGCGCCAGCGCTTCATGAAGTCATTTATCCTTGGCAAAGCTTAGGAAGTGTGTGTCCGTGTGTGGTGGAGAGGCCATTTTTCTAATTTAGGGCACGTTTGGTTCCCAGCCACAAGTTGCCATAACTAAGGTTAGGTAGAAGCCACACTTGTGGCTACCTAAATTCTATGGCAAATTATGAGTGTTTGGTTGATAACAAAGATGTGGGACAAAATTGTGGCAACTGTTTGGATTGCAGCCACATGTCGGTCAAAATGCCTCAATTCCATTCATTTGGATGACTGCCACAGATATTTGATATTTGACAAATCAAACTTTATAGGAGTATGTACTACCTCTGTAAAAGAAAGAAACATATGATTTTGTTGGAATGGGTGTTTAGATTAGTGTAGGAAAAGTATAGTAAACAACGGTGTTGGTGTTGGTAATTAATAAAGTGTTAAGCATGTGCTTAGCTCTCAAGAAATTATAGAAAACAAATCATCCCACAAAATCAACAAAAATTAATTATTACAGGGGAGCTACAGTGCCCATAGGCTTCTTCACGGAGGAAAGCTAGTTGTGGTCCAGCACTATTGGACAAGGATGGCAGGTGGCCAGGGTGTTGGTAGAAAAGTGTGGCGGACAGACGGAGGTGGATAAATGGTCACCACATATTTGGTGTTAAGGGGGTGTTTGGATTCTAGCCAGACTTCGCCACGCCACACCAGTGGCCCGCCATCATTTACTGGCAGCGTTTGGTTCTATTGTGTGTTTATAGCCACATGTCATGTCTGCTCTTGTCGTTTGTCAATAAATGCGGTGTGGCCCACGGTGTTTGCTCCTGATTACTTCTGTCGTTTGTCAATAATTACAGTGTGGCCGCGGCGAGGCCGCCACAGGTTGTGGCCGCCACAGACGTGGTGGAGTGTGGTCCTAATCTAAACACCCCCTAAAAACTGTGGCGAGCGCTTCTTCAAAGTGTGTCGAACCTTACCTAAATGATGAACCAAACACCCGTCAAAACAACGATGGCAAGCCTAACATTACGTGTAGGCGGGCTGTGGCGGGGAACCAAACATCCCCTTAAGCAATGCATCTGCAGTATGGGAGCTGCTAGCTCGTCCTTATTTTTTTTTATAGACCTTGTTTAAACGTACATGTATTTACGTCAATCCACGTGTACTGAAGTGAAAATCAATTGATTCATTAGATATGCATCCAAACAATGTCTTGTTGAAACAACGAACGTCATTTGAGAAAAAAGTTTCAAAAATATTTCCTATGCTTGCAGCTGTCATGCTTCCACATCTCCATGACAAATTTCCACCTTCCACTCAAGTAACTTCTCCTCGGTCGTTTTCTGGCCTCTGTAAACATCGTTCAATCTGCCGAGTCAACGCCACTCCCTCCGGTGACATTAGCATCTAACGCGGCACTGTGGGGACACCTAGTCTAATAACATGATGTGTTGACTTGTAAATTATGTTACCTCAGTTGAAAATACCGTGGGGACACCTAGTCTAATAGCATGATGTGTTGACTTGTAAATGCATTTTTCCAGCCTTAAGGTTCATGTTACATCCTTCATATTTCTATACTTATAAAAATTTGTATAGTAACTTGATAGTTGAATAGTACATTATAAATCTAACCATATCAAGCTTGTATTACAATAATTTAAAATTGTTAGCTGGTCAAAGATTTTGTGCATGAGGCTACAACCGGGCTTGTTTGGAGCCCATGTATCTCCCTCAAACCACTTCAATACACATAGATCGAGGCAATTATATTGACACCAAAACATGACACTCTCGTGCTTTGTACAGTTTATGGCCGTGCCCTATATGCACGCGAGGCACGTCGGGAAGTACTGATGTGCCATAGTAAATCTTTGCTTTGGCTCAAACACGACCCTCAAAATATCTGCTAGTTTCTTTTTCCGCTTATGATATATAATCTTGTATGTATTTTCATGAAAGTTTTTGTGATTTTCATAATCTATTCAAAAGCTAGATGTGAGTAATATAGCAAATAGGAAATTGCACTGTATAGTTGTAGATGTATGTGTATGCCATTTTCATGCTCTGCCGGTCAAAGTACGACCCAAAATACGGGACGGGCCATGTAGCCCGCCGTGCCAAATCCTAAGCACGGTATGCCCCTTGTGTTTGTGTACACGACCCAAAATATATCGTGTCGTGCTGCGTATACAGTACTTAAAAGACCATGTCATGATCCGTTCTCAAATGACACGATCTATATATGTCCTAGACTCCTAGCTCTAGCCATGTCTGTATCTAAATCAGCTGATTTTACAGTGTGATTGTTCTTTGACCATGCACCTTTGCACCACCTATCATCAGCTGATTTTACAGTGTGATTGTTCTTTGACCATGCACCTTTGCACCACCTATCCGCAACTAGGTCCCCTTTCACCACTCTTGGCGTGTTGGCCATTTCCTGGACAGAACGACACGTGTGACGGCCTCCTCTCCCTCGCCACTTTTCTCTGTGTGGCTGCTTGCCTGCTTCGATATTGGATCTCGATCACGTCATGGCTTCTTTCAATCTTTTTAGCTGCATGCAGATCGAGAGAGTTGAAGTGACTCGATCGTAGCTTTCGGTGTCTGACGGTCGAGATCAGTAATAAGCTTGTCCCGTCCGGCCGGGTCACCCATCGCCATCGGCCATCATGCATCGGAGCAGCAGAGACAAGCCTCCCCAACCGCACCATCGCCAGTCCCAGGTGGCTGGCTGCTTGTACTATGTGTAGTGTCAACGGGTCGCCGCGTCACACCGCAACACACACACACACACACACACACACACACACGACACGCACCAACGTAACTTGTCCACATGACGTAGCAAAGCACAAATAGCAGGAGATGATGGAAACGTACCGTATAGTGCCAGTGTGAGCGTGACAGACTTTATTTTACATGGACGCAGCATGCAAATCATAGATTAAATTAAGCGCTTATAGCGGCACGCGTGTGCGTGTTAGGGCTTAATCCCACCGAAATCCGACTCGATCGTCACCCATAGACGATGATAGTCATGCGCACGCTAGTAGCTTTAACACTAGTGCAGCCGTCGGGATTGGGCCGACCGCTTATAATTATTTTATGTAAGATTGCGTGTGCGTGCTCAAATAGTTTGGTTTCACAGTAGGAAAAGAGCATACATCGACTTGATTAGGGTTTTATTGAAAGGGTCAAATTAAAGGAGGTTCGCCATGATGCATCAAGCAAAAATAAGGATAGATTTGTATGCCTCCTCTCATTTTTCTTACATGGCGCTTGTGGTTGCAAACCATACTACGGTTTGAACAAATCTTAAAATTTGTCTGAAATACAAGGTATTCTGAGTTGCTCAACTCTATCCATGCATACGTGTCTGCCTTTTAAATCAGATATGTGCATGCATCGATACATGCTTGTCACCGTGAAACACAATCTTCCTCAAATCGGCTCGTCACTCATATAATTAGTATAGCTGAAATCAACGACATGCATGTCTGTCTTTGTAAACTGTCTTAATGAAAAATTAAACAAGTTATCAACCGATAGTTACTAAGGGGCAAATTAGTTTTTTTTATCAAACTCTTTATCTGGTTTTAAAATTATTTGATTTGAATACATTGTATTTGGGCAAGGGAGTACTATCTCGTAAAGTCGTAAACATGTTTTGTTTGAGTAAGGTTTGTTAATTATACTAGTTTCTTATATACTCCCTCTGTACCATTGAATATGCAATTATGGAAAGCGTGTCGGTCAAACTGTGCTAACTTTGACCAAGTTTATAGCAAAAAAGTATTAGCATTTATGTCTCAAAATAAATATATTATAAAAATATATTTCATAACCAATCTAACGGTACTTATTTTGTCTCATAAGAGTTAGTATTTTTTATATAATTTTAGTCAAAGTTTGCAATGGTTGACTTCTCGGGATACCAGAATTGCATATTCATTGGGATTGGGGGAGTACTTAAGATTGTTGCTTGAAAATTCTGGAGTATACTAGTAACATCCTTGTGTGTAGTGTCTATTGAGGCGTGAAGAGACAAAACTCACGGGCCATGGGCAGTTTGACACGTGGCTTCAATGATAAGCGAAACTAATCTATGTTTGACATCCACGGGGACGAACACCTGTCAAAATAGCCAGAAGAACCCATCCGTTGATCTCAAGTCAAACATTTGGCGCCAAAGCTAGCTAATCCGTTGCCTTTCAAGTTTCAACTGCGGTTAGGCAGCCACCTTCCCGCCTTTTCTTTCCCCTTCCTCGTATCTTCTCCAGCTACTACACCTCCGATCCTGTTCACCATAAAACCCACGGGCATTGTAGCACACGTTGCTATCAATGGTCACCACATCCGCCTCCTCGCCACCGCGCTTTCGGCCACCATGGCCAAAGTGCTCATCCCAATCATCATCTTCTTCCATGTCGGTCTCATCATCATGCCGATCGCTGTCGCGGCAGCAGCCGCCGCCGCACGATCGCCTGCAGTGCTGGCCGACTACGCCGACCGGTCCGCGCTTCTCGCGTTCCTCTCCAACGTCTCGGCCGACCCCGGCGGCGCCCTCGCGGACTGGGGCCGCTCGCCGGCGTTCTGCAACTGGACGGGCGTCACGTGTGGCGGCCGGCGGCGTGTCGTCACGCAGCTGGTGCTGAGCGGGAAGGCGCTCCGAGGGACGATCTCGCCGGCGCTGGGCCGGCTGTCTTTCCTCACGGTGCTCGATCTCTCCAACAATGCACTCGCCGGCACGATCCCGCCGGAGCTCGCCGCGCTCTCGGGCCTCACGCAGCTCAGCCTGACGAACAACCTCCTGGAGGGCGCGGTCCCCGCCGGCCTCGGGCTCCTCCAGCGGCTCTACTTCCTCGACCTCAGCGGGAACCGGCTCGCCGGCGGCATCCCGGAGACGCTCTTCTGCAACTGCTCCGCGCTGCAGTACCTGGACCTCGCCAACAACTCCCTCGCCGGCGGCATTCCCTACGCCGCAGGCTGCCGCCTCCCCAGCCTCCGGTTCCTCCTCCTCTGGTCCAACGACCTGTCCGGCGGGATCCCGGCGGCGCTGGCGAACTCCTCCATGCTCGAGTGGGTCGACTTCGAGTCCAACTACCTCGCCGGCGAGCTGCCGTCGCAGGTGTTCGACCGGTTGCCGCGGCTCCAGTAGCTCTACCTCTCGTACAACAACCTGTCCAGCCACGGCGGCAACACCGACCTCGACCCCTTCTTCCGCTCCCTGAGCAACCTGCACTCGCCTGCAGGAGCTCGAGCTCGCCGGGAACGACCTCGGCGGGCGGCTGCCGCCGTTCGTCCCGCGCGGGCTCCGGCAGCTCCACCTCGAGGACAACGCGATCTCGGGCTCCATCCCGCCCAACATCTCCGGCCTCGTCAACCTCACGTACCTCAACCTCTCCAACAACCTGCTCAACGGCTCCATCCCGCCGGCGATGTCGCGCATGCGCCTGCTCGAGCGGCTGTACCTGTCGAACAACCTCCTCTCCGGCGAGATCCCGAGATCCATCGGCGAGATGCCGCACCTCGGCCTCGTCGATTTCTCCGGCAACCGTCTCGCCGGAGCGATCCCCGACACGTTCTCCAACCTGACGCAGCTCCGGCGGCTGATGCTGCACCACAACCGGCTCTCCGGCGCCATCCCTCCCAGCCTCGGAGACTGCGTGAACCTGGAGATCCTCGACCTCTCCTACAATGGCTTGCAGGGCCCGATCCCGGCGCACGTCGCAGCCCTGAGCAGCCTCAAGCTGTACCTGAACCTGTCCAGCAACCACCTCGAGGGGCCGCTCCCTCTGGAGCTCAGCAAGATGGACATGATCCTGGCGCTCGACCTGTCGGAGAACAAGCTTGCCGGCGCGATCCCGTCGCAGCTCGGCAGCTGCGTCGCGCTCGAGTACCTCAACGTCTCCGGCAACGCGCTGCGCGGCGCGCTCCCGGCGTCCGTGGCGGCGCTGCCGTTCCTGCAGGTGCTCGACGTCTCGCGCAACGCCCTGTCCGGGCCGCTGCCGGCGTCCCTGATGCTGTCCACGTCGCTCCGGGAGGCCAACTTCTCGTACAACTTCTTCTCCGGCGTGGTGCCGCGCGGCGGCGTGCTCGCGAACCTCTCGGCGGACGCGTTCCGAGGCAACCCCGGCCTTTGCGGCTACGACGTTCCCGGCGGCATCGCCACGTGCGAGCCGCCGCCGAGGCTCGCGCGTCGCCGGCGTCCGATGGTACTCGCCGTGGCTGGCATCGTCGCCGCCGTGTCCTTCATGCTGTGCGCGGTCGGGTGCCGGTCCATGGTGACCGCGACGGCGAAGCGGTCGTCAGGGCGCCGCCGCCTCGTCGCCGACGTCGAGGACCACCATCAGGTGGCGGCGGAGAGGGAACATCCGAGGATATCGCACCGGGAGCTCTGTGAGGCGACCGGCGGCTTCGTCCAGGAGGGTCTGATCGGCGCGGGGCGGTTCGGGCGCGTGTACGAGGGGACGCTCCGCGACGGCGCGCGCGTCGCCGTGAAGGTGCTGGACCCCAAGGGCGGCGGCGAGGTCTCCGGCAGCTTCAAGAGGGAGTGCGAGGTGCTGAAGCGGACGCGCCACAGGAACCTTGTCAGGGTGATCACCACCTGCAGCACCGATAGCTTCAACGCGCTCGTGCTGCCGCTGATGCCGAGAGGCAGCCTCGACGGCCTCCTCTACCCGCCGCCGCCGCGGCCGCACGGTGGCAATGCCGCCGGCGGCGGCGGGCTGGACTTCGGCCAGATCATGGGCATCGTGAGCGACGTCGCCGAGGGGATGGCGTACCTGCACCACTACGCGCCGGTCCGGGTCGTGCACTGCGACCTCAAGCCCAGCAACGTCCTCCTCGACGACGAGATGCGCGCCGTGATATCGGACTTCGGCATCGCGCGCCTCGTCGCCGCCGCCGTCAGCGAAGCCAGCAGCACCGGCGACGACGAGTCGTCCGCCCCGTGCAACTCCATCACCGGACTGCTGCAGGGCTCGGTTGGGTACATCGCACCAGGTAGGCAGGTACACGTGTTACGTGTGTATGCATGCATACGATGATATGTACAAGCATGCTTATTAATTAGTGAATTTCGACATCATGCCCTACTTAATCCTGTAATTATTTGTCTTAATCAGAGTATGGATTGGGAGGGCATCCTTCGACGCAGGGCGACGTGTACAGCTTCGGCGTGATGCTGCTGGAGCTCATGACGGGGAAGAGGCCAACCGACGTGATCTTCCAGGAAGGGCTGACGCTGCACGACTGGGTGAGGCGGCACTACCCGCACGACGTCGCCGCCGTCCTCTCGCACGCGCCGTGGCGGGAGCGGGCGCCAAAGGCGGCGGAGCCGGAGGCGGAGGCGGCGGCGGAAGCGGCCGTGGTCGAGCTGATCGAGCTCGGGCTCGTGTGCACGCAGCACTCGCCGGCGCTGCGGCCCACCATGGCGGACGTCTGCAACGAGATCACACTGCTCAAAGAGGACCTCGCCCGGCACGCCGGCGGCGGCCGCCCTTCGCTCTCGACCAAAGACTCGTTCTTCTCCAACTGAAGCAAAACGAACGTCTCTCGCTCGATCGAATTGTTTAGGATAATTAAATCCATTGGTGCATGCACACGCTCTTCTACTGTTTCCGTGCTTACGGTGGGTGGTGGCTGGATTCGATTGATCTCGGCTCGATCGGTCGTCTCTCTCACCTCCGATCCGGCTAGCGGCTGCCACACCATTGATTGATTTGTTTATTTCCATGGTTGGGAGTCGCCTACTACTGAACCAGTAGTGCTGATTCTTTGAGTTGTTAATTGTGCAATGGAGAAGGCACTCGATTAATCTTTTGTTGTCGTGCTGCAAAACATGTCGGACTCCATTAGCGGTAGTGTAGGAAGCGAAAAGGCTCTTGAGTTAGGTCATTATTCAGGTGCTCCCGATCAATCATAAATAAACGCCAGTAGTACCGTACCCGACCAACTGTAGTTGACGACTGCCACTGTTCGATGCATCTGATGATGATGATTGTTTGTACGAATATATTGCCCTCTTCACCACCAACATTTGTATACTGTTGTTTGAGATTTGACAGGAACTTCCGTGTTCTTATCGTGGAGGTCAATTAGGCTTTTTAATCAGCACGCCTGCCAGCTTTATTAGCTCAGTCAACTTGGCTATATTACAATTCAAAAAGCGATAGACACATGTGTTTATTACATACGGAGTCAAAAAAAAAAAACTATTTATAAATAAAAAGAGAAAAAGAAAAATTACTCATCCTTTGCTAATAATATGTGAAAAAACTCAACCCAATACCAATTCTATCTCTACTTACCAATCATCCACAAAAAATCTAACCCAAAGTATTCCTATATATACCTATTTATAAATTAAACTATTACTTGATCATTTGATGTAAAATATGAAAAAAAAGAAAATGTATCATAGCTAGATGCAAATAAAAGGAAACGAATCAAGGAAACATCACTACTACAATCCACAAGTTTCCCTAGGGTTCATAATCCTAGGGAAAGGTAGAAAAACAGTAGGGAAACTATTTGTTTCTCTACGGTTTTCAACACTGTTATACCTCCCGACGAAACCGCAGAGTTCTTAGGGAAATATTTGTTTCCCTACGGTTTTCAAGTACGACTCTAGGGAAACAAATCTATCTTTAGGGTCGTGAAAAAAGGTAGGGAAACAAATAAACACTAGGGAAACTCGTCGATTCGAGCAGTGCATGACACAAACCGTCGACAATATTTAAGCACGTGGCATGGCAAGAAGATAAGATACATGCATGTTGTTGCACTCAGCTTGTGGCGCGTTAGGAAGGCGACTTGATCGAAAAGGCACGGCCAAACAGTTGATGGAAGTTGGTCTCACGACAATACAAGAAAAATCAATGGCAATAGAGAAGGATAATAGGTGAATGCAGGGTCCAGGGTAGATACATATGAAAAGATCAAATAAAGTGATGACGATAAAGTTAAAAGAACGCAACTTTATAGTAGCGAATAATCCATGTCTAATTATTTTTCCTTTCAAAGAACAGTTATAGTAGTGACACAATTAAAGAATAATAGTGATGGTAAGATAAAGTAAGGCTCTGTTCGCTAAACCTTAAAACCGCTTATTTTTCAGTCTTTCAGCAGTATTTTTCTCTCATAAAAAATCAGTATCAACATTTATTTTCAGCGGTTTTCAGCTTCGGCGAACAGAGCCTAAATATACATACAAAAATCAGGATATAATATAGAGAAAAATGCACTCCCGGTCCTTCAACTTTGCTCAACGTGTCATTTAGATCCCTAAATTTTTAAAGTGATATTTATAGGTCCCTAAAGTTGGCAAAATGTGTCATTTAGGTCCTAAACTTTCAAAGTGATCACCATAGGTCCCTAAACTTGACACAGGGTGTCATCTAGGTCCCAAACACGGTAGATAATTCCAGCACCGAATTTAAAAAAAATCTAATTTCGAGTACTGTAGCTACAATATGTAAAATATTCCAAAAATTGTATTTTTTTCATACGATCTCCGATGAAGATGAGTTTTATATAAAAATTGTAGCTTGCAACGAGATCTACAACTTTCTAGTTTGAGTTTTTTAATTTGAGGTGGTTGTGACATTCAAAAAATTAAACAAATTTTTTAGCAGTATATTAATCACGTACAAATGTATGTCGCCTTGGAAAAATCATATCTTTCTTATATACTATCAAATTGAGATACTTTCTATACAAAAGTTGTAGCGTTCGACGAGATCTACAACTTTTTAGTTTTAACTTCTTTAATTTGAGGTCGTTAAGATTCTCAAAAAAATTAAAACGTTAATTTCGGTTCTTGCACATTGGTTTTGTATTTTACATTTTTTTGAGAATCTTAACGACCTCAAATTAAAAAAGTTAAAACTAAAAAGTTGTAGATCTCATCGAATGCTACAACTTTTGTATATAAAGTATCTCAATTTGATAGTATATAAGAAAGATATGAGTTTTTCAAGACGACACGTGCTTTTACGCGATTAATATACTGCTCAATTTTTTTTAATATTTTTGAACGTCTTAACCACCTCAAATTAAAAAACTCGAAACTAGAAAGTTATAGATCTCGTTGCAAGCTACAATTTTTATATAAAACTCATCTTCATTGGAGATCGTATGAAAAAATATAATTTTTGGAATATTTTACAGATTATAGGTACAATACCCGAAATTAGATTTTTTTTAAATTCGGTGCTAAAATTATCTACAGTGTTTGGGACCTGAATGACATCGTGTGTCAAGTTTAGGGACCTGCGGTGATCACTTTGAAAGTTTGGGATCTAAATAACACATTTTGCCAACTTTAGAAATTCATAGATATCACTTTGAAAGTTCAGGGATTTATGACACCTTAAACCAAGTTAAGGGACCGGGGGTATATTTTCCTCTATAATATAATACCGTATATGATACATATATACATAATTTCATCTTTGCAATTACACGTTAGCCACCATATATACTAATTGATACTAGACTTCTTTGGTTCATGTCCTCCCGAGTCCCGAGGCGAGTTAGCCTTAGGGCCAAACTAAACCACCCATGCATGCATACACTTAGGCCGTACATGCATCATGCATGGAGCTAACAATTAATTCCTCCGGATCTCGGAGCATCTCCAAGAGTTTCCTAGATTCACTCCTAATCCTAGGTTTTAAAAAGATGAGAAAAAAATTCTCTTCAACAGTTTCTAATATCTGCTCCTAATATTTACGCGCTTGGTACGCAGTCGAGTGGCGCGGATCCTTCTTCCCGAGCGTTGCGCGCCTAGTAGTTCGTTTTGCCGAGCGTTCGTCTTTCGCGCGTTTCTTCCTGCCTCCGGTTGTCGCGACTCCATCCTGCCGAGGTGTTGTCCGTTGTTTTTTGTTTTCCCGTCATCCTGCCATGTGGCCGCCGCCGCCGCCCGCCACGGCTCCTGCCGGCCGCCGCGACCGCCGCCATGGCCTGTAGATTGTAGAGCCGCCCACGGTATCGTCCATGGTCGCCGTAGAATCATTCGCTAGAATCGACTTGCGAGGTGCCGTGCTTTGCTGTACGCCGCCGTACATGACCATCATGTCCTAGTGCACCTCGAGCCTATATGAGCAGAGTAGCATGTAGGTTTGGGTGTGGGGAAGCCCCTCGGGCTAGTGGCTCACCACCGGAGAGGCCATGGCCGGCCAATTGGGCTGCACCAGGCACCGGCGGCGGTACTCGATCTGTTGTGCGATAGAAGAAGAAGGGCCAAAGAGAGAGAATAATGAGAACCGCAGGGTTCTTATGTAAAAATGCAAGAGATAAGTGAAATTGTGGAAGGGGTTGGTGGTATTTAGATGCAGTTTAAGGTTCCTGATGTAAAAGTGTAGGTCTAATTTTTTTGGTATTTTAGGAGTTTGTTTTTAGGAACTGTTGGAGACATCTTACTTTTCTACTTCTAATACCTTGTTTAGGAGTTGGGAAACATTATTTTTTAGGAGGAAAATTTAGCAAACTTTTGGAGATGCTCTAAACAGGTCTAGCTATAGTTTAGGTAATACTTAACTAAAAACTATCTTATAGTTGGGCTAACCAGCTAATAGTTAGCTAGCTAATATTATTAGCTATGAACCATTAATTATTTACTTCCTTAGTTCTAAATTATAAGATGTTTTGCCATTTATCTAGATACATTATTACTTACTTTTGCTATATACTATCTCCATTCTTTTTTATTTGGCGCACACGCATATCAAAATTCAAACTTAAAAAACTTTAACCAATAATTAGGATAATGATTTATAAATATTATAATACAAACTTTATATGTTTAATGAACTATATTCTTTGATGATTATAAGTTTACGTATGGAGTATTAGACATAATGTATTGTATATCTAAACACACAGCAATAGCTATGTATCTAGAACAGCCATAGAAAGAGCCAAAACGTCTTATGATTTGGAAAAAAAAAAGAGAGAGTAGCTAACTATTATTAGCTAGTGGATCTAAGAAGGGACACCTTGGAATATAGAGATTTTACGAAACATATGTGTATAAAAAATTTACAAGAATCAATTTATTTTTACATGGAAAACATAGGGAACTGAACAACGTAACATTGCATGCATCAACAGCTTGATTGGACTGATGTGTGTGATGCCAAATTGTCCTACTGTCCATAGACTAGAATTGTTGCTTGCAGGCATCACCGCAACACGCAAAGATTGATGTGATCGTAACTATAGCCCAGTGATTTCTAATTCATACTGCACTTGGTTTGTCTTTTTGTCCTTTTTGGTACAAAAGATGTACTGACCCTTTTGCAAAAAAGAAGTAAATAAATGCAGGCCAACCACAGAAATTAGCGCGGCATGCATTTGTCCAGTGCGTTCCATCTAATGCTCTTACCATCTTATCTCTTTTTCATAATCGAATGGCATAAAAAACCATACGTGGCATCATAGCGGCAGGATGGCAAAGCTGTGATGGTCCGGCATTACGCCATTACTGGCCTTCTTCAATCAGATATATACATAGTACTCCCATCCATTTTAAGTGGTAAGTCGTCCTAAATAAATAGTTTTGCTACGTATTTAAATACATATTATTATATCGAGATATGTAATAAAAATTATGTATACAGAAAGGCAGAACAACTTACATTTAAAATTGAGGGTGCATTTAGTAAGCTCTCTCTCTCTCTCTCTCTCGTGTTTTTTCATCCTCAGAGCAAAAAAGAGTTTTTTTTTCTCGAATACACAAAAGATGTGCATATCATTTGTATTAAGAAGAGGAGTTAAAACGTACAGACAACGCGCTATGAACAAGCGCAAAAGGAGGTTGATGTAAAACAGCCGAACCTGGATCATCCTAACAACCGGACTCAAGAGGAAAAAAGAGTTATGTACAACCTACACATATATGATCTTGTCTCTCATTCAGCTTCATAGAATACCGTGGAGTGCTATATGTATGCCAAACAACAAGGATTTTTCATCAATTTAATTATACGAAGCACAGATAATACATGCATTTCGGCCATATGCTAATTATCCTTCTTCCTAATTTTTTTGACAACATGCTAAATTGTTATGGTCGCCCTGATTGGCCTCAAAGAACATGCATAACGCTCTATGGCGCCCTATGCAATCTTATAGCTATCAGAGGAGGTTTGACTTACCGTACCTCCCTATATAAAAATTTTACTATTTTATTTTTTGTTTGCAACAATAATCTAGAGTGGAGAGTAGAGTCCGTCAAATCGATCTCTTTGCATTGTGTGGAAGAATCTGCGACACCCTTTGACCTATGTTTCCTATTCAGAAAAAATGCTAAAAAAGATCCCTATATCCCCAAAGATGGCCTCTTCATATAGACCCAGCTTTGGGAGCAATGGCGGTCCACACCACAAACACACGTTTCCTTTGATTTGATCGGCAGCCATCTAATGACCCAATTACCACAGGCAGTCACACAGCTGACAGCTCTGTACAAGAACGGTTCCACACCATTGACGTTCGCGTAAAAATCTTGGTGGGGGCCCATCTGGCCGCACGCACGCACACGACACATGATTGCGCCGACTAATCCACCGCCTCTCTCTCTCTCTCACTAATCCACACCTTACTAATTACCACCAATTATTAAGTTATTATCTGCGTGCTAATCCGTCCATAACACGACACATGGCCCCACGTTTCAGCGAAACACCATTGACGCGAACCAGTCGCGCCCCCACACGTGTCCCTGCATTTGCAAAGTCAACTCTGTTCGGATAGCTGGTCCAGCCAGCACCAGCCAACCATTCAGCAGTGTTTTTCTCTCAGAACAATCAGCCAGCCAGTCGTACCATACCGTACCAGCTAATCTTGACGCCAATGTGTAACGGCTGCTGGGCTACCTGCGCTGCTGCCAGAGACGGCAGTTAGGCGGGGAAGGCGCCTCTTTTCCCTCCTTTAAAACCCGCAGCGGTGTAGCAAACGTTGCTATCATCACCAATAAGCATCTGTCTCTCCGATGTCCTGAGCTCTCTCATGCTCCCATGGCGATGGCGCCAATGTCCGCCGCCATCATCTTCACCTTCATTCTCCTCTTCCTCCCGCACGGCCCGAGCCGGCCGGCTGCTGCCGGCGGGTTAGACGATGACCGCACCGCGCTTCTATCCTTCAAGTCCGGCGTGTCCAGTGACGATCCCAATGGAGCCCTCGCTAGCTGGAGCACGCTAAATGGCGTGTGCAACTGGACCGGCGTCGCCTGCGACGCGGCGACGGGGCGCGTCGTGAACCTGACGCTAAGCAAGCAGAGTCTCTCCGGCGAGGTCTCTCCCGCGCTCGCCAACCTCTCCCACCTCAGCGTGCTCAACCTCTCCTGGAACCTCCTCACCGGCCGCGTCCCGGCGGAGCTGGGCAGCCTCTCTCGCCTCACCGTGCTCGCCATGTCCATGAACTCGTTCGCCGGCGAGCTCCCTCCCGAGCTCGGCAACCTCTCCCGCCTCAACTCCCTCGACTTCTCCGGGAACAACCTGGAGGGCCCGATCCCGGCGGAGCTCACGCGCATCCGCGGCATGGTGTACTTCAACCTCGGCGAGAACAACTTCTCCGGCCGCATCCCGGCGGCCGTCTTCTGCAACTTCTCCACCGCCACCCTGCAGTACCTCGACCTCTGCTCCAACTCGCTCGTCGGCGAGATCCCCCTCCGGGAAGGCTGCTCGCTCCCCGAGCTCACGTTCCTGGTCCTCTGGTCCAACTACCTCGTCGGCGGCGTCCCGCCGGCGATCTCCAACTCCACCAAGCTCAGGTGGCTGCTGCTGGAGAACAACTACCTCTCCGGCGAGCTGCCGTCCAACATGTTCGGCGGAATGCCGCGCCTGGAGCTCGTCTACTTCACGTACAACTCCCTGGAGAGCCCGCGGAGCAACACCGACCTGGAGCCTTTCTTCGCGTCGCTGGCCAACTGCACCCAGCTCAAGGAGCTCGGCATCGCCCTGAACGAGATCGCCGGCACGATCCCGCCGGCCGTCGGCCGCCTCCTCTCCCCGGGCCTGCAGCAGCTCCACCTGGAGTACAACAGCATCTCCGGCCAGATCCCGGCGAGCCTCGGCGACCTCGCCAACCTCACCACGCTGAACCTGTCGCACAACCTCCTCAACGGCTCGATCCCGCCGGCCGTCGCCGCCATGCAGCGGCTCGAGCGGCTCTACCTCTCCAGCAACATGCTCTCCGGCGAGATCCCGCCGTCGCTCGGCTCGGCCCAGCGACTAGGGCTCGTCGACCTCTCGCACAACCGGCTCACCGACGCCGTGCCGGACGCGCTCTCCAACCTCACGCAGCTCCGCGAGCTCGTGCTCAGCCACAACCGCCTCTCCGGCGCCATTCCGGCGAGCCTCGCGCGGTGCGTGGACCTGCAGAATCTCGATCTCTCGAGCAACGCGCTGCGGGGAGAGATCCCGGCGGACCTGTCCGCGCTCACCGGCTTGCTCTACCTCAACCTCTCCGGCAACCAGCTGGAAGGCCCGATCCCTGCCGCCATTAGCAAGATGGTGATGCTGCAGGTGCTCAACCTGTCGTCCAACAGGCTGTCCGGCGCAATACCGCCGCAGCTCGGCAGCTGCGTCGCGCTGGAGTACTTCAACGTCTCCGACAACGCGCTGCAGGGCGGCCTCCCGGACACCATCGGCGCTCTGCCGTTCTTGCAGGTCCTTGACGTGTCCTACAATGGTCTGACGGGCGGGCTGCCGCTGACGCTGGCGACGGCGCCGTCGCTGCGACACGTCAACTTCTCCTTCAACGGATTCTCCGGCGAGGTCCCCGGAACTGGGAACTTCGCGAGCTTCCCGGCGAACGCGTTCCTCGGCGATGCTCGCCTCTGCGGGTCCGTGGCCGGTCTGGCTTGGTGCGGCGGCGGCGGCGGCGCGAAGCACCGGCGCGGCGTGCTGTTGCCCGTGGTGATCACGGTCGTCGCGTTCACGGTCGCCACCATCGCCGTCGTCGCGTGCCGCAGCTCGGCAGCGAGGGCAAGCGTGCGGCGAGACTCGCGCCGCTCGACACTTCTGACCGACGCCGACGAGGCGCCGGCCAAGGAGGGGGAGCACCACCCTCGGGTGTCCCACCGGGAGCTGTCGGAGGCGACGCGCGGGTTCGAGCAGGCGAGCCTGATCGGCGCGGGGCGGTTCGGGCGCGTGTACGAGGGGACGCTCCGCGACGGCACGCGCGTCGCCGTGAAGGTGCTGCTGGACCCGAAGAGCGGCGGCGGCGGCGAGGTGAGCAGGAGCTTCAAGCGGGAGTGCCAGGTGCTGCGGCGGACGCGGCACCGGAACCTGGTGCGCGTGGTGACCGCGTGCAGCCAGCCGGGGTTCCACGCGCTCGTGCTCCCGCTGATGCGCAACGGCAGCCTGGAGAGCCGGCTGTACCCGCCCGACGGCGCGCCGGGCCGCGGCCTCGACCTCGCGCAGCTCGTCTCCATCGCCGGCGACGTCGCCGAGGGGCTCGCCTACCTGCACCACTACGCGCCGGTCCGCGTCGTGCACTGCGACCTCAAGCCCAGCAACGTCCTCCTCGACGACGACATGACGGCCGTCGTTGCCGACTTCGGCATCGCCCGGCTGGTCAAGGACGTCGGCGACGACAGCGACGACGACCTCGTCGGCACCGCCGATCCGTGCAACTCCATCACCGGATTGTTACAAGGTTCAGTCGGCTACATCGCACCAGAGTACGGGATGGGAGGGCAGCCGTCGACGCAGGGCGACGTGTACAGCTTCGGCGTGATGCTGCTGGAGCTGATCACGGGGAAGAGGCCGACGGACGTGATCTTCCAGGAGGGGCTGACGCTGCACGACCGGGTGAGGCAGCACTACCCGCACGACGTCGGCAAGGTCGTGGCTGAGTCGTGGCTGACGGACGCGGCGACGGCGGTGGCCTGCGACGAGCAGCTCTGGAACGACGTCATGGCCGAGCTCATCGACCTCGGGATCGCGTGCACGCAGCACTCGCCGTCGGCCCGGCCGACCATGGCGGAGGTGTGCCATGAGATCGCCCTCCTCAAGGAAGACCTTGCCAGGCACCAGGGCGGAGCCGGTGCGGTGGCCGCCACGACGGGGAGGGTGATGACGGCATCGGCGACAATGACGGCTAGCGAGCGGTCCTACTCTACCACGGATTCGTCTTTCTGATGATCCGTTGGCCTTTTGGTCCTAACGTGTAGATGTAGATTTAGGCATATACAAGCCCCGTCTAAAATTCTGATGTTTTCTGCTCTATATATAAGAAAAATATCGTGAGTTTTTTAAAATTTTGGTACTAATGTTTAAATCCATATTTTTCGTTCACACACACATGTTGGATTAATTGGGCTATGCCCATATTCAATTCAGCAATTAATCACTATAATTCCAAAGATCCATAATTAGTAATAAATAGAAGTGGAATTAGTACCACATGGTACACTCACTGAGAAGGAGCTCAAATCAAATAGGATATTTGTTGACGCTCCTATGTGCAAGAAAAGTGGTTAATGGGGAGACCACGCACGCCACCGTACCAAGCCGGGCCTGTGCCGTGGCCGGACGTGATGTTCTGCGTTGTGCCATGTTTTGCTGCTCATCACAACGGTCATGGGCAATGGGCAACGGTCACATGTGGCAGTAAGGTGGAGTGGATTAGCACCAAATGGCAAAGGGGTAAAACCACTTACGCCTAAGCGCTTACTGCCAGCATCGACTGTAGATCGACTGCTCCGAGCAGGCAACCATGACCCAGACGAGGACCGAAGCTGGGAACGGTAGTAAAGGTGGTTCCCAGACCTCCAACTCAGGTTCTACCCAAGGGTATGATCTAATCCCATCTCAAGTACTATTTGCTATATGCATTGTGATGTTGTGCGTAGGATTCGTAGGAATCTGTTTAGGTAGCGGATCTGCATATGCAATGCTTAATATGATTTTGTTATTATGTTTGCTATCGCATGCCGTGTAAAATGAGCTCATCGACCTCGGGATCGTGTGCACGCAGCACTCGCCATCGGGCCAGCAGACCATGGCGGAGGTGTGCCATGAGATTGCCCTCCTCAAGGAAGAACTCACCAGGCACTAGGGCGGAGTAGCGGCGGCCATTGGCGGATCGGGGGGGGGGGGGGGGGTGCCCCCCCCCCTCCCGTGGCTGCCACGACGGGGAGGGTGATGACGGCATCGGCGACAATGACGGCTAGCGAGCAGTCTTACTCTACCACTGATTCGTCTTTCTGATGATTCATTGGCCTTTTGGTCCTAACATGTACATGTAGATTTAGGCATAATACAAGCCCCGTCTAGAATTCCGATGTTTTCTGCTCTATATATAAGAAAAAATCGTGCATTTTTAAAATTTTAGTACACACACGCCATCGACCATGTTTCACATTAGAGCACGAGCAATGTTTCTTGCCAAGTCAGGTAGTAAGGGTGGGCTTGCTGTTGGTAGATAGTTGCATAAATTTTATCTCCACCAAGTCAAAAAATATCTCCATCATGTACAGGTAAGAAAGGTGAGCTCTACTAAACTCAAACGGGCTATACACAGTTAGATCAATGTATGCTTATCTTGTTGAAAGTGGTGTGCGTGTCTCCAGAAAATTTGGCGTGCCAAATTACCCATGAAAATTAAAGTGTTTTTGTGGTATTTGAAAAGGGGTTCTTCTCACGAAAGACAACTTACATAAAAGAAATTGGAGGGGACCAACTGAATGTGCTTTTTGTAATATTAGGGAAACAATTCATCATTTGTTTTTCTGTTGCGCATATGCCAAATTCTTGTGGACCACTGTTCATGTGGTTCTGGGCATCCCCCCACCTGAGAGTGTTATTGATATGTTTAATCAGTGGTCTAAAGGGGGAGGAATGACCCACGATCTAACACTACTTACTGCGGCCGCTGCATTATGTTGGTCACTGTGGATATCCAGAAATAAAATTGTTTTTGACAAATGTAGACCAAAATCTTTTTTGCAGGTGCTATTCAGAGGGACATGCTGGCTACGACAGTGGACTCAGTTGCAGTGCCATGAAGAACTTCATCTTGGGCTGATTGACGTGTGTCGGACTCTTGAGACGGCGTGTCTATCGTTATTCTCATCTCCTGGATGGTTATCTGTTTTTAGGATTGGTTTAAATTAAGAGTTGTTTTATGTTTCAGAAACTGTTCTTGTGGGTCAGGTAGGGCTCTACACCGTAGGTTGTGTGAGACTACCGAGTTTAGTGTTGGTTTGGTTCAAACTCTTGTAATAATGTGGCCTGATTTCATTCTATTCGAATGAATGAAGCCGGATAGACGATCTATCCTTTATCCAAACAAAAAAAATCCAAATCCTATTACGCCAACCTGCTGTTGGTGAGCTCCTTCGAAGACACAGAGAATAGGTTTGAGAGAGAATAGTAGACGCTGCTCCTCGGAAGCGGTCCCGCACCGCATGCGGATGGACAAAACTGACCGTCTGGCCCACTCCTATCCGCATGTTTATCTAAATACTAGCCACTCGTCTATCTCGTGCCTCCCTGCTTTCTATCTCTTGCATGCCTCTAGCGCTCCTCTCTCGGCCGCGGTGTGGTGCGGACGAGCGTCCTGGAGTGGTGGCGCAGCACCCTTGGTGACGCGGAGGCGGCCCTTGACATGACAGTGCAACAACGTCGATAGCCTCGCTTATGGGTGGACCAGCGCAGTAGGCCCAACACTAGTGGCTCTCTGGCGGATCTAGCTTCCCTCTCCTAGTCGTGCACCCATCGTCAGGCCGCTGCCTCCAGTGAACTCCACACGTTGATGGGCCTTCGTTCTCCCAAGCATCAAGGAGATGTTGCAGTGTGCTTGCATGTTGTAAGCATACATTTCAAATGTTTCATATATTTTAGAGGATAGATCGAGGTGTTGCATATGTTGTAATAGTTTAAAGCGTATATGCTGCAAGCGTCTATTCTTAATGTTTCGTATGTTTTTTCGAGACGCATGTTACAAATGTGTTTATCTGGATGTTTGAATATGTATCACACATATTCAAGTGTTTTATATGCTTATTGTGTATGTTTCAAGTGTCTTTGAAAGTGTTTCCCAGTGTTTCAGACACATGTTTCAAGTGTTTCATTTATCTTCGGACCTATGTTGCAAGTGTTGCGTGTGGATGTTTCAAAAGTAGATCGGATGTACACATGAGATGTGCATGGGGTGTGGGAGGGGACGTGAGCGGCCACTCATGTGTGGCCTAGCGGTGCGGGTGGCCTCTGGAGTGGCGCCAGTCCATTGCTGGCGTGCTCGCTCACGAGCTCGAGCACTAGGGGACTGAAAGGATCGAGGATGCCCAAGAGGGGGGGGGGGTGAATTGGACAACTAGTAAATTTTTCGAAATACAATTCAACCTATCGCCATTTGCCCAATCTCACCCCACAAGTGCTTGTGTCAATCTAAGCCTAAAACAAGTTATGCAACCTAGAGCCAAGTCCTATCACAAGTATACTACTCTAGAAAGGTAGAGAACACAGAGGAAATACGGGAATGTAAATAAGTGAGAAACACAAAGCCGGTTTTTCCCGAGGTATCGGAGAGTCGGCACTCCCCACTATTCCTCGTTGGAGCACTCACGCAAGGGTGTAGCTCCCCCTTGATCTTCGCAAAGACCAAGTGCTCTCTACGGGCTAATCCTTTGCCTCTCCGGTGTGGTGGATCACCCACAACCGCTCACAAGCTTGGCTTGGGCCGCCCACAAGCTCTCCAAGCGGTCACCAAGCCTCCGATCACCACCGAACCGTCTAGGTGATGCTGATCACCAAAAGTAACAAGCCTAGACTCTCACTTGACCAAGAACAAGGCCAAAGAGGGTGATAGATGCACACAAGTCACTCTTGATCTCTCTAGGGAAGAAGGTCACAAGCAATGGAGTTCACTCAATCCTCCCTAGGGCTCTTGCACTCTCACAAGGTCACAATGGTTGCTTCAGCTGTTG
The DNA here is from genome assembly GCA_038502445.1 of Eremochloa ophiuroides. NCBI lineage: Eukaryota > Viridiplantae > Streptophyta > Magnoliopsida > Poales > Poaceae > Eremochloa > Eremochloa ophiuroides. The sequence continues at coordinate 16,775,116 of JAHLJS010000003.1, read as the reverse complement.
GAAATGGCAAGAGAGCTAGAACGGAGGCAATGGTGGAGTATAAATACTCACCCTCTCCAAAACTAGTCGTTTGAGCAAAAATCAGCTTTCTACGAACCGTCGCACCGAGTGAATAGTGACACCATCGGACCATCCCGCGCCGGTCCGACTCTCACATGCGTACTGCTGGCAACACTGGGTTACAGGGGGCATCAGACGCTGCGTCCGACGCCACTGTGCTCTCGGGTTAGCACTGCACAGTTGCTCTCAATGGCGAAACCACACAGAATTAATCCGACGCCCTTCGTCGGACTCGGTCCGACGCTCACAGACGCTCTCTGTACCTCTCTAGAAGTGTCATACTCTGAGAACCATTGGTCCGACGCTCACGTCCTCACAGTCCGACGCTCGCATGTGAAAACCCTAGCACCGTCGGACGTAGGGAAATGGTTCGACGGCCATTCCACCAGCGTCCGACGCTCCCTGGTCTGCTGAGAAGCAACCAGGGGCTGCCACTGAAAGGATCTACAATGGCCTAGAGGGCGGGTGAATATGCCTAATTAAAAATCTGCACACACTCTAGTTCAATTTGATCAGAGACTGCCGGAAGTTCCGGCAGTTTGTGTCGGAACATCCGACGGTGTCGGAAGTTCCGGCCCAAACTGTCAGAGGTTCCGACCCCTACGTTGAAACTAGCCCTAGTGGCCAAATGAACTTTTGAGCGTGCGAAAACTTACAACCCTTTTACCCAGTGTTGAAGTGAGGTAGCAGTCGACGTTGCTCTGCTTCGGAGATGCTCCAAGCCACGGGTGAAGTTCAAACCCTAGAAAGTAGAAGGAAGTAGGGAGAGACAAGCACAAGAGGAATACAAAATAAGTATTGCAACGAAAACAACGAGCACAAGAGACACAAGGATTTATCCCGAGGTTCGGCCACCCCACAAAGGAGTACCTACGTCCTCATTGTTGTGGTGACCACAAAGGTCGGCGTCTATTTCACATCCTTAGCCTCTCTCAAAGAAACCACAAAGGTAACTCGAGGTTTCCACTAGAAATCACGAGTAATACAAACTTCCCAAGGAGAATCCACAAATTTGGATGCTCTTGGGCAACGCCTAGCCAGCTAGGAGCAAAGCTCCAAGAGTAATAAAAGCAAAAACCAACCGGCAAGACGAGGAGAATCAAGTGGTCAAGCTCAAGAGGTGATTTTCTTGATCGATCCACTCACTCTTCACTCAAATCCTTGGGGAATCGAAGTTGGGAGAAAAGGGGAGAGGAGAGGGGAGCCTTCAATGCTTGGGAGCTATTTTTGGACAGAGTTAGGTCGCTGGAAATGAATAGTAACGATTAGAAGTGAGAGAGGAGCTTTTATGGACGAGTCCAAATCCAACCGTTGTTGGCGTTTCTTAGCGTCATTACTAAAGATAGACTAAAAGCCCATCCCTAGCAATGATACTAGAAACGTGTGTTGACATCCCTAACCACCATTACTTCAGAAAGGTAACTCTCGGCCCTTAACGGCGCCGACCAAGATAATGCAGTCTGGTAATAACAGTTAGAAGTGCCTGATTGGCCTTCCCAACCATCATTACTTACGATATGCAAAACTGAAGCACGACGCCTTGGGGTGCAACAAGAATTACAGTCCTTAGGTAATGGTACTTAGGTATGCCAATCATGATAGCTCAGTATAGATAAATCCGCAAGCGCATGGAACTATCATTGTAGCATTTCAACCCGTGAGTGTTCAGGGGTGTCGTATTTATAATTTCCCGTAGGAGGGCAGGACGAATGCATCTAGCTTTGGCATAAACATGATCACTTATTGAATGTATAGGTAGACATAGCATAGGCAGGGGTAAATCATAGTTCAAATATAGTGGACACACATCTGAGCAGACCTCAAGGATAAAAGAGAAACAAAGAATAAAAGAATATATCTAATTGAGCAGGCATTGGTCATATATAACTATGCAAAGAACTGTTAGTAAACATCTAACTAGCATGTCTAGTATTAGGACTAGGTCTGGGATGACAGGGAGATCCCCGCAGCTGGTCTACTAGCCGATAGAGACTTTACGAACTCCTACCCAATATCCGAACGTGGGGGAGTGCTAGGGATGGACAGGGCTGTCACCACCTGCCCACCTACCCCTCTGCCCGTGGGATACCGACATATTCGCCGATCTCCGCATACCCGAGCACCATGCTCGCGTACATGGAAACAACTCCTAACCCCCTAGGACCCCACCCCTTCGGAGTGACAGGCTAGGCTAAGAGCAACCGAGAAGGCACGACGAACCGTCACCTCATCCCTAGTTCTTCCTCTATTCATACTAAGTCGATGAACGATGAAGAACAACGATGAACATATCGAGAACATAACACATAAACTATAGGCTAGTTCATATATCATGATCATAACATGACCAAGACTATACTCTAGTTCATATGCATTGCTATATAAATAAGATAAGAACTTGAACTTGGAAGAGAACTGCATTGTATTCATACCGAGGTGTTCCTTCTTCTCCCAAGGATACAAACTCTCCTTGCTAGCTCTTGCCTTGCTCTAATACTAAAACTAATCTAAAGAATACAAGTGAGAGGTAAGGTAAATGGCTCCAAATGATGGTGTGTCTTGAATGATGAAGGAGCACCATCTATTTGTAGCTAGAGTAGGGCGGTTTGGCGTCTCTAAGTTTGGAAGGAGGTGAAACCGCCCTTGGGAAACCGCCTAGAGCACCGCCTCCGAAGACTGGGCCCGGGAGGCCCCACCAGGGGGCGGCCGCACCCGGGGGCGGTCGGTCCCCTAGCTGGGCCCGCTGGCCACCGCCTTCGGGTGGTCGGTTGCTCCCTGGGCCTGGACCTCCCCCGCGGTTACGGATGGATCCAGTTTAGTGTTTGAGGTGGGCTTTCTTATTTTCTTGGATTGCGCCTTCTCTGAATACGTCTCCTGGATGTGCGCTTTCTTTATGGTTTTTGTGCATTTCCACATGTCACACCTGCAAGTCAAGTACACACCAAAACTTGTGGAAATGTTAGTTTAAAGCCCTACCTACTATTTATTTTAGTAACATATTGGCGGTAAGAAATAGGCTCTAAGGACCACCAACAACCGTTCAGATCTACGTCGGAACTTCCGACATGGGGTCAGAACTTCCGACCCTGCTATTCAAAATAGGACTCAGTGCGGGATGGTCGGAACTTCCGGCTAGGGCCAGATCTTTCGACCTCCCAGCACTTAGCCACGCCACCATTGTCGACGGAATACCAGCGATAGTCTACCGAGGGGTATGCCCGCGGTAGTAGATGAGACGGTAATGGTGCACCTGAGACGAACGAGGGAGCACAATTCGGGCGAGACAGAGATTTAGACAGGTTCAGGCCGCCACGAGGCGTAATACCCTACGTCCTGTATGTTGCTGTGTTGTATTGCTAGTAGATTAGATGAATCGAGTAGACCCCCTGCCCGCCTTATATAGTCCGGGGGCAGGGTTACAAGTTGATCTTGCCATACATAACAGATTACAATCCTAGCCGATTTAGGAAACCAATCGGCTAGATCCTAGGAAAGCTATTTCCTTGCCCGCCAAGGTCTCGGCGGATATACGCGATCTCCTGGAGATCGTATGGGCAACGCGTCCTTGGTAGTTCAGGCCTGTTCGGTAGACTTGGGCCAAGTATGACTATGCGGGTATACGGGTTTATACCCCCACAGCTAGTCCCCGAGCGCCTTGCATTCGTCGAGAGGTGCAGACCTTCAGCGTTGCTTGACCAGACGGATGTAAGGAGCTCAAAAAAAATTAAAAGAAGCTTCTCTTTAGTGAAGTGTATCCACTTTTGGCACGGCAGAGCCAATACCTTCACCGCCAGGTGAAGTGTATCCACTTAGTCCCCGAGCCTGATAGAATGTGACATAGTCACGTGGTGTCAGGGTCATAAATTTTGATGATATCGCTGATCATTTTTGGTTGAATGACAAAGTCCCCGAGCACTTTACTGCTCGGAGACGCTTGGCGAAAACGACGGAGTCCCCGAGCAGCTTGTCGCTCGGAGACACGTGACGAAGACGACGGAGTCCCTGAGCAGTGTTGCTCGGAGATGCTTCATGAAGACGACGGAATCCCCGAGCAGTGCTTATTGCTCGAAGACGCTTGGTTAAGACGACGGAGTCCCCGAGCAGTGTTACTCGGAGACGCTTGACTGAAGATGACGGAGTCCCCGAGCAGTGTTGCTCGGAGATGCTTCATGAAGACGACGGAATCCCCGAGCAGTGCTTATTGCTCGAAGACGCTTGGTTAAGACGACGGAGTCCCCGAGCAGTGTTGCTCGGAGACGCTTGACGAAGACGACGGAGTCCGCGAGCAGTGCTTATTGCTCGGAGACGCTTGGTTAAGACGACGGAGTCCCCGAGCAGTGCTTATTGTTCGGAGACGCTTGACGAAGACGACGGAGTCCCCGAGCAGTGCTTATTGCTCGGAGACGCTTGACGAAGATGACGGAGTTCCCAAGCAGTGTTGCTCGAAGACGCTTGACGAAGACAACAGGAGTCCCCGAGCAGTGTTGCTTGGAGGCGCTTGACGAAGACAACGGAGTCCCCGAGCAGTGCTTATTGCTCGGAGACGCTTGGTTAAGACGACGGAGTCCCCGAGCAGTGCTTATTGCTCGGAGACGGTTGACGAAGACGACGGAGTCCCCGAGCAGTGTTGCTCGGAGGCGCTTGACGAAGACAACGGAATCCCCGAGTAGTGTTGCTTAGAGGTGCTTGACGAAGACGACGGAGTCCCCGGGATAGCTTTTCTCTGCAACAAGCGATCTTTAGCATATTAATAGCCCCTGCCAGTGGTTGCCGCATTCAATCTCCTTTATTGCTGACGGTTGGTAGTTGGTGGTTAGAAGTTGGTAAGTTCTAATTAAATGGAGCTCCTTGTGCCTATAAATATTGTGGAACTGGTAGCCATATGTATCTTCTCAGGAGAAAACCTTCAAGTTCCCCTACTCTTTTAATGGATCTGAAGAAACGCGAGTTTGGCCGTCCTCCAGACTCTAGACTACTACGTCTCCTGTAGTTTGAAGAAATCTTGTGAAGGGGACTAACGTCAGGTTGGTCCTGTTGTTGGTAGCGGATTTGCAGCTTGATGAAGCAGTTTGAAGAAGCCTTGTGATGCAGAAGCGATGCCATAATCCCATGGCAATGCTCCATCCCCGATCATCTTCTTGGTCAGCTGCAGGATCCTGTACTCTTTTTTTTTGAAAAACTTCAATGATGTGATAGTCCCTTATCATTGTATGACAGTCATATGGAAAGAAAGAAAAATGACTCCAATATCGTCTTCATGCTGCTCTTTGTCTTCTGTATGACCGAGTACCTTTGGTTTTATTTGACGAAGAAAGCATAATGCAACGCTTAAAAAGGCGTCTTACTTGTGAACCAAAAATACCCCTGTGCTGTTTGAAAGGGGAATAAGTAGAAAGACAAACAGTTGGTTTGTCTTCTTGCGCATTCAAATCCCAAAATCCGCATCCGTCTCCGCCTATTCCTCCACCGCTGTCTAGGGTTCCATTTTTTCCGCCGCCGCCACAAAAAAATCATCAATTCCACCTCTCCCCCGCCCAGATCTGCCATGACGGGCACCAGGAAGAGCACCCGTGAATCAAAAAAGTCAAAGGAGGCACAACCGGGGGAGTTCCGCATGTCGAACGAATGGCAACCGTCGGTATTGGGAAAATCGCAGCTCGATGCGCTCGTGGCCTGGGGATTCCTTCCTGACCAGGCAACCGGTGGCTGGTGAATATCACAAGGTGAACCATATCCAATGCCTGATTCTGGAGAAATAGTTGTCTTTTCTGACTATTTTACCCGCGGATTTGGTTTGCCATGCCATCCGTTTCTTCGCAAATTGCTTGATTATTACCAGATTTCCCTGTGCCACTTGAATCCCAATTCTATCCTCTTGATTTCCATCTTTATCCACTTCTGTGAAGCGTACCTTGGCATTCTCCCGCACTTCAATCTGTTCCGCCATCTCTTCGTTCTTGTGAAATCGAGCGGCACAGGTTCTCGAGTTGCTGGTGGAGTGTATCTGAAAATGCGTGACGGAATGTCCGCACATTACCTCCAAATCCCTCTGAATACCAGTGTGCGTGATTGGAGCAAGAGATGGTTCTATATCCCTAACCAAGAACCGAGCGTCCGTTGCGCCGTGGATCAGATTCCAGAAAAACAGAATAGCTGGACGGAGAAACCGCATGTAGAGGAGCTGGGACAAGTAAACGAATTGCTGGAAATCATCAAGGGTTTGACCCTAAATGGAGTTGGGGTTGCTAGCAATTTTGTGTTTCGTCGCGTCCAACCTTGCAGGGATAGAGTTCATCCTGCCTTTGAATTTACTGGTCGGAATGATCCGACCAGGTGCTCACCCGGAGATCTATCCGAAGCCGAAGTCAGAGAAGTCTTGGAAAAATATTTTGGGAAAGGCTCTCATATATGGAACCGTGGCCAAAGTGCGGCTTTTAATCTGAAGAATCCCCCGCCGGAGGTAAGTTCCGAACTGCCCTGGCTATTCCATCGCTCATATTGTACTTATACCATAACTTCTGCTTGATCTCTTGAAGATAAATGGACTGGACCGAAAGGTGTACTTCTCCGATGTGCCAACCGCTGACTGGTCGAGCCAAGTTGACGCGATGCACAGTTATCATCAGGGACGTGCCGAGGACGACTCTATTGAACCATCCGAGGAAGAAAGAGAGTCTGTTGACGAAGAAGATGAGGAGACACTGGCCCAAAGAACTGCTCGGAGTAAACAGCCGGTGTCGGAAAAGGCTGGATCTTCCAGTGCCGTCTGAGCTGTGGAAGGTTCGGTAAAGATTTCCGAGGACCGTGCCCAAGCCGCCGCCGACGCCCCTTGCTCGGATCAGGATGAACCGAGCACAAAACGCCATAAGGGTGATGCGCCTGCCGCTGCCGCTGGAGCTTCCGGTCAAAGAAAGAAATTCGGCCGAAAGCGTCGTCGCTCGGAAATGTAAGTAGGATTTTCTCCATATTTCTCCCTTTTTGATCCGAACAGTGTTGAGATTTTGTCTTGGAAATGTAGGGACCCTTCTAATGAAGACGCTGAGAATCCCGGTGCTGAAAAGGTGACGACTTCGGAAGCTGGTGTAGCCGAGGGCTTCCGCGCTGGCTGGACTTCAGAACATGAATCACGCCAGAGGTCGCCCGAGAGGCCCTCAACGGCTGATGCTGAAGGCTCGCCATCTCCTCCCAAGCAGCCGCGCATGCCTACCCCGCCGCCTCCGGCTTCTCCTCTAGGGCCGAATGTCAAGGAGCCGCGCCGTAAAGATAAAACTCGGATGTCGCCGCCGAGGGACAGTAGCACCATTCCTCCTGGGAGCGCTGATCACGGAGCGGAGACCAGCTCAGAAGCGCGAGTAGGGCCATGTCCTCGGCCTTCTACAAGCGCTTCCCCGGAGGGTGCGGATATCGAAGAAGTCGTCCGAAGGGGCCCGTGCCATTGATTCGCACCTATCGGATGGTGGGGAGCACCTATGCTGTCGCCACAGAGGAAGATCTTGCTGACGCTGAGATAGATGGATTGAAGAATGACATCCGCGATACTCGCGCGGACTTGAGAAAGCTTCTCGGTCGTCTGGGAAATCTTTCGTCGCGTGTGCAGGTGACGCCTGTCATATTTTATGCTGACGATATATTGACTTGATAGTCTGTCGCTCCTTTGGTTTTCTAGGCAGTGTATGAGACCGCCGAAGATCGCCGGAAAACCCTACACCGCCTTTGGGATGTAGCAGAGAAAAACAAACGGCTGCAGACTGAGGTGACTCGCCTAGAGGGGGTGATGGCAGGCATGCACGAGGAGCGTGAAACCCTGGAGCTGCACTGCTCGGACCTTATGGAGTCCGAGAAGCGTCTATTGCGGGAGAACAAAGGTATGTTGGGCTCTTGTTCTTCTTGATAGCTATTCGTCCCGCTTTTGCTCTCTGAACACCAGTTGTGTGGCATGTAGGTCTTCAGGAGCTGCTGGATGTGTCGACGAAGCGGAGTATGTGTGACGTCTCGCCATTTGTAAGATGTCTTGGTTTGATGATCTGATTGTATTCTTTGTGACGTGCAACCACTGAGCTGGAGGCTGAGGTGGCGCTGATGCGAGAGGCTGCCCGGAAGAACCTGGAGACGATGACAGGTTGCCTGTTTGTGTTCGGCTTTCCCCTTCCTTTTTATTTTTGTCGTGCGACTGACGTGCTTTGTTTGTCAGAGGTGGGACGTAGGCATCGTGCGCAGGTCGATGACCTTGCGGGTCGCGTTGAGGCTGCCGACGGAAGGTTTGACGCCTTGGTTGGTGGTGTTAAGCCTGTGCTTGACATCATTGAGTATGCGCCCGTCGTACCGCCTACCGAAGGTCCTGGTGTCCTTGACATCGTGCAACGTGGACGGGAGGCTCTTCGATTCTTTAAGGACTTCTGCGTGGATGCTGCTAAAAATGTGGCCGCCCATGTGCTTGGAGTCGTCCGATCGCACTACCCAGGAGTGAAGAACGACCGAGTGCAAACCGGGTATGCGCGGGGGACCACCAAAGAGCAGGAAGACCAACTTGAAGAAGAGGCTAGGGAAGCCGCCAAAATGTTGACTGTTGATGTTCAGCTTTTTCCCACCGAGGGGATTTGAATTGAGACGCCCGAGCATGGTCGAGGTCTTGTATGGTCGACGAATAATCCTACACGCCCTGCGTGTCGCCCGTGCTTTTGCCGGGGCTTTTGGAGACGCTGCTAAACTGCCCAAGCGTCCTCAGGGCTTACGTGTTAGCGAAGACTTAATGGCCCAGGCGTCCCCGGGGCTTACGTGGTGGCGAAGCTGCCCGCGCTAGGCGGGGGTTACGCATATCGTGGGCGAAGGCTACCCGGTATATCGGGGCGGTCGATGAAGTGTCGTAGTTCGGCGGCCTATCATTTTTAGGGCTTACGCGGCGTCGAACCAGATGCTGCCCGGCGGGTGCGGGGGTTACGCATTGGTGAAATCATGCTGCCCGAGCAGTGGCGGGGCTTACGCATAGGCGAAGACGTGCTGCCCGAGCAGTGGCGGGACTTACGCATAGGCGAAGACGTGCTGCCCGAGCAGTGGCGGGACTTACGCATAGGCGAAGACATGCTGCCCGAGCAGTGGCGGGACTTAAGCGTAGGCAAAGACGTGCTGCCCGAGCAGTGGCGGGGCTTACGCATGGGCGAAGACATGCTGCCCGAGCAGTGGCGGGGCTTACGCGTAGGCGAAGACGTGCTGCCCAAGCAGTGGCGGGGCTTACACATTGTCGAAGACGTTTAGCTGTACAAAATGTAATGGAGGCAAAATATCGAAAATAACAATGTATTGCCCTTGTTTATAATAAAATGGAAATACACATATCTGGTTTGATCCCTAGATCAGGGGTAGAAGCGTCGCAGGTGCTCGATGTTCTAGGAGTTGGGGATGTCGACGCCGTCTAGGTCGGAGAGCCTATATGTGCCTGGTCGAGTAACTGCCTTGACCATATATGGCCCCTCCCAGGGAGATGACAGTTTATGCATCCCCTCCTTGCTCTGCTTCCGCCGGAGAACGAGGTCGCCGACTGCAAAGGCTCTGCCGTTGACATTGCGATTGTAATATCGCCTGATCCCTTCCAGATATTTAGCTGTTCGTACACAGGAGATCAGGCGTTCTTCCTATAGCTTGTCGACTTCATCTGCTCTGGCCTCGTTGGAGTGGACTTCTTCGTACGCCTCAACCCTTGGAGATCGATAGATTACATCTGCAGGTAGTACTGCCTCCGAACCATACACCATAAAATACGGCGATACGCTTGTGTTCCGGCTGGGTTGAGTCCGAAGTCCCCAGATCACCGCCGGTAATTCGTCAATCCGTTGCCTGGGCTTCTATCCACGACTGCGTGGAGACGCTTCTTGAGGGCGTCGAGCAGCATACCGTTTGCCCTCTCCACCTGGCCGTTGGCTCTAGGATGAGCCATGGATATATATTTGATGGATATGCTTCTTTCTTCGCAGAAGTCCTAGAAATCACTTCCAGTAAATGTTGATCCCAGGTCGGTGATGATGCTGTTCGGAAGCCCGAAACGATAGGAGATGTCCTTGAAGAACTCTGCTGCTTTGGTTACCGTAGCCTTGACTAATGGCTTGTACTCGATCCACTTGGAAAACTTATCGATGGCGACATAGACGGAGCGAAATCCCCCTCTTTCCGTTTTAAATGGACCAACCATGTCCAGTCCCCATGTGGCGAAAGGCCACAACGTAGGGATGGTCTGTAACTCTTGGGCTGGTACATGTGTCTGCTTGGCAAAGAATTGGCATGCCTCGCATTCTCTGACTATCTTCTCGGCGTCTTGGACTGCTGTTGGCCAATAGAAACCTGCTCAGAAAATCTTGCCGATCAGAGTACGTGAAGCCGCATGATTGCCGCACTTGCCACTATGAGCCTCATGAAGGATCTTGAGACCCTCTTCCCATGGGACGCATTTTTGTAGGACTTCGCTCCTGGTATTCTTGCGCATGAGTTTGCTGTCGACCAGGACATAGCTTTTGGATCTTCTTACCAGGTGCTCGGCTTCTGTCCTATCTTCGGGGACCCTTGCTTCCAGTAGGTAATCAATGAACTGGATTCTCCAGTCCTCTTCAGGGGTCGGAATATATGCCACTATCTGGTCGGTCGCAGAGCTGCTGGTATCGCCATCAGTCTATATGGAGGGGTTGAACAGATCCTGGATAAAAACGCTGGCGGGGACGTCAGACCAGGATGATCCGAGCTTTGACAACTCGTCGGCTGCCTGATTTTCGCTTCGAATGATATGATGGAATTCTATTCCGAGGAATTTCCCTTCGATTTTCTGATTGCGGCGACGTAGGAGTTCATTTTCTCATTGTTGCAGTCCCAGTCCTTGTTAACCTGGTTGATGACCAGGGCCGAGTCCCTGTAGACCATGATGCGACGGATGCCGAGCTCGGAGGCTATCTGGAGACCGTGCAAGACGGCCTCGTATTCGGCCGCGTTGTTGGACGCCATGAAGTGAATTCTCAAGGCGTAACGGAGGCGCTCACCGGAGGGCGATATAAGGAGTACTCCGGCTCCGGCGCCGCTGATGCTAAGGGACCCGTCGAAGAACATTGTCCAATACTCTTCCTGTGCCGGATGCGTAGACTCTTGCATCTCTGTCCATTCAGCTATGAAGTCGGCGAGTACCTACGACTTGACTGTTATTCGGCTGTGGAAATCAATGGAGTATGTTCCCAGCTCTACTGCCTATTTTAGGATCCGGCCGTTGGCGTCTTTGTTCCGAAGGACGCTACCCAGGGGGTATTCAGAGATTACTGCTATGGAATATGCTTCAAAATAGTGACGGAGCTTTCTTGAGGTGACGAGAACAGCGTATATCAATTTCTGCACCGTTGGGTAACGGGTCTTGGACTCATTGAGGACTTCACTGATGAAGTAAACTGGTCGCTGGACCGGATAGGCGTGACCGTCTTCTTCTTGTTCAACGATGATGGCAGTGCTAACGACGTTATTAGTCGCGACGATGTAGATCAGCAATGTTTCGTCCTTTTTAGGAGCTGTGAGAAGCAGAGGAGTCGTCAAGAAGCGTTTGAGTTCTCTGAAGGCCATATCTGCCTCTTCCAACCAAGTGAACTTCTCACTAGCTTTTGGTAACTTGAAGAATGGGAGGCCTTTCTCGCCCAGTCTGGAGATGAAACGGCTAAGGGCCGCCATGCACCCGGTGAGCTTTTGCACATCTTTGACATTGGTCGGAGGCTTCATCCTCATAACCGCGTTGATCTTCTCCGGGTTGGGGAGGATGCCTTGCTTGCTGATGATGTTACCGAGCAAGTTGCCAGATCGGACGCCGAAGATACACTTGCCTAGATTAAGCTTCCATTGGAATTTGTCCTAGCTTCTCGAAAACTGCTTCGAGGTTGGAGATGAGGTCTTCAGCTGTCCGAGTCTTGATGACGACGTCATCAACGTATGCGGCAGCGACGTCGGGGATGAGGTCGTCGAGACAAGCTTAAATTGCCTGTTGGTAGGTTGCTCCAGCATTCTTCAATCCGAAAGACATGGTCTTGTAGCAATAAGCCCCGAAAGGGGTGATGAAAGATGTCTTCTCTTGGTCTTCTTCCTTCAAAGTGATCTAGTGGTAACCGGAGTAGCAGTCGAGGAAGCTGAGTAGCTCGCAACCTGCTGTTGAGTCGACGACTTCGTCAATTCGTGGAAGACCGAAGGGGTGTTTAGGGCAGTGTTTGTTGAGATCGGTGTAATCAACGCACATTCTCCATTCATTATTCTTTTTTCTTACAAGCACCGGATTGGCTACCCAATTAGGGTGATACACCTCTCTAATGAAGCCGGCAGCTAGGAGCCGAGCTATCTCTTCCCTAATGGCCTCCTTCTTGTCTGGAGAGAATCGTCGGAGCTTCTGCTTGGTTGGCTTGGCGGTCTTCGAGACATTCAAGGAGTACTCGATCAACTTCCTTGGAACGCTGGGCATATCCGCTGGTTTCCATGCGAAAGTGCTTACGTGCTCCCTTAGGAAGCTGACGAGCGCGTCTTCCTATTTAGGATCGAGGTCGCCCCCGATGCGAGTAGTCTTGCTTGGCTCGCCGGGGACCAGGATAACCTCCTTCGTTTCCTTGTTCTTGGTGGCTGATCTTGGTGGGGTCTTCTCTGGGATGACTTGGTCTTCTGGAGCTACCTGCTTTGCGTCTGAGGCACAGATGTTCATGAGTATGGATTCTTCAACAGCTTCAGCCATGGCAATGGCCTCCTGCTCGCAAGCATATGCAACTTGAAGGTCGGCGCGAATGGAAAGGACGTCGTTCTTTGCTGGTATCTTCATGACGAGGTAGGTGTAGTTGGGGATGGCCCCGAATTTCGCCAGAGCTGGTCGGTCGAGGATAGCATGATATGTGGCATCGAAGTCGGCCACCAAGAAGTCGATGTGCTCGATGCGGAAGCACTGTGGGTGCCCGAACTGGACCGAGAGGTTTATCTGCCCTCGAGGATATGACGGCTGTCCCAGGACGATACCCCAGAAGGGGGCCGATGTTGACCGCAAGTCTTCTTCTTTCAGCCCAAGTTCCTTGGCAGCTCCGGAGAACAGGATGTTGAGGCCGCTGCCGCCGTCGATTAGCACCTTCCGGAAACGCGTCGTGCGTATGACCGGATCGACGATCAATGGGAAGCGACCCAAGTACGGAATCTGGGTCCATTGGTCGGCCCTGACTGAAGGTGATGTCTTGGTGTGACCAAGGAGGAAGCCTTGGATCAGCGATCGCGCTGTCGGAATTGGCAACGGAGTTGACACGTCTACTTGACGAGTTTCTGCTCCCTCTTTGACTCGATGGCGGCGCGACCACCGATGATGGTGGAAACGGTTTCGATGTGCGTCAGTGAAGCCTGGAGGCTTGTTGCTGTCGTCGCGCCGGTCCCTGTCGGACTCTACGCGAGCCTTCTTCTTCTCTTCTACTTGGAACTTCCTAGAGAAACCCTCGCACTCCCTCATGGTGTGCTTGTGGTGCTTGTGGACGGGGCACTGGGCGTCGAGGAGCTTGGAGTAGGCCTCCTCGTAATTGCGCTTTGGGGCTGGTCGGGTGTTGTAAACTTGGTAGTGGCGGCGCCTCTCACCAGCCCTAGAGCTCTCGGGTTCGTCGTAGCGGCGATATTCTGGGCGTCGTCGGTGGTCGCGGTCATCGCGGCGGTAGTCTCTCCGAGGAGCTCGATCATCCTAGCGCCGATCTGTTCGGTGGCCTTCTTCTTGGTGCCGCGACTGGTCGGGGAAGCGGAGGCGACTGTGAATGGAGTGATGAGCTGCGTCGCTTCCATCGACGTATTTGCTGGCGATGCGTAGCATCTCAGCGACGGTGGTCGGGCTAGTGCGGTATAATTTCTTCCGCAGTTCCTCGTCGGGCCTCAGGCCGCGCATAAACGCGGAGATGGCTTCTGCATCTTTGATGTCGGGGATGTCGTTTCTGATTTCCGAGAAGTGCCGGATGTAGTCTCGCAGGGAGTCCCGAGAGCCTTGCCGGAGCCTTTCAAGATCATACTTCGTGCCCGGTTGCTTGCAGGTGGCGCGGTAGTTATTGACGAACTGCTCCTTCAACTGATCCCAAGTGTCGATGGAGTTCGGCCTCAAACTACTGAAGCCAGCTGTTGGCGGAGGCGCTGAGCATGACCGGGAGGTAGTTGGGCCATCACATCCCTGTTTCCACCTGGCGGCTTGGACGGCGATCTCGTAGACGTTGAGCCATTTGTTGGGATCAGCTCTTCCGTCGTAAGTCTTGACACCGACAACTTTGAAGTTAGGAGGCCAGACAACTGCTCGGAGTGCCGGCGTGAATGGCAGTTTCGGGGCAGTCTTGTGTTGGGGAAGCCGTGCGTCTGATCATTCTCTCTACGTCGCTTGGCCTCTGCAGAGTGTCTGGCTTCTCTCCTATTCTCGATGCGGCCACGTAGTTCTTTGGTCTTCAGCTTTGCGTGGAGGTCGGATTGGTTCACCTCTTGGTCGCCGTCTCGCCGATGAGGTCTCCGACCACCGCGAGACATCTCACCATCTTCGCCGATAAGCTCTGTAGCAGATGCCGTGCTATGAGATGGTGCTTGTCTTCCTTCGTTGATCTGGACCTGAGTTGCTTGGAGGAGAGCGGTGAGCCGTCCGAGCTCTGGAGTCTAGGGTAGCCTCTTGGCCTCGGCGATCGCAACGGCGACATTGGCGCTTGGAGTCGTGTAGACCTCGTACTGTCCGAGCATGCAAAATTCGGGCTCCAGATTCCTCACCGCAGTCCTCCTCACTTCAGCTTGCTGCTCACGGCGTCGTCTGCGATCGGTGTTCTTTGCCTCGCGGGCCGCTCGGGCTTCTTCGGTCTCATTGGGCAGCGGGTCGCTGTCGTTGCTGATGGCAAGGACCGGTCCCCCAAAGAATTGCTTGATGGGGGGCAGATCGGCGGGAAGGCCACCCTCTTGATCATCATTGTCGGGGCGGACGTTGTCGAGGGTGATGAAGGAGCTGGTGCTGACGTGGACGGAAGCGCATCGACGCAGCGTCTGAGCGAAGCTGGAAGCTGCGTTTTGTAGACCGAACGGCAAGTAGCCGTTCGGAGAACGGTCCCCTCGAGGTCGCTCCTCGACGATGCGCCCGAGAGGCGTGACGGTGACGACCAGTGTTGTGTCGTGGGACGGCGATAAGGGGCGATGCGTCGTGGATGACACAGGACTCCAGGATTTGGAGTCCCTCTGACAGCTTCTTGGTGACCCGATCTATAGATCCAATCAGGTCGTCGTTGTTGATGTTTTTCCGAACGTAGCAGTGGCAGTCTCTTCGTCGGAGGAGACACGGAAGGGGATTTGGGCTACGTCCAGAATCACCCCTTCGCCGTTCGCGCCGATGACCCAGGTGATGGATCCCACCGTGAAGATCTGGCCCGGCGTCGGGAGCTCGATGGTGCTTGAAAAAATCACCTTGTTCGCCATGGAATCAGGTGGCACACCCCTACCTGGCGCGCCAACTGTCGACGGAATACCGGCGATAGTCTACCGAGGGGTATGCCCGCGGTAGTAGATGAGACGGTGAGGGTGCGCCTGAGACGAACGAGGGAGCACAATTCGTGCGAGACGGAGATTTAGACAGGTTCAGACCGCCACGAGGCGTAATACCCTACGTCCTGTATGTTGCTGTGTTGTATTGCTAGTAGATTAGATGAATCGAGTAGACACCCTGCCCGCCTTATATAGTCCGGGGGGCAGGGTTACAAGTTGATCTTGCCATACATAATAGATTACAATCCTAGCAGATCTGGGAAACCAATCGGCTAGATCCTAGGAAAGCTATTTCCTTGCCCGCCAAGGTCTCGGCGGATATACACGATCTCCTGGAGATCGTATGGGTGACGCGTCCTTGGTAGTTCAGGCCTGTTCGGTAGACTTGGGCCAAGTATGACTATGAGGGTATACGGGCTTATACCCCCATAACCATTAGGCTTCACGTCGGAACTTCCAGGCCTGGGCCAGAACTTCCGACAGGTCAAGTTCCAGCAGCTCTCGAACGTGTTCGTGCGGTGCTTTGAGTGTCTCTCTTTTGATTTTAAATTAAAACTTAAGCCTCTATCTTCATCAAGCCACTTAGTTTTGCATCCCTCTTAATAGTACGGCATTCCTAACTCAGAAAAAATAATAAAAGTAATTCTAACCACCTGCTTGAGTCGAAGCGCCGAAGTTCAAGTCGAATTGAGGGGGGGCACCGTTTAATCCCAAATAGATTTTCAATATGCTCTCACGGGATTGAACCTGCGCATAGTCTTAGTAGAGTTCATTAGTCCCCTAATTTGGGTGTCATCAACTAACCAAAACCCATGATGGGGCAAATGCACTTTCAATCTCCCCCTTTTTGGTAATTGATGACAACCAACTTAGGCTTACATAGGATAGAAAGAATTGAAACTTTGAGTTGCAAGTTTTGTGAATAACTCCCCCTTAGTGTATGCTATGGACTTGTAACAGAACCTGCCTAAATCACGTGGCCCACAGGCACCTGTCATCGTCACTAATGACATCGGACAGCCGGGGCCCGTGTTCCAGATGACCTAGGCGGGCTCTGCCGGGCTACATAAGCACCCATTATTTCCGATAGGATCCCATTGCGAAGCTATTACAGAGTTGCAACATTTCATAACAAAATACATCAGAGTAAAATTTACGGAAGAGTAAATAGTACTTAATATTACAGACCAGTGTTCGAATAGAATTAGGTGCAGTTATTACAGACCATAAATTAAAAGCGTAGCAGTAGCGGTAGAATCAACAGTACGACAGATAGATAAATATTACACGAACCCTGCCCAAGGGTTCAACCTTATTCTTCTTCACTCTCCTGGACGATGGTGACGCAGCACGGAGTAAGACAAACTTCGGTCTCCTGCTGCCCACCTGCAACGGGGTTAACAGACCCTGAGTACATGGGGTACTCCGCAAGACTTACCTGACTAAAAGTATAAAATTAGACTCAGGAATGCAGGCTGAGGGGAGTCAAGGTAAGGCTTTAGCAAGAGTTCAAGAGTTTTGCGGAAAAGCATTACTAGTCCTATCTCAATATTTTATTTCAATAATACTATTGATCATTAACCATATCTCCAAGTTCTTTCTCATATATCAACATTCTTTCATTTGCTTTATCCATTCAAAATCAATCCTAGTTCCGAACCACTATCCGATGTAGGGGTGAGGATCAAGTCTCCATATCCGAGGAGCAACGACGATTCGAATCGATTAATACCCAGCTAGGGATCCCTATCCACACTGCGTATGTAGCACTTAAGCTTGCATACGCCAACCCCGCCTACCATGGCTTTTCATACCCCAGAACCGGTCCTGCGCCACCCGAGAGCACAGTACTCCTCTCGTCTCCAGGCACGACGGCCACGAGGGTACACGCTACTCTCGCCATCTCTCCACTCCCAGTGCGTGGTTGTCGGTTCCAGCAGTAGAGCCACCGGAGTCAGAGGCTTTCCATAGTATGTGGCTAGTTGCAAAGTCTTGATCACAGCAGGACTGACAACGAACGGTCCCTTATATTTTTCCGTTAGAAACCATGCATTGGGACTCTAACCCAATTACACTGGTAACTACCCGGTTTTCACATCCCTTTCCGATGGTGAGGATCGTTGGGACTCTAACCCAACAGATGGTCGACCAAATGGAACAACCCATCCCGTGGATGACAGTGAACTAGCTAGGAACACTGTCAACCAACAAGGACATACCATTCCCCTAAAGTGATTCTTTTGATTAATCTCATCACAGTTCAAAATAGCATTTTCGCAAAACTAACCATTAGGCATGACTAAGCCATTTTTGCAATACTTTTTAATAAATCAGGTTCTCAAGTATTGTCAGGTATTCAAGGATGGAAATGCATCAATTGGTTATCACCCAACTCCTATTGACCTAATGCAATTAATTAACTCAAGTAATAAATATTTTTAAAACAATAAGGAGAGGGGCAAATGCACCGGGGCTTGCCTTGGATTGCGTAGAGTGTCGGATCCGGGTCGGTACCACAAATATCAAATCCTTACACAATTTCCTGAGCAGTCTCCTCCGATGGACCCTCAGACTTTACCTCCGGATTCTTGGTCACTACACGTTTGCAATAATGAATGTATGAATGCAATGCACATGAAATGACAAATAAAAATTAAATAATAAATAATGCACACACGTGATCAAGACCCTACCATAAGCTAGCCATGACTACTCTAATTCATAATGCCCTAGGTCATAAAGGTGATTGACCTAGAATCTCAATCAATCAAAAAATCACACCATTCAATAAATATTCCATTTACTATTCCTATTATTAATCATTTAAACCAACATATAATTTAACAAATATTTAACTATTTCCATTTGATGCCAAATTCCATCAACAGATAGATTTCAGTACCAAACAGTGGCACAATAAATTTCATGATTTTTGGAACAACACAGAAATTATTAAAAATCACCAAAGTTTCATTTATCAATTAAAGTGCTGATTTTTACCTACTACAGAATCTACCCAAAAATCAAGTTTAGTATTTTTATTAAATACTACATGTTACAGAGAGCATCCTCCAAAATTTTGGAGATTTTAGGAGCATTAAATAAATTCACACAAAAATGTGAAACAACAGTACTATTCATTAGAAAATTAATAAAGAAAAACCTTTAGAAATTATACCGGAAATTGGAAAACCAATTCTCACCGAGCCGGTCCACTAACACGCACAGGCCCAGCACGGCCCGCACGCGCCCGCGCGCGCACGCCTCCGAGCCGGGCCGCTGACAGGCCGGCCCCAGCCGTCAGCCCCCGTGCGCACGCGCGCTCTCCCTCACCCGGGCACTGACAGGCGGGCCACCCCTGTCAGGATCTTCTCCTACCTCCGGCCGTCGCTCCTAACAGCGAGCGCCATCGGCCGAACATCTACCCCAAGACCCTAGCCAACTCCCTAAGAACCTAGCCCTAGCTCTAATCGGCTCCGACGAGCGGGAGCTCGCCCATGGCGGATCTCGGCGGCACGGCGAGGCCGTTCCGGCCGAGGGGACACGGTAAGGTCATGGAAAAAACATCAGGGAGAATCAGGAGCTCACCACGAAGCTAATGGGCGAGTTAGTTGACGAAGAGGCGGTGCGGTGAGGATGGCTTGACGACGACGGCGGCGGACACGACTCAGTCGTCGGCGACGAAGATCTGTTCCGACGAACCTGGTGCACCATATCACAATCCACCGCGCGCATCAGAAACTACACCACCACGGGAGCTTAGAACACTACCCCGAGAATAAAGATGCTCACTCTAACAGACCGGACGAGGAGAGGATGGCCGCGGCGGAGCTCCGGTGACAACCCGAAGACGAAGATGCTCACCGAGAGCTACACAGGGTACCACGGCTCACGCGACGGGCACCAATCGATGCGCCATGAGCTTGACTACCTATCTGGGAGATGGAGAGGGTGGAGATGGCTCGGTGGTTGCGAATTTGACCGTGAACGACGAGGTGGTTGCCGGCGGCCGCTCGGGAAGAACCGGGAAAACGGAGGGACGCATCGACTTTAAAGGGCAGGGAAGGGGTGGGATAAGATCGGGGCGTCCGGGGCCCCTTCCTCGGCCGCTCGACAACGCCGTCGGCGTGCCCACGCCGGCCGGACGGCGCTCGGCGCCGGACGCGGCACGCGCGCGTACGGCCGAGACGATGAACAGGGGGACCCCCCTAGCTACAGTAGTAGGCTGAGTAGGTCAAACGCTATTTGATTCAATTCGATCTGATCCAACCAGAATCCGATGAAGTGGTGAATACAAAAGTTGTAGAGAATTTTGTGTAGATCATTTTTGCTTTTGACAGGAAATTCGAATTCGGCCAAATTGTCAAACTACAGCAAAGGGGGTAAAAGTAGGGTTTGAATTTCAAACTGAAATTTTAAAATTACTTTTGATTTTTCTCAACAACTTGAAAAATGGTCAACATGAAAGTTGTTCTACTCAGTGAGCCTGACAACTTCTATTAAGGGAGTTTTGGAATATTCTCAATATTTTTGAAATTGAAGTTTCAAATTTAAATATCAACACACTAATTTGAGTTTAATTTGAATTTCTATAATATAACCTCAAAATCTCCAAAAATAAAAGTTATCCCATTTTAAAAGCTCTACAACTTTCATTAAGAGACTTTCATCAGATTCATTATAGATTTTGAATTAGAGTTTTAGGTCAATTTTAGGACTTAATTTGATTTCTATTTAATTTTTTATTTTTGAATTTGATTAAAGACTTAATTACACAATCAATCACTAGCTGAAAATAAATCACTCTAGGCCCTAAGCACAATCATATGCAACTGCTTAAGTTTAAATATGATGACATGACAGATTAATTAAATTGTAATACCCAGGGTATTACAGGACTTGAATTCCAAATAGATTCTTAAACTCATTCATACATTAAGAATGGGAGACTCCCCCTAAAACTTGCAATCCGTGGGGTGCAAAACAAGGTGTGAATTAATATATAAAATTTGTGATGCAATATGACAAGTCATTATTCACACAAAACCTTGATGGCTAGTAAAGATAGAGTGAAGTTCATCAACGCATAGCCATAAAAAATAAATCAACACAAATGAGGAATAAGTTACCAACTAGATAGAAGATAAGCATTAAACTTGCTCCACAACCATTTAGCACAAAACTAGTTATCCATCACATAGTGCCACCACACAAAGTTTTTAATACAAGTCACAAAGTTTTCAAACTAGATATTACAATAGGATAATTAGACTAACACTCCCCCTTTGGCATCAAGTGCCAAAAAGGGTAGGCCACGTGGAAAGCCCACGCTCACTCATCGTCTTCATCGTAGTCGTCGTCGCCATCATCCTCATCATAGTCGTCGTTGTCAGAGCGGATCTCGACAGCCACCAACGTCCTCCTCCACATCCTCCTCGTCGAAGGAGTCCTCGTCCTCATCATCAGTCACGAGCTGGACCCTTGCCATGGGGGCGCGAAGAGGAGCCATACTCCTCATCATAAAGAGTAAAGGGGTCACGAAACTCACGAAGAGGAGAGGCGGGAGGAAGATGAAGCTTGTCCTCCATGCGGCGAAGACGGCGATCATCCTTCTCCATCTTGTAGCACAAGGTCTCAAAGATTTTCTTGAGCACAAACTTGACCTTGGAAGGCTTCTTTGGAGGGGGAGAAGGAGGAGCATGGCGCCGCCGAGCGGGAGCTGGAGGGGCGCGAGCCGGACTTGGTGCGAGATATGTGAGCTTGGCCCTTCTCCTTCAAGAGGTCCACCGCATGCTTAGAGATCTTGTTGGTGATCTTGAGGTGGCCATGCGATGCATCATTGGGAAAGACTATGCCGGTGACTTGCTCGAATGATATGCATGATGTAGGGAGCATATGCCACCAAGAACCAAAAAGGATAAGCCCTAGAGTTCACCATGAACCGAGCACCAAAAGGCACCAAGAACAATGGAGAGGAGGGCTCACCTCGGAAGTTCCGGGAGGGAGAGAGGGTGGGGAACGCCGGAGAAGATGCTGGAGGGCCTCCGGAACTTCCGGAGAGGCCACACCACCACCAACCGAGCCTGGGGAGGCTAGGGCGACGGCAATGGCGACTAGGGTCGCGAGCAGAGCTAGGGCACGGTAACGGGCGAAAGTGAATGGGTAAGTTTAGAAATCGAACCGGTATTGAGATTTAACCCCGCGGTCAGATCTGCGTCGGAAGTTCCGGCGCGTCGGAGCTTCCGGCAGGGACCGGAACTTCCGACACTACCACATACAACCGCTATGGCTAAAAAATAGTGAGGCACATTTATGATGAACAATAGCACTTTCAGGTGTGATTAGAATTTAAATCATCAGTACAGGGCTATTATCACACTTGAAAGACTTAGATAGTAGTTTTGAAGACAAATAGACAATTTTCAAAATCGTTTTCACATTCAACAATGTGCCAGATATCAATCAAAGTTCCAAGAATCAATGATATTTAGCTCACTCCTCAAAGCCCAAAATCTTGACTCATCTAGGGGCTTTGTGAAGATATCAGCTAGTTGAAATTCGGTGCTCACATGACGTGGAGCGATATCTCCTTTGGCTTCGTGGTCTCTCAAAAAGTGATGCCGGATGTCTATGTGCTTTGTACGAGAGTGATTTACAGGGTTGTTTGCTAACTTAATGGCACTCTCATTGTCACACAAAAGGGGAATCTTGGTTACCTCACAACCAAAGTCTTTGAGAGTTTGCTTCATCCAAAGTAGTTGGGCACAGCATGCGCCGGTCGCAAGATACTCGGCTTCAGCAGGTAGACAAGGCAACGGTGTTTTGCTTCTTAGAGCTCTAAGACACCAAGGATCTACCAATGAATTGGCAAGTCCCGGTAGTACTCTTTCGATCTATTCGGCAGCCTCCATAATCCGAATCGGAGTAGTCAACTAAATCGAAAGTGGAGCCCTTAGGATACCACAAGCCAAGATTAGGGGTGAAAACCAAATACCGGAAGATTCTCTTGATTGCTTGCCATTAAATGACATTCTTTTGGATTTGCTTGCTATCTAGCATGCATGCACACACTAAGCATTATATCGGGCCTAGATGCACAAAGGTAGAGTAGGGAATCCAATCATGGAGCGATATACCTTTTGATCGACGGCCTTACCATCCTCATCAAGGTCCAAGTGCCCCGTGGCTGCCATGGGTGTCTTCATTGGCTTGGCTTTGTCCATGTCAAACTTCTTCAACATGTCAAGTGTGTACTTAGTTTGACCTATAAATGTCCCTTCCTTGAGTTGTTTGATTTGAAATCCTAAAACGAACTTCAGCTCTCCCATCATGGACATTTCAAATCTCTTGGTCATGATCCTACTAAACTCCTCACAAAAACCACATTAGTACTACCAAATATTATGTCATCGACATATATTTGGCAAATAAAGATATCGTTATGAACTTTGCGAGTAAAGAGAGTAGGATCGACCTTGCCTATCTCAAACCCTTGTTTGAGTAGGAAGTCCTTAAGACAATCATACCAAGCTCTAGGGGCTTGTTTGAGCACATAGAGCACCTTGGACAGCTTGTAGACATGGTTGGGGTACTTCGGATCCTCAAAACTCGGTGATTGTTCCACATACACCACCTCGGAGATGGGGCCGTTGAGAAATGCACTTTTCACGTCCATTTGATATAGCTTGAAATTATGGTAAGTAGCAAAGGCAAGTAATATACGAATTGACTCAAGCCTAGCTACGGGTGCATAAGTTTCACCGAAATCCAAACTTTCTATTTGGGTGAATCCTTTGGCCACCAACCTTGCCTTGTTTCTAGTGACTATACCATGTTCATCTTGTTTGTTGCGGAAGACCCATTTGGTTCCAATCATGTTTTGATTGGGTCTTTCCACTAAGGACCAGACTTCATTCCGGGTGAAGTTGTTCAACTCTTCTTGCATTGCTATCATCCAATCCGCACTCTTGAGTGCATCTTCAATCGTCGTGGGTTCCTTGGGAGAAACAAACGAGTAATGTTGGCAAAAAGTAGCTAAACGTGAATGAGTAGTTACCCCTCGTTGTATGCTTCCCAAGATGTTGTCAACGGGGTGGTCCCGTTGAACACTTTGATGCACCCTTGGATGTGGCACAAGTGATCTTCTTTGCATGGGACCATCATCATCTTCATCATCATCATCATCATGTTGTTCTTGATCATTGATTGGACTGGCTTCATTTGATTCTTGATCATTTTGATGAGTTTCTACTTGATCATTGCCTAGGTCTTCTTCATGATGTTGATCTTGTGGTTGACTTGTGTTCTCATCATTCGGAGTAATTGATGCGGAAGCTTGATCATGTACATTGTCATGCACATGATTAGATATTGTATCTTGTGGAGAGAACACAATTTGTTCTTCATCATCATCTTGAGTCTCCTTGGGCTTCACATCACCAATCGCAAGCTTTTTGATTGCTTGACTAGAAGACATATCATTACCTACAAAGTCAATATCGACTTGCTCCTTTTGAGAGCCGTCGGTTTCATCAAAGGACACGTCTACCGTTAGTTCAATATTGCCGGTGGCATTATTGAACACACGATACCATGTTCATTAGTACCATAACCAAGTAGAAAACCTTCATGTACCTTAGGTGCAAACTTTGAGCTTTTGGTTTTCTTATTAAGTATGAAACACTTACAACCAAAGACTCTAAAGTAGTGCACCTTTGGTTTGTTACCGGTTAGAAGCTCATATGGGGTCTTGTTTCTAACCTTATGAAGATATAGGCGGTTGATAGCATGACATGCGGTGTTGACCGCCTCCACCCAAAAATCATGTGGAGTCCTGTATTCATCCAACATTGATCTTGCGGCTTCAATGAGAGTTCGATTCTTCCTCTCCACAACACCATTTTGTTGTGGAGTATAAGGAACCGAAAACTCATGCTTGATGCCTTCTTCATCAAGGTATGCTTCAATGTTGGTGTTTCTAAACTCCGTCCCATTGTCACTTCTAACTCTCTTGATCCTCAACTCAAACTCATTTTGAGCTCTTCTTGCAAACTTCTTGAAGATGCTTTATGTTTCACTTTTATCTACTAAAAAGAACACCCAAGTGAAATGAGAATAGTCATCAACAATTACAAATCCGTATTTGTTACCGCCAATGCTTTGATAAGCGACGGGTCCAAATAAATCCATGTGAAGGAGCTCCAATGGTCTTGATGTTGACACAACATTCTTGGTAGGGTGCTTTGCTCCCACTTGCTTTCCGGCTTGGCATGCACTACAAATTCTATCTTTCTCAAAAGAAACATTTGTTAGTCCAAAGATGTGCTCGCCTCTTTGAAGTTGGGCCAAGTTCCTCATCCCAACATGTGCTAGTCGGCGATGCCATAGCCAACCCATGTTGGATTTTGCCATTAAACAAGTCTCGGGCTTCACTTTATTAGTTGTAAAATCAACTAGATAAAGTTTGCCCTTCAAACGACCCATAAATAAAATAGAGGAATACCTTCTTCTATAGACGGTCACACCCTTATCCGTAAAGAGACAATCGTAGCCCATCTCATAAAGTTGAGAAACGAACAATAAATTGTAACTCAATGAATGCACAAGTAAAACATTAGAAATTGAGTTGTCGGTTGAGATAGCAATTTTACCCAAACCAAGTACTTCTCCTTTGCCATTGTCACCAAACACAATGTTTTCACATGAATCATTATTTGGTTGAAATGAAGTGAACATGTCCTTTGCCCCGGTCCTATGATTGGTGCATCCGCTATCCAACGCCCAACTCGTTCCACCGGAGGCATATTCCTACAAAACAAGTTAAGTTCTTGTTTTAGGTACCCAAGTAGATTTGGGTCCTAGGGGGTTAGTCACATAAGCTTTGGGCACCCAAACACTTCTCATGATCTCTCTCTTCTTGAGTGCACCAACATACTTCACCACAATCTTTCCATCTTTATCCCAACAACACATGTAATCACTAGCATAGCTATGTGATATGGGCATTTGTTGCTTGTGTTGTTCCACTTGCTTCTTCTTGTTGGTCTTGTCATTTGCAAGTGTTGATGTTGGTGTGGCAACCTTGTTAGCCTTGTTGATGAGATCAGAGAGAGGAACTCCCTTGTTGAACTTCACACAAGGTACCCCATTGATCATGTTTCTTCCATTGGCTTTACCATCATACTTACTATAGCCAACTCCTTCCTTGATGAATGGATGCCTTGCGGACTTGAGAGTAAGTCTAGGTTGTTGATCTTTGCACTTACAACCATTTCTCAAGATCATGTTCAATCTTTGAATCTCCTTATCTTTCTTTTCTAGCTCAACAAGGTTAGTTGCACAAGCATTTATATCAATATTATGACATCTTTTGCAACTTTTACTTGTGGAGGTGCTAGAGTCATCGGATGCCTTAGAAGAAGTTGAAGCGCTAGTCTTAAGAGCATGGTAACTTAGCTCAAGCTTTTGATATTTTTCTTGTAAGCTTGTGAGGCTTTCTTGAGCTATGCTATACTTGTTCTTAATACTAGCAATTGAGTCATTGGCCATGGAGCACTCCTTAGTCAATCTCTTGATAGAGTCATTGGCTAAAGATAGATCCACGGTCAACTTCTCAACTTTCAACTTTTCTTCGGCTAGAGAGGCTTCAAATGCAAGATTTGTTTCTCTCTCTTGTGAGATTAAGTCACCTTGCATTTCAAGACTCTCATTCTGACTTTCTAGTTTCATTAGTAATTTAATTATTTTGTTGCCACCTTTCTTTCCGAATTTTATAATCAAGTTTCTTTTATATTCATCCATTTCATCATTTTCATTGTCACTATGTTCATCACTAGAGCATGTAGGAGAGTTAGGTAGTACCTTCTCCCCCTTAGCCATAAGGCAAGTTGGAGTGACGTCATCATCATCGGAGAGGTCCTCAAATAGGCGCGGTGTAGAGGAGAGGTTGGTGAAGAGCTTGGATGACGATGAGTTGTTGGCAAAGAGGCTTGGAGAGGATGTCTTGTGGATAGCAATGTTGGCGGCACCCTTCTCCTTGTCCTTCGCTTTGGTCTTCTCATCATCACTTGAGTACCATTCTTCCCCAATATGTGCTTCACCTCTTCTCTTCCTTCTACCTTTCTTGTCATCATCTTTGTTGTATTTGTTCTTGTCTTTGTTTTGAGGACATTCGGCAATGAAGTGATCATTGGCACCACACTTGTAGCACACTCTCTTCTTGTTTCTCTTACTTCCATCACCATAACTCTTCTTGAACATTTTCCTTCTCATGATTTTCTTGAAGTTTTTAATGAGAAGTGCGGTTTCTGTAACAACCCTAAAATACAAACACCCAAAAATACCAACCAATTAAAATTTTCCATCTATACTTCACTAAAACATATTTCATGAGCATGCATATAGGAATTAAAATCTACAAGTTACATTTATGAGTCATTACATTCCAACTTCTATTTAGTTATTTCCATTAGCTTTGTGCATATGTGGATTTTATTGGCATTTTATGTTTGGCTTAAGTACCCATAGATGTATAAAAGCATATACATGTGTATAAATATGAACACTAGAAATTGGAAAATGAAAAAGGAAAAAGAGAGAGAGTGAGGCCTAGGCTAGTCCAGCTAACCAGCCATTCGGCCCAAGCCAGGCCTGTGGCCCGAGCCCGCTTCACCCCACCGGCGCGCGCGCAGGCACGCCAGCCCAGCCCAACCGGCCGCCTCCTTTCCTTTTCACCTCGCGCCCACGCCGTCTCCGTAGCTGGGCCAGCAGGCCCAAGTCGCGGCCCAGCCCCGCGTGCACGCGCAATGCGACCGCACGCACGCGCCGTCGCTGCCGCTGATGGCTCAGCCCCGCATGTCAGCCACGTTTTCCCCCCTTCCCCTGTTCTTCTTCCCCGCGGGTGCGATGGCCGGCAGGGTCAGGCGAAATGCATGACCCCGACCCCACGCAGCCGACAAGGCCACGCCACGGCAACGTTGTCCCCCGCCTGTCCCCCTCGCCTTGGCCACCAAGAGAACCCGAGCATGTCTGGAACCCTAAAGGAGCTCGCACCGTAGCCCACCGATCAGCCGGGCGAATCAAAGCCGTCCGCCATTGGAGCCTGCCGAGCTCGGCTATAAATTGGGACGCCCACGGAGCCCTAGACTCCATCCCGCACACCGCCGCCGCGCTGCGGCACAGACTACCGCACCCCACTTCACCACCGAGAGAAAGGGAGAAGCCGGAGCAGAGAAGGAGGCGCCGCCGGGGCGCTGCTGCCGCGAAGCACGCCGGAGCCGAAGCAGAAGATGGAGCCGGTGCCACCGTCGCGGATTGGCACGGCACTGCGAACCCTCGGCACGGCAACGACCCTCCACTGCATCGCCATCCTATCTTCACCGACACCGCGGTGAGCCACCCGAGCACCATGCCAACCTCGCCGTGCTTTCGGCCATGGCGTTCGGACCCCCCCGAGCGCGTAGGCCACGGGTCATTCTCGATACCGGAACACATCACACACACACACACACACACAAGACGCAACCCAGCCAATAGGGAACGATCGAGCCGGAACAGAACGGCGAGCACCGCCGCCGCGAACCGAGCTCCCGGAGCGCCGCCGTTTAACCGGCGTTCCCGCGCGTAGCCGCCAAGTTCCGCCAAACGACCTAGATTAGAAGAACCACCGCTACACCTTGAGGCCTAGCCATGAGCTGAAGAGTGCCCGTAGCCACCCCCACCTTGTATCGCGTGCGCATCGAAGACCGCCGGAGCGCCGCCGCGTCGCGCGTGCGTTCTGGACGTCTCCGGCTACCATCCGGTTAGGGTAGCACGTCGTGGAGCAACGCGACAACCACCCTCATACCTACTGCGTGGCTCAAAGCCTTGGGGAAGCCTCATTCGTCCTATTCACAAGCTTCGTGACACCGCCGGGGCGCCGCCGTTGGGTCTCGCCAAGGAGAAGGCGCTGCAGCCACGACAGCGTGGGCTAGCAAGCTCAAAAAGGACCAGCAGCACGCCAATTGGAAGGAGCCGCACCCAACTGTGCCAATACGTGAACGTGGCCGCCTCGCCCCGAACTGACATCGCCGGAGTAGCGCCGCCATAGTGAACGGACTCCCTGCAGCCTTGCTAATCCCAAATTAGAGGCCGAAATTCTCTTCACCAGGGAACAGAAGACCAAACCCATCCTCGCATGAGTCAACCACACTTTGCCGGAGCTTCTACCCCGTGGCAACCTCGCCGCCGGCGACCATACCACCATAGGCCGTGGCCAAGAGCACAAGCTGACCATTTTAGTTCCACAATCACCTTGCAAGACCATCAGTTGGTGGTAGGGACCATCTCCGACCATCATCAAGCTCGCCGGGGTCGCCGTCGTACCTCGCCGCCGTCGGCGATTCGTTGGGAACCCGCATCGAGCACCTGGGGGGCACTGACGTGCACCGGACGTCAGCACCGGTGCACGCGCTCCCGGCAGCGGCTCGTCCGCGGACCGAGTCCAGCCGCGGGTCCACCATGGACCGAGTGCCATGCGCCAAGCCGCACTGCAGGCCAGATGCGCCACGTGGCACGCCCATGTGCCGACACGTGTCAAGCCCGGTGACGTCATGCTGACGCCAGCCGGTCCCACCAGTAACCCCCACCGTTGACCAAGTCAATGATGACATCAGCAGTGACAACATGCTGACGTCAGCAGCCACGTGTCACACCGAGAGCCTGCCATGTGTCACCCCCTGAGTAATTAGCCTTTTTACCATTTTCAGGAAATAGGATAAACTTCGGAAATTCATAACTTATTCATACGATGTCCAAAAATTGCGCACCATATATCAAAATTCTTAGAAAAATGAGCTCTACAACCTGAACCTATGTTTGAGTGCATTTGGATCTTTATTTTTATTGGACATTTCTAAATGATCTATAGGAGTCGCTAACGTGACTATTTCGATTCCGTTTTCAGAGCCGGAGGAGAATCTGGACTGAGGAGGACGACTACGAGTACCTTCAGGAGCTAGGAGACGACTACGAAGGTGCCATGTCCCACCAAATCCTTAGCACATATTACACATTGCTAAATATCGTTCATGCCATTGCTTTATGATCATATGATATGAACTGTTTAGGTTGCATGTTAGAATAATTGATTACACTGCCTTGTTTAAACTATCACCCTGCTATCCGCTGATAGGATAGATGCTCGCTGTTATATGCTTATTTGCTCTTCTACTACTTAACGATTATTACACATATGTGGGGAATCGGGAACGGTTTGACATATGTGAACTAAACTTAATTAAACGGGGGAGCGTGCTGCGTGAGTCTTGGGTGCGTGGTGAGGGTCGAGTCGAACCAAGTGGGTTATGAGACGAGCCAGAAGGGCAAGTCAGTGCCGGGGGTGCAACCTGGGCATCCCGACGAGAGATACCTGTGGCGGGTAATGGATTACGAGGTGGTTCCGTGTTGGACGGCCTGTGTGGTTTGAAGCCCGTGAACGGAGGTGCTGTGATGGCACGGGGAGAGTATCCCCTAAGAGAAGATGCCTGCTTGGTCAAACCTAGGACGGACTAGTTTCAGGTTCATGGGAACCCTTTACTGCTCACTCGTCTTCGATGGGCGGGGAACGGCTAGGACTACTTGGTAGGACGGTGCCACTACTGCTAGGTTGTGAGGTGATAAGGGTGGGCGGAGACGGTCGATGGGTTCCCGTTCCGTTCTAGATGCGCAGTACCACTGAATGGCCCCGGTACTGCGTCTCCCAGACTCAGCGTAATGGTGTTGGATTCGGAATGTCCCAGGGCTGAGTGGTAGGGTGGCATCGACCTAGGCAAGCAAGCACCCGGAATTCTACCTAGGTGTTTGCGCAACACCTATGATGGAAAATCTTGTGAGTCGTAAAACCTCTGCAGAGTGTATGGTTGATCGAATCGATACATATGCCGACTCGTCGGCTATGGACCTTTCCTGTGAAAGCTTCTACTAGTGTAGTGAGTGTTCTTTTCTTCCCCCTGGTTGACACTTTCCGGCAGTGTGCCCAATGTGGCAGTGTGCCGCTGAGACAGGCCCGAGAGGGAGTTGGGCCTGCCGAATGAGTGCGAGGTGTGTGTGAGATGTGGTGTATGGGATGGAATGGTTTTGGGTGAATGGGTGGAGTTGAATGAGATAAAAACATGACTATTAAAATATTGATTACACCTGCATAGGAAACCCCAGCCTATAGGTCTGCTTGTACAGCTTTGCATCCACTCTCCACAAAGCAACTGCTATCATAGGTGGGCTCCGTGGCTAGTACAAATCATACTGATAAATTTCCTGTCAGGTGATGAGAAAGAGTACGACTTCGATAGAGACGATTGGGAGGAGTAGGGTCGCGTGCTACACTCAAGTTGGTCGTGAAGGATGAATCGCTTCCGCATCTTATCAGCTTCTCTGAATTGTTGAATCCGCCAGTGTGGCTGATGTAATAATTTATGTAAGACTCTGTTATGAACTTGATGTATGGATCCTAGTATGAACTGAGATCTAGGGTAATTTTATGGATTGTTCGATACAATCTATTTAATTACAATGCGTGCCTGTGGATTTCCCTTCGTGGAAATCGAGGTCGTTTCAGTTTCTTCATCGATGTCTTCATCTTCTTCACTTGAGCTATCATGAACGTACTTCTTTCTTCTATCTTGACTTGATGCATGTTCTGGACTTGCTTTAAGGGCAATGCATTTCTTGTTGCTTATATCTTGAGATTGATCTTCAATGGCATCATCATCTATGACTTCATGATGCTTTATTTTTGCAAGCATCTCATGGGGTGTCATCTTCTCATAGTTTGGTCTTTCCATGATGATTGATGCAAGTGTCTTGTTCTTGACTCTATATGCTCTAAGCAACTTCCTTGCCACCGAGTTGTCATCCCACATTTCATCACCTAGAGCTCTTATCTTATTGATTAAAGTCATGTACCTATCAAACATTTGTTGGGTAGTTTCTCCACTCTTGATAGAGAAATTTTCAATCCTTCCTTGGAGTAACTCTATGTTGCTTTTTCTCACACTTTCATCACCTTCATATGATATCCTAAGAGTGACCCAAATCAACTTGGCATTTTCAATTCCATGCATTTTGTTACTTTCTTCGGGCTTGAGGCATGATAGGATCAAAGATGCGGCTTGTGCATTGAGATAGAAATCATGGACATCTTGAGGAGTGATTTCACCATCAACATCTGGAGGATGAATGCCAACACCAACAATCTCCCAACATCTTGCCACAATGAGATGCATCTTTATTTTGTGTGCCTAATTATTGTAGTTGACTCCATCAAATGGGGGTGGCTTGCCAAGGTTGATATGTGGCATTTGGTTGAGATTGTTTTTGTTCAATAGGTTGTAGTCGAAGGATGTGTTAGGTGAATTCTCTTGGTGTTTTGTTCCCATCTTGTTCTTTCTCTTTTTCATTGCCACCATTCTTTGAGCTTGATACACTAGGTTGGTTTTCATTCTTGTTGCTCAAAACATCTTTCAAGCTATTAATCTCTTCCTTCATCTTGCTCATTTGCTCTTCAAACTGCTTGGCTTGTCTTTCTAGCAATTGATTTGCAATTCTCTCAGCTAGAGCTTTCACATCATCTTCGCTAAATGTTGCTATTGCAATCCCTCACGCGGTGAAGCGCTAACAAGAGGGTTAGGCTCCGATACCAATTGAAAGGATCTACAATGGCCTAGAGGGGGGGTGAATATGCCTAATTAAAAATCTGCACACACTCTAGTTCAATTTGATCAGAGACTGCCGGAAGTTCCGGTAGATTGTGTCGGAAGTTCTGGCCCAAACTGTCGGAAGTTCCGACCCCAACGTTGAAACTAGCCCTAGTGGCCAAATGAACTTTTGAACGTGCGAAAACTTACAACCATTTTACCCTAGTGTTGAAGTGAGGTAGCAGTCAACGTTGCTCTGCTTCGGAGATGCTCCAAGCCACGGGTGAAGTTCAAACCCTAGAAAGTAGAAGGAAGTAGGAAGAGACAAGCACAAGAGTAATACAAAATAAGTATTGCAACGAAAACAACGAGCACAAGAGACACAAGGATTTATCCCGAGGTTCGGCCACCCCACAAAGGAGTACCTACGTCCTCGTTGTTGAGGTGACCACAAAGGTCAGGAGTCTATTTCACCTCCTTAGCCTCTCTCAAAGAAACCACAAAGGTAACTCGAGGTTTCCACTAGAAATCACGGGTAATACAAACTTCCCAAGCCGAATCCACAAATTTGGATGCTCTTGGGCAATGCCTAGCCGGCTAGGAGCAAAGCTCCAAGAGTAATAAACGCAAAAACCAACTGGCAAGACGAGGAGAATCAAGTGCTCAAGCTCAAGAGGTGATTTTCTCGCTCGATCCACTCACTCTTCACTCAAATCCTTGGGGGAATCGAAGTTGGGAGCAAAGGGGAGAGGAGAGGGGAGCCTTCAATGCTTGGGAGCTGTTTTTGGACAGAGTTAGGTCGCTGGAAATGAATAGTAATGGTTAGAAGTGAGAGATGAGCTTTTATAGACGAGTCCAAATCCAACCGTTCAGATCTACGTCGGAACTTTCGACATGGGTGTCGGAACTTCCGACCCTGCTATTCAAATAGGTCTCAGTGCGGGATGGTCAGAACTTCCGGCTCCAGCCAGAACTTCCGACCTCCCAGCACTTAGCCACGCCACCATTAGGCTTCACGTCAGAACTTCCGGCCTGGGCCGGAACTTCCGACACGTCGGAACTTTCGGCTCCGGCCGGAACTTCCGACAGGTCAAGTTCCAGCAGCTCTCGAACGTGTTCGTGCGGTGCTTTGAGTGTCTCACTTTTGATTTTAAATTAAAACTTGAGCACTCTATCTTTATCAAACCACTTAGTTTTGCATCCCTCTTAATAGTACGGCATTCCTAACTCAAAAAAATAATAAAAGTAATTCTAACCACCGCTTGAGTTGAAGCGCCGAAGTTCAAGTCGAATTAAGGGCACCGTTTAATCCCAAATAGATTTTCAATATGCTCTCACGGGATTGAACCTGCGCATAGTCTTAGTAGAGTTCATTAGTCCCTAATTTGGGTGTCATCAACTAACCAAAACCCACGATGGGGCAAATGCACTTTCAGCCACCGTACCCGTCGAACCCTGGCCATTGGTTCGACGACCATACTAGACAGAGTCCGACGCCCTTAAATTGATCAAAACTTCACCGAATCGAAAACTTTCCAAAACAAAGTTTGATCCTCTCTCTCTCAAGAGTCTCCCTAGGCTGTTTAGAGCTATGTTGGACAAGTGTGCATCACATCTACACTCTCTAACCTTGCTCTAAGTCAAGCTACCCATCCAAACCCCTCTTTATAGTACGGTTAAAGTGAAAAACAAAAACCTAAGGACTACTCCAAGTGTCTCTCAACTCCAAACGACACTTGAAACTAGACTATCACCGTCTTGTCTTCCATCCTTTAAAAACCGAATCGATTTCTATCGCTAGGGGCTTGAACCTGCATGTTATTATGACCTAACCTCTAGGTTATCCTGCAAAACACACGTTAGTCATAATAACCGTCTTGTTGTCATTAATCACCGAAACCACTAGGGCCTAGATGCTTCAATCTCTCTCTTTTTGGTGATTGATGACAACAACCTCAAATAGATTTAGAAAGAGTGAGGTTTTTAAAGGCTTGATTCATATAAACATGTGTCAATAAGAGCAAAGGGGTTAGGCATGCTTATACAAATCAAGACCACAAGGTACATAAGTATATGAAATAAGCACAAGTACCAAGTGTTATGCTCAAGATCAGAGTGAAGTGCGGAAGCTAAGACAATGAGCATAACCAAGTGAGAACCAAGTGACATGATATATATCAACATGAAGCAACACATGTCACAAACCAAGTCTCAAGCACACATATATACACAAATGCATGAAAAGTAAACATGATGCATGAGTATGACACAAGCAAAAGTCATAAGAGCCAAATCCCTCTCTTATCGCTCCCCCTAAATCTATGCTCTCTCTCCCCCCTTTGGCATCAAGCACCAAAGACCTAAGACTCTAGAGGAGGAGAAGAAGCTGCAGTGTCGCGGTCGAAGGCGTGAGGACAGATCTCAAAATGCGAGGGGTCGACATCTGACTCTGAGCTCAGAGCTGCCTGACCCTCTATCGGAGAGCGAGTAGGTGAAGTGGTCCAGGGTCGGCTCAGCTTGTCTCTGTATCAGGGGTCAGCTTGAGAGTATGGAGCTGCTGTAGCTGTCTCTGAAGGTGCCTGCTCCTCTGTAACTGTCTGAGCAGACTCTGGAATAGTCTGCTCCTTGGTGTCAAGCTGCTGACCCTGTGCCTCGGCTACGGCCACTACAACCGCCTCAGTCTCTGTAGTAGTCGCAAGAGGCTCAGAAGAAGCAACTGAGGATGGTAGAGTCTCTGTGGTGCCAGTAGCAGGTGGAGCTATGGCGGAAGGCACAGGCTGTCGGTACTCTGGAGGTGTAGGCAAGTCTGTGATCTCGCTGAAAGTCGCACCTAAGCTCCTGGTCATTGAGGGGCCACCCAAGTCTGGAGTGAAGCCTGTACGAATAGGAGTGAAACCCTGAACAAACCCTGGAGAGGCAAACCACTACTGCTTCTGCTGTGAAGGTGTAGCGAACTGACTAGTAAGCCGAGCAGTTGAAAGGACCTTACAGGCTAGAGGGGGGTGAATAGCCTATTAAAAAATTCTACAAAGCACTACACCACAAGTTAGTAGATAAGCAAGCGAGACAAAGCGCTACCTCTAAACTATTCTATGCAAGCCACCTAGCACAAAATGCTACTCACAAGATATATGCACTCAACTCGCAAGAAATCAACTCCTCCGTTACTAAGGAGATGGCACCTAACCAAGAAATAAACGCGAGAGGAGAGATCGAGAAAGATTATACCGAGGGGTTTGATGAAGTGAAGTCCACTTGCCGTGCCGAGCCAATCACCAAGAGATAGTCAATATGAAAACCAAGTGATCAAACACAAATGGAAGTCGGAAGACCAATAATCCACTCGAAGGTGGAGAAGAGAGTGAACACACGATTTTTTACCAAGGTTCACGTGATCGCCGTCACGCTACTCTCGTTGTGGCACCGGTCTTCCTTGGTGGATTGCGAGCTAGGCTTCACACGCCAATCCCTCATCGGGAGCCGCTCACCAACACAAGAGAAGTGGCTATCAATCACGAGCAATCCACTAGAGTTGGTTTTGGCACTCCGCCGAGGATAACCACAAAACCTCTCACAATCAATCACCTTGGTGTGGGCTTGAACAAGCACCAATCAACCTCAACACCGGAATCACCTCCAAGCCGCTAGGGACATGGCAATGTCCCAAGAGAATAAGAAGCTCAACCTTGGCTTACACTCAAGTGCTCTAGAATGCAATTCACTCAGCAATGATGCACTTGAGTATCACTCAACTCACAAAGATGATCAAAGATGAACAAATGAGTGAGTAGGAGGCTAGAGAGTGCTCACAAGAGTTAGGCAATGAATCAAATGTGCAACTATATCATCAAGTGACCAGGGAGGTAGTATAAATACCCCCAAGTGCACTCCTACCCGTTACACCTCAAAAACCAAGCCGTTAAACGGCTTTTTATACCGTCGGACCCTACCGTCGGACCTGATTGTGTCGGACCAAAGCCCCAGTCCGACTGCTCAGATTCTCGCCACGTGTCCCTTAGGATTTAACCTCAGCCACTGATCTCCAATGGCTACTGCTCGCGCCAGTTTACCAACCGTCGGACGCTACAACCACCGGACCAACTTCCAGAGTCCGACGCAACAAAGGTTCGCCACTGAGCACCGTCGAACGCTCCTCGAAGGAGGCGTCGAACTAACGAACACAGATGTCCGACGTTTCCAGAGAGATTCCACAGCGTTAAAACTCGTCGGACTTCAGTCCGATGCTCATCGTCGGACCAAAAACGAGGCGTCCGACGCTCTACCGATCTCCACGTGTCAACACCCACTGCTCACCACCGTCGGACGGATAAGGAGAATGGTCCGACGCTCAGCAAATGAGCGTCCGACGCTCTCCAATGAATCAGTACTGGGTTAAGGGCATCGGACACAGACCAATGGTCCGACGCATGCGCTACCACACAATCCGACGCTCTGAAAAATGGCCTTTTCAAGTCTTTTTCACACCTCTTGCTTCTATGCGCTGACACTCAAGGTTCTCAACACTTGTGCACAGTGTGTTAGCAGTTTTTAAAACATTTTTCAAGGGTTTCTAACTTGATCTCTAGGTTGTGTTAGATTCAATGCCATGAAATGCAACCTAGAGCACTTGAAGGAAATCCAACACTCGTTCTCCCCTTAATAGTCGACTATCTATCCTAAATGTGATCACACCCGCTAGGTGTCTTGACCACCAAAACACAAACCTATTTGGGGTTATACCTTAGCCTTCAAGCCTTTATTTTTCACCTCTTTAAGTCTTTTTCTTTCACCTTGATCAACTTCACTTGATTCACCAATCTTGATCCATGATTGAGCCATCTTGGTCAACACCATCTCCTAGGCTCCATATTCCATGGTTTGACCAACCCAAACCTTGCCACACTTAGCAACTTAGGTTAGTCCATAAGATGTCATTAATTATCAAAACCAAACTTGGGCTTTCAGCAGTGCCCTGACTCTGAAGTCCTCCGGACTGTATAGCTGGAGTCACATGGGCTACTGTGGCTGCTGGTCCAACCTGCTGCACGGGAGGAGCAGTGGCCAGGTATGAGGGCGCTCCGGTGTGCCTCATGATGTGCTCCATGAATCCAAAGGTCTGTAGCTGCATCTGCTGACTCTAGAGCTGCATCTGGAGCATCTCCTGCTGAAACTGGTCCTGCCTCAACTGAATCTGAGCAAGTGTTGCAGCCTGCTCTCGAGCTAACCGGGCGTGCTCCTCAGCCTAACGCTGCTGAGTCTGTTGGAGTGACTGTAGAATGGCGAGCAGGGCTGGTGAAAGCCCATGTTTGGTTTTGGGTAATTGATGAAACCTAGTTTGCTAATATTTTGTTCTAAATGTTTCATGAGATTAATTAGCAAACAACAAGATGGAGCAAAGGACCGGGTCTGTGGAGACCACAAGAAAAGGGAAATGATGGCATCCATGCAAATTGTATATGTCCATCATCAAAGGTGTCCACAAGGTCCATCAAGAGATGAGAAGGAAGTTGATGAGAAACCGGGAGCTCAAGGCAAAGGTATAACCAATAGGAGCTCTTTTGTTTTTGGTGATCAAGACTCCGTAGAGGGAGTGATCACATTTAGGATAGATAGCCGTACTATCAAGAGGGGAAAAATCGTAGATGAAATGCGGTTATCAAGTGCCACTAGGTGTTCATGATCATTGCATATGCATGTAGATGCTAGTGTCACTAACAAAACCCGTGGAAAACTCTTTCAAAAAGGCTAACACTCGTGCATCTAAGTGAGAGACTCTTTGGAGTGTTAGTGTCTTAAGAAACAGGGTGAAGTTTGAGGGTTCGAGAGGGTTTGGGTCCTCTCTTCCTCCTGCCGAGCTCGCGAGGCAGGATTCGGTGAATTTCGAAAACGTTACAATAGAAAAACGAGCGTCGGACGCTGCTAACTTGCAAAGCGTCAGACCATCAGCTTGGGTCCGACGGTCAACTGTTTCAGAGCGTCGGACGTTGGTTTGGCGAGCGTCGGACTAATCCTCTTCCGTCCGACGGTGCAGCGCAGTGGCTGAGTGACACGTGGCGAGCTGTAGAGCATCGGATCATGCTAGATAGTCCGACGGCAAGTGTCGGACGGAGTCCGACGTAGTTTTAGCGCTGTGGAACCTTACTGGAAGTGTCGGACGATCAGTTTCGTTAGTCTGACGGCCCTCTGCAGTTCAGTCCGATGGTGGTTTCGTGTAGAGCGTCGGACCGTGAGCTTTGGTCCGATGGCCTACCGTCCGACGGTTGTTTTGGTGCGAGAATAGAGCCATTGTGTTTCAACAGTCGACTTCAAATGTTGCCGGACACGTGGCGACCATCCGAGGCATCGGACCATGCGAATTAGTCTGACGGTGTCTTTCGTTTCGGTCCGACGGTACGCAGTGAGACTCTAACGGTTATGTTTTTAAGTGGAGCTTATAAATAGCCCTTTGGCCGGTTTGGGGAGTGACTCTTGGCCACTCTAATCAATCCTACTTGCTTGTGAGTCTTCCCACTCCACTCTCACTCATCCTACTTGATTGTGATCATCATTTGGTGAGTTTGGAGAGAATCAAGTGCATTGCCTTGATAGAGATCATCTAAAGGCACTTGGTAGTTGTCTTTCGCAGCGGTTTCTCTTGTTACTCTTGGAGTTTGCCGACTCCTAGACGGCTTGGAGCTGCGAGGATCGTTGAGGGGAGTTGGTGATTGTCTCCGCCTCTGATCGGTGAAGTTGTGAGGGGTTCTTGAGCCTTCCCCGCGGGAGAACGCAAAAGGCTACTCTAGTGGATTGCTCGTAGCTTGTGGATCCCCATCTTGTGTTGGTTGTGCGGCACCCTTGAGAAGGGTTTGGCGTGTGATGCCAATTAGCGCGTGAACCTCCAAGTGGGTGTATCGCTACAACGAGGACGTAGCTTGCCGGCAAGCAAGTGAACCTCGGTAAAAATCATTGTGTCAATCTCTTGCCGAGGATTTCTTGATTATTGTGATTATTCTTATTGGTACTCATCTCATCACTACACCGGCAGCATAAGATTCACTCTCTCTACTCTTTACATTCTTGCACTTACTCTTGTGTAGCTTGTTAGCTTAGTTGCTCACCTAGGAGTAGAGTAGAAGTAGCAACTTAGCCTCTCGTGTGTGAAATAGAGACTATAGCTTAGAACGGTTAGGTGGCTTGCATTTTTTAGTAGGCTAGTGCAAGAATTCGCTTCGCTTATTATTTATCTAACCTCTTGCTCGAGTTGTTGGTTGTAGAATTTTTATAGGCTATTCACCCCCCTCTAGCCATTTAGGACCTTTCAGCTGGGTCTGTCTGGGGAGCCTGAGAAGCTGAGCTAGAGCCACCGGCCTCTGAGTCGTGAGCTCGTGGACGCCTAGGGATAGGCCGGTAGTCCGCGTCTGAGCTAGACGAGGAAGTGTCGACAGGGTCGTCATCAACAAGTAGCTGCTCAAGCTCACTATGGGCAACGTGCCTCACAGCCTCATCTTGCTGCTGCACCTCGGCCATATCTGCCCCTGAAGTCTGACGACGCTGAACTCGGTGAAGTGCACGGCTGCCACGTCTGCCATCTATTAGAGAAGTCATCCTGTACACTGGAAACTCTGTCTCTGTCTGGCGCAACTCTATAGAGATCCCTGTCCATATCTTGTGCAGCCTGTGCACAAGAATGGAAGAGATCCAGTGAGCGTAGGGAAGCTGTCGCCGAGACCGGATGCCCTCTGCTATAGTGTCCTCCATCTCACTGATAATCAAATCCACTATGTCAAACTCTGGCTGCTGGACCAGGGCACTAAGAAGCCAAAGCTGAAGGTGAGTGAGTCCCTCCTTGTACCCCTCCCGCGGTAAAAGAGTGCACCTCATCACGTCGTTCAGGAGACGAACGATGGGACAAAGCTATGAGGGAGTCCTGTGGGAGCCGTCTCCAAAAGGTGGTCGGAAGTAGGCTGCTATGTGAGCTGTACCCGAGGCCAGTCCTCTGTGTGCCCTCCTCGACGGATCTGTCATCTGTAATAGATGCTGTGCAACCTGGTAGCTGACTCTGGAACTCCAAGCAACTCTCTGAGGGCCTTCGCGTAGAGGCGGTAAGGCTCTCCACCGAAGGTGTACTGTAAGTACTCGTGATCGGGGTTGATCCATAGAGAAGCATAGAACTCACGGACCCACGACTCGACGTACCTCCCTGACTGTCCAAGCAAAACTGCGAGTCCAAGCAAGTAGGTCAAATATGGCCTGATCTCCTCACCACCTGCCTGAACCACATCCTCTAGGGGACACACTCTGTGTTGTCGAAGCCCAACCTCTGAAAGCATAAGGGCGGTGAAGAAATCCTCGTGTAGAGTGGTGTACCAGCCCTCTGACGCTCGCGGGTCCCTCTGAGGTGGGAACTAGCTCTCAAGTGACGTCAACAGGAGCTCCCTGACTCGGGATGCGGAGATGTTCCGCAAGTCCAAGTGAACCTCTGGCTCAGGCTCCGGCTGTGGCTCTGTGGGAGCAGGGGCCCTGGGTACTCGGTCGCTGCTTCTCTGACCAGCGGGCCGGGGTGGCACCGAAGGTCGAGTGCGGCCCAAACGACGAAGTGGAGGTGCCTGGGCCTGCTCCCCCTGAGTAGCTGGCTCCTGCTGCTTTGCCTGCCTCTGCTCTGCCTCTGCCTGTGGCTGCTCCTCAGAACCTTCTCTGCCTGCCAAACTAACCTCAATGCCTCCAATGTGGAGGCCTCTGCCACGCTCTGCCTCCTCTGCTGCCTGAGCTGCCCTGATGTCCTGTCGCTGCTCCACTGTCAACTGTCTCTTCCTCTTCTTGCTGCCCTCAACCATGGGAGCCTTCCCCTTGTCCTGAGGTGGACGAGGAGGAGGCCTCTCATCCCCACCTGTGCCACCCTGACTGCGGCTCGCCTGCTTGCAGCGAACCATAGTTGCCAAACTGATCACAGACCCTCTGCAACTGCCAACTGACACTTGTGAGGCTTGGCCTCAATCTGTATCCGTGGGCTTGGCCCGGATTCACTATCACACTGCCAACCTCTGACCATGACAAGCTGCAAAAGAGAAATATAAGGGAGTACATAAGCATATATAATCTAAAGATGAGAATTCCTATTGGAAGCAAGCAATCTAGGTGAGAGATGGAATAGCATGAGCAACAACCTGCGAGAAGAGGGGACCTGTGAAGAGGTGAGATCTCTGTCGATGTCGAGCACCACACACGAGAAGGAAACACACCACTGTCAAAGGAAATGACAAGTGTGTGAGGACAAGAGAGGAGAGGGCTAGGGTTTAACTCGAGCGAAACGGTTGAGCACAAACCCTAGAGGTGTCAAGAGGGCCTTAGGAAAGGCAAGGGAAGCCTCTCAACACGAGCACGAACCTGTAGCACAAGATAGGAGAGCTTGAACTTAGGTAAAGGTCACTGAAACCCTATGAGGCAAAACAGCGAACACCTTGAATGGAGGGAGGGAGGTGCTCACCACCGACTGCTAGGGGAACAGAGAGGCTCAGACACCGGGAGAAGAGACCGAGGAGGAGCTTGCCGGAGAGAGCTGCTACGCCGGCGAGGGATCAGGGAAGGCGCAGACGACGGTCCCTCGGTGACGAGCAGAGCACGGCGTGCGACCAGAGTGCGAAGCGCGAGCAGAGCACGACGCACTGCCAGAGGAGCACAGGCGAGCGCGGGTTGGTGGATTGCGGCGGCGGTTGCCGGCGGCGAGGGCACCAACGAGGGGGTATAAACACTAACGGCAGCTAGGGTTTTGCGGAGGAGAAGCGGAGGTGCGGCGGTGTACGGGCACGGGCACGTGACTGAAAGAAGAGAGCAAGCGAGTGGTGGGCCCCACTTGATAGAGATAGGAGAGAACTGACGATCGCCTTCAAACCGACCGTCGGACTGATACTGAAGTACCTGTCGGACCAATCCCACGCAGGGTCCGATGGTTCTAGAGAGCTACAGAGAGCTCCCAGAGCCGTCGGACGCTGTCCGACGCTGACCATCAGACTGATGCTTCCAGTCCGACGCTGTGAACTCACTAGAACACTTTCTCCTGATAGTCCGACGCGTCGAAAAACACGGTCCGACGCAACGTCTGACGCCTCCAGACACAGGGCCAAGGACCGTCGAACTGCGGCTGATAGTCCGATGCTAGGAAAACTAGCGTCCGACGCCTCAGCCCGATGCCCTAAAACCCTGATTTCTCCAAGTTTCTTCGCGCCGATATTTCCCAACTAAGTTCCAACCCCAATAAGAGTCAAATAAACATCAGTTGGAACTAGTATGAGATGTCCTCTCTCAAACCCTCAATTTTTCAAATATTTTGCCTTAGGCATATGTGAATTTTATGAAAATAGGCAATAAGAACCAAGAACAAAACGGAAAAACAAACAACCATGCATATGCAATGCAAATTCGCATAAATTAAACTAGTTGCTTGTCAAGTTTGTCCTCGGGTAAGCTTCTTCACATGCCTTTAGGGCGGTTATCTTAACCGAGTTAGACAAGCCGTACGTGCAATTCGAAGTTAGACATGTTTTATATTACAATGCAATGCACATGACAACACAAGATCATCTTTTAGTGAAGTTACTTAGATCAAGGCAATTGAGTTCATTCCTTAGAGTGCAAAAAGTGCCTCATCCAATGGTTTAGTGAAGATATCCACCAAGTTATCATCCGTTCTCACTCCCTCAAAGGAAATGTCTCCTTTATCAACGTGATCTCTAAGGAAGTGATGACGGATGTCAATGTGCTTTGTGCGGGAGTGTTGAACCAGGTTGTTGACAAGTTTTACCGCACTCTCGTTGTCACACAACAAAAGCACCCTTTTTAAGTTAATTCCATAATCAAGTAGGGTTTGTTTCATATAAAGAATTTGTGCACAACAAGCACCCGCGGCAATGTATTCCGCTTCGGTTGTTGACAAGGCACCGCTATTTTATTTCCTGGAGGACCAAGAAACTAGTGATCTTCCAAGCAAATGGCACCCTCCGGATGTGCTTTTCTGGTCAATCTTGCAACCGGCATAATCCGAATTGGAATAGCCGACAAGAGTAAAGTTAGCTCCTTTGGGATACCAAAGGCCAATACTTGGGGTGTGATTTAGGTACCTAAGGATTCTTTTCACCGCAACTAAGTGAGGTTCCTTAGGGATAGCTTGAAAGCGCGCAAACATACACACAATAAACATGATGTCGGACCTAGATGCGGTCAAGTACAACAAACTACCGATCATAGAACGATAGAGAGTTTGGTCAACCGATTTAGCTCCCTCATCAAGATCAAGATGTCCATTGGTAGGGATGGGGGTCTTGATGGGGTTGCATTCTTCCACCTTGAATCGGTTGAGGAGGTCCTTCGTGTACTTCTCTTGTGACACGAATGTCCCCTCCCCCAATTGCTTGACTTGAAAGCCGAGGAAGAATATGAGCTCACCGATCATGGACATCTCAAACTCCTTTGACATCATATCACCAAATTCCTTGCAAAAATCTTCATTAGTCGAACCAAAGATAATATCATCAACATAAACTTGACAAATGAAGATATGCCCTTTATGCTTCTTGGTGAATAGCATGGTATCCACCAAGCTGATTTTGAAGCCCTTGTTAAGGAGAAAGTCGCGGAGGTGCTCATACCAAGCCCGTGGGGCTTGTTTCAAGCCATATAGCGCCTTGGACAACCTATAAACATAGTTTGCATATCTAGGGTCTTCAAAACCCGGTGGTTGCGAAACATAGACAAGTTCATTTATGAAGCCATTTAAAAATGCACTTTTCACATCTATTTGAAAGAGTTTTAGGTTGTGATTAGATGCATATGCAAGTAGGATACGAATGGCTTCTAATCTTGCAACCGGGGCAAAAGTCTCCCTAAAATCCAAGCCTTCAACTTGGGAGAACCCTTTTGCTATGAGCCTTGCCATGTTTCTCACAATGTTGCCCTTGTCATCTTCCTTGTTGCGGAATACCCACTTGGTGCCTATGACTCTTGCTCCTTTTGGCTTCTCTTCAAGTGTCCAAACTTGATTACGGGTGAAGTTGTTGAGTTCTTCATGCATGGCAGTCACCCAATTCGGATCTTGAAGAGCTTCTTCTATGCTAGTAGGCTCAATGCAAGAGACAAAGGAGTGATGTT
Source organism: Eremochloa ophiuroides (assembly GCA_038502445.1). Lineage (NCBI taxonomy): Eukaryota > Viridiplantae > Streptophyta > Magnoliopsida > Poales > Poaceae > Eremochloa > Eremochloa ophiuroides. Next base: position 16,730,759 of record JAHLJS010000003.1, on the reverse strand, counting down.
CAATGAATTGAGCATGCCTTTGTGAGCGAGTCATTACCATCCTTGAAGGACTCCCTATTATGAGATCTTGAGGATGAGCTTGTAGGAGTGGAGTAATTCTTCTATCAACCACTTGAGGAGGAGGTTGTGGAGCATCAACATCTTGTGCTTGTGCCTCAATTTCTTCTTGTGTGATGTGGGTGTCTTCATGTGGATCCACCCCATCCTTGTCTTCATCATCTTGAGGCACATTTGATGAAGATGGTTGATTGATCACTTGTACATCACCATCATCTTCATCATCTTTGGGCTTGATGTCTCCGGTTGGCATGTTCTTCATAGCCTTCCTCAATGGTTCATCACCTACATCATCAAGATTCTCATGCTCTCCTTAAAAGTCGTTAGATTCATCGAACTCCACATCATATGTTTCTTCAACAAGGCCGGTGGCATTATTAAATACTCTATATGCTTTGGACTTCAATAAGTAACCAACAAGGAAACCAATATCACAACGTCTTTGGAACTTTCCAAGTGGATGAGACTTCATGCTTGATCCCAACTTCATCACAATAGACTTCAATATTTGTGTTGTCAAATTCTTTCTCATTGTCACTTCTAATCTTCTTGATCTTCACTTCAAATTTATTTTGTGCTCTCTTGGCAAACTTCTTGAAAGATGCGGCAACTTCGGTCTTGTCATGAAGAAAGAATACCCAAGTGTATCTTGAAAAATCATCAACAATCACAAGGCAATAGAGCTTGCTACCAATACTTGCATAAGTTGTTGGCCCAAATAAATCCATGTGAAGTAGCTATAATGGTCTTGATGTAGATACAAATTCCTTGGATGGATGTGTATTTGACACTTTCGTGCCGGCTTGACAAGCACTACATAGTTTGTCCTTCTCAAATACAACATCTTTCAATCCTCTTACCACCTCCTTCTTCAATAGCTTCTTGAGTGTGCTCATCCCAACATGTGCAAGCCTTCTATGCCAAAGCCACCCAAGAGATTGTTTGGTGAATAGACAAGTCTTCAAATTTGCATCTTTCGAGTTGAAGTCCACTAGATAGAGGTGATTGTACCGAAAACCTTTGAATATCACTTTATTGTCATCTTTCTTGGAACAACCACTTCTTCACTTGTAAATAGGCATTGGAAGCCAAGATCACACAATTACCCAACGAATAGCAAGTTGAAGCTCAAAGAAACAACTAGAAGCACATTTGAAATAGAATGATCATTTGAGATAGCCACTTTGCCAAGCCCTTACACTTTGCTCTTAGAATTATCACCAAATGTTATCTTTCCTTGGTCTTGTACATTCTCTTCAAGTGAGGTGAACATACGAGCATCATTGGTCATATGTTGAGTGCATCCACTATCAATTACCCAATGAGAGCCACCGGTCTTGTAGTTCACCTACACACAACAAATCAAGCCTGATGTTTAGAAACCCATACTTAAGAAGAGCTCCGGACTTTCTCAACCAAAGCTTTAGCCACCCACAATTGCCTAGGCCTATTCTTGTTAGGGGGATCTAGGAACATCACTTTGACCTTGTCCTAAGAATCCTTTCTAAGCATGTAGTGAGAATCAAATGCAAAGGGCCTAACATGCTTGGGCAAAGGTTGTGGTGGTGGTGTCTTGCACTCATGAGCAAAGTGACCTTCTTGTCCACATTCAAAGCATCTCTTCGGCTTGGGTTTGGGCTTGTTCTTTACTTTGTTGAGATGATTTTGGGCTCTAATATTTTGCACTTTCTCACCCATGTAGCCAATCCCACTTCTATCAAATTTTATTACGGTGTTCATGAGGAGATCACTTTGAAGATATTGGCCTCTTGTGAATCTTTACAATCCCACGGTGAGGTGACTCTTCTCTTGCTTCAACTTCTTGTTCTCTTCCAACAAGGATGCAAGTTGACACTTCTCACTCTTGAGAATCTTATTTTCTTCTCTTAGCACTTCAACTTTATCAACTTATTGCACCGTCGCAATGACAATGGTGTTGGTGGTTGATTGCTTCTCAAGCTCTTTCTTCAATTTGTCATTTTCAATCTTGAGCTTCAAATAGTCATCATGGACAATCAGCCACCACCACTTCCTTGCCTTTGCTACTAGCACATTGCTCAATGATCTCATCAATCAAGTCATCACATGATGTAGCTATGTCACACTTAACAACAAGGTTAGGAGCATCATGTTTTTCATTGGAAAGCAAGTCATAAACCATAGCAAGGTTGTCATGATTCACTTTTACTTGAGTATAGTCCTCTTTTAGCTTGTTGTAGCTAGTGGTGAGCTCAATGTGCATCATCTCAAGTTTATCATGTTTTATTTGAGCTCCTTTATGTTGGATTTGAACTCCTTGAGCTTGGATGACATATTTTGATTTTCCTCTCTAAGCTCATCACTAGCTTTAGTGAGTTGTTCATTCTTAGTTAAGAGGTTTCCATTCTCAAGTTTTAGCTTCTCATTTTTACTTGTTAACTTTCTTATCACTTTGATGTAATCATTTAGCAAGCTAGCAAGTTCATCATATGTTGGTGAATCATACTCATTGTCACTATCACTACTCTCATCATCACTTTGTACCTTCTTATCCTTAGCCATGAGGCAAAGGTGTGTTGGAGATGAGGGCGGTGATGGTGGTGGAGGAAGTGAAGTCCCAATAACAAGAGCGGCCACCTTCTCTTTTTCATCATCACTTTCTTCACCGGAAGATCCACTAGAAGATTCAATGTTGGTGAGCCAATCACCAATAATGTAAGCCTTGCCATTCTTCTTGTTCTTGTGAAATTGCTTCTTCTTGAACTCTTTCTTCTTGAATGGCTTGGCCTTCTTTTTCTCATCACCACTCTCATCACTAGAGTCTTGCCTTTTGCCCTTGTTTTTGTTCTTAAATTTGTCTTTCTTGAGCTTTGGGCATTAATGAGCAAGATGCCCAAGCTCTCTACAATTGTAGCAATCCATCTCGGAGATGGGCTGTCTTTTGCTACTTGTGAAGAACTTCTTCTTGTTGGAATCAAACTTGATTCCCTTGTTGTTGAGCTTCTTGAGTATCTTGGTGGTCTTCCTCACCATAAGAGAAATCTCCACATCATCATCATCATCATCACTTGTGGAATCAAGAGAAGAGTACTTGACTTGAGATTTGCCTTTCTTATCAGCCTTGAGAGCTAAGTCCTTCTTCTCTTCTTTCTTGGATGATGAGCCATCTTGAGGAGTGATCTTCATGTACATCTCATGAGCATTGACTTTTCCCAAGATTTGAGTGGGAGTTGCATTGGAGAGATCCCCTTGATTAAGCACGGTCACAATGTGGCCATACTTGTCAATAGGGAGAGCATTGAGGATCCTCCTTGCAACTTCGACCGGGGTAATTTGAGTGAGCCCAAGGCCATTGACTTCCTCTACAATGATATTCAATAGAGAATACATATCATTAGCATTTTCATTAGGAAGCATTTTGAAAGAATTGAGCTTGTCAATGATAAGGTAATATCGTTCCTCACGCTCATTCTTAGTTTCCTCATGGAGCGCACAAATATCCGACCATAGTGCATGGGCGTTTTTGTGGTTCCTTACACGGTTGAACACCTCTTTGCTAAGGCCTCTAAAGATGATGTTGCGAGCCTTAGCATTCCAGTTCTCGTGTTCTTCCTCAATGGGTGTGAGGGTAGCGCTGTCTTTGAGAGTGGGGTAACCTTGTGTGGCGGCTTTGTGAACACAAAGGTCCACCGCCTCAAGGCATGCCTCCATACGAATTTTCCAATAAAGAAAATCGTTACCGTCAAAGACGGGAGGGGGGCCATCGTGACCACGGACATCCTTCTCTTGGCGGTTAAGCCAAATTAGTGAGCACAAGGCTCCGATACCAATTGAAAGGATTGAGGATGCCCAAGAGGGGGGTGAATTGGGTAACTAGTAAATTTTTTGAAATACAATTCAGCTATCGCCATTTGCCCAATCTCACCCCACAAGTGCTTGTGTCAATCTAAGCCTAAAACAAGTTATGCAACCTAGAGCCAAGTCCTATCATAAGTATACTACTCTAGGAAAGTAGAGAACACAAAGAAAATACGGGAATGTAAATGAGTGAGAAACACAAAGCCGGTTTTTCCCGAAGTATCGGGGAGTCGGCACTCCCCACTAGTCCTCATTGGAGCACCCACGCAAGGGTGTAGCTCCCCCTTGATCTTTGCAAAGACCAAGTGCTCTCTACGGGCTGATCCTTTGCCTCTCCAGCGTGGTGGATCACCCACAACCGCTCACAAGCTTGGCTTGGGCCGCCCACAAGCTCTCCAAGCGGTCACCAATCCTCCGATCACCACCGAACCGTCTAGGTAATGCCAATCACCAAGAGTAACAAGCCTAGACTCTCACTTGACCAAGAACAAGGTCAAAGAGGGTGATAGATGCACACAAGTCACTCTTGATCTCTCTAGGGAAGAAGCTCACAAGCAATGGAGTTCACTCAATCCTCCCTAGGGCTCTTGCACTCTCACAAGGTAACAAGGGTTGCTTCAGCTGTTGGAAATGGCAAGAGAGCTAGAATGGAGGCAATGGTGAAGTATAAATACTCACCCTCTCCAAAACTAGCCGTTTAAGCAAAAATCTGCTTTCTGTGAACCATCGGACCGAGTGAATAGTGACACCGTCGGACCATCCCGCGCCGGTCCGACTCTCACACGCGTACTGCTGGCAACACTGTGTTACAGGGGGCGTCGGACGCATGCCAATAGTCCAACGCACACCGTCGGACCACGTCCAATGCCACTGTGCTCTCGGGTGAGCACTGCACAGTTGCTCTCAACGGCGAAACCACGCAGAATTAGTCCGACGCCCTTCGTCGGACTCGGTCCAACGCTCACAGACGCTCTCTGGACCTCTCTGGAAGTGTCGGACTCTGAGAACCATTGGTCCGACGCTCGCGTCCTCACAGTCCGATGCTCGCCTGTGAAAACCCTGGCACTGTCGGACGCAGGGAAATGGTCCGACGGCCATTTCACCAGCGTCCGACGCTCCCTGGTCTGCTGAGAAGCTAACCAGGGGCTGCCACGTACCCATCGGACCCTAGCCATTGGTCCGACGACCATACTAGACAGAGTCCGACACCCTTAAAATGATCAAAACTTCGCTGAATCAAAAGCTTTCCAAAATAAAGTTTGATCCTCTCTCTCTCAAGAGTCTCCCTGGGCTGTCTAGAGTTATGTTGGACAAGTGTGCATCACATCTACACTCTTTAACCTTGCCCTAAGTCAAGCTACCCATCCAAACCCTTCTTTATAGTACGGTTAAAGTGAAAAACAAAATCTAAGACTACTCCAAGTGTTTCTCAACTCCAAACGACACTTGGAACTAGTCTATCACCGTCTTGTCTTCCATCCTTTAAAAACCGAATCGATTTCTATCGCTAGGGGCTTGAACCTGCATGTTATTATGACCTAACCTCTAGGTTATCCTGCAAAACACACGTTAGTCATAATAACCGTCTTATTGTCATTAATCACCGAAACCACCAGGTCCTAGATGCTTCAGGGACGCTCGCTCATTATGTGGGTGCGCGATCAGGGGTGGGCGTCCAGACGATTGGCCCCATCCGGACATTTAGGCAGAAATAATGTCGTATTTTCTATTATTACTTCTTACCCGATAGCAGTGCCAGTGATGGTAGTTCGTTACTACCTTCTTTGTTGCTTTCTGCATAATGTATCCTATCAGAAGCAAGGTCTTCTTACCCCTTCTTGGCCCATATTGCAGGTGCCGCCTTATGCATGCCTTTTAAATATGAAGGCAGTTACACTCCCTGTTAGAAGAAAATCAATACACATAGTTGTCCACCGTGTGTTAGATTTGTGTGCACGTATCTTACGTTACATATCCAGTGATACTAACTTGATTTCATAAATATGTCATTGTTTTTTCTATAGATCCGGTCAAATTTTAAACAATTTGACTTATTATGACAACATCAAAAGCCGATTTGTTTGGGGCCCTCCGAATATTAACTGAGGTGGTGTATCTTATAGGCTACTAATACTGCTTGGAGTTCGGCTGCTGGTGAATGGTTTTCAGATCCGTCACACCGTAGTTCCTCCACGCACCGTCCCTGAGGTACGCGATCTCGTGCGCCACATCGTCCATGGAGGGCCTCATCGACGGCGCGAGCTGCGAGCACGCGACGCCGAGCTCAAGCAGCTCCAAGACGACGACGGCCTCCATCGTCTCGCCCCGCGGCGGCGGCGGCGGGCCAAACGGCAGCAGCGCGCGCTCGAGCTCGACGACGGTAGTGCCCAAGTGGTCTTGCTGCTGCTGCTGCTGTTGCTGGAAGAGCTTCTTGGCCCAGTCGTGCAGGCCGTGCCCCTCCTCGGAGATCACGTCCGTTGGCCTCTTCCCGGAGATCATCTCCAGCAGCATCACCCCGAAGCTGTACACGTCGCCTTTCGTCGATGGACGGCCTCCCAATCCATACTCTGAATGCATGAAATTGATAAAAAATTTAAGCCATGATTATAATTTATATGTAGCCGACGTCGCATGTGTTGCTCACGTGCGTACCGGGCGCGATGTAGCCGACAGAGCCTTGTAGCAGCCGAGTGATGGAGGAGTTGCACACCGACGACATCGATGCGTCGTCGCCAATGATCACCTCTGGATCTCTCGCGCCGCCGCCGTCACTGGCCACCACCAGCAGCTTGGAGATGCCGAAATCGGAGACGACGGCGGTCATGTCGCCGTCGAGGAGGACGTTGCTGGGCTTGAGGTCGCAGTGCACGACCTTGACGGGGGCGTGGTGGTGCAGGTACGCCATGCCCTCGGCGACGTTGCTAGCCACGCTGAGCAGCAGGTCCAGGTCCAGGCGCCGCCGCGGCGTCCCGCCTGCCGTCGTCGCCGGCTTGCCGCCGCCGCCGCCCGGATGAGGCGGCGGCCCGTGAATGAGGCTCTCTAGACTGCCGTTGGGCATGAAGGGGAGCACGACCGCCTTGAACTCCGGCGTGCTGCACGCGGTGATGACGCGGATCAGATTCCGGTGCCGGATGCTCCTGAGCACCCGGCATTCCCTCTCGAAGCTGCCGTCCACCACCTCGCCGGCGGCGGCGCGGCGGCCCTGCAGGTCCTGGTGCAGGACCTTCACGGCGATCACTGTCGTCTCGCTCTCACCATGGAGGACACCCCTGTACACATGTCCGTATCCTCCTTTCCCGACCAAATTCGCCTCCGAAAAGCCGTCGGTCGCGTCGGCAAGCTCCCAATATGAGATCCTTGGATGCTCGCCGCCGCCGCTCTCCTTTTCGCCGGCGGTGGCGTTGACTAATCCTGTCGGGAAACGTGACAGTTGACTACTAGCACTAGATGGGGCTGTCGTCGTCAACCTCGAACGGCTCCTCATCAGGTAGTGATCAAGAACAACGCACGCCATGGCCAACAAGGCGACAGCAACGGCGACGATGCCGACGCCGATGGCTACGTACCGTAAGCGGCCGGCAGCATGTTGTTTTCTGCTGCTGCATGACGCCATGCCGGGAATAGACCGGCCGCATAGGCCAGGATTGCCGAGAAATGAGTCGCCGGTGAGGTTTGCAAATGACCCTCCACCGCACACCTCGCCGGAGAAGTTGTTGTGGGAGAAGTTGGCAAACTGGAGTGGCAACGCTTGCAGAGACTGAGGAATCATGCCGGTAAGGCTGTTGGAAGAAACATCGAGGAAATGGAGGTTTTTCAAAGTGTCTATGGAAGATGGAAGGCCCCCAGAGAGCTTGTTCCCCGACAAGTCAAGAGCTTGGATCATTTCCATTTTGCCAAATTCCAATGTTGTTAGGGGCCCCTCTAGGAGATTGTTGGAGAGGTTAAGGTACATCTGGAAGCTACTAAGCCTAGCTAAACCAATAGGAATCTGACCTGTAAGCTGGTTGTAAGACATGTCCAAGATCAGTTTGCAGGTAAGACCGTGTGGTATGGCCCCTGAGAGCTGGTTATGGTCAAGAACAAGGTAATCCAGCCTAGTGAGGTTCGACAAGGTCTCCGGTATTGCGCCTCGAAGACCGCTATTCGATATGTGGATGACACTTAGGTTTTGAGCTAAGCCGATGGATTTGGGTATTTCACCATTGATCTGGTTATGTGATAGGACTACGCGTGTAAGCCAACGTGGATGGAACACCTCGCTGGGGATTGGACCCTGCAACATGTTGTTCTGCAGCTCCAAATCTGTCAGCGAGGCAAGGTTTCCGATGGCGGCAGGGATCGCACCGGTGATCTCGTTGTGGTCTAGGTAGAGCTCGGAGAGATTGGCCGATGACAAGTTACCGATGATCGCCGGGATCTCGCCTCCGATGCCGTTTGACTCCACTCCAAGCTCTTGCAATCCGGTGCAGTTGGCTAGAGAGGCAAGGAAAGGCTCAAGGTTGGTGTTCTCGCCGTCACTTGAGAAGTTGTTGGCGGACAGGTAGAGGTACTGGAGTGATGGCATCTTGCTGAACATCTGGGATGGCAGCACGCCGGTAAGGTGATTGTACTGCAACAACACCCAGCTGAGGCTGGTGAAGTTGGACATGGACAAGGGGATGCCGCCTTCGAGCCTGTTGTAGTAGAGGCTGAGGCGCCGCAGGCGCGGAAGCCGGCATCGTGCGGAGAAAGGGATCTTGCCGGTGAGGGAGTTGTTGCTCAAGGCAATGGTGGTCAAGGAGGTGCAGTTGCAGACGACAGCCTCCGGGATGGTACCGGTGAGATTGTTGTAGCCAAGTCTCAGTTCCAGGAGCTCGGACAGCATGCCGAGCTCCGGCGGGATGGTGCCGGAGAGCTGGTTGAATCCGAGATCGAGCGTCTTGAGAGCGGAGAGGTTGCCGATCGCCGGGGAGATGACGCCGGCGAGGTTAGAGTTGTTGAGAAGAAGATGCGTCACGCGCTCTGTCGAGTCACATGTAACACCAGTCCAGTTGCACATTTTAGTGGAGCCCCAGTTGGAGACGATGTTGTTGCCCCAGACGCCGGTCTTGAAGGCGAGCAGAGCAGCGCGGTCAGTGGCATGTGAATCCACTGAGCTGACAGCAGCAACGGCGATGGCCATTAGGGTGAGGAACAAACGAGGCATTGTGTGTGGGGATTACACTTGCAATGAGTTTTGGATTGTTCCAGCATTGCTATTGGATTGTAGGGGCGATGAAATGCTACGCTATGGATAGATGGTCGTCTAAATAGGGGAGTAAAGGGTGGGGGAGCGGGCCTGGCAGGCGTTCAGTAAGGGTCAAAAGCTAATGGTGATTAGTAAATACTGCAAAAGCTACTGGTGAGATCACATTGACATGTTGGTTTGCTTTCTATCTTTTGACAGGCACGGTGTAACCCATACGACCCCATCCTGATGCATAACACGTGTACGTAGAAACGAATCTGACGGTTGGTTAGGATCTGAGAGGAGCATACAAACAGTCCAGGTGGTTACCATCTCCCGTGCTTAGTAGGAGGGTCATCTCTTAGGTGGACCGCATGATTAGTTTTCTTTGCCACGTGTCAAGCATCCAATAAAGGAGTGCACTAGGAGGAAGTATGGATCCGGGATACACCCAATTTTATTCCTAACTAAAGGCAGGCACACTACACGTGTTGGTCCTTAATCCTACAGAATTTGGAACAATTCCCCCATTCCAAACAAGATCCTACGGAGACATCTCCACTCGTTACTTACTCATAGCCTCCTCATAGGAAGTTTGCTGATATTCCTTATTTCAGATACAAAACTCTTACTTTCGGATGAAATCCAATCAAACCTAAACAGGCCTTTGTGGTTACTTGGTCACTCCAGATTATTAAAATGATCAACAAAGGGCGAAATCCAATCCTTCACGCAAATGCCATCGAGTAACTTGGCAAAAGCGTCAGACCGGTGTGGGTCACTGGGCAATATCATGATGAAAAGGCCTAGTTGGATTTTGGTGGACATTAAGTCGTGGATTAGGCCAGAAATGGTCAGATATTAATTAATTAATTGATGAAGATCACATTTGGTGTTGCTAACTTGCTAATCGCAGCATACAAGAATAGCCGCATAAACTAGCAATGCCGCGCGCATGCGTGGAGAACTGGAGACAGCACCAGACGGATGCATAGGTACCGAAGGATTAAGGATGCTCATTCCCCAGCCAGTGCACCCCATAAGTTAACTCCATTGGGCAGGGTTTCATAGACAGATGAAATTCGCAGTTGATTGTCCAAAAATCTAATATAGTCCCATGTTACATCTATAATCACGCATAGATAATGAGTGAGTTATTTTACAAGAAAGAATTACAATACAGAAAAATATATATATAATTACGTAATACTCTAGTTTCTAGACGAGGCCTATATACAGATACTCAACTGAAAGCTTGGAAATACTTAAGCCGCAAGGAGTTTCTGGATGTCCTTCTGCAAGAAAATTCATAGCAAGGAGGCTGTGAGAAACGTGGAATGGTAATGAAAACCGAAAACCGCAGGGAGGTCGGCACAAAGGGTTTGGATTTCTTTCTTAATCAAGTGGCCTAAGAAATCATAACCACAAGAAGACAGGTGAGCATGCAACTCGATGTAACACAAAAGTGGGCATTTTAAAACTAAAACTGACCGAAAGATTTCAAAGCCAATGAGTGTGTGGCAAAGCCGTCTTATAATGCTCTGAAATGTGACAGGAGGACCAGGTTGAAAGCAAAATTGTTGCTCAAATCAATGCTAAGATAAATGGAAAAGAACTGATCGGATCTGTCTTTCCACTTCAAAATGATAGCACAAAACACGATGAAAGTCGAAAACTGATCCATTACTGCAACTTGAGAATATTTTATACCAAAGCAAGTACTGGATGCTTCTTTTGACAAAGGGAGCTCCAGAACATCAGTAAAAGTCTCTAATCTCTATCCAAGTAAAACTAAAGTTCTTAGCCAAATAATCTTAATGCCACCGTTGGCATGCTCAGGGCTGCTTAAGCATGGGTGAGTCATGTATTAGTATTATCACGGCTTAATGAGCACTGTCATTGAATTTTTTTCATAGGCCCATTCTATGAGTCAGCACTGCCAAACATGAAGTATTAGAGCCACTTGTACATTCCATATGAAGCTCTCTGCTATAGCCTTGTAGGGCCAAAGAGCTACCAATTGAAGCCCAAGTGTGTCAAGGTTAATTTCATTCAGGTGGATGCACCAAGCACCCTAGTTGCCTACCTATCAAGTACTCTCTCTGCGATTGTTGTACCAAGCACCAAGCATCAAGAAAAAAATTAAAATGGCATTCCTCAAGATGGTCACGAAAGCAACTTTATGACCAAAACATGCTAAATGGCACTCCAAAAGATGCTCGTCTAAGTCATCATCCCCAAACGTGATGTACACAAAATCTATTATTGGGTCCACAGGTTGTTATTTTGTTCTATCTTTTATTTCAAATTTACTACGTAAATATCAGCTATCGTGGACAATTAATTTAATTATTAGTATCATTGATTCTTCAAAAATGTTTCATAGGTCATAGATATTATGATTACTTGCTTCCGCTTAATTGACACAGCGTACTTAATAGGGAAATTAACGATTGATAGCACTGCATAGGCATGTGTAATTAAGTGCCCATCACCAAATTAAGTACTTATAATCAGCCTTTATAACCATATGGAACAGAAAATGTTCATTTTGAGTAACACAGAAGTCCAAAAATATACTGAACATACAAAGAAGGTGTGACGTAGTAATGTTAGAGATGTAATCACGCACCTCAATCTGGAATGGTGAAGTTGTTGGTGGATATCTCTCAACAACTTTGCCATTCTTGTCTACTAAGAACTTCTCAAAATTCCACTTGACTAAATCACCCAAAAATCCTCCAGCACTGGACTTCAGAAATTTATAGATGGGGGCAGGTATTAGGTCCATTGACATCAACCTGACATTGCAGAAAGAAGATCATCATGCACAAATATTTTTTATTTGTAAAGTTGGACAATGTTAAGCAGGATAAACTATGGAACAGATGACTGAGCTGCCTGCAATTACCATACCTTGTCAAAAATAGGAAATTCAGCTTTGAATCTTGTACATGCAAACTGCTTAATCTGGGTATTCGATCCAGGTTCTTGTGCACCAAATTGATTGCAAGGAAATGCCAGGATCTCAAATCCTACATGTCAAATAAACTATTGAACAACAGAATGCAGGATGCCAAATCTACTATTAGCCCAAGAAGTCAAGATTCATGCTAACACCAACATTTCCTTTTCATGTATCTGAGAGGAGAATGTGCATCAAAACTCTAAAGTTGACTTTTGGAACCAACTGTAGAGTAGGGGAGGATCCTCTTCACAATGACAACATTTGGAATGGTTGTACGAACTAAGGGGCGGACCAGGCCAAAAAGTCAAGCAAAATAAGGCCCAACGTCCACTGAAACAGAAAAATGAGCGTGGGCATGCCCTGGCTGGGATCAATTGGAGTCCGCCCCCACACAAATACAGTAAGCAAGAACTACTCACTTATGATGACTAAAGAAATATTGCAAAAAACAATAGAAACTTTTAACCTCCTAGAGCTAAGCCCACTTGACAAGAAATCAGGACAATCATCAAGACCGTGCAGTAGAATAGGGGTACTGGATATATGTGACAAACAAAAAAGGTCACTTACATAATAACAGGAGGCCTAATTGAATGATCGTACAAATTGGCATAAAACAGAAACATCAGCATATATTAGAGTTAAACTGATGGTCTTGATTGCGTGGTTTTATGAGATGATTAGGATCAGCACATAAGTTGAAAGGGTACAGCAACTTAATTTTTGTGTTTTCTGTGAAGCTTTCAGGAGGACAGCGATTTACTGAGCAGCTTTGGTTTTCCTTCTTTCTTCTGGTCATTTTCACTTTCTAGAACTTGTTCTGGCGTTTGTGGTGTGTTGTCACCCTGGGTGGTGCTCTCTCGCGCTTGTCTTTGTTAAGCTGGCAATCCCAGCAGGAACCTTTTTGCTTTCAATATAAGCAGGAGGTCTATCTTTGGTCTAAAAAAACTTAATTTTTGTGACTCTTTTAATTGGAAATATAATGTCTAGTTTAGATTTCCAAAAATGAGAAGTATACACAACATTGTTCAGTGCAAATTGTCAGTACCTTGAGTCTTGTACTTCTCATAGATATGAGAGAGTTCAGTGTAATTTGCTGTTGTCAACCCACTGAGATTCACAGATGGATGCTAAGTTAAATACCAGAAAATAATAAATAAATTACCATAGAATGTGGCTGGTGAAAGACTTTTCTTGAAATTACCATTGAGAAGCAACGTTAACAATCAGCAACACCTTATTCTTGAACTTTTTAAGAGGAACATCTTTTCCATCAATGTCCTGAAAAGTGAACAATACTTTCAGGTACAAGTGCATACATATTATCTTATACTAAGATAGAGTATTAAAGTTATTTCTTCATGTAGTTTTTTAACGCAAGTGAAAGGAGCTCTGCCTTTCAATTAAGATAGAAAGAGTCAACCAGTTTATAAGGAAAACCAGGCCCAAAAACCTTACACTCGCAAGCTTAATTCTTCATGTATCCGTATGTAAGATGGCAATAAACTACAACATGTGGAGGAAAAGCATTGGGGAAATATAAAAATTCACAAACTTCAGATTTCACAACTAAACAAATGGTAACCCATAAAATTTGTCACAATAAGCTCTCTATGTTTTACTTATTTTCACTGTGACCCTCACTGAACATGTATTGCATGTACAATTTTGATATTTCTGCGACTAACCAACCTGCTATTTTAAGTCATTCACTAGCCCATAGCAGGTTAACTGGTCCAATAAGTCTAGGGCTACAAGAATTTCCTAACACCATCCTAAAAACAATGTTTTAGAATGACCACCTTCAAACTTTGCATGCATCTTAAATTTGTCAATAAAGTTGAAACACAAACAGAAATGTTTACAAGTTCAATCAATTAAAAATATGCACGTGATTGAACACATTATTGAACAGCAATGTCCATGGTGGGTTTAACACTGTCATCTTAAAGCATGAATCAGATGCAAACTTATTTCTATCACAAACACGCATCTGAAAAAAAGTGGTTTCGTATGTGAAAGTTCAGCAAATGATCTAGTTTGTCAACATTACAATGCCAACAAATGACAATATTCGTTCGCAACCAAAAAAAAAGAAGACAATATCAATTTTATAATTTATGTGGCATGGTAGTTGGAAAACAAGTACAGTGTACTTTGCATCCTTAAAAATGCAGAAGAATAGGAGAATCATTCAGTCTACTGCTATAACACTCTGCACCCTTGATACCTAACCTTGGAAGAACCTGATGTGCAAAACTGGTTGTGACTCAGTTAACCAGATTTGGCCAACTTCAGCCAAGTTCAACAACAATTTGCCCATGGTTACAAATTTGTGCCTACCTCAACAGCTCCTTAGTCCTTAGAACACATAATTCCACTAAACTTTCTACAATTCACAACACATTGCCACCCTGATAGTGACCCTAATGTTGCAATACACATTCGGTTTGGACTTTGGAGAACAACCCTTCAATAGCATCCACGTTATGGATGTTTCAGCCAATAATGAAACATAACGGTCAGCGCCACGGAACACTTTAAACACCAATCAATTTATGGTTGCAACGCCCCGACCTACCCATTACACCCGCTCAATCGGTTCCAGTCATGTCAGCACGTCACACCGCAACGCCATCCATTGGAACCACTCAACCACCACAGCTGGCTATGGCCAAAAAAAAAAAAGTGCGGGGGTGGGGGGGTGGGGGCATGGCGAGCGGAAATCTCAATCTCAACAGAACAGAAGGAACAGCTCACCTTAACGGTGTAGTCGTAGATGCTCTTGTCGGTGGCGGCGGTGGCGTAGGCGACGCCGGGCGCCCGCCTGCGCGCCGCGGCGGAGGCCCCAGCCCAGCCCGTCGGCTGATGCGGGAGACGCACGAAAGTGGATGCTGCCGCTCCGGCGGCGGCGGCCGAGGGGAGCCGCGAGGCGGTCGCGGCGGCGGCAGCGGAGGTCGCGGCGGGGAGGAGGCTAGTGAACGCGGGAGCCATGTGGCGCGCGGCGGAGAGAGAGAGGTGGGGAGTGGCCAAGTGGGAACGCTGGAGCGGGCGGGCGGCCGAGCAGGGGGTGGGTGCTGCGGTGGCGAGTGAAGGCTGCTGCTGGCTGGCTGGTGAACTGGTGATGGGGGTTGGTGCTTTGCTGGCGGAGGCGGATTGGCTCGCGGCGATTGTGGTGAACGGGACGAACTTTTGTGGATATGCCCCCCTCATTTATGCCGTATTTCCTGGGTGCTGCTAGCCTCCGCCCTGGTCAAATTGCAGCACCTCTTCGACCAGGTGCGGGAAGGAACCACGCGCACAGGCTTACATGTTTCCGGCCCAGCGTTCACGTCGCATGTTACCGCCGTGGCCCAGCTGGTGCAAGCGCCTCACCTTTCCACGAGCCGCGAGCGGGAATTCTCCCGCGCTTCTGCGCTCGTCGCCCCTTCTCACACGTATAGACTACTGGCTTGTAGAAATGGTCCGCACGTGAAAGTTGCATCCCCTGCAGGCTGCACCATGCATATTTATTGTTTAAATTTGGTATGTACGTCTCCAGATGGTAGGATAAAAAGGTTATCAGGAGTGTGATCTCCACGAGGAAAAATAGCACGGAATAAATAATAGAAAAAATGGTGTATAAAAACTCTTGAATACAAGACCTACGGTTTAAAACAAGCCTTCCTCACTACTATGCCATGCAAATGCTTGATTTTAAGTTATGAAATATTAATAATAATATTCTAAACAAAAATTATACCATATGAAATATTAAAATATAAAAAGCTACATTATAGATAAAACAAAATAAAACGCAACAGACTAAAAAAAAGATAGTAACAAAAACAATAGATCAAAATAAAGAAAAATAAACTAAAATACATCAAAGGACATCAATAGATACTAATTGTATGGCCTAAAATATATCGTAAAAAGTCTCACAGGATATCATGTGAATACTCAAATATAATAATTAAATATCCCATTTATATTACGTGAACCTCACAAAAATAACATAAATAAAAAATTATAAAAGATAGAAATCGTAAGAGAATAGAACATCGGGAGAGAATAAAACGTCCTAAGACATCACATAAATAATATGTGAACATCATATGTATAATACATGGATATCACATAATATGTTATAGAACATCATGTGTATAGTGCCTGAACATCACAAATTAATCATAGTCTCATAGAACATCACATCTATACTACACGGACATGAAGAACATTAGAAAAGATCTCATAGAACATCATATGTATACTACGTGAACATCACATGTATAATACATGAACATCACATAATACATTATAGAACATCATGTGTATACTGCCTGAACATCACAAATTAATCATAGACATCACATCTATACTACACGAACATGAAGAACATCAGATAAGATCTCATAGAACAACATATGTATACTACGTGAACATCACATGTATCTAAAAATAAAAAGAGTAAAAGATAAATTATTAAAGTAATCAATTACCATAAAATAATAAAAATTAAAATAAAAATAAATAACAAATATCACAAAAATATATTATAGAACATCACATGTATACTGTGTCAACATCACAAAATACATAGTAGAAAATCACATGTATAATATGTGAACATCACATGCATAATAGATGAACACCACATAATACATTATAGAACATCACGTGTATACTACGTGAACATGACAAAATAATTATAGAACATCACATGTATACCACGGGAACATTACATGTATAATGCGCGAGTATCACAAAATACATCATAGAACATCACATATATACCACGTGAGCATGACAAAATAAACTATAGAACGTCAGAAAATATACTTTGTGAACATCGCATGTATCTAAAAATTAAAAAATATATATACAGAAAATTAAATAAATGACTTGAAAAGGAAAATAAAAGTTAAACAAAATCATATATATACTTCACAAACATGATAAGGGAAAAGTAGAAAATGAAAACTAAAGCATGGAAATGATTAAAGTAAAAAAAATATAATAGAAAATAGAAAATGAAAACCAAAATGAAAAAACACGATACAAAACATAAAAGAGAAGAGAGAAGTAAATAGAAGAAAAGTAAGAAAAATAAAAAACATAAAAACATGAAAATAGAAAAGAAAATAAAAATAATTAATTAGGTCAAAAGAAACAAATGAATAAAATAAAGATAAATATTAAAAAGTGAAAAGAAGAATAAATGCCACATAATAAAGAAAAAATGAAAGATGAAAGGAAATGATTGAAGGAAAGAAAGAAGAAAAGAAAAAACGTACGCATGAAATAAAAGAAAATAAAAAGAAGAAGAATAAAACAACAGATAGAAAAGGAAAAGGAAACAGAAAAAAAGAAACGGAAAGAAAACAAAGCTCACCTACGTGTGCGCCTAGGAAATCTTCACGGGCGAGCCGTCAACGTGTCGATCAACCGAAAGAATAAAATACTCTCAGCGGCAACGGTGTGGAACGCGAACTCCACATGGGCCTCGGCAGTCGGCACAGTAATGCGCTCACATGGGCCGTCATCGTCGGGGTGGTCGGACGGGCGCTCCTGTCCCACCTGCTCGGACAGGATGATTGCCGGTATTTCCTTCTTTCAGCGAGGCTAGGGCCTCCGAGCTACCCTACCTCGGATGCACGGCTACTCCCTGCGTATAAAAAGATATCCATCTGACAAGATGTAGATGTAGTCGAGTATTGGAAATATAAATCATGAATAACTTTTAAATTATTGAATTTAGAAATATAAAAGAGCCTTGTACATGTATGCCATTAAGTTCGAAATTTCACAGAAGCCGCTGAAAAGTTAGAGCGCGCACTGGTGCCACTGCTCTAAACTTCTTTGTCGTGCATGCCATTCCGTCCAATTTGAGAGCTGACGTTGGGTAACAGAGGTCAAAAAAGACCTAAGTGCCCTCAGGCTAGTAATGCTATGAGATGAAATTTTTAGTTTCCTTCTGAGCCACTCCCTCACCTATTCACTCCCTCCGGCCATGGCGGTTTCAGCACTTCAGCAGCACCACCTCAAGGCACTGACGACGACGTGGTTTCTCGTCAAGGCTACGCCAGCCCCGGCGTCGAGGGAAGGCGGTAAGAAGACCACCTACTCGCCGTTGCTCCTGTCGCCGGCGGTGTGGTAGAGTGCGCAGCAGGACGAGAAGAAGAGGAACAAGGACGACGACGACCCCGAGCGCGCGGACGGGGGCCTGCACATCCTATTCTCCCATCGTTTGCTAATTTCCCGCATAAATAAATCTTCATAATTCTGCATAAATGTAAATGACTAGTAGCACTCAACAGTACCAGTATAACGAACAGCTCAATAGCTCATGCACGAGACCTCTGACGCCACTAATGGTCACAAACAAAAGAAACCAGGTTTTTTTTTTTTCGAGCCTAAGCCCAGAATTTACTTCATCCCTTACAGGATCTCAAATGCTGAATAAACACGTCGAATCACCTTTCTTGGCACTCTCTGTCCGCCACGATGTGTTGCAGCTTCCTAGCGTTTTCACGAAGACCTTCCCCTCCTCCTCCACCGCGACGACAGGAACGGCTCCGGTCACGGCGTGTCGGTCGGAAGACTCGTCCTTGTCGTTCCTTGCCACCTGCAATCTGACCTTCCACCCCTCCATGAACCGCACGTTGGGGCCCTAGTCGCCGAAGATGGGCAGCATGATGAGCGGGTGCCCAAACTAGAGCCCCTCGACGATGGAACCCCACCTGCAGTGCGTCAGGAACGCGCCGACTGCGCCGTGCGCTAGCACCCTGACCTGAGGAACCCATCGCGTCGCCACGAGCCCACGGTCGCCGGTGCGCTCCGCAAACCCGTCGGATAGTATGACGACGCTGTCTTGCTGGACACCGGCCGGCATCCTGAGGGCCCAGAGGAAGCGCGTCCCGGCGAGTTCCAGGCCGTGGGCAAGCTTGCGGAGCAGCTCGACAAGCAGCGGCATATCGGTTCCCAGCGCGACCGACTTGACGGGCTGCGCGTCGAGCCACCGCAGCATGGTCGAGTCATTCTCTGGGTTCCTGCTGGAGCCGCGCGTCCCATCGGGTTGCGGCGGCAGCAGGACGAGAGGGACCGCCGGCTTGCCGGTTGAAAGCCCTAATTTGGTTTTGATAATTGATGACACCCTATGGACTAACCTAAGTTGCTAAGTGTGGCAAGATTTAGGTTGGTCAAACCATAGAATATGGAGTCTAGGAGATGGTGTTGATCAAGATGACTCATCCATGGAACAAGAAGCAAGGTGGATCAAGTGAAGTTGATCAAGGTGAAAGAAAAGGACTTAAAGAGGTGAAAAGAAAAGGCTTGAAGACAAAGGTATAATCCCAAATAGGCTTTTCTTTTGGTCGTCAAGACACCTAACGGGTGTGATCACATTTAGGATAAATAGCCGACTATTAAGGGGAGAACAAGTGTTGGATTACCTTCAAGTGCTCTAGGTTGCATTTCATGACATTGAATCTAACATAACCTAGAGATCAAGTTAGAAACCCTTGAAAAATATTTTGAAAATGCTAACACACTATGCACAAGTATTGAGAACCCTGAGTATTAGCACATAGAAGTAAGGGGTGTGAAAAAGACTTGAAAAGGCCTGTTTTCAGAGCGTCAGACTATGTGGTAGCGCTGCGTCGGACCATTGGTCTGCGTCCGACGCCCTACCCTGGTTCTGTTTCGTTGGAGAGCGTCGAACGCTCATTTTCTGTGCATCGGACCATTCTCGTCAACCGTCCGACGGTAGTGAGCAGTGGGATTTGACACGTGGCGATCTGTAGAGCGTCGAACGCTTCTCCTTGGTCCGACGCTGAGCGCCGGACTGAAGTCCGACGGTTTTTTCCGCTGTGGAACTTCTCTGGAAACGTCGGACGACTCTGTTCGTTAGTCCGACGCCTCCTTCGAGCGG
This sequence comes from Eremochloa ophiuroides, assembly GCA_038502445.1. Taxonomy (NCBI): domain Eukaryota; kingdom Viridiplantae; phylum Streptophyta; class Magnoliopsida; order Poales; family Poaceae; genus Eremochloa; species Eremochloa ophiuroides. The sequence goes on along the minus strand of JAHLJS010000003.1, from coordinate 16,710,779 downwards.
CGTCCGACAGTGCTCAGTGGCGAACCTCTGTTGCATCGGAATCTGGGCGTTGGTCCGGTGGTTGTAGCGTCCGACGGTGGGATTTCAGGCGCGAACAGTTAGCCGTTGAGATCCAACGACTGTGGTTGAACTGTGCTGACACGTGGCTTCGATCCGAGCATCGGACCGAGGCGTTGGTCCGACGGGTTGCGTCTGACGCTAGCGTCCGATGCCCCGAAAAGCTGTTTAACGGCTGGTTTTTGAGGGGTAACGGCTAGGAGTGCACTTGGGGATATTTATACTCCCTTCCTGGTCACTTGGTGACACTCTTGTACATTTGATTCATTGACATACTCTTGTGAGCACTCTCTAGCCTCCCACTCACTCATTTGTTCATCTTTGATCATCTTTGTGAGTTGAGTGATCCTCAAGTGCATCATTGCTTAGTGAATTGCATTCTAGAGCACTTGAGAGCAAGCCAAGGCTAAGTTCTTATTCTCTTGGGGCATTGCCGGCTTGGAGGTGATTCCGGTGTGAGGTTGATTGGTGATTGTTCAAGCCCACACCAAGGTGATTGATTGTGAGAGGTTTTTTGGTTATCCTCGGTGGAGTGCCAAAACCAACTCTAGTAGATTGCTCGTGGTTGATAGCCACTTCTCTTGTGTTGATGAGCGGCTCCCGGTGAGGGATTGGCGTGTGAAGCCTAGCTTGCAATTCACCAAGGAAGACCGGTGCCACAACGAGGAGTAGCGTGACGGCGATCACGTGAACCTCGGTAAAAAACAGGTGTTCATTCTCTTCTCCACCATCGAGTGAATGTTTTGTCTTCCGGCTTTCTTTTGGTGATTGATCACTTGGTTTTCATATTGTCTATCTCTTGGTGATTGGCTCTACTCGTGATTGATCTTCTCATCATCAAGACCTCGGTATAATCTTCTTCGATCACTCTTCCTTGCGCTTACCATTTATCTAGGTGCCATCTCCTTTGGTTCGGAGGAGTTGGTTTCTTACGGTTGAGTACTTTCTCTTGTGACGTAGCATATTGTGCTAGGTGGCTTGCATAGGGTAGTTTAGAGCTAGTGCTTTGCAATAGCCTTGTTATATTCTAACTTATGGTCTAGTGATTTGTAGAAATTTTAATAGGCTATTCGCCCCCCTCTAGCCTATCTGGTCCTTACAAGTAGTATCGGAGCCGAGGTCACCATCGTTTGAGGCTTAATATCCTTGTGGTGAAGAATGGCTCAAATCAATGTGTTGGGGAAGCCGCCAAAGTTTGATGGCACAAGCTATGATCATTGGAAGAGAAAGATGATAGTACACTTCATGACCATGCATATTGACGTATGGAAGGCAACGGAGACAAAGATTGAATATGAGAGTCCACAAGCTCCCACCGATGCCGACAAGAGGAAGATGGAGTGCAATGCTCATGCAATCAATGCACTCTACACCGCACTTGAGTCTCATGACATTTGGAAGCGGTTGGAGGAGACCTATGAAGGCACACAAGAGGTCAAGAATGCCAAGGTCTATATGTTGAGAGAGAAGTTTGGCACCTTCAAGATGGAAGATGATGAGAGTGTGCCAGAAATGTTCAACCGATTGCAAGTGATAGTCAATGACTTGAAGAGCTTGGGTGAGGACATCAAGGACAAGGACTTCTCTCATAAGTTCTTGAGATGCTTGCCCGCAAGATTTGCCATCATCAAGACATTGATAGCAAGAGAAGACTTGAGCAAGAAGAAGCCCAACCAAATCCTCAGTGAGATCATCACTCAAGACATGAACAATGAGGAGGTGGTTGAGGAAAAGAAGAAGAAGAGTGTAGCACTTAAGGCTACATTCCTCCATGAGCAAGGGCAAAGCCAAGATAATTGAGCTTGATGAAGAATCTACTTCAAGTGATGATGAAGATGATGAGGATATGACTCTCCTAATGCGCAAGTTTGGTCAGTTCATGAAGGAGGAAGGGTTATGGTCAAGGCAAGAAGAAGTTCATCTCAAGAACAAACAAGAGCCTATAAGATGCTTCAAATGCAAGAGCTTGGATCACTTCATTGCCGATTGTCCTCATAATAGTGACAATGACAATGAGAGTGATGATGACAAGAAGAAGAGCAAGAAAAGGGAAAAGAAGGAAAAGAAGAATAAAAATGTGACACTCAAGAAGAAGAAGAAGGGCAATCATATTGTGTCACTTGGGATGATAGTGATGCCTCTACCGATGATGATGATAGTGATGATGAGAGTAAGACCATCAAGAAGAATGCTATGGCAAGCATTGCTCTCAATAATAAGCTATCTCTCTTCGACACTCCATCCACATGTTTGATGGCCATGCCATCCAAGGTACAATCCGATGATGAGAGTGATGAAGAGGAGCTCTCATGTGATGAGTTTATGTCCATACTTGATGATGCCAACACTTACATTGAGGCCAAGAGAAAAAGTGCAAAGAATTACGCAAAGGCAAGTTAGTCATTGAGCAATCCTTTGATGAGCTCTTGAAGTCTCATGAGAGGCTAATGGAAGCCCATGAGAACCTCAAGGTAGCTCACTCCAAGCTAGAGAAAGCTCATTCCTCTCTAGTGGCCGAAAATGAGAAGAAGGCATCCATCAAGACATGTGACATGGGTTCCACATGTGATATCCTTAGTGATAAGTCAATTCTTTCTTCTACTATTGTTGTCACTAATCCTTCTTGCAGCTCTACCACTCCTATCTCACCTAAAGTTGATGACTCTAAGTCCTCACTAGTGATGGAAAACAAAAACCTCAAGGAGGAGGTCAACAAGCTCATCCACGCACTAGGCAATGCCTATGGTGGGGATGCCCACTTGCTAAAGTGTTTGGGTAGCCAAAGATTTAGTTCACTCTAAGGAGGGACTAGGCTATACCCCCTAAGAAAGGAAAGGCCGCCTTTGCGACTCACAAAACTAGCTTTATGAGGAGCAATGGTAGGTATTGCCAAAGATGCAAGCAAGTGGGGACATAATGAGCAATATTGCATAGCCAACAAGATCAAGCAATTCAAATTTACTAGTGCAGACTTTAGTTCGCCTTGATTCTTGTTACATGCTCACCAAGCGAGTGAAGGGTGTCAAGCCAAGTACATTGGTGCACCTAGTGGTAACTCAAGGAGAAGATCCATTTGGGTTCCCAAGTCTTTGGTCACTAACCTCCAAGGACCCAAGAATGCTTGGGTACCTAAAACTAATTGATTTACTATTTGTAGGTCAATTACAAAGCCAGAGGAAGACATTGGGTGCTTGATAGTGGATGCACTCAACATATGACCGGAGAGTCTAGTATGTTCAAATCTATCAATTCAAGTGGTAATCAAGAGTTTGATTCTATCACATTTGGTGACAATGGCAAAGGCTAAGGTGAAAGGTTTAGGCAAGATTGCTATCTCAAATGATATGAGCATATCTAATGTCTTGCTAGTTGAATATCTCAATTTCAACTTATTGTCGGTTGCACAACTTTGTGATCTTGGTTTCAAGTGCATCTTTGGTATTGATGATGTTGAGATTGTGAGTGTGGATGGTTCTAACTTGATCCTCAAGGGATTTAGATATGAGAACTTATACTTAGTGGATTTCAATGATAGTGAAGCAAAACTCTCATCTTGTTTGATCTCTAAGTTAAGTCTTGGTTGGTTATGGTATAGAAGGCTTGGACATATTGGCATGAAGCAACTTGGAAGATTGGTCAAGCATGATATGGTTAGAGGCTTGAAGGATGTACACTTTGAAAAGGATAGGTTGTGTAGTTCTTGTCAATTTGGAAAGCAAGTTGGGAATACACATCATAAGAAAGGTATGATGAGTACATCTAGTCCACTTGAGCTATTGCATATCGATTTGTTTGGTCCAACCACTTATGCAAGCATTGGAGAAAGAAAGTATGGCTTTGTGATAGTTGATGACTTCTCTAGATACACTTGGGTATTCTTTCTTATTGACAAGAGTGAAGTGTATGAAATCTTCAAATCTTTCATCAAGAAAAGCCAAAATGAGTTTGATACAAGTGTGAAGCAAGTAAGAAGTGACAATGGTAGTGAGTTCAAGAACACAAGAATTGATGAGCTATGTGATGATTTGGATATCAAGCATCAATTTTCGGCCAAGTATACTCCACAATCAAATGAGCTTGTTGAAAGAAAGAATAGAACTCTCATTGATATGGCACGAACAATGCTAAGTGAATACAATGTCAGTGATGAGTTTTGGGCCGAAGCTATCAACACTGGCTTGCTACACTAACAATCATCTATATTGTCCATCCTATGTTGAAGAAGACACCCTATGAGCTCTTGAATAGAAGAAACCCCAACATTGCATACTTTAGAGTGTTTGATTGCAGATGCTATATTAGAAGGGACACTCGTTTGGGGAAGTTTGAGAAGAAGTGTGATGAAGGGTTTCTATTTGGATACTCAACTACAAGCAAAGCCTATAGAGTATGGAACTTGGCACATAAGATAGTTGAAGAAGTCCATGATATTGAGTTTGATGAAACTTAATGGGTCACAAGATGAGAAGGATAATCTTGATGATGTGAGAGGACCTCAATTAGTTGATGCTATGAAGAACATGGACATTGGTGACATTATGCCAAGACAAATTGAAGAAAATGATGATGAAGTCACCCCTCCTATTATGCAAGTGGAAGATGATGCAAATCAAGCAATCTCAAGTGACTCTCAAGCCCAAGATCAAGATCAAAGTCAAGATCAAGACCAAGTACAAAATGCAAGTTCAAGTCATGTGCTCCAACCTACACATATTGTAAGGGATCATCCTCTAAATCAAATTGTTGGTGATATTAGTACAGGTGTGCAAATAAGGTCAAGGGTAGCATCTTTTTGTGAGCACTATTCTTTTGTCTCACAAGAGGAGCCTACTAATATTGAGAAGGCACTCAAAGATGAGGATTGGATAAATGCCATGCAGGAAGAGCTAAACAACTTTGAGAGAAATCAAGTATGGGAATTAGTTCCAAGACCAAGCAAGTACAATGTGATTGGCACTAAGTGGGTACTTCCTGGAACAAACAAGATCAAGATGGGATTATTGTGAGGAACAAAGCAAGATTGGTTGCACAACAGTTACACTCAAATTGAAGGCTTAGATTTTGGAGAAACCTATGTACCCGTGGCAAGATTGGAAGCAATTCGGATTCTATTGGCTTATGCATGTGCTCATAATATCAAGCTCTATCAAATGGACGTCAAAAGTGTATTCTTAAATGGCTACATCAACTGAATTAGTATTTGTTGAGCAACCTCCCCATTTTGAAGATGACAAGAAGCCCGACTATGTGTACAAGCTCAAGAAGGCTCTCTATGGCTTAAACAAGCACCAAGAGCATGGTATGAGAGATTGAGGGATTTCCTACTCTCTAAAGGATTCAAGATGTGAAAGGTTGACACCACTCTCTTCACTTAAGAAGATTGGTAATGACTTGTTCATCATGCAAATGTATGTTGATGATATCATCTTCGGGTCAACAAGTCAAGCATTTTGTGAAGAGTTTGGAGAAATGATGGCCAAAGAGTTTGAGATGTCCATGGTTGGTGAACTTAGTTACTTTCTTAGACTCCAAATCAAGCAATTGAAGAATGGCACATTTGTGAGTCAAAGCAAGTATATCAAGGGACATGGTGAAGAAGTTTGGATTGCAAAATGCAAAGGCAATCTCAACACCTATGGGTACTAATGGAAGTTTGGAACCGGATGAAGAAGGAGAATTGGTTGATCAAAAGTAATATCGGTCAATGATTGGTAGTCTACTCTATGTGACCGCTTCTAGGCCGGATGTGATGTTTAGTGTGTGCATGTGTACAAGATATCAAGCCTCTAAAGTCATTTGAAGGCTACAAAGAGAATATTGAGGTACTTGAAGAGCACACCTAACATTGGATTGTGATATCCCAAGGGATCAAACTTCACTTTGATTGGTTATGCGGATGCGGACTATGCCGGTTGCAAGATTAATAGAAAGAGCACTTCTGGTACTTGTCAACTCTTGGGAAGGTCACTAGTATCATGGTCATCCAAAAAGCAAAATAGTGTTGCACTCTCTACCGTCGAATCCGAATACATTAGTGCGGGGAGTTGTTGTGCATAAATCTTGTAGATGAAGGAAACCTTGAAGGACTATGGATTGAAATTCAATAAGGTTCCATTGCTATGTAACAATGAAAGTGCGGTGAAGATCACAACCAATCCTGTGCAACATTCAAGAACCAAGCACATAGATGTGAGGCACCATTTCATAAGAGGATCACCAAGCAAAGGGAGATATTGCAATCACAAGTGTGGGCACCGAAGATCAACTAGCCGACATATTCATCAAGCCACTTGATGAAGCTAGATTTTGCAAGCAAACGGAATGAGTTGAACATACTTGACTACTCCAACATGTGTTGATGCACTTCATGAATATCTTATGACATGTCTATCCTCCTAAGTAAGGCAAAGGTATCATTGTTTGGCATGTGCATTCATACTTTGTTAGGATTTGCTAGATTATATAGACATGATTTTATTCTCTCTAAGTCACTCATTGAAAGGCAAAGTGGTTTTGAAGTCTATATGGCATTACTATTGCTTGATTGGTTGCTTGATCTAGTGATGGCATATAACTTGTTCATGGGGATGCAAACCTAGTGTTGAATCTAGTTAAATGAGCAACTAAGTGCTTAACTCAACATAGGCAAGATAATCCCTAGTGGCGTGAAGAAGCTTGTCTTTGGTTCAAACCGAGCTAAGTAACTTGCGCAAATTTGCTAGATTGAACCAAACTTGACTAAGAATGTCTCTCACTCCTTTGACTTGACCCTTTTGTGGTACTTGGTGCCAAGGGGGAGAAAAACAAAGATAAAGAACAAGGTAAAGGACAAGGGGGAGAGAACTTAAGCTTCGCAATGAACCATCATTAAGGCCGATGATGGAAGAGCAATAGGCCAAAGTAAAGGGAATCAAAACCTTTACTTAAGATAAGCTCACCTTGAGGGAGAGCAAACTCATGAAATTGGTTGTTGCATTTGGAATGTGCACTTACATATGCTTGATGCATTTGCATATGTACTTATTTTCAATTGCCATGTTCTTGAGTGGTGTATGCTAGTATAAAATTGATTGATGATTTGATAACTAGCATGATTAGGTAGGTAGCTAGATGATCTTGTACTTTCCAAGTGCTATTTGGGCATTGCTTATATTATTGATCTCACGGGTATGCTCAAGTTTTTTTTTGATTATCTAGTTATCATAAGTGCTAAGGATGGAGAATTCCGCAACTTCGATGAAAATTTCAATTGGTATCACGCTTCAAAGGTTTATCCTAACCATCCTAGCACATATTGGTGGAAATTTACTCTCTAATAATACATATGTGCAAGCTTCAAAATCCAAACTCATGCACATATGTAGGGGGGAGCTAAATAGCCACCAAACCAAATTTGTGTTGTTTGTCCATTCCAAAACATGATAATCTTGTTTGGACAAGCTCACAAGTTCAAAAACAATTTTATCTCTTATCTTTGTACAGGGATGTCATCAATTACCAAAAAGGAGGAGATTGAAAGCCCTAGTTTGGTTTTGATAATTGATGACACCCTATGGACTCACCTAAGTTGCTAAGTGTGGCAAGGTTTAGGTTGGTCAAACCATGGAATATAGGAGTCTAGGAGATGGTGTTGATCAAGATGACTCATCCATGGAACAAGAAGCAAGGTGGATCAAGTGAAGTTGATCAAGGTGAAAGAAAAGGACTTAAAGAAGTGAAAAGAAAAGGCTTGAAGGCAAAGGTATAACCACAAATAGGCTTTTCTTTTGGTGGTCAAGACACCTAGCGGGTGTGATCACATTTAGGATAGATAGCCGACTATTAAGGGGAGAACAAGTGTTGGATTACCTTCAAGTGCTCTAGGTTGCATTTCATGGCATTGAATCTAACACAACCTAGAGATCAAGTTAGAAACCCTTGAAAAATATTTTGAAAATGCTAACACACTGTGCACAATTGTTAAGAACCTTGAGTGTTAGCACATAGAAGCAAGGGGTGTGAAAAAGACTTGAAAAGGCCTGTTTTCAGATCGTCGGACTGTGTGGTAGCCCTGCCTCAGACCATTGGTCTGCGTCCGACGCCCTACCCTGGTTCTGTTTCGCTGGAGAGCGTCGGACGCTCTTTTTCTGAGCGTCCGGACCATTCTCCTCAACTGTCCGACGGTAGTGAGCAGTGGGATTTGACACGTGGCGATCTGTAGAGCGTCGGACGCTTCTCCTTGGTCCGACGCTGAGCGTCGGACTGAAGTCCAACGGTTTTTTCCGCTGTGGAACTTCTCTGGAAACGTCGGACGACTGTGTTCGTTAGTCCGACGCCTCCTTCGAGCAGCGTCCGACGGTGCTCAGTGGCGAACATCTGTTGCGTCGGACTCTGAGGTGTTGGTCCAGGTGGTTGTAGCGTCTGATAGTGGGATTTCAGGCGCGAACAGTTAGGCATTGAAATCCAACGGCTCTGGTTGAACTGTGCTAACACGTGGCTTCGATCCGAGCATTCGGGCCGAGGCGTTGGTCTGACGGGTTGCATCCGACGCTAGCGTCCGACGCCCCGAAAAGCTGTTTAACGGCTGGTTTTTGAGGGGTAACAGCTAGGAGTGCACTTGGGGGTATTTATACTCCCTTCCTGGTCACTTGGTGACACTCTTGGACATTTGATTCATTGACATACTCTTGTGAGCACTCTCTAGCCTCCCACTCACTTATTTGTTCATCTTTGATCATCTTTGTGAGTTGAGTGATCCTCAAGTGCATCATTGCTTAGTGAATTGCATTCTAGAGCACTTGAGAGCAAGCCAAGGCTGAGTTCTTATTCTCTTGGGGCATTGCCGTGTCCCTAGCGGCTTGGAGGTGATTCCGGTGTGAGGTTGATTGGTGATTGTTCAAGCCCACACCGAGGTGATTGATTGTGAGAGGTTTTGTGGTTATCCTCAGGCAGAGTGCCAAAACCAACTCTAGTAGATTGCTCGTGGTTGAAATCCACTTCTCTTGTGTTGGTGAGCGGCTCCCGGTGAGGGATTGGCGTGTGAAGCCTAGCTCGCAATCCACCTAAGGAAGACCGGTGCCAGCAACGAGGAGTAGCGTGACGGCGATCACGTGAACCTCGGTAAAAAACGGGTGTTCATTCTCTTCTCCACCATCGAGTGGATGTTTTGTCTTCCGGCTTTCTTTTGGTGATTGATCACTTGGTTTTCATATTGTCTATCTCTTGGTGATTGGCTCTACTCGTGATTGATCTTCTCGTCATCAAGCGCCTCGGTATAATCTTCCTCGATCACTTTTCCTTGCGCTTACCATTTGTCTAGGTGCCATCTCCTTAGGTTCGGAGGAGTTGGTTTCTTGCGGTTGAGTACTTTTTCTTGTGACGTAGCATATTGTGTTAGGTGACTTGCATAGGGTAGTTTAGAGCTAGTGCTTTACAATAGCCTTGTTATATTCTAACTTGTGGTCTAATGATTTGTAGAAATTTTAATAGGCTATTCAGCCCCCCTCTAGCCTATCCGATCCTTACACCGGTGCGCCTCGCCAGGAGCGAGAACGCTTCGGGCTCCAGCTCGGACAGCTCTGGATGGTGACGGAACCTGGACCTCGCCATCGCTGTGGACGAAGCGGCTGACAATGGACGGGCCCTCAGCGGGAAAAAGCTCCGTGACCTGCTGCTGCTCAAACACTGGGGCCGCGCTCATGGTCACGGATTGCTGTTGTTGCTGCTCCGCGCGCGAGTCCCCTGGCAGCGGCAGGGGGGAGGTGGAGTGCCGGCGGAGCTCGCGATGGTTGCCGGCGCAGGGGTCAACACGCCGTCCGTTAAGATAGAGCAGGGGCAAGATGGGCCATAAATGTACTGAGACCCGCTTGTCAGGGCTCCCAAACCGTCAAGTGCTTACGGATTCGAGACGGAATGGCAGCGCACGACAAAAAAGTTTAGAGCAGTGGCACCAGTGCGCGCTCCAACTTTCCAGTGGCTTCTGTGGAATTTCGAACTTTCATAATGGCATACATGTAAAAGGCTCATATAAAAACTATATGATGTAAATAGATTTATCTTCAAATATACTTTCATAAAAGTATGCATATATCACTTTTCAATAAATATTTTTATAGAAATATAAAGTTAAAGTCATGCTTTGAAGACTGTAGTCGTTGTCCTAAACGATATCTAAATCCTACACGGAGGTTGTATTTAGCTTAGCCTAGGTGTATGGAAGTAGATTGCAAATAATTAAACTATAAGTTTGATCTTAATCCATTATGGAATTGAGGCTGATACATGTGCAACCAAATAAGATTACAGCGAAATAGATTCTATAGGGTGCTGGAGTTTGGAATTCGCAATTGATTATTTTCTTTCTTTCTCCTCTAAAGACCTGGGTGTGTATACTCATGCAACCACATATATTCATGTATGTTGTGAGGTAGGTAGGTGTGGGTTTTAAAATACAACACCACTCACCCCAACATATATATAGATTGAGGTGTATATATGGTCATCCAGACAAGTCCTAAAGCCTCCTTGAGGTAACGTTTGGTAACGAATGGCCACTGGTGTAGGGAGACTGATCTGGATAAGTTATACAAGGGCTTACTAAGGTCCTATTTAGTTCACAAAAGATGCGGTGAAAAGTCACTGCTAGCACATGAAGAATCTTTTTCAATAAGTGTACAATCATGATTTAAAGTAGACTCAAAAGATTCGTCCTTGAGAAAAATAAGTAAACTGTGCAAACATGCAACAGCTCTTACTATATTTAATGCTAAATACATTTGTTCAAAGATTCGATGTGACGGAGAATCTGAAAATTTTTTAGGAAACTAAACATAAATCTAAGACAATAGTAATACCAATTTTTGGCCCATAACTCGACATAAATAACGCCACAGGACAGCCTCATATGATTTTGGTGTAAGGCCAGTCTCAACGGAGTTTTCATGAAGGATTTCATGCACATTAAATGAGGTGATATATCAGGAAAAAAGGGAATCTTTGCATGAAACTAAGAGGAGAGAATGCAAACGTTTCATCCCCACGACACTCGTGCGCGGCGTTTCCAAGGCCTGGGAAACCGTGTGAAATCCCTACTGAGCCGCTCCATTTGTTTCACCGTGCCTCAATCGTGGGCGACGGGGCGAGCCTCCTCCGTCGCGGGTGAGCGCCTCCATCGCAGATTCGCAGTCGAGGCCGCCGCGGGCACAGCGCCTCCGCCGTCGCAGCTCCTCCGCACGAGGGCGCTGGTGAGCAACTCTGGGCCTGCCAAGCCGGATCTGCCAACCGCGTTTCCTCTATTCGCGAGCGGGCTCCTCCGGCTAGCGACGGGCTCCGCCGGCCACGATTCGATTGGTCGCGAGCGTTGCTCCGTCGTTCCACGGGTACTCTGGTCGCGAGCGAGATCCACCGGCCGCAGGCTACTCCGGCCGCGAGCACGAGTAGGAGAGAGATCGATGGGACCCAGGAAAGATTAAAATAAGCCATGAAACTCATAATGAAACTACACATTGAGAAAGATACATGTTTCATACTAAAGTTTCATATTTTTGGAAACTGTAAGGTGAAACTGTACATTGAAACTGGCCTAGGTGCATGGTTAATCAAAAGATATATTTTTCTCCCTTTTATATTTAATAACAATAGTAACTAATTTGGTTAGAGTTAGCTCATAAGTCACCATTAGATGTGCCCTAAGAGGCCAACATGGAATTTAGCTCTGAGCGTCGGACGCTTGCACGGAGTGTCGCACAAGGCCCCAGATCATGTGTTCAGCAGATAAACGTTTCATATTCTCGGTTGCACTAGGATTGTTGACATAGAGAGAATCACTTGGAATCGATTCTCATTTTTTTAATAGTCCCATAGAAACACTCAAAACTTTAGTTTCTTTTGATTTTAGTTATAATTTCAATATTACAATGAGCTAGCCAAACATTTTTATAAAATGACTTTAATTGATTAGAGAAATATTTTATAAGAAAATTTGGATCATAAATCTTTTTACTAGAATCTAGAAACCTGCCAACTGCAACTTAAAAGCCCTGCACGTAGGGCTAGATATCGAGCTAGGCTCGGCTCGGCTCGTTATAACTAACGAGCTAAAAATTCGACTCGGCTCGACTCGAAAAAAGCTCGAAGTAGCTCGTTAGACTCGTGAGCCAGGGACAAAATAATATAAAAATACAATTTCTTATATTTTATACATCAAGTATTAGGTCTGTTGTTCAACAATAATACATACATAATATACATATTTAAACCTACACAACACATACTCATACATCATATACTCATATTATTCGTATCTATCATTCAACAACAAACATGATATATATAAGATCTTGTTAGGCTCGTTAGGTTCACGAGCTAGCTTGGCTCGGCTTGTTATCCTAACGACCCGAGTCGAGCCGAGCCAAACTGGCCACGAGCCAAACGAGCTAACGAAGTTCGAGTTTTTCATCCCACCTTACCTGCACAATAGCAGCTACATGTTACATCTGATTTTTCAACTTATGTAGGGCAAATGGGTGCCGTGATTTTATGTGGGCCATTGGGTTAATTACCTCACAGTACTACGGGCCCAGAAACTAGCGGAAACCCTCCAAAAATTAAGCCCAACTCGCTCCATTTCGGTTTGCCAAACAGTTCTCCGATGTTCATCACGGCCGACCATATACCATCGAACGGCAATGCTATATCCGTTCGAACCAGACGGTCACCCGCGCCGCCCAGCCGCACGGCACGGCAGCGGCCACGGCCAGCGACATGCCTCCTGCTCCTGCCCGCCTCGTCCTCCCTCCGCCCGCCGGCGACCCCGGCGGCGGCCTGCGGCGCTCGTACCTCCGCCTCATCGCGCTCTCCTCCACGCTCCGCCACCTCGACCAGCTCCTCGCAGTCTCGCTCGCGTCCGGCCACTACGCGCTCGACCCGGCCCCCGGCCACCGCGCTGCTGCTCCGCTACGCCTCCCTCCGCGCGCCGCCCCGCCACCTTCTCGACCTCTTCCGCGCCTTCCCCCGCCCCGACCGGTTCCTCCGAAACGCGCTGCTCCGCTCCCTCCCGTCCCTCTGCCCGCACCTCCTCTTCCCGTCGCCGGACTCGTTCTCCTTCGCCTTCGCCGCCACATCGCTCTCCTCTTCCTGCTCCTCCCGTGGAAACGACGCTACCGCTGCCGCTGCCGCACGCACGCTTCACGGGCTCTCCGTAGCCGCGGGGTACGCGGCGGACACGTTCGTGGCGTCGGCTCTGGCCAAGCTCTACCTCAAGCTGTCCAGAGGGGACGACGCACGCAAGGTGTTCGACGCGGTGCCATCGCCCGACTACTATCTTGTGGAACACGCTGCTGGCAGGGCTGCCAGGCTCGGAGGCCCTGGAGGCGTTCGTGCGGATGGTGGATGCTGGAAGAGTGCCACCTGACTCAACCACCCTTGCATCCAGCCTACGGGCTGCGGCAGAGGCATCACAGATGTCAATGGGGAGGTGCGTCCATGGATATGGAATGAAATGCGGGTTGGCTGAGCATGAGCATGTTGTGACTGGGCTCATGTCACTCTATTCAAAGTGTGGGGACATGGACTCTGCACAGTTTCTCTTTGATAGGATGGACAATCCAGATTTGGTTGCCTACAATGCTTTGATCTCAGGCTACTCAGTCAACTGGCATGGTTGAATCATCGGTGGAGCTTTTCAAAGAGTTGGTGGCCTCAGGCTGGAGGCCAATCTCAAGCACGTTGGTTGCCAGTGATACCGGTGTACAGTCCGTTTGGGCATGAGTTGCTTGCTCGGTGCTTACATGCATTTGTTGTCAAGGCCAGGTTGGATGCAGATGCTCTGGTGTCAACAGCACTGACCACTCTGTACTGTAGATTAAACGATATGGAGTCTGCAAGGAGCATATTTGATGTAATGCCAGAGAAGACCATGGAATCATGGAATGCGATGATATCTGGGTATGCCCAGAATGGCTTGACGGAGATGGCAGTTGCACTTTTCCAGCTAATGCAGGAGCTCAATGTGCAGGCGAACCCCACCACCATTTCAAGCACTCTTTCAGCCTGTGCACAGCTTGGAGCTTTGTCTCTCGGGAAGTGGGTTCACAGGATCATCTCCAAGGAGAACCTTGAGCTCAATGTCTATGTCATGACAGCACTCATTGACATGTATGCGAAGTGTGGAAGCATTGCTGAAGCTCGGAGCATCTTTGACAGAATGCATAACAAGAATGTGGTCTCCTGGAATGCGAATGATATCTGGATATGGCCTCCATGGCCAAGGTGCTGAAGCTTTGAAGCTCTACAAGGGTATGCTGGATGCACGCATTCTTCCAACAAGCTCCACCTTCCTGTCAGTGCTCTACTGCATGCAGCCATGGAGGATTGGTTGATGAAGGGCAGAAAATTTTCCGTGTAATGACTAATGAGTACAGGATCACCCCAGGTATCGAACATTGCACATGTATGGTGGACCTCCTTGGTCGGGCAGGCAAATTGAATGAAGCTTTGGAGCTCATCTCTGAATTCCCTCAAAGTGCCATTGGACCTGGCGTGTGGGGGGCGCTGCTTAGCGCTTGCATGGTTCATAAGAATAGTGACCTAGCTAAATTGGCTTCCCAGAAGTTGTTCGAACTAGATTCCGACAATGCAGGCTACTACGTGCTTCTATCTAATCTGTACACATCCAAAAAATATTACTCTGAAGCAGCTGTGGTGAGGCAAGAGGCCAAGAACAGGAAACTGGTGAAAACACCAGGGTGTACTCTCATCGAGATAGGCGACAAGCCTCATGTTTTCATGGCTGGTGACCGTTTTCACCCACAGTCACAGGCCATCTACTCATACTTAGAGAAGTTAACCGCAAAGATGATCGAAGCTGGGTACCAACCTGTGACCGAGTCTGCATTGTACGATGTTGAGGAGGAAGAGAAGGCGCACATGGTGAAGGTGCATAGTGAGAAGTTGGCCATCGCCTTTGGGCTCCTCAGTACAGAGCCAGGGACAGAGATCAGGATCATCAAGAACCTTAGGGTGTGCCTGGACTGCCATAACGCTACTAAGTTCATATCCAAAGTGACAAAGAGGTTAATTGTAGTTAGGGATGCATCGAGGTTTCACCATTTCAGAGACGGGGTTTGCTCCTGTGGTGATTACTGGTGATTCACAACAGATAACTTAGATTCTTTTATTTTTTTTATAAAAAAAAATAATTGTCCATGAAGCATATCTCATTGTGCCCGCGGGTTTAATATTAAGTACAGGGCTCCATTTCTATTTAGCTGCCAGGGAGCTGCCAGAACTTACTGATAACCAGTAGTCGATTTTCAGTTTTATCTGCAGGGCCAATATTTACTAATCCAACCTACACTGTTCGTTGGAGCTGATAAGCTGAGTTGATTTTAGCTGATACTGATTTGTTATAAGAGAAAATACTGTTCCAGAGCTAAAAAATAAGCGTTGATAAGCTGAAGCGAACTAGAGCCTCGCGTATAGAACACCAGTAGCATTAAGTAGTGAAATTTTGATATGGCTGTTGCCTCATGAACTGTGATTGTGGCCAGCTACAAGTCTAGCACAGACTATTTCACCACGACTTCACCATGAACAATGTTGCACAATGAAGGCTGAAATGCTGTGGTAATTGGAAGCATTTATCATAGCCAATCTGTTTACCGCGCCTCCTTAATGCTAAGAAGAACGAGCAATCTGATTGCTGCAGCTGGATATAGAATTTCAGAGATAGTGTTACTACTTCTATCTTAATCTCACTCGGCCAGTGTTACTACTTCTATCTTAATCTCACTCGGCCTCCTTGGCTGCTTTCACTTCTTACCACTGTAACAAATTGGCACATTAAAAAATTCGACACATCCTGTTTCCACTGCCATACAATGTGAAAAGGTGAAACTTTTCCGTTCTGTTCAGTCATCCATTTTCATGACCAACGGAGCTGTATCCAGGTAACTTGACTAGTCCTTTTTCCTGCATCCATCTCCGGATAGCTAGAGATTTGTCCCACATTCCATTCGAGGTATACAGGTTTGATATCAGCACATATAAATCTGGTCTTTCAGGATGAAGCACCATCATCCTCTTGAGAGCTTCTTCTCCAAACTGTATCCTTGAATGGAGCTCGCATCCATGGAGAAAAGCTCCCCAGACACTAGTGCCTGCTTGCATTGGCATATTATCTATAAACTCCAATGCCTCCTCTAGATTTCCTGCACGGGCTAGCACATCGACCATACAAGCATAATGTTTCATGGAAGGTGTGATGTTGAAATGTTGTGCCATGCTATCGAAATACCTCTTCCCTGCAGTAACCATCCCAGTATGGCTGCAAGTGGATAAGATGTTTGTGAATGCAACATCGTTTGGGTAGACACCATCTTTCAGCATTTCACCGAAAAGATCAATGGAACCTGCAGAATCACCTTGCATTCCATAACCACCAATCATAGCAGACCAAGTCACAGAATTACGGTCATTCATCTCATCAAACACCCTACGAGCAGATGGGAGATCACCACACTTGCTGTACAGATTCAGCAGAGCAGTGTTGACATAAATATTGGACAGAAATGCATGTTTAACAGCATAACCATGGAAGGATTTACCAATAAGTAGATCACCCAGGTAAACAGAAGCTGACAGGGCATTCACCACAGAGATGGCATCAGGTGAAGAGCCCTGCAGCCTCATCTGTTTGAAAAGCATCAGAGCATCATCGCCCATGTTATTCTCAGCATAACCTGATATCATTGAATTCCACGTGACAACATCCTTGTTTGAAATTCTTCCAAATATTCTGTTGGCCTCTGACACAGCTTGACACTTTGCATACATGTCAACTAACACATTCACCACCACATTATGCTCGACCAGATCTAGCTTAACAGCTATCCCATGAATAGACATTCCTAGAGACAAGTCACGTAGTTGAGCAGAAGCTGAAAGAACAGTTGCTGTGGTAACTGAATTTGGAATAATGTTTGCAAACTTCCTGTCAAGAAACAGTCGTAATGCATCAAGAGGGTTCCCATTCTGTGTGTACCCCACAATCATCGTCGTCCAAACAACAAGGTCAATGTAGCTGAGCTCATCAAACACACATCGAGCATCCTCTGGCTCCCCACACTTGACATACATATCCAGCAACGCTGCACTGATAAATGAGTTGGACATTAAGCCTTGTTTGATCACTGATCCATGCATCCACCTCCCTTGATGCAAACCAATGAGTGCAGAACAAGCTGAGATAACTGTTGCTATGGTGTACTCACTCGGATGCACATTATCCTGCCTCATCTTGTTGAACAGAAGGAGTCCATCTGAAGCAAAACCATTCTGGACGCATCCGCTGAGCATCGAGGTCCATGACACCACATTTCGGTCGGGAATTCTCTCGAACATCTTCCGGGCGCACTCCAAGTCCCCGGCTTTTGCGTACATATCAACCAAGCTGTTCATCACGAAGCCGTCCGCGCCGCCGGCTTTGACGGCGTCGCAGTGCAGCCTCCTACCGTACCCCAACTCCGCGGACCTGACGCAGGCCTTGAGGGCGAGCGACAGCACGAAGTCGTCCTGCGCCTCGGGGCAGGGGCGCCGCCGCCGCATGTCCTGGTGCAGCGCGACAGCATCTGCGTGGCGCCCCGCTTGGACTAGAAACCAGAGCATGGCCCCGTAGGAGTAAGCGTCCGGGCGTGGGGTGCCGTCGAACACCATCCGCGCGGAGGCGAGGTCGCCCAGTGCCGCATAGCAGCTGAGCAGCTTGGTCCTTGCGCGGAGGCTGCCAAGGAGGATACCCTGCGGGTGTGTGAGGAGGCGCGCGTGGAGGACGCGGAGGGAGGGGAGGGTGCCGCATGAGGGGAGGAGACGTAGGAGATCGCCGGCGGAGAGTGCACGCGCCAGGTTTTTCGACGCAGAGCGCGCGCCGGCGTTGGCTGGTGGCAGCGCGGCAGAGAGAAACAGTGCGTGGGCTGTGTAATTGCGTTGCCTTTTCTACGTTTTGGGCCTTTTGGCCCATCTGTTTAGTAGATAGCTGTGTGGGATTCTCTATTGCCCAGCCCAAACGCCCAGAACTGATTTCTTTTTTCAAAAAAAAAAAAAAAGAAGAGTACTAGCACAGTACATCCCTAAATTACACGTTAAAATCCCTCAAAAAAAATTACACGTTAAAAATCTGATACATATTATTCTGTCTAGATTCTTCCATCTTTTTTCTCCAATGGAATACCTCGAATGCTAGAGCTAAAGTGCAGAATACAATGACTAACCCTAAAACATTGGATGTTCCACAAGATCCAATACTTTGAAATCAGTCCAAAACGCATCTAAACCATTGAAAAAATATCGACGGTTTATTCAAATGATCACGGTATTATAGATTCAAATATTCTCCATGTTAACACATTGTCATTAGATATCATTTACTCATGCAGCGTAGTGTTTTGTCACAGAATAACATTTTTTTTCTTTCTATTATAGTCAAAATGGCTCCAAATGTAACATTCAACTATAAAACTTACACTACAGAATTGCTTATTTCCTTCTTTGGTTGTCGGGAAATTGATTAGTAAAACCATAAAAAAAAAGCAAAATTAAACAAGCAACCAAATCCTGTAGTCTCTATTCCTATCCAATTCAAGGGAAATCAATTAGCTAAACTATCACAAGCCGAAGCTAAAGAGAATAAACTCCTGTAGTACCCGTTTCTATATAGGTCAACATTTTAATGCACGTATATCTGTTTCTTGGTCATGCCTACGCTCTCTTCATGCTTTTGCTTCCCTGTCTGAACAATGAGCACACATGCCCAAAGAAACACACATTCCTTCGAGCTGCAACAAATAGTAAGCATCGTTACAGATTTTCATTGCCATGTCTAGAATATTTTACATTTCTTTTTTATGATATGATCATTTACACTGTTCCCATTACGGAAGATATGCCATGCTTATAGTGTTCATATACAAATGATTACCATGTATTTTGTTTATAAACAAACTACACGGTGCCTACACATTGAACAAGTACTTTGTGTTTAGACAATGTTGTTTCGATGATGAAACACTATACAATAAAATTGAAACATGTCAACCTACTCAAAGACACGATGATTTTCAGAAATACTTATTGCTGATGTATGCTGGCTGTTTTTATTAGCGAACTTATATGTAGTTTGGTAACTTGTGCAGCATGCAACTGTTCCACCTATAAAAGATTGGAATATATGTTTAGATCACAATATGCTGACACTTGCGACTGTTTTCCCTTGCATGTCTACATTTTGTAGTATGTCCTATACATTTCCCACTACATCTATAAATCTTAAACGTACTTATATCAATTTTTCTTCTTGAGGATTCCATACCATGGATATAATACATGTGAATTGTGACTAACTTAAAATGTAGGCTTCTCAACGTGTCTGCGTAGTTCCAGCTTCTGAATAGTTTCTTTTCTGTCCAAGTAATCATCTTTTTCATGATCATGCTCATTCCGGTGGACAATGCTCCCATCGTATTATTTACTCCAACAACCAAGATCACTGTTTGGAATCATATTATTTACTCATCATATTAATTATGTTAAGTGACTAGTTTGATGTTAAGTGACTTTACATATATAATGTACTTGTTCGATACATGAATCAATGTATGGATAATGTGATCACTTTTGAATGTTATCACTTTTGTGTATGTGAATTAAGGTATGGCTAATGTTTGATCATCAGCTATACCTTTAGGTCAACTTTTATTTTTTTACCTATTTAATTGTGCTCAATGGATTGTCCGTTGCTAAATATTTGCGATGGAATGTCCGTTGTTAAAAGATCTAACTGGTTGTCTGTTGCTAAAAGTTAGACCGTCAAACTGTCCGTTGCTATATATATAGCAATGGCTTCATTAACATCGGCAGTGGTCCGTTGCTATAGCATTTAGCAATGGACAGTCCATCGTTGTTCATCCCTTTTAGCAATGCACTGTCCATCGTTGTTTAAAGGTTGTGGTGTAGCGCATGAAAACTCAGACTTAGCAAGTATTCACTTTTGCAGAACATTGGGATTTCTTTGGGTAATGATAAAATGAGTCTCCATATCTTTGGGCAATGATAAAATGAGTCTTCATATCATGCCTCGCAATCGCATCTTATCAAGTAATGAACTTTCCCTTCACAACTACCCAAGACCTGATCCACACCTATTTTGTTAGTAGCGGTCTATTTTTAACCTCAAATCTTTCCTTTCCCATATGTTTTCAGAGTTGCTTTTGGCTATCTACATAGGAAGCGACTGCCCTACGTCCAAAGAACATGACACAAAGACTCATGCACCTTTTAATCAACTACCATGTAATATCAATATTTTTTATGTTGTGTTACCCCTATATGTAAAAAACACAAATTCCCTCCAATATGTAGATATACATGGTTCATCGTCCTTTACATTTGTAGGACTATTACTAAATGGTCATAACACCAAAATTTTATGCTTCTATGTGATTACATCGATGAATTCGTACGCTCATATCACTCTCCTGGTACCTTCGTGCGGGGGTTTTGGCTAGTAAGTCATTTAACGTTGTGATAAATAGATGGCTATGGACATTTAGCGATAGAGTTCTCCTAAAACTATGACTAGTTATTATAGCGGGCTAAAATAACTAAACTAAACTTGAGTAGAAATAGTGATATACTGTCTAGAATAGCTATAGCTGTCTATAGCTGCACCTATATCCGGCTATTTGTTACCTTAGTTTTTACCATGTATTCTAGATGCATAACAAAAATTACATACTTAAAAAAAATCCAAACAATTTATAGTTTATGATAGAGGGAGTAGCGTTTATTATCGAGCCAGGGTTGGAACAACCATTTTTCTCGCTTTATTATTTCAGTTCATTTTGGAAAGGGAACACAAATGGCTCCATGCTACACTGCAAAAGATTCTAACAAGAGAGGTTGCCAAAGATCTAGAAGCAGGAGCCATTTTGAGAGACTTTTCAAACGGGTCTAAGATATATATAGGTTCCTATCACTAGTAGACATCGGGGCTTTTTAGTCCCGGTTATCTCAACTGGGACTAGCAATCCGGGACTAAAGGTCTTGCTTTGTAGTCCCGGTTTTGCATCCGATGAGATTCGAATCCAAGACCTCGTGCATAGCATCGCGCATGGCTTACCACCCCACCTACAGTGCACATGTGACTTCAAACATGATGCTTTCCTTTTGAACTAACGCATAGATGACCCTTTAGTCCCGGTTGGTAACACCAACCCGGATTAAAAGGACCTTTAGTCCCGGTTCGTAATACCAACCGGGACTAAAGGGTCCACTTTTAGTCTGGGTTGGTATTACGAACCAGGACTAAAGGTCTGGGTTGGTATTACGAACCGGGACTAAAGGTCTGGTGTTACCAACTGGGACTAAAGATCTTTAGTCCCGAACACAATAAAATACTGGGACTAAAGCCAAAACTTGTTGTGACCAAAAGCCGTTTCTCTACTAGTGTATCAAGAGAAATTGTTTTTTTTTTCATTTATCCTTTCTTTTCAATTTCTTTGTGCCGCTGGGTTTGGGTGGCTATATTGTCTAGGAAATTGATCATTTCTATCTGCATCTTGGTACGTATTGGATCGTCTGACCGTACCGTTACAAAACCAACTGATGAGACGAACTTAACGCTAGCTTTACGTATTTTGATCGAGCCTCGTCGCCTCGTCGGTAAGTGGATCCTAGCTGCCTAACCTTTTTGTGCTGTATAGCCTCTGAGCTTGACCTATATACTGTATATATCATGCTGTGTGATGTGCAGTCAAGCTAGTAGCTACTAATAATATACACAAATGTAATTATCTGTTAACTCTCACCTAAAACACAGAAAAGGACCGTTAATTTAAATTACTCTGGAAGCAAAGGAGCTGTGGAAGGCCAAAGCGCCTGAGCGAGTCAAATTCTTCTTCTGGTTAATTAGCGCTTCACCATCTCGGCTATGGAGTGCGGCGCGTCTCAAGAGGCATGGCCTCCAAGACCACGACGTGTGCATTCTCTGCAGCCAGGGAGCTTATTTGGTTTCTCTTCTGGAGCATTTCGGTCTGCCAATGCGCGTTTGAAGGTCGTTGTCTTCAAAGTTCTCGCTGAGTTGTGTTTGAACATTTTTATCTCTTAATGAAATACGGGTAAATGGCCCGATCACGAAAAAAAAAAAAATCTGCTGGTGCTCTGGTGCTCCCGTTCCTATCCACTGCCCCGTCTCAACTCACAGCAAGTACAGTGGTGTTAGACAGATAAGATGATCAGAGCATGCATTTGCTGTGTGACGTGCTTCATTCTCTGCGTTTTTGGCCTGCACGTCTGTTGTGGAGCTTTTGTTAAGAAGCAGTGTAGCAGCATCTTTTGCACGTACGTAAGAAAAGGATGAGCAGACAAATAGATAAATCAGACGCAGGGTCAAGAAGAGTTCAGTTCACTTGGTCGTCCGTTAATTAGTAGATCGCACCAAATCTCTTTATTGCCGGCCTGCAACAACTCCAAAACCCCTCCTGCAGGAGTGCGCGCCAATTTGATCAACCTATGCGTGCACCCCTGATGAAATGGTCGTTGTTGCTGTCTAAGTACTTAATAATTTGACATGTAACGGATCCCTACGACTCAGAGTAGATGCTAGCTAGCTAGCTGTTGAACATGTGTCCTGTTCTTTGTCCCATATCGATGGATCTTTCTGATCGGAAGGTCACTCGCTCATACAGACAAACAACAAGCTCATTACACATTTCATTTCAGTTTTCAGTTTACCGGGTCTAATTGTGTTGTTCCTATATATATGCAAAGCTACCCGTGAATGCAAACCTCGTCCACTCTTCGGACCTGTATTATATTTCGTACTGTATGTATATGGATTGCCGCTTAGAAGTAAATAATTATTCCTCCATGGTACTCTATAGCTTAGATGCACTAATGGCACAGTGGGATAGTGAGCATATGTTTGCACGAATGGTATCTGCGCTAATTATTTCTGCATATTTTGTGGTAGGCCTCATTCTTTTGTATGTACGGCTAATTAATTAGGTTTCAGCAAAGTGCCAGGTGCGCTGCAGCCTGTGGGTGCTGGGAAGCTCCAGCCAGGTTCGGACGACCGAAAGGATAGTAATTATGAGATCGCACCCGCCACCCGCCCACCCGGCCCCATCAAATTAAATCAGAAAACAAAATTATCTGAGTGCTTACGGGTAGAGTCCCAGCGCTAACAACAGTTTAATGTCTATCGAACTTTGCTTATTAGACGACTTTCCTTCGATGGTTCGAGAAGGACATGACGTACTCCCTACGTAAAAAAAATATTCTTTTACAATTTCAGACATATTATTTGATCATTTATCTTATTCAATTTTTTAATAAATATTATTTATCTGGTTAATAATGATATATTTATTTTATAATGTATATAATTTTTTGAATAAAAAAAGTCAGACATGATGTCTGAAAGTAAAAAAAAATATTCCTTTTAGGACTGAAAAAGTATAATTAAACCGTCCTAATTTATAAATCGTTTGACTTTTCCAACCCTAAGTTTGACCGCTAGTCTTATTTAAAAAAAATTATGAAAAAAGAGTTAAATTTAACTTATTCTTGAAGAACTTTATTAATAAAGCACGTCATAACAAAACAAAATTAATATTTTGCAAAAAAAAAATGAATAAGATGAGTGGTCAAACTTGGGATAAAAAAAGTCAAACAACTTATAAATTGAAACGGACGGAGTACATTTTTGTCCAGTGGCTCTACATGTATGAACTGTGATCAGTTGAGTATGTTTGCTTTGCTGCATGCTTTTGTGTACTTTAATTACTAGTATTTTTTTTCCATAAAAGCCCAATGGAGTCCAATCGAGTAGCGCGGAGGCGGAGACGACATCATAACACAAGCACAGCGTGGAAAGTAGGAGGGGCCGCAAGGTGTACACGTGCATGCATCATGCCGAGTAGGCGAGCTCTCATGCATCATGACCACAACTTACCATGCATGCCTGAAGTCAGATGTGCCACAGTACTTTTAGATTTGTGTTTGGTTCGTTGTCGTAATTATGACATGTTTTGTTTAACTGCTACAGTTGTCGAAAGCTAGAAATTATAAGTTATGGACGACAAAACTGGCTTTGTCTAGAATTAATGGAAGCACTGGTACTGCAGTAGGAGCAGCCTAACAGCCTGTTTTTTTGTCTGAAAATAAGCGCTGATTTCGGCTCGTGCTGGTTTGTTGTGAGAGAAAAATACTGTTTCGTGACTAAACATAAGCGTTGATTGATCAAAAGAACAAGCTGTAAAGGTCGTATAGGACTATAAAGTTGTAACAGGATGTGTCCCTAGCTGCGTGTTTCCATGATGTTGAAGCCGTCGGTAGTCTAGACTCTTCGAGCACCCGCAGTACAGTTTTGAGGTTGAAATGTCATTTCATCACCACGTCAAGAACGATGCTTGAGGAGGTGTTTAGATTACTTATTTTGTAAATTTTTGTAATATGTTTAATCATGGTCTAAATAAGTACAAAAGATTTGTTTGATAACATTTTACGAAGCTGTTAAATTTATTTTAGTTTTTATCAATATTTAATGTTTCATACATGTATCCAATATTGAATAACCGGGAGTTGTTAGATAACACAAACTGAGATTAATGTTGACCCTTTAGTCCGGATTAGTGTTTCTAACCGGGACTAAAATTCATCTGACAACTCATAAATGTTAGAACCAAAACTAATTCTTCTTTAGTCGAAAAAAATATCAAGACTAAAACAAAAACAAACGTGGATCAAAACTCTTTTCTCTGCCAGTGTTGGCACACGGTGTGGCTGCTCTTCTGTGCTCGTAGGTATTGCAATCGTCAGCTATCTCGGTTAGTTTGCCACCTCAGGAAAGACGCCGTACCTAAACCCCAATGACCCAATGTCCATGTCCATGTGTGAGAGTATACGTAACGCGTCATCGTAACGGATGGTGCCTTTTTTTCTTCACGGAAAATCTAGATTACACCGGGGGCACCATCAGACGTGCAGTGTTTAGTTCCAAGATTAATTATTTCCATCCAGCTGTGGGTTATCTACAAGCCAAGCGGGTAGGATTACATATACCCTCGGTCCCGTGATAAGTGTACTTGTATTGGTTTGAAATTTATCCTACTATAAGCTCATTTCCATCTCCTTACCCACCTAAGACTGGTAGGGTGTTAGGTTATTTTCCACACTTCTACAAAAGTGTAACTGTTGTGTGCCCGAACACCTTTTCTATAGGGACACCAATGGCCCAATGCCATTTTCCTATAACACTCCGATAAATTTCTATAAATGTATTTACGTGGGACAAAGTCAGAGACAGATTTTAGGATTATATAGAAAAAATCTTCCATCAGTCCTTTTAAATTAACCGTTATAGTCAGTGCTACCCAAAATCACCTCACCTTTCAGTAAAAGAAGTCATCTCACCTCTTTCTCAAATACGGGGTATTTTAGTTTTTTTTCCTCACGTATATGCATTTTACGTGTGTTATCCATGCTCGGCTATTTCCATGCCAATTCCTAGCACATCCACTCGCATATGGTGCTATCCAGGGTTTTCAATTTCGTTAACGCCAAAATTTCGGTCAGCGGCGAAATTACCGAATTTCGCGAAATTCGGCCGAATTTTTTTTCGAGACTAGCACATGAAGTATGTATTTTTTTTCTAAAAAAATTAAATTTGGACAAATATTAGTATGATTATGGCTACACATCTATTGAGTAGAAGGATATGCAATATAAACAACAGAAAATATGAGTCTAGAGTTATATAACACATGTATTAGTGTATTATAAAATTTCGGATATTTCTTTCGTCCGCCACCAAAATTTCCGAAATTCGCGAAATTCGGCCGAAATTTCGCCGAAATTTTGAACCCTGGTGCTATCAACATGTGTAGATGAAATTAGGTTTCAGTGAGGAATTCTTAAAGTGAGGAAGAAGGGTTGTGGATCTTGTCGTGGTGGACATAGAAGTTAGAGGTGAGCAAGTGCCATTCTGGGTGGAGGTGATCAAGCGTTTTCAAATTGGGGTTGGCAACACTGTAGATGAAATTAGGTTTCAGTCGACCATTTGATAGACTACATCAGTATGCAATAATGCAAGATACTTTACCTTGCAATAAGATCTAAAGGCACACAAAAACTGTGCATGTTAGCCTAATACATAGGTGGGTTCTTAACACATCCTTGTTTGTTGTCCTTGAAAGAACATGTAGATTGTTATTATTACTAACTGAAGGCCTAGAGACTCCATATTGGTTTTCACAAGACACGCCTAGTGTGGTGACTTTTTCAATCTCGAGATGTGCCTATAGAGGTGGGGTTTACGTACGTGTATTCATAGAGGTGAGTATGCATGCGTTTTGAGCGTCTGTGTCTGTACTTGTGTAATTCGCAAAAAAAAACATATTAGAAGGAAAATAATATAAATCCTTAAAATCTCATAAAAACACAATGATTTGCTATCAATCTTACATACTTTAATCACCATTCATAGATCTATTATGTTTTACAAAACATTGCCCACCTCCACCGTTATGAAAACAAAGTAAAGTAATCCAATATTTGCATCTAAATTACTCACCTATGCTATTATAATAGAGTAACTCCTTTAATTAATTATAAATTACTATTTGTGCCATTACTAAAACTAAACTAAAATATCTCCTCGGTCCATATCTAAAATTACTCACATCCGATAATATTAAAAATGTTTGTAGATAATTAAAAAGGTCTTTGATGTGCATTAGTCGTTAGAAATGGTACTAGCTATATGATCTATATTTGGATTTGTATGAGTGTTCTAGATGTACGATTAGTTTATTTATGTTTGCTCTTTGTGCACGCAGGGCACAATTGGCATTGTTAAGTTTGAAGTACGTAAGAGACCAAAGCATCAGGCTACTTTTCCAGGTCCAAGACCATTAGGAACCCGTTCTTAGTTGGCCTCAACAACTCCTCTATCTTCACCTATAAAAAAATTAGTGTTTACAAGGAGAAGTCTTCCCCCCTTCAGGCACCGATAATTGCAGCCCTTGGAATTTCTGTCCCTTTATTAGTACTTGTACTTGAGAAGGAATGTGTGTGTAGTTCATGGGTCTTAAATATTGCCTGTAGCTCAATGAAGGCAGGAAATTATGTCCCTCCTTTTGACTGCACATTCCGGCTGCTTGCATTGGTGTCAGGCTCATCAGGGGGCAGTGAACAGTGATGGATGGATATGGAGGATGGAGCACAGGGTAGTCAACAGATGGACGCATCAATAAGATCAGCTACAACAGACGCCTCCATTGGCGTATATATGGGGTGTGGTCCGATCCGCATCAGTATTTGAGAGTTTGTGCAAGCGTTTTCCATCCATGATACTGTGTCACTATCGTCTAGATACCAGAGCAAACAAACTTCAACAACAACACAGATAACAAAAGGCAAAGAGCTATACACCACACAGTTTCCAGGTTCGGTATAGGATGTGTACAGAACTCAAGAATCTCTCAGGAATTCAATATGTTTCTACGATGTCAGTGGTGAAACCATTTTTGCTAGCTTTTCAATTCGAAAAAAGCTTAGTTTGTGCCTTTTAAAAGAGCTAGCTTTCCATGGCATGGAATGCATATATGGCTTGAGCTAATTATAAAATTAATTGCAGAAGTTTAAGGGCTAATTCATGAGAACATATAAAGCCTAATTAATCTATGATTATCACATACTAGTACTATAGCATCACTTGGATTAATTATAAACTAATTATGTTTAATAGATTTGTCTCGCGAATTATCCTAAAGGGTTATGTTAGTTTTATCATTAGCTTATATTTAATACTCTTAATTAGCATTAAATATCTGATGTGACATGCTAAACTTTAACCCCGCCGGATAAAACACACACCGTGTGCATGAGTAGTCAGGTACACCGGTACACTCTTCCTCCCACCAACCGCAATGCATAACATTATTGGCTCATAGGTGATCATCCACGACAGAGAGCTGCATGCTGCAATGCGATCGAGTATCTTATTTGGTTTTGACGGGATGTGGTAGGTGTCATGGATGTCCTAGGCCAGAAGCAATCCCTTTTTCTTTCCTATAGTCCATACACTCTGTTCGCAAACTGTGACATCGTAGTCTACTTCCTACTAACATGACAGAGGGCTAAGTTTTTTATGAAAAAAGATAGGACATTATTACACGGTTAGCTCGTAGTTAGGCATAGGCATATCAGAAGTCCATGCATTCGGTTGGGTTGGTGATTTTTTACCTTCCAAATAGAACCAAACAAGTTTGTAGTGATTTGACTGCTATATATAGTAGTTTTATCGTGACTGAACAAGACTATAAGGGGACTGGATCCCAGAGCTAATAATTAGCATATTTTTATGAAAACATATTAGAACGTCGACTAAATAATGTAGGCTAATTCTAAACTAAAAAGAGCTAATGGATTTTACATTTCAGAAAGAAGGAAGGGTATAGTGTAACTTTAATGTGCTTGAAGGCGTACATTGTAAGTTTCAAGAACGAAAAATACCACTGAGAGGAGCATACCAAGGCCTAATGGAAAATAGCTTAGTCCTAGTTTTTGTGCCTCTTAGCTTGTTTCATGTTTTGGCTTGTTTTCTCCCTTAAATGAACCGTGAAGTTATTTTCAGCTGTTGTGGGATCTCTTGTAGTTGTTGCTTTTGCTAGTTCTCCGCCAATGAACGGTGTATACTAGTTCAGTTTTCTGCCCGCTTTTATCTTTTTACAAACTATATTTCTTCTTTCCTCTATCCCATGAAACTTACGATAAATCTCTTTCCATCATTCAGGGGAAAATCACGAAAAGAGTATTTCTACATTTGCGCTAGATGCCTTCTTTTTATTATCTTCTTACATTTGCGTGAACAAATATGTGAGAAACCCTTGGTAAAGGATGGCCGGACAACGAAGTAACACAGTTTAGAACGGTTATCTTGTATTTTCAAGATTTCTTGCATTTTTTGAACTGAAAACCCATGCATGAAACTAAGGAAGTGGGATGGCAAAACCTAAGAGTTTTTGTTATGCTTATATCTAAGAGTCGGCTCCGCATCAGGCCTAGATCCACCAAAGCCTACAACAAACTAAGGCATTGAGTCTAAGTGTGTTCACACACGAACACGTCATGTGTGCCTCTGGCGACAAGCGCGATACGCAGGACACGTCGCAGGGAGAGTCTCGTCGGGAGCGCGATACGCAAGATACGTTGGCGAGAGCTCTTGGAACCCGACACCCCACGCTCCCGGGAGGGACCCCGTCAGGGAGAACGGCGGCGATGGGCTGCCCTAAGTCAGCCTGACCACCCCTAGGACCTTGTGCTCGCTGTCACAACGAAGTAGACGGCAACGAAGAACAAGAAGCAAAAAAAGTAGGGCTGAGAGAAAATAGTAGATGCAAAATAATGTAGTAGATTGATTTGTGCGATTGTGTTGTCAATCAGCCATCACCCTTTATATTTATAGGGCGGCTGGACTTCCCTGAAGATACAAATAATTTCCCTGTGCACGGCGGAAAAAACAGAGTCCGAGCCGAAGCAATCTAGTCTCAACCGGCCAACCGACCAATGATATGAATATTTTCCTATTTAATACGTGCACAGGCCAATAAAACTACCCTAGTAGTATTTCTCTCGTACTCCTGATTCTTCTCGTTTCCACACAAACATGTGTCCACCGGCCAGCTTGATCTCCTGATGAAATATGGAAAAGTTAACTAGCCCATCCTGAGCCGGACTCATCAGCTCTGCAATCCGAGACTAGCACGACTCCAATATGTGCACGTAAAATTGACACCATATTTAACCATTCCTCTTCTGCTGCACCACGAGCAAGCTGTACTGTCCCTGAGCTCTGCTTTCAACGCCTGCGAATCAAAGTGACAGACCTTTTGCACGATGGAACTCCCTGGAAATCCCATACAAGCAAGCCAGATAACATGAACAATTTGTCTGTTCCATTCAGAAAATCGGCATGCACGTCTCCAGCTCAAATAACATGTGCACATTCACGAATCTATCCAAACAAAATTCTTTGAAAAATTGTTAAGCTCTCGTGATGCCACATCTGACCATCAACACATGCCCCCCTATTTTTTGGCAAAGCTTGCGTGCCAATTTTTTTTTTTCTATGTCAATACTAAGGACGATGTCAACACACCCATTGGCCATTTTTCATATTTATTCTAAGGGCGATATTAAGATATCGGCCATGTTAAAAATGTCTAAGGGTGATAACTAAGTATCGGCCATACGTGCTTAAGCTTCTTGCCACACGCTTGGATGGAACTTCTTCAAATATTTGCCATTGAGTGCACGGGCAGCAAAGTACCTTGCATTGACTCCACCAAATATGAGTTTCCAAGAACTACTCTTGCAATTTTGAAAGGATCTTCCCAACTCGGAGACCACTTCCCGAACTTATTATCTTTCGAGCCAATTGGTAGAATCACTTTCCACACTAGATCACCAACTTGAAAGCTCTTCAACTTGACTTTCTTGTTGTATGCTCTTGCCACCCGTAGCTTATCTCTCTCAATAGCTCTCAATGCTTCCAACCTCTTATCGGCAACCTCGTCAATGTTGTCCATCATTAAATTGTGAAAATCCACTGCTGATAAGTCATTTTGCTTAGCTAATCTCAAATCGTCCAGATTTACCTCTACAGGCAAAACGGCCTCTTGTCCATATACAAGCTCATATGGAGTCACTTTAGTTGCACCATGCCTTGAGATCCTATGCGCCCAAAGAGTCTCGGATAACACCTCATGCCATCTTCTAGGATGATCTTCGATCTTCTTCTTGATGAGCTTGATTAATATTTTATTAGTAAACTCTGCTTGTCCATTGACTTGGGCATAATATGGAGATGAGTTGAGTAACTTTATCTTATATAATTCAGCAAAATCTCGGACTTGTGATGATATAAAAGAGGATCCTTGGTCTATAGTCAAAGTCTGAAGAATGCCGAATCTATGGATAATGTGCTCAGTTATGAATTGAATTACCTCCACATGTGTCATATTCTCGAGAGGCACTGCTTTAGACCATTTGGTGAAGTAATCAGTAGCAACTAGCACAAACCGATGCCCCTTTGATGATAGGAGGATAAATCTGTCCAATAAAGTCCTAATCCCCAACTTCTGAACGACCACGGCTTGACAATAGGATGCAACATAGCAGCTGGAGCTAGCTGAACATTACCAAATTTTTGACAAGCTTCACACCCCTTATAATATCTGAAGCAATCATTAATCATTGTCGGCCAGTAGAAACCAGCACGCCGTAGTAGCCACTTCATCTTGTGAGCCTGACTGATGTGTACCACATATGCCTTCATGCACCTCTCCCATAGCAACTCTCGCTTGATCCTCATCCAAGAATTTTAAAAGAACACCATCACAGTTCGGCGATAAAGATCATTGTCAATCAGCGTATATTTGAAAGCCATCCGCCGAACCATCTTGTCCATCCTCTTGCTAGGATCTTGCAAATAATTAACAATGGGCCTCCTCCAATCTTTGTCTTCTCCTACATAAGACTTTAAATTAGCGGCCGAATCGGTGGGCTGCGGTTCGGCCTTGCCTATGTTAGCAACATAAGACATCGGCTCTTGAGAGATATAAAACACGTCACGTTGAACGTGATAGCCGGATGCTTGCTGCGCTAACTCATTTGCTCTCTAATTTTCATGTCTAGACACATGAGCAATACTAAAGAAATCTAAGGTAGTAATAATATCTAGACATGTATCAAGATAAACATTAAGTGATTCGTCGAAGCATTGGAAAACCTTAGATACTTACTGCACTACTAACAATAAATCACCAAAAGCCTCAATATGTGTAGCACCTATAGCAACCAACAGTTTTAGCCCGAATAGCAAAGCTTCGTATTCGGCTTGATTATTTGTGCAAAAGAATTCTAAGCGGCATGAGGCTTCAAAAACAGCACCATATGGAGAAATATAAACAACACCAACACCTTGGCCATTGCTACAAACTGAACCATCAAAATATAATCTCCATAGTACTAAAGAAACAAGGTGTAGATCACCAGTATGCCTATCATCAATCCGATGCTCAACTATAAAATCAGCAACAATTTGACACTTCATTGTTTTCATAGGTTCATAAGCCAAATCATATTCAATTAAAGAATAAGCCCACTTACCAATCCTACCACTAAGAATTGGTCTATGCAACATGTATTAATCACATCGGTTTGACACGCTACTATGCAAGCACTAGTTAATAAATAATGTCTCATCTTTGTGCAAGCAAAATATAGCGAAAGGCATAATTTTTCAATAAAAATATACCTTGTTTCAGCATCCAATAAACGCTGGCTCATGTATGTAATAGCGTGCTCCTTTCCTTCGGTTTCTTGTGTCAAAACAGCACCAATTACTCCATCCTCCGCTGCAATATAAAGTCTATATGGCTGTCCATATTTAGGTGCCCTTAATACCGGTGGAGTAACCAAATAATTCTTGATCTTCTCAAATGCTTCTTGCTGTTTTGCCCCCCATGTAAAATTAGTATCGCTCTTCAACCGAAGAATAGGAGTAAAAGCATCAACTTTCCCTGACAAGTTTATTATGAATCTCCTCAAATAATGGATCTTGCCAAGGAATTTTTGCACATCTTTCTTGCATTGAGGAATCTGAATTTTCTGGATAGCTTCAATTCTTTTAGGATCTATCTCTATGCTATGTTCATAAATAATAAAACCCAAAAACTTTCCAGCCGATACGCCAAAAACACATTTTAAAGGATTCATCTTCAGATTATACTTTCTCATTCTTTCAAAAGCCAAACGCAAATCGGCCAAATGTGGTTCAATGGCATCCGATTTGACAACAATATCATCAATATAAACCTCTAATATGACTCCAAGTAAATCATGAAAGATTAAATTCATTGCTTTTTAATATGTAGCACTAGCGTTCTTCAAACCAAAGGTCATTACTACCCACTCAAATAAACCAAGAAATCCAGGGCAACGAAAAGCTATTTTGTATGCGTCCTCCTCAGCCATAAAAATCTGGTTATACCTCGCATTACCATCAAGAAAGCTAATGACCTTATATCCAGAAGCTTCGTTAATCAACATATCGGCTATAGGCATAGGATACTCATCTTTGGGTGTAGCTCTATTCAAATCTCTGAAGTCAATACACACCCTCAATTTTCCGGATCCTTTCTTCTCCACGGGAACAATATTGGAGATCCAATCAGCATACCTGCAAGGTCTAATAAAATTAGCTTTAAGCAACCGATTGATTTCCTCCTTGATCCGGTCATACATCTTGGGATTAAACCTTCTAGATAGCTGTTTGAAAGGTCTAAAACCAGTTTTAATGGGCAGCCGATGTTCTACTAACTCTCGGCTCAAGCCAGGCATCTCATGATACTCCCAAGCAAAGATATCAACATACTCTTTTAATAGCTCGATTAACTTCAACATGTAATCGGCTTCCAGATTTTTATTTATAAAGGTCGGCCTAGGAACTGATCCATCACCAATATCTATCTCCTCTAATGGATCGGCTGATGTAAAACCTTGTCCTAGTTTATCCATATTTTCCAGCTCTTCTATGGTTTCATGCATATCGTTCTCTTGAGACCGATAATTTTCAAGCCGCTTTTGCAACCAATCTAAGCTAGGATCCATTTAATTAGAATATATTTTTGAGCCGATCACCACCAATCAGCTTTAACATGACGGGCACAAAACCATTTTTTGTTGCACTAAGAAAATCGAACTCTGGAAGATCATCGCGCCCTGTCAAACAAGTAGCTTCTGGATGTTGCCAATCCACTATAGCATCGGCCAAGGCAAGACAAATCGATGTATCAGCATGAATAATCTCCACCTCATCATCAACCCACTGGATCAGAAATTGTAGCATAGTAGATGGCATACACTCATTAGCATGTATCCAATCACGGCCCAAAATCACATTGTAATTTCCTTGCACCTCAGCGACAAAAAACGCAGTGAGCAAAGTCTTGCTTCCGACCATGGGCTCCACATAAATAACTCCCTTGGCCTCAATGGTTTCTTTGCCTTCAAAGCCATTGAGCACCATATTAGTTTTCTTCAAATTCTCATCTTGCAGCCCCAATCTCTTGAAAACTGAATATGGCATAAGATTGATCACAGCTCCACCATCGACAAGCATTCTAGCAACCGGTGATCCATTAATATGACCCTTGATGTACAGCGGCTTCAAATGTTTCAATGTTTCTTTAGGCTTCTCAAAGATGGCATTTTTAGGACCAAAGTCCGGCTGAGCTACCTCTCCTTCTTCATCAACAGCACGATACTCAGCGGGTAAATAATAAATCATATTAATATCCATACCTTCCCTGCTAGGTGTCGGCTCAAAATCGACCATCTCTTCGTCATCTCCCAAGGTGAATACCGGTGTATGTGATGAAGATACTGTAGGTGACTTGGGCGCTGCAGGAAATAATTATTGGAGCCTCCAGAGGTGGTGTAGTAGCTGCTGCAATAGGCAGAGGCATTGCTGTTTTTTCATCAACTTTAGGCTTCCACACTTGTTTCGTATTGATGACTGGCCGAATTGGATTGAAAAATTCGTCCCTTTGTTTCTCCCTCTTTTCCTCCTCCTTTTGCTGATTTCTCATGCGCTGCAACCTTCTCTTCTTGGTCTTGGACAATCCAGGAGGACATCATGCCGGCTAGGTATACTTAGGATCAATTTTCTTGGTGCCGCTGGTGCTAGCTTCATGATCATTAGCCGCTGTACCTGGCTGGACAGCAACCACAACACCATCAGATTTAGCCGAATCACCAATAATAATCGGCCCTTTACCCAATTCTTTGATCTCCACATCATTGGTGCCAATTTTGATGATGCCGGTACTTGTAGAGCTCTGTTCTTGCTTGCTTGCTGATTCTGAAATTCCAGCGCATGGTGAGTTAGCACGCCACTCTTGCCTCACCATCTTATTCCTTGGAAAGGCTTGTGATGGCCGATTAGTACCACTGCCCAAACGGCCTTTTGTAGAGTGAGTTAGCCTCTCAAACACAGGTCTTCTAGGTGCTGCCCACCCATGGTGAAAAACATATGGAGCCATTGGGGGTTGCTCCCATCCTCCATAATAATCTCTTGCATGATATGGCACATATGGAGGTGGCGCCATCCATTGTCCAGGAGCCCATGGTCCATATGAACCATGTTGATGCTGAAATTGATGTCGTGGAGGTGATCTTGGACGCTTTAATTGTGATGGCTGATTAGAAGCTTGAACCGGCCGCTTGCTTGGCATATTTGGACAGCAACATATCAAATGTTGGCTTAACTCTCCTTTGCTGCAGTTTTGGTTCATTCAGCCTTCCACTTGCCAACCTCTGGCCTCTTGGGCTTGATGAATTTTATATGACCTCCTTGCTGTGCTTGCCCCTCAGATCCATTGGTTCTCATGGTGATTTTTAATGTTTCCTTGCCATTGGGGGCCTTCTCAAGCACAACCTCTCTTCCCAAGACCTTATCATCGGTGGCGACGACCCTAGGTTCGCTGATAACAACAATTGTCTTTCCTTTAGCACCTTTGGCTTGTTCCGGCCGAAGTAACACCTTCTTCCCCTCCAAATTTAATGTATTCATGGGGAAGGGGGTCTTGTCAACTTGCATTTCAGCAAAACTCAATCGTCCATCATTGATAGCCGATTGGATCTGTCGTCGAAAAACATTACAATCATTAGTAGCATGTGAAAAAGAATTATGATACTTGCAGTAAGCTCGCCGTTTCAGCTCCTCAAACGGCGGTAAAGTATGTGAAATTTTAATTATTTTATCTTGCAGCAAAGCATCAAAAATTCTATCATATTTAGCAATATCAAAAGTAAATTTCATCTCCTCTTCACGATTCTTATGAATCGGCTTAAGGGCACTACAAGCATGTGGTTTGGCCTTTGAAGGCCAAACAAATTCTGCAACATAGATATCAACTTCATCATCCGAACAAGAATTATAATCGATAACATGCATGCGAGGACGATCAGTTTTAGTCTTATAAGTATCTTTAACTTCTTTGTTTCGGCTTTCTTGAGCCAAAGCTCGCTGCAAGACTTGGTTAATGGTTAAAAATTCATAGCCTTCTAATTTTTCTTTAATCCCAGGCCTCAAACCATTAAACACAAGATCAGCTAAGTCCCTTTCATTTATCACAAGATTATAACATCAATTTTTCACATCTCTAAATATTTTGACATAATCTGTAACCGATTCATCACGCTTATGCCTAACTGATGTAAGATGTGATAACTTAAGCTCATTATCGCCGCTATAAAAATGATCATGAAACTTTTGTTCTAGCTGTGACCATGTAGTAATAGAACCGAGAGACAAAGCAGAAAACCACGAAAAAGCTGTACCAGTTAAAGATAAAGGAAATAAATGAATTTTCAGCTCATCCTTAGAACCTGCTTCGCCTAATTGAGCAAGATATTGACTAACGTGCTCCCATGTGGTTCTACTATCCTCACCATTAAATTTACAAAATTCAGGAACTTTATAACCTTGACGATAAGCAATAGCATCAAAGTGGGATGGGTATGGTTTTTGATAAGTACGCCCTCTAACCTTCGGCTCAATTTCGAAGGACTCGACAAGCATCTTGTGCAGATCATCTTTCATTTTTGCTAGTGCTTCTTCCATATTGGCCGAAGCTACATATGGTGGTGGCGAAGGGGCTACAGGGCTGCTGGTTACTGTTATGGTCTGTAATTGCGGTATCGGCGACGAAGCAAACTGTGGGAGGGACTTTGGTATGCTCTTGTTTGTTGCCGATGTTCCAAATGGTGGTACGCTCATAACAGTATTAGAATAAGTAGGCATTGCTATCAATTCGCCTCCAGGTTTAGCTTGTTCTCCGGGAAAAAAGTTCAGCGGCATGCCAAATTGGGGTTGTGTTGTTGGCAGTGTCAGTTGCCGATGAAATAATTGGTTCATTGGTTTTAGAATTTTCTACACTAGCAGATGTACCAACATGACCATTAGATGACGTAGGTGTATTATTTTTAGCATTTATGGCTTCTTAAAAATATTGGCATACATGTTTATTTCCCTCGGTGATATGATAATCAAGAACGGCTAACTGCTCAGGAGAGAAAGCTTCACTTACAGCGAATTCTACCTTTTCCTTGCTGTGTAGAGGAGGGAACATGATCTCGCCAATTGGTGTGATATTGCCTTGACGATCCTCGTTGAAATTGGCGAGGACAACTCTTCAAAGCTAGGCTTCACAATGTTGTCCTTGCATACTTCTCCGGGCTTCTGGATCTTGCTGCCAGTCATGATGGACGGCGGCGTAGGTGTACGTTGATCTTCCTTCCCCAGCGGAGTCACCAAAAAGTGTCTTCAAACACGAACACGTCACGTGTGCCCCCGGCGACGAGCGCGATACGCAGGACACGTCGCAGGGGGAGTCTCGTCGGGAGCGCGATACGCAAGACACGTCGGCGAGAGCTCTTGGAACCCGACACCCCACGCTCCCGGGAGGGACCCCGTCAGGGAGAACGGCGGTGATGGGCTGCCCTAGGTCGGCCTAACCGCCCCTAGGACCTTGTGCTCGTTGTCGCAACGAAGTAGACGGCAATGAAGAACAAGAAGCAAAAATTAGGGCTGAGAGAAAATAATAGATGCAAAATAATGTAGTAGATTGATTTATGCGATTGTGTTGTCAATCGGCCGTCACCTTTTATATTTATATAGGGCGGCTGGACTTCCGTGAAGATACAAATAATTTCCCTGTGCACGGCGGAAAAAACAGAGTCTGAGCCGAAGCAATCTAGTATCAACCGGCCAACCGACCAATGATATGAATACTTTCCTATTTAATACGTGCACAGGCCAATAAAACTACGTAGTAGTATTCCTCTCGTACTAAAAAAGTGCGTCCACACATGAACACGTCACGTGTGCCCCAGCGACGAGCGCGATACGCAGGACACGTCGCAAGGGGAGTCTCGTCGGGAGCACGATACACAAGACACACCGGTGAGAGCTCTTGGAACCCGACACCCCACACTCCTGGGAGGGACCCCATCATGGAGAACGGTGGCGATGGGCTTCCCTAGGTCGGCCTGACCGCCTCTAGGACCTTGTGCTCGCTGTCGCAACGAAGTAGACGGCAACGAAGAACAAGAAGCAAAAATTAGGGCTAAGAGAAAATAGTAGATGCAAAATAATGTAGTAGATTGATTTGTACGATTGTGTTGTCAATCGGCGTCATCCTTTATATTTATAGGGCGGCTGGACTTCCCTGAAGATACAAATAATTTCCTTGTGCAAGGTGGAAAAAACAGAGTCCGAGACGAA
This sequence comes from Eremochloa ophiuroides, assembly GCA_038502445.1. Taxonomy (NCBI): domain Eukaryota; kingdom Viridiplantae; phylum Streptophyta; class Magnoliopsida; order Poales; family Poaceae; genus Eremochloa; species Eremochloa ophiuroides. The sequence goes on along the minus strand of JAHLJS010000003.1, from coordinate 16,672,339 downwards.
GCAATCTAGTCTCAACCGGCCAACCGACCAATCATATGAATACTTTCCAATTTAATACGTGCACAGGCCAACAAAACTACCGTAGTAGTATTCCTCTCGTACTCCTGATTCTTCTCGTTTCCACACAAACATGTGTCCACCGGCCAGCTTGATCTCCTGATGAAATATGGAAAAGTTAACTAGCCCATCCTGAGCCGGACTCATCAGCTCTGCAATCCGAGACTAGCACGACTCCAATATGTGCACGTAAAATTGACACCATATTTAACCATTCCTCTTCTGCTGCACCACGAGCAAGCTGTACTGTCCCTGAGCTCTGCTTTCAACGCCTGTGAATCAAAGCGACAGACCTTTTGCACGATGGAACTCCCTGGAAATCCCATACAGGCAAGCCAGATAACATGAACAATTTGTCTGTTCCATTCAGAAAATCGGCGTGCACGTCTCCAGCTCAAATAACATGTGCACATTCACGAATCTATCCAAACAAAATTCTTTGAAAAATTGTTAAGCTCTCGTGATTCCACATTTGACCATCAACAAACTCAATCCGAAAGATTAGTTCCATATGTAAGAGCTACTCATGTCTTATATTGTTATGCTCCTCCATTAATGATTTCTGATGTAAGACTAAACCTAGTAGGTTTTATTTGATGGATGAGAGTCATCCCCTATCTCTTATATTGTTGTGTTCATTCACATCTGTCTCTAGAAACCAACCATTTATAGAGGAGGTGACTCGTTTTGTTACGCGAAAGCGCACGCTTCAAATCCATGATCTCAGTCCTCTCATGTATTTATCCTAATAACCTCTTCACTCATAAGTCGTTTGCGTCCATATGAGATATTTTCTCTTCTTATTTTATCTTCATGCGATAGAGAAATGAGTCGTCTGTGTCCATATGAGATATTTTCTCTTCTTATTTTATCTTCATCCGATAGAGAAATGAGTATCTTGGAACCAAAACAAATTCAAACAGAAATTATATTGACTAAAAAGTTAATTTTTGAAGATTTACAACTTTAAGTTTGGTCGTTTCTCCATCCGTGGTCATTTGAAAATATTGTTGTCAGCTAGTAAATTTTTGAGATCTCTAACTTTTGATCATTTCTCCATTTGAGGTCATTTGTAAATTTTAAATTTTATTATGCTAGGACTTATCAATTTTACTGTGCGACATCTATTTTTAGAGTCAGTTTAATGTACAACTATCTCTACAAAATTCACTTGCAGGGAATGGCTGGATCTAAAGACGCCTCTAAAAATGGAGGCATTTGTAGATAAGGATGGCAACCGGACAGGGTTGAGGGCGGGTGGAGCAGTCCGTGGACCCGCACCCGAGACCCAACAATTGCCCCGAACATTGTGACAGGTGAAGATGTGCCCCCGCCCCCGAACCCGCCAGGTCCCTGAAACCTGTGAAAATCACACAGGCCGCGGTCGCAGCAGCACAGCAAGCGGTGGATCGGCGGCTTGGACGCTCGGCGCAGTGTCTGCGCCCCCTCCCCTTCTCCTTCACTATCACCCCTCATCCCCTCCTCTTCTCCTCCTCCAGCGAGACTCCTCTCTTCTCCTAATTTACCGGCGACGGCGTGCAGGCGGAGGAAGGTCATAGTCTCCCGAGCGCCCAGATCTAGCCACTGGCGTGCCCACTGCTGCGGCTGCCGAACGGAGGGACGCAGGGGTGCGGCAGGCCGGAGGAGCCACAGAGCGGAGGGGCGCGGGTGCGCCGTGCGCAACGACTAGCTAGCGGACCGGTGGAGCGTTGCTGCGGAGGGGCATAGGCACGCGGACCGGTGGTGGCGCGGTGCCCGGTGCACAAGTATGGTGCAACCGCGTCCCATGTGGGAGGAGAGGAGTGCGGGAAAGGAGACGAGAGCGGTACGGACCGCACGGTGCCGGCTTCGGGGGCGTGCGGTTGTGGAGAGGAGAGCCGGTACGGGAGAGGATAAGGATTGGAGTCTGGAAAAGTAGAGAGGGCCAGAGGGGAGCGGGTGTGGCATGGTGCGAGCGAATATTAGAGTCTTAGCGGGTCTTCGATGGACACCCTGCGGGGATATTTCTAAACCGGACCCTGACCTGCCCCGTTTCGGGTACCCGAACCCAAGGAGTGAGATTTACACCTGCCCCTACCCCGGCCAGGTTTGAAACCCGCGGGTTTCGGATCTAAACCCGTCCCTGTTGCCATCTTTATTTGTAGAGGAAAATAAAAATAAACAATAAGCTCGTACTAATGCATTTATAGCTGGTTTCAAAACCCATTTGGAGATAGTTTTAGTTTTGTTGCGAATTACACAGTACAGACACATATGCTCACAACGCAAGCACACTCACCCTTGTGAACACACGTACGTAAACTCTACTCCTATGAGCACCTCCGAAAGACTGCGTCGGCAGATCTCGAGATTGACGAAGTCACCACAGGCGCCTCCGCGCCTCGCTGTCGACGGGAACATTATCTACGACTGAAAGCACAACGCCTAATTAAAGGAGATGTCTCTACAAATACTTTTTTAAGTATTTTTTTTTGTGTTGTCGCAATGCTTGATCGAGTCAAAGATTAGGGCTGTTAGGTGACGTGCAAACCATCATTCTACCAGTGACCGCTTGGTCAATTTTAGAGGCATTTTTTGTCAAAATAACTGTGATCCCGACAACGTTATAACGAGCTACTAGAAAAATTTCCTAAGAAACATAAGGCCTCGTTCGTTTCCCTTGGAACGACCATCTGGAAAAATTCCTGGCTGGAATGCTAGTTGAATTTATATAAGCTTCATCAGTTGGAATAATTCCTGGAATGGTTTTGATGTAACCGAACAGGCCCTACTGGGAAAGAAAGAACATGTATGCCAATGCAAATAGTGACTTAAATAAATTCGACCGAGACTTATCAACTATCGATTTACTGCAGTCTGCAGTCAAAACTGTCAATTTTCCTACACGCCCCTGAAGGCTTCAGACGTCGTCGTCAACAATCGACGACAACGCAGTGTACCACCACCCGCGCTTTCCTCAGTCCTGGTTCTCACTCGATCTCCAGTCTCCGACCAACCGTAGTACAAGTACACCTCTATTTAAACCACCGATGTGCAACCATCGTCGTTCACCAGCTGTGTGCTGCCTGCTGCTCAGAACCACTTACGTACGCCTGAGAGCTTGCTTGCTAAGGCGGCAATGGCGCCGACGGTAGAGGTGCTGACGTCGGAGTTGGTCGTCCCGGCCGAAGAGACTCCGGCGGGCAGAATCTGGCTGTCGAACCTGGACCTCGCCGCGCGCCGCGGGTACACGCCGACGGTCTACTTCTTCCGGCCCAACGGCGACCCGGGGTTCTTCGCGGCGGACGTCGTCAAGGGCAGCCTCGCCAGGGCGCTGGTCGCGTTCTACCCGCTCGCGGGGCGGCTCGGCGCCGACGCCGCCACCGGGCGCCTCCAGGTGGACTGCACCGGCGAGGGCGCCGCGTTCGTGACCGCGCGGTCCGACTACGCGCTGGACGAACTGATGCGCGAGTTCGTGCCGTGCCGCGCGATGCGTGACCTGCTCGTGCCCCCGACGCCGCCGGCGCCGGCGGCGAACCCGCCGCTGCTGCTCGTGCAGGTCACTTACCTGCGCTGCGGCGGCGCCGTCCTCGCCCTGTCCATGCACCACTCCGTCTGCGACGCGCGCGGCGCCGCGCTCTTCTTCGAGACGTGGGCGAGCATCGCCCGCGGCGACACCGACAGCGCTCCCGTGCCGCCGCCGTGCTTCGACTACGAGCTGCTCGCGGCGCGGCCGGCGCCGGAGCGCGCGGTGCTGTACGACCACCCGGAGTACAAGCCGGAGCCCGTGGACGCCGCCGCCGCCGTCGCCGCGTCCGGGGACGACGACTACGCGAGCGCCATAATCGTGATGACCAAGGCGCAGGTAGGCGCGCTGAGGGCGCGGTGCCCGGGGGCGTCGACGTTCCGCGCCGTGGTGGCGCTGGTGTGGCGGTGCGCGTGCCGGGCGCGGGCGCTGCCGCCGGACGCCGAGACGAGGCTCTACTCCATGATCGACATGCGCGCGCGCCTGGACCCGCCGCTGCCGCCGGGGTACTTCGGCAACGCGGTGGTGCGCACGTCAGTGTCCGCCACGGCGGGGGAGGTGGTGGGCAACCCGGTGGGGCACGCGGCGCGGCGGGCGCTGGCGGCGACGAGCCAGGGCGACGACTACGCGCGGTCGCTGGTGGACTACCTGGAGGGCGTGGACGCCATGAACCTGCCCCGGAGCGGCGTCGGGCGCGCGCACCTCCGCGCCATCAGCTGGGTGGGCATGTCGCTGTACAAGGCCGACTTCGGGTGGGGCGCGCCGGCGTTCATGGGGCCGGCGATCATGTACTACAGCGGCTTCGTGTACGTCATGAACGCGGCTGGGAAGGAGGGTGCCCTCGCGCTCGTGCTGTCGCTGGAGCCGGAGACCATGCCGGAGTTCAGGAAGGTGTTCGCCGAGGAGCTCGCCAGCCTGGAGGTCCCATAATAGACGCGTCGTGCATATACTCCATGGAGCCGCTGTGCGGTGAACTACGTACGTATTGCTGTTGATGCATGCCAGGTTATTACTACGAACGTCCATGGCATGAACTACTACGTACATGCATGCATGTGAATGAGACTGTCCAGCTCTAAGCTGTGAAGTCTTTGGATGCTAAGTCATGCATGACTATGTGAATGTTCATATCGGTTTCACACACACACACACACAGCGCGTATATGTATATATATATAATATAATAAATAGAACACGTATCTATAATTTTATATGTAGATATTTCTGGTTTCTCTTCTAGTTTTTTGTGTTTTATGGCTGTCGGCACGTGAAAAAATTGGGTGAGGTTCGGGTCTCACCCTGCACGGTGAGAATTATACAGCTGACATGTGGGATCATTATCATCCATGCAGTATTATCTTAATCGTCTACATGGTGATCATGACCCATGCGTCAACTGCACAGTCCTCACCGTGCATGGTAGGGATGGGCCTCACCTAATTTTTCCGTTAGCGCGGCCTATACCTAAGTGTATATCTTTGTTTTAATTTTTCTCCTACAAATAAATTTTCGACAGAGCTTTTGCTGACCCTTCAAATAGAAATTCACTCAAAGTTTTTTCACTCACCTAAATCTCACTTCGAGCACCTCAGTTGAGACCTCGGCGAGTTTGTCGAATTGTGCAAAAATGAGATATGCAAGACGACAGTCATTTGGAAGTTCAGTGCTTTAAGAGAATATATTCAGCCCGATCGGCCTATTTGGACCAATTCGTACGCTCGACAAACACCGAATTAGAATAACTCGAAAAACGTGGGGTATCCTCTATCTGCAAGTTCTTTGCTTGGCTAGCAATCTAGGCTTGGTTCGGAGCAATTTCGTCTTCACAAATTCCTATACCTCTGGAACTGTTCCAGGCGCAGAACGGCCCGTTCCGGGGTAACCGAACGGAGCCTTATGGATGGCAAACTTCCTCACTGTTATGGACGGGCAGCAGAACGTTATGGATGACGGATCACGGATGCAAGGTGTATGCACGGGCACTGGTCAAACTTCCTCACTGTTCTAGGCGCAGAACGGCCGTGCCCGTGCATAACTTCAGGCGATGAACGGGCAGCGGCGGTGGCAAGTTGGAGAGAGAGACAGTGTGAAACCTGATCGATGATCGTGGGCCGGGCCACCACAGCATAACAGATTGCGCGAGTGCGGGGTGGGGAGGCGAGGTTAAGCACCGGATGAACGATGGTTAAGCATGGTTAAGCACCGGATTAAGGATTCCCTTATAAATGTTTTAGTTGTAGAAGATAGAGTTAGAGATAGAGATAAAAGATTAGTTGAGGTATCAATGTGTGAAGTGTGCCAAGTTTAGCCCAGAACTCCTTCGCAATCTCATATGATCTGCCGATTCGTCTTCTTGCTCGAACCCGCCGGCCTTCATCGACATGGCGGCATGTGCATCGGCTGGCCAGGGTCGATGCCCGATGACCAAGTGTTGGAGCGATCGAACAGCGCTTAGCGAGCGTGGAGGTGGCCTTGGCGCCGGAGATGAAGATAGCGAGCGTGGAGGTGGCCTTGGCGCCTGAGACGAAGATAGACACCATGCCACGGAGGAAAAGCCCAGCAGGCAACGACGGCAAGGCCCATCGCAGAGTTGATGGGAGAGGTGAGCGCGGAAGGTATGCGAAATGGTGCCAGGGACCAACTTGTAAATTCCATAATGGGGTGGGCTTACAGCTCTTATTCATCGATTCGCATTGCATTAAAATTCGTGCGCACCACCTCATCCTTATTCACGGTAAGAAAAACACTCCAGCACGTATTTTAAAGCACTTTAACACTGATCTCAGTGCAAAATGGATGATGGAAGATAGGGGGAGGACGCCCACCCCGTTATGGTTTGGATTTATTGTGCCGGGAACCTGCTTACAGTAGATATCATGTCGGATCTATGGGGACTTGGTTTGGGGTAACTAAAGTTTAAAGTTTACTCCTCCCACTTATAGTTTAGACATATGTAGCTACCTCCAAGTGACTAGAGGACTAAAATCACTTTAGTCACCGTTTAGTCATAGTGTTTGGCAAAAAAGGAGACTAAAAGTAACTAAATTTATAGGTGACTAAAGTTTAGAAGGTCGGACCAAACCAAACAGGATAAGAGCCTCTAATGAACCATTTAAATAGTTTACCCAAAAATATATTTTCAAAGTTAACGGATCTAGAAAGCACCACGACATCACCCCTCCGGAAGTTACTGGGCCAATGGCACATTTTACTCCTGACACACTAGTTCGCAAATGCTCTTACAAAAAATTTCCGTTTTCAGAAAAAAAATAATTATCATCTCTTTCCCTATTACCTGTATGCGCCCACTCCTTTCCTGCGCTCACACGCCCACATTTTCAACTGTACGTGACGTCACCCTGACACAACCTAAGAAATAAAACATTTATTTTAATTTTCTATAACTTCTGAACGACATTTCTATTTCTATGTGATGAGACGAACCGATCTCACTTGCATAACATTTGAAAAAATATTATACTAAAAATATATGTGTATTAACTTATAACTTATGTCAAAACTTAAAAACACAAAGATACGAATACAACTTACATACAAAAATTATCAAATACAAATGAACAAATTAACTTAGTTATAACTTATGCCAAAAAATAGAAACAAGAAGTTACTAAACATAAAAGGAACGAATTAACTTACAACTTATATTAAAACTCGTTTAAAAAAACTTATATTAAAACTTACAAATACAAAAGTTGCTGAACATAAAATAAAAGAATTAACTCATAACTTATACCAACACATGAAAACTCAAAAAATTATGAAGCAAAACTTGTGTACAAGTTGTTGCATTGTCAAAGTTTTGAATATAAGTTATGCATAAAAGTTAAGGTACGTGTATATAACTTAGTAGCTTTCCAAAAAAAAAAAAAAAAAAAAAAGAGGAAAGATTCGGAATTTATTTTTCAAAAATAGAAAGTTACGGGACTGCTCAATCGTGAATCCAGTGAATGTCTGCGGAAGTGGAATTGGGATTGTACTCTAACTTTAATATGTAAGAGATGTTAATGCGTGGATAGAGAAAAAAAAAAACGAAGTTGCTAAGGCCTTCCCCAATGCTCTATGCTGGAGTTATACACCAAGCTAGTGCCATGTCTTCACAGCACAACCGAATCGGCTAAAGTAGTAGTCCCGCTTGGCCGGCCAGCCAGTGCCCTTGGCTGGCCAGCAGGCCCCGGCGGCCGTCCACCAGCTGCCGCCCATGGCTGGCTAGCAGACCGTGGACGTTGGACAGCAGGGCACCTGTGACGTCGAGCAAGCTGCCAGGGCCGGCCAGCAGGCTCCAAGAGCCAGGCATCTACTTCGTGTGTCGTGACATTTGTTTGTGTTAAAAAAACTCTATTATGTGTGCTACACACATATCGTTGTTACAATTCAGGGTAAAACTGACCATATCCATCAAAACTTCTCTTTGGTGAATCTGAATAAACTATATTTCCAAACGGTTCACTGGAGGAATTTTGGTGGATCCTAGATCCACAGTGAAACTGATCTAGGATGAATCCCATATTTGGTAAATCCTTGCCCCCAAGACATAGGCTTTGCCTTGCCCCCAAGTCTCACCTGACCCCAAGGACATAGACCTCGCTTTGCCTGACCCTTGGCGGTAGGCTCCACCTGATCCAACCCTTGATTGCACGAGCCTCATCTCGCCCGACCCCCGGGGGAAACTCCACCTCACCCGATTCTAAGTGACTCAAATCCCGCTTAATCTAACCCCCCCCCGAGAGGGTTATTCCACCTCACGAGAAATATTCCGTTTTGCCCGACTCACTGCTAGGGTCAGCCGAGAATCCTAAGAGGCCCTACAAGGCGATCAACTGCTCTAACATGGCAACAGGAGCCCATGCCCATGTCCCTGCCATGAATAGAAGCACAAACGTATCACGATGCGACTCCCCGTCGCAACAGGCCATGTCCGGGAGCTTACGTCAACACATCAGGGTCACTATGCAGCCTAACCCAAGCACAGCTCTGTTTCAGGTCAGCGGTGACCCACCCTTGTTGATCATCCCACACGTACGAGCTAAATTTGAAACCACGCCCGGCCTGTCATGTGCGCATGGCCACTATGACGAGTAAGGCTAGGGGGCATGCGAGAAGGAAGAGGAGGACGCGCTATTGTTAGAACTCAGATACTCCACTTTTCTTTTTTCACTTTTCTTTTCTTCTCTCCTCGAGGCTTTTTTCTCTGTGTGCCACCCATGGCACTTGTAACCTGCTATACCTTGAGACATCCTATGCAAGGCATCAAAACCCATAAAGCTCATCGACCCACACACGAAATAACTTATCGCTCAACACAACGCACCCATACTTATCAGAGACTTAGAAATTCTTCCTCTTCCAATCTAGTCTGTAACTTCTACTCTATACTCCGTGTAATTAATACGAGCCGCTCTCGAAATGGACCTAGGGACGTTCCGCCCGACAGCTGCTAGAGAGCGCGCTGTGACTTTTGCTTGCAGTAGCTCCGATAGGATATAAGACAGTATTAGCAAGTGCATTACTAACAGTGGGTGCTGCCTGCGTTGGTCGTGGCGCCTTAAGAGAAATATGACGATGGTAGGTAAGTGCTGTTAGCACCTATCACTAGATGTAGAGTTAGCTGACGACCTCACCTGAGGTGTGACGGCCCAGCGAGCGACTTTTCTGCACAATGGGAAACTAAAACTCTGACCGCACTACCGCGATGAGAAGCAGGCCGGCCGGCCGCCGGCGACTATTATATCAATTCGGGCCCGGCCGGAGAACGAACCTACACGCACACGTGCGGACAAAGATCGTCCCATCACGCTGACGTCATATATCGGCCATCTTTGAACGGAGATCGATGGAGCTTCGTTCACAAGTGTCACGTGCGCCGTGCGCGAAATACACACGTCGAAGCGAGGCGACTGTGGTTCAGTGGTTAATTACATTACATATGACCGCGACTACTACTGCATAATTGCATATGATTGTTGGATAGGTAGCTAGCTAGGATCGAAATGTCAGAAACGGAGGCAGCAACTAGGCCCTGTTTACTTTCTATATTTTCCCCATCACATTAATTGTATTTTACACCTACATGAAACATTAAATGAAATAGCAGCGGTTGCATGTTTGTACTTTTTTCCTGGCTAGTTCGAGATGAATTTTTTGAGTCTACTTAGGCCATGATTGAACAAAAATTGTCAAATACAAACGAAAATGTTACAGTGTACTTTTCACCTCTTTTTACATAACTAAACAGCCCCTAGAGCTAGCAGCAGGAATGGTGGTTGAAATTCTCTGACCAACTAGCTAGCTAGTCGTCCCCAGCTTCGACGGAATCGGAGGTTGGTGAACGCCTCGTGTCGTGTCGGCCTCGCCATGCATGCAGCATGGTTGGCTCGTTGCATCAACCCATCGTCACCAATTGTGTGGGTACAGTACATTACATAATAGTGTTCCCCTGTGTATCGCTCCTGATAGACATTAACCCTAATAACTCGATTTATTAGGAAAAACTTATTAAAAATAATGGATCCGTGCTCCCTTCAACTCTCGGCAAGATGCCGAAGGGGAAGGGAGGGGGATCAACGGTGGTGGACGGGGAGCGGCAGCGGCGAAAGAGAAGGGTGGAATCGTCTTCTCCATGGCGGCTTCGTTGAAGATGAGGGCGGCAATCTTGACGTTCAGCATCTTCATCAACATAACGACATGGAGATCTTTGTTTTCGGACGGCGGCATCGAGGCGGAGATGATGTCGTCGCCATGGAATAATTTTCTCCAGTCTCTTCTCTGTTTTGTTATGGTTAAATCTGACCATAATGCAAGACTAGGGAGAACATGTTTCAGATCAGTCTTCCTCATTCTTCGGTGGCAGAAAGAAGGAGAAGGAAGACGCCAGCAAGAAGAATTTTCTCAATTCCGCCTACAGGAATGTTGGCCGTCGTTCGTTGGACATTTGTTCTCAGGCCATTTGCCGAGTGTTTGCCTGTGCAGTCATCCATACTGCAAAGCATTAAACATGTTAGATTTTGAGTTGCACTATTCACAGCGTGGTTATTTTTCTGTGATTCAGAGTGCTTGTAACAGATTGATGTACCCAGCTATCATATAATATAATTTTTCTTCAGTCGTAAAAAAAAAAGGTGTATCGCTCCAGATCTGTTGTCACCTGCATACAAACAAAATAAATGAAGGGTTCATAAATCAATACCGGTGGCAACTGACGCGGCCCATATATCCTACGGGAAGGCAGCCTGACACCTGCTGTTGGATCATGAGATACGAACACGTACGTGTGGCAACAGATCAGGTATGCGCTGGAGCTCTATGCATACCACCGTATGATGCAAATTTTTTCCGTCACCGTGACCTGGCGCCCAGCAACCGCACAGGTTGACGCCCTCGCCGCCTTCGTCGTCGTCGTCGTCTCGAGTCAACTGTCAACCGATTAATCTGGGGTTGGTTTCCACTGAACATGGTCACCGTGGAATGGAGGGAAAAAGGATCCCTGCTTGGACTTAGGAATTGGGGACGATGATGCGCCACTAGCTAACGGATCGGAATTCCCTGCTGGTTGCGGTAGGCGGCAGTGGGGACGGGTCAGATTTGTATCCCATCGACTTTTTTGACGTGCGCACCGATCAGGATGCTGCTGGGAAATATTATACGTTTTGGTTATTGATTGAAGAAGCAAAGTTAATTACAGTAGTATATATTCTTCTCAACTTCTCAATGATTGGATGCCGAAAAGAGTGACTTGCATTGACAGGGTTGATCAACGTTTTTAATTCGCTGCAAATTAACAAACAGAAACGTGCGTTACATGCATGCTTTTGATTCATGCCAGATTAAGCGTAACGACGCGTGACATGAACTTATGATAATGACTCTGCTATCTGCAGCAAGCAGCGACGATCGACAACGACTCCAAGTCACCTTAACAATATATAGATACAACAGTGGTACGGTAGGTGTCTGCTGTGTGTACACAACTACTCCTACACATGCATACACCTCGTACCAACCCTCAACATTTATACACAGCAGCAATAGTACGTATATAGTACTCGTACGTAGCACGAACGCATGCACACGGCTACGTTGGCGTACGTGCTATCTGGAATTCTCTACGCAGCAGCACATCGTGTCATCGTTCACATGGTCTGGAGCCCGCCGAGCTCCTGGGCGAACACCTTCCTGAACTCCGGCATGCTCTCGGGCTCCAGCGACAGCGCGAGCGCGACGGCGCCGTCCTTCCCGGGCGCCTGCATCACGTAGACGAAGCCGGCGTAGTACATGAGCGCGGGCCCCATGAACACCGGCGCGCCCCATCCGAAGTCGGAGTCGTGCAGCGACATGCCCATCCAGCTGATGGCGCGGAGGTGCGCGCGCCCGACGCCGCTCCGGGGCAGGTTCATGGCGTCCACGCCCTCCAGGTAGTCCACCAGCGACCGCGCGTAGTCGTCGCCCTGGCTCGTCGCCGCCAGCGCCCGCCGCGCCGCGTGCCCCACGGGGCTGCCCACCACCTCCCCGGCCGTGGCGGACACCGACGTGCGCACCACCGCGTTCCCGAAGTACCCCGGCGGCAGCGGCGGCGCCAGGCGCGCTCGCATGTCCACCATGGAGAACAGCCGCGTCTCGGCGTCGGCGGGGAGCCGCCGCGCCCGGCATGCGCACTGCCACACTAGCGCCACCACGGCCCGGAACGTCGACGCCCCCGCGCACCGCGCCTTGAGCGCGCTCACCTGCGCCTTGCTCAGCGTGATGATGGCGCTCGCGTAGCCGGCGGAACCGGAACCGGAACCGGCGGCGGCGTGCGCCGGCGGCGACGGGTCGGGCTTGTACTCCGGGTGGTCGTACGCCACCGCGCGCGTCGCCGGCGGACGCGCGCTCAGCAGCGTGTGGTCGAAGCACGGCGGCAGGGGCGCGGCGGCGGCGTCGCCGCCGCGGGCGATGCTGGCCCAGGTCTCGACGAAGTGGGCGGCGCTGCGGGCGTCGACGACGGAGTGGTGGAGGGCGAGGCCGAGCACGACGCCGCCGCAGCGGAGGCGGGTGAGCTGCGCGAACAGCAGCGGGCACGACGGCGGGTGCGGCGCGGGCGTGGCGGGGACAAGCAGGTCCCGCATCGCGTCGCACGGCACGAACTCGGCCAGCAGCTCGTCCAGCGCGTACTGCTCCGACCGCGCCGTCACGAACACGGCGCCCTCGCCGGTGCAGTCGATCTGGACGCGGCCCCCCGTGGCGCCGCCGCCGTCGAGGCCGAGGCGGCCGGCCAGCGGGTAGAACGGCACCAGCGCGCGGGCGAGGCTGTCCCTGACGGCGCCGGCGTCGAAGAACTCCGGCTTGTCGTTCGCTCGGTAGAAGTAGACCGTCGGCGTGTACCCGCGGCGCGCCGCCAGGTCGAGGTTGGACAGCCAGATGGAGCCCGCCGGCGTCTCCTCGGCCGGGACGACCAGCTCCGTCGTCAACACCTCCACCATTGCCATTATCCGATCCGACGGCTAGCTCTTGCCGGACGACGAGACGTACGATGGTGGATCGTTTGCCCTAGCTAGAGCTAGTAGCGCTAGCTGTTGGCACGTACGGTGCTTGAGTGCTACTGTGCTAGCTTAATGGCACGTCTGCGTTTCTCTTGTGCCGCTGCTCGATCTGCTGTGGTGTGGGGAAGGGATGGTGGCATCTGCGAGGGTTTATATAGGAAGCTAGGGCTGAAGAAGCCGTCTACGGCTACGGCCGCGCGGGGGAGGTTGGATTTGGAATTCTACTTGGGTTGGTGGCTGGGTATGTTGTGGAAGCGCGCGCCAGTTTCGCATGTGAAAGTATGAAATTCTTGACTCGGGTTGACTGCATCTGCATGCATGAACCAAAGCGAGAGGCGAAGGAACAGCCAATACCCCTGACGAAAAGTATGTCCGCAACATAGGAGTATTTTCTTGGGGATGATGAGATATGATGCTGTGAATTGTGATGCACGCCAAAGGAAAATGAGATACATACTTCACCGATCCGTTCAAGATTATAGTTCACTTAACTACCTTTTGTTGTTTTTAAGTCCCACATACATCTCTAACCTTGATTGAGTATTTGAGTTTATAGAAAAATGCGCACAGCATCATATGAATTTTTTTTTATTAAAAAAACTTCATATAAGATGTCTTGGCAGTGCATTGAGTTGAATTTGCGGACGTTAAAAATCTTCGTGAACCGGCAGTAAAACATTGATTCTTTTTCGTGGATCATATACACTTGTGTGGAGATTGCTATGCAGGGAATGATAAGATACAAGGGCCTATTTGGTTTGCTCCCTGTCGGAGCTAGCTGGCCTAGACAGCGCTCCGATCCTAGGCGTACGATTTTAGATGCCTAACCACACATGCCCGATGGCAGGGCGCGAACCAAACAACCCAAAGTTTCCATAAGAAACATGAGAGGACCTTTGCATCATGCTGCATACACAGTCATGGTTGCATATATAGATTAGTGTCCAAATTGGATTACATACACGTTTGATGAGGTTCCATCGTTGATAAAGTTTTGTTCTGCCACATGGCTCGTCTAGTTTTCTATATATTTTTTTATGGTATGTGACTTTTTTTTTCCTAATTTGAGCAAAATAATGTTGATAGTATACATATTTAAGATTCCACTTATTACATACTAGAGTTCAACTCTTTGTGATCTATGGCATAGCTTCAGGAATGCGATATGTGTAGTGTCAGAGGGATGGATCTCTAGCACTGGGATTAGCAAAGCTCCTCTATTATCATTCAAATAGTGGAGCCCTCTCTTAATCTATCTCTTATAAAGCTAATCTTCACATACAAGTCATCCACATCATCTAATTGACATCCAGCGTAAGAGCTCCTCTATTATCACTCATAGCCTGTTAGCTGCGACCAAAACTTGCATGGGAAAAATTAGTTTCCTCAGTCTCAGCATTTTTTTTGGGGGGGGGGGGGGGAGGGGGGAGGGGGGGTTGCTACTTGTGAAGGATATCCACCCTAAGAGCAAGTATAATATATCATTTATCTTATAGCTAAGCTACATCAACAAATATCTAGGTTGAGGAGAAAGAAGACTAGTCGCGAGATATAGTGTCGAGCACTTGCATTATTCCTTGTGGTCTACGGGCTCACACCATACTTGTGCTCCTGTGATCTGTCTCTAGAGAACAATCAACATTCGCATGCAATCCATTGTCTACAGGGTCCATGCACTAGCAGCCGCCATCATCTGTAAAACTAGCTCGTCATATTTGCCATGTGCTGACCGCCATGGTCACGCACACATCGTCCTCGTTGCGCCCTCCGTCATCTGCGTGATGCGCCCACATCACTCGCCCATAGCAAGTAGAAAGGGCATAAGCGACTCCACCGAGTTGAACCCTCCATCCTCACCATCTTCCCCTATTCCTCTACACCATTCACCTTTGACGTTGTTGGTGCATCCCTCCCTCTCCTTGGGAAATGCTCGTTCGAGGAGTCAAGGCGGTGGACCTAAAAGCGTGGCTCAAATGGGGAGCTACCCCTGACGAGCATAGGAAGGGAGGAGCAAGGGCAGCGGCGATGAGCTTGGAGTAATTCAACCGACTAGCTAGAACGACGCTGGGATTAGATAAAGGAAGAGATGGTAAGAGCGGTTTGGTCCCCCACTCATAATAAAAATGATATTTAGAACAGAAAAAGAAACTAGATTATTGTATGGCTTGTTTATTAGGCTCAATCTTAATGAGGTTTCATGGAAATTTTATAGGCATTAAGAGCAACTCTAGCAAGGCCCTTATTTGATCCCTCAAAAACCAAATTTAGGGGCTTAAAGCAACAAAAAAAAGACATCAGGGCCCCCTATTAGAGCCTTCAAATTTGAGGGCCGTCCTCAAATCCCTTCGGGTCCTTATTCCTCTGGGGTGGTACTCCCCGCACGCATATGGAAACATGTCCTTCTCGGTGCCACCTTATCCTCCGTCTCCAAAGCTATTCCACCTTCTCCCTGTCAGGCATGGTGTATCCTCTAGCAAAGCTCTAAATAAGCCGATAAGACTAGTATAAATGAAAAGAGATGATAAAAGTGTTATGTGATGAAATAAGTTTCATAGGAATAAAACTTATTTATATTGTTTGCAGTTCTAACATACAAGATCAATGGAAATTAAAATGCAGTAAAGGTCCCACTGAAACTGGTCGTATGCTAATCTGTTGCTGACTTGTGGTTTGGCTGATAACCAAGCTTATTAAACTTGCTCCAAGTGGTGTGATAGTGAAGCTGCGAGTCAGTGGGTGTAATTCCAACAACCAGGGTTAGTGCACAGAAATAGATAAATAATCGTGTTCATGTATCCTTGGTTGGTGCAGGCCGGGAATGAATATAATGTCTAGTATCTAAAAGGGCGATACCTTGGCAAATTCACCGCCCACGTGTTTATCGTCTGGAGCTCTAAAAAAATGCACCCGCTAGGTTATCTATGAGTAAATGTTCGTGGCTGCATATAGCTTTAGGATGTAACCAGTCATTTTCCAAAGGAAACATCATCGACCAGGGGATCTTCCTCTCTAGTAGTCTAGTCAAAAAGATGGTCCACGAAGTTACACTCATCATATTTATTAAAAAGAAAAGAAAAAGGCGTTTCGTGTGATGATCCCCGGTCAATATTGGTCCAAAGATGCTTGCATTGGTGGATAGTCGAATCGAGCAGAAGTGCCGAGGGGTTTGCAAGCAGGCCAAAAGATGACCCAGTCCTGGTAGTCCTTATATATTCTCCAACCTTTGGAGGAATCCAACTTTGCAAAGTAAAGCATTCATCATCAAACTGTTAAAATACTAATTAACGCCTCTTGAAACGAGGGATTTTTTTTCCCTATTTCCTATGTTTTAGAAATAAATTGATTTTGATAAAATTCCTGTAAAATTATTACGTTATAAAGAGCACTAAATGAAAACCTGGATAGAAACACACAACACGTAATATACGGACGGCAGATGAAATGTCGTGTCACTAAATGCCTCGAGTTGGATCTCTACAGTACAATACCTTTGATGGAACAGCAAGCGGTATGACCTTAGAGAGCTGACGACATTTAGGACAGTCACGCAAAGGTGCGCACACAAGGTAGGTGGTTGCTATTATTTTACTGCAAATGTTACAAATTTTATTTTGCTTGCTTGCGAAGCAGTGCAAGGAACGTAGAAGAAATAGATAACCTGGCCTGGTAGTGGCTGGTAGGGGGAAGCTAGGTCGATAAAAAATGTACTACCTCCGTTCCAGAAAACATACAACTATGGGTTGCGTGTCATAAAAAGTAGATCATATTTGACCAAGTTTTTAGCAAATAGTATTCATGTTTATGGCTCCAAATTAATATATTGTAAAAATATATTTCGTATTGAATCCAATAATATTTATTTGACATTATAATTATTTAAAAATTTTAATCTATAATTGGTCAAAGTTGACACACTAAAACATGATACTGTTCTAAAGTTGCATGTTTTTTTAGGATGGATGGAGTATATACCTAATACCATGTCAATTGTTGCTAAATATGTCCCTACCGCGCTCATGTGTGCATGTTCCTGTGAGTATTTTTTTTGTGTGTGAACTCATGTTCCTGTGAATTACTCAAATGCGTAAAACAGAAAAGCACTTGCTTTAAGTGTAAAATTTGTGAACCGACAAATGATTATTGGCTAGGCTATTATTCATTCCTTGTGGTGTAACCTAGCTATAATAATTTTATTGTCAGTTCTCTCTCTGCATATATATAATATAAAGTTGTGTGGATATATTGAATAGGAAGCGCACCATATTCCTCTCTACCAGTGAACTTTCCGACTTTCCAAGTCAAAACGTGCATCAAGCTGTTTAAATACTAAATGGACACAACAACACCTAACCAATATGGGCGTATCATATTAATTGTGTTTGTGATTTGTGAAGGCATGTAAAATGACACGCCCGAAGCCCACGAGATACGATAGTGTACCTCCCGTCCAAACAGTCTACGTAGAGCGCTTGACATTTTGACTAGGAGTCAAAAAGAATTGTGCTTACCCTAGCAAGGTACGCGCAGAAGTTCGGTGCTTGCTAATTCTTTACTGAATCATTTTACAAATTTTATTTTGCTCGCCAACTCCCAAGTGATGCAAGGGACCGTATGCATAATAACAATAGGATCACCTCTGGTAGCAAATCCAAAAGGTCAAACAATATCCACAATATGTGTCAAGTTGCTGCTAACTATAGTAGCTGTTCCTACCGCTCCTGCTTCTATATGGTTTCATGTTCGTCTCAATTACCCAAACAACGCACCCAGACAAAATCGCATACGTCCTGTGTGCGAAATTCTCGAACCGGGCATATCGTATTGTATATCCAATGAGATCCTTGTATAGTAGACTATATCCACCCAATTTAGAATCTGGACCCCTTATATATAGAAATATTTGGGGGTGGCAAATGGCAATATCAAACCTTTTACAATGGTTGGAGAGGCGATAAGAGGCGATAGGTGTGTCCATAGTCGGTGGGGCTGAAACATGAGAAGCGATGAAAGTAAGGCGATAGGAGACGATTAGTGTGTCTATGGTTGTGCAAAGATATATAAAAAAAATATCAGTCTATGAATATTAGCGGGTCACAGGTTTGAGACGAAAAGTTGCAGCCCACGCTAATCCGTATTCCACGCATGCCAATTTCTTTTTTTCCTCATTGCACAATTTTTATTTCGAACTAAAATTTTGCATGGTAGTAGATGAATGCATGCCCTATCCATCTATATTTTTATTGCACGTTTAATTTGGTAGTAGATGAATTATGCCCTAGGTTAAGGAAGCTGCCAGCCTAACTTATGGTGTGCACGTTTGTCGTCGATGGGAGCGGTCAGTTAGCAAGAAGGGGTTTGCATTTCCTACGGCGTAACATGTGTGGTTTCAGTTCCGCTGGCTGCATAAAAAAAATGCGTGCAATGTGCTTCCGAGAAATGGTGGGACAATGTTTGGTGTGGGAACGAAGACAACAGCAGCAAAGCAAGAGTTAGAAGCATGACGAATATTATACACATGTACGTACTATATACCTCCGATCCGTCCAAAACAATAGAAATTTAACTTTTCTTATTTAAGCTATTCTAAATGTAACCAAATAACATATAGTTCCAAATATGAGTTATTATCATAAATACTTGTAGTTTTTTTAATAAATTTGGTCCGTTTTGAGATATGTTGACCCATGATTGCTAGAATTTTATATTCTTTTGGAACAGAGGTATACTCCCTGCATCCTAAATTATTAGTCATTCCAAAAATCTTATAGAGTCAAAGTATCTTAATTTTGACCAAGTTTATATAATAAGATAATAAATATTTACAATATCAACTAAATATCATTAGATTCTTCATCAACTATATTTTTATGATACATTTATTTAGTGTCACAAATCTTTATATTTCTCTCTATAATGTTGGTCAAACTTAAGATGATTTGACTCTCTAACATTATTGGAATGACTTACAATTTGAAATTGAGGGAATAGTATCTAGTATATGGTCGTTGAATGACTTTTGAGTTGCCTAGAAAATAGTAACCACATTTTTTTACCAGCAAGAAGCTAACTATTATGATAGTGAAATAATGTAGAAATTTTACTATCCCACGGGTAGTGCAATGATAGGAATTGTGAAAGATATATATGCTCGGACTCTATATCGTATTGGAACAGAAGCAAGTCATTTGTAGACTCATATGTGCTTGTTTTTTATGTAGATAGAATTATACAACTTCCAGAGCAGTTTTCAAATTGGACCTTGGGAAGATGAACTAGAGGCCGGAAGCTCAACATATAGTACTAACCTTTTTATTCATTTTTATACTGTACTAGCAGAAGTATGCACGTGCGTTACCACGGGTTCACATTCAATATAAATATGGTGATCTTATTGTCACTGGCCTCCATGATTATATAACGTCTACCGTGATAGTTATCTTACGTAAAATAACCATGGATTTCTATTTTAAATGTAATATTGATGAAAAATATCTATATATGTACAAACACACTTCTCTACCATGGACTCTGTTTTTTAGTTGGTAGTTCTATCTATTTATTGTTTTTCCTGAAACGGACTCTGCTGGAGATTTCTATTTTAGATGTAATATCTATGGAAGTGCAAGCATACTGCTCCACCATGGACTGTGTTTTTTGCTTGGTGTGTCTGCCTATTTGTTGTCTTTCCTGGCACAAACTCAGTTGGAGGAGCAGGACCATCTGAGTGAATGGGCCGGTAGTTAGGAAGGGTGGACGAAAAAAAAAGACCAAAAATTTTGCCGCTTTATTAATAGATATAGATAAGAATCATTTTATGCGACATAACCACTTGTATACAAGAATCTCATTTGTTC
Source organism: Eremochloa ophiuroides (assembly GCA_038502445.1). NCBI lineage: Eukaryota > Viridiplantae > Streptophyta > Magnoliopsida > Poales > Poaceae > Eremochloa > Eremochloa ophiuroides. Next base: position 16,652,390 of record JAHLJS010000003.1, on the reverse strand, counting down.
CCGCGCAGATTAAGAATCCGGAGCAGCAAGAGCTAGGTAGGTCAACCGACAACCGACTGCAAAAGTGCACCAAATTACTAAGGGCATATTTATTGGAACCCTCAGTCTTTCACTGCAGGAAACCCGTATTTTGCCGAGTGCTAGACGCTTTGTCCAGTGCCAAATATCGAGCACTCGACAAAATAAGGCACTTGGCAAAGACCTCTTTGCCGAGTGTCTGGCACTCAGCAAAGCCTGACACTTGGCAAAGATTTGCAGGGTGCTGACGGCAACCAGCGGCGTCATCTTTGCCGAGTGCCAACCGTTTGGCACTCGGCAAAGCAGTCACTTTGCCGAGTGCCAATCCTACGCATTCGGCAAAGTTTTTTTGTTTTTTTTTTGCACCAAATTTTTTTTTAACCTTCACTACAATAACACAAGCAACATGTTCAAATTTGAGATATTTTTATTGCCTTTTGACATATTTCTATAGTTTATTTTATTTTATTGAATTTTACCGAAAAATGTTAGTTTGAACTATAGGTGCATCAAATAATAAATTTCATTCATTCAAAAAATATTATCCTTATTTGTTAGTATAAATTTAGGCTAAATCCAGGAACTATCTCTAAATTTTGATGAACTTACATGGCAACATCGCCAACTAGCGTGCAAGTGCCTTTTTAATTATATAAAATACAAACGAATTCCAAAAATCATAAAACTTGTCGAGATATAATGATATCATATGCGTATGCCGTGGTAAAAATTTGAAAAAAATTCGAGCACGTTGCATGTACGATGTTCACAAACCAGCACATCTCCACATGAGATATCATGTGATAACGTGTGGAGAGGTCTGGGTTTTAGACATCTGACGTCGCAACTTGGTCCAAACGTTTCCAATTTTTTATCATAGCCTGAACATACGATAACATGGCACCTCGACAGGTTTCGTGATTTTTGGATTTCATTTGCATTTTATATAATTTTAAAACACTCCGACCACAAGCGGGTGGCTATGTTTGGTGTACAAGGCGCTCAAAATTTTTGGTGAGTTCCTAGATACGGTCTCAAAATACACTCTACACAATGAATACCATTTTTTGAATTGATATATTTTATTATTTTATGCAGCTGCAATTCAAATTTACTTTTCAGTAAAAAATGCAACTAAACGAAATAAATTCATGAAATATAGGAAAATATAATGAAAAAGTCTTAAATTCAAAATTGTGGTTGTATACAATATTATAAAACTGTAGAAAAAATTTGAAATTAAAATTCAAAAAAATAAATTTGCCAAGTATCACTTTATGGCACTCGGCAAAGCCCATGTTCTTTGCCGAGTGCTAGCGAAAGGCACTCGGTAAAGAGGTTTTTTTTAAAAAAAGAAAAAGAAAACCATAGGACCCGCGGCCCACTGCCCCCAACCCTAATCCCCAACCCGAGCCGCCCCCCCCCCTCCGGCCTTCCCGCCGCCGCCGCCGCCACCCCACCCCCGCCGGAGCACCGCCGCCCTCCCCTGCCGGAGCGCCGCGGCCCTAGCTGCCCCAGCCGCGACCGCCTCATCGGCCCGCCCGCGCCGAGCCAGACGCGCCCGCGCCGGCCACCCCGCCGCGCCCCCTCCGTCGGCCCGCCCGCGCCGAGCCAGACGCGCCCGCGCCGGCCACCCCGGCCGCGCCCCCTCCTTCGGCCCGCCCGCGCCCAGCCAGCCGCGCCAGCGCCGTCCCCGCGCCGGCCACCGCGGCCGCCCCGGCCCCGCCCACCCTGTCCACCACAGCTGGCCGCCGCGCCCTGGCCGCCAGAGCCAGCAGCCGCAGGTGCGCGCGGTTCCGGCAGAGCCAGATGGCGATGGAGATTCCGGCGCAGGTGCACCGCTACTGGCTGCCGATACTCCTATTCACCACCGGATTCCTCTTGCAGGTCCTCGTCCTGCCCCACCACTTCCCGTCTACCCACTACGACATGTGAGAGCCCCTCAGCCGTCTCCACTCCCACTTCGTGCTCTTTGATTCGGGTGCGTTCTGACTTCTGAGACTGGTGTTTTGGATTGGTCGTGCTGTGTGGTTTGCAGTGCTGGGAGTCAAGACGTTCACGCCGGTCGAGCGGGTTGTGGAGGCCTACAAGTCGCTCTCCAAGAACTGGTGAGTGCGATTGATGCGACTTACTGATAGCTTCTGATTGAATTGACTTACTGATAGTGCTTGTTTGTTTGTTTGTTTGAGGAAAATTAAGATACTGTGGATGATTACAGAATCTGAGTGAATCTCTTGTCGATGTTAACTCAGGCTATCTGAAACGAATCACCAACCAACTGTTGATATTATAAAGGTGAGATCAAAATCTAGAGCTCTCAGTCTACTAAACTTGGTCATTGGTATTGCATAGAATATAATGATTGCTTATTAAGAATTGCCTCTAAGTCCTAGGCTTGGCAGTGGCTTTCCTTAGCGGAATCACCATTCATGTATCTATGTAGCCATACACTTTTCAATGACACATCTTCTGTCATTCAACATCAAGAACCATTGAGATTATAAACTAGCTACTGTTCAGTCTTTTTCCCCTGTTTTTTTCCAACTGCTTGCTATTAGAATAAAATACGGAATTTTACAATTCAGGGAATTGCTATTCAGGAAATTGCAAGCCCAACTGCAGGTAGAGATAGCTTTGCTTTTTTTTTCTTGGTTATATTCAGAGCTGTGAGAATACTTGAGAGATTTTGCTTGGTTAGAAATCACACTGTGTATTCAGAGCTGTGAGAACTATGTAGAAGTTCTGGGCTTGCTATTCAGGGATTTGCCAAATCCTTTTCTTTAAAACCTGATCAGCAGCATATTATTGTTTTAGGAAATTCAACGAATTTGATGTTAGTTTTGTCTGTGTTTTCCGTCAAACCCATTCAATACATTCAGTGTTTCCCCCAAAATTTAGTGTTAGCTTTCAGCACTTGACGTTGTTAGGTCAGCACATCTTACTCTGAAATATTATAATTAGCTACTGAACACCAAAGAACTAGGATCCATGGATAGGAATTATTCTTTTATTTAGCTGTATAAATATATTTCTCCGTCCAATCACAAAAACCTGTCATTGGGTTGTTTGCATTTCGGTTTTAGCAACAAATGTTGCCTTTCCTGTTTAATGGTGATGCAGGGGATGCAAGTTGGATGGATATGTGATGATAGATGATGCAGCATGCTGCAGATGAGGCATGAATTCTGCTGTGAAAATAGGAGTGCAATATTGGGTTATTGACAGTTCAAAATCCATATAGATTTACATTCTGCCATGGTCATGCATGATTGAAAGGATCGCCCATCTCATCATTCAAAGTTTTGTACACTGTTTCTAGAATGTGTACTTTTAGACAAAAAACTTGAAGTACTAAAGTCCAAAAGATAGATCTCAATAAAAACTTGAAGTAGGATTGTGCTAATTCTATTTCTTATCCTAAAATCAATGTTTGAATATGTGATTTATCTATTAAATTGACTCATGCATTGCTTCATGTTTCGTGTGTCTTGACCTTTGATTCAAAAACAATTATCGAGTGAAAACAATTATCGGTGGTACAACGTGAGTTAATGTTCTAGTACTAGGACATGTTCCACTCTCTCCACCAGGCTGTCGACTACCAGCTCAGCCCCGTGTTATCAGCGGAGGTCCGATCTATGTCAGGTTAGTCAATTCATTCCCGCCTTGGTTCAAGCTTGATACTCCTTAGCATTGTCATGCCTATGCCAGGTGGCAGTGATTGCTTATTGATGAATTTGCAACGATGTCCCAAGGTGCTCTTCATCTAGGCGTCAGGAGGCTGCGGCAGAAGGGGGCCGCTGTTGCTGTTGGCGCGGTGCTAACCCGCGCGCAAGGGTGAGGCGTGGACAGCGTGGAATGCTGCGGCAGCCCGTGGCTAGGTGAAGCGTGGCCTGCGCAGCTAACAGAGAAGGCGGGGTGCGGCGCGCATGGCTGAGGTGTGGCGGCCAGCGATCGGTGGCGCTAGCTCATGCGCCACAGAGCGAGGAGATGCGATGCCTTGGCGTGAGGTCCGCTACTTGCTTAAAGATAAATTCAACATACTGACAACACAGTGCGACAACTGCATCATTGTAACCCCACTTTCCTCTTAAACTTCCCATCTGATGCAATTCAAGGCCCTGTGGAGGGTTCATATTCTTTATTTGATGTCATTGGACTGAATATCACCTTTTTCTTAGTGATACATGTTATTGTTTACTTACTGTTTTCTTAGCGATTCTGAATTCTGATATTTTTTTTTCATATTGTCTGTTCTTTGCTGAGTGCCAAGGCAGTGGCATTCGGCAAGGATTTTTTTTTAAAAAAAAGAATTTATTTGCCGAGTGCCTAGGCTCTGGCACTCGGCAAAGTTTTTTTAAAAAATAAATCATTTTCTTTGCCGAGTGCCGCACTCGGCAAAAAAAATTTTAAAAAAATTAAAAAAAATCTTTGCCGAATGCCTAGAAACTGTCAAAGTTGACGGCTGAATTTTCTTTGCCGAGTGCTGACGTGGCACTCGGCAAAGGCTTTGCCGAGTGCCCGATATTTGGCACTCGGCAAAGAAACCTTTGCCGACAGGTTCTTTGCCGAGTGCTCTTTGCCGAGTGCGGCACTCGGCAAATCCTTTGCCAAGTACAATAAGGTCTTTGCCGAGTGCCCCGAGCACTCGGCAAAGAACCCGAGTCCTGTAGTGTTTGTCAATTTTTTAGAATCTGGATTTTGGAAACTGGGTGGGATTCCAATAGCCTAGTTTTTTTACGTTATTTTTTTTTTTGCTAGATTCTTAAAAACTAAGAAGTTGTTAATACCCAACTTTTTCCAGTTTTGCTTGTGACCCACACATAAATAAAGTCAGATTATCAAAAACCGAGAGATCCAAACACTCATCAGTTTTTGCTCAGAATCTAGATTTCAGAAACTAGAGACAAAACTGGTTTTAAGAATCTAAAACTCATCCAAATGGGATCGGTTTTGGATTTTTAAAAACCAGTTTTTGCCTCTCGTTTCTAAAATCTGAATTCTGAAAAAAAAAATGGATGTTTGGATCCCTCAGGTTTTGAAGCACCTAACTTCATTTATTGCTCTCTAGGTCACAGGAATCTGGCAACGCTAGGTATCATTAACTTCCTAGTTTTTAAAAATCTGGCAAAACTGGCACAAGAAACAAGCTTGTCTAGATCCCACCAAGATTTTAAAATCCTTAGTTCTTAAAACTGATATAAGAAACTGGCCTTATTTGAGTCCCACTTATAGTTTTAAAAAGCCAGATTCTTAAAAACTGACAGAAACCGAAAAGATCCAAACAAAGTAAGAATCATGGTGCATTATTACCCCATATCCTGCATCCGCAACGAGTACTAAAGTGAAACGATGAATGGAGAGAATGAGAACAACATCCCTCAAGTCACCCACAAAACTTTTAGGGCCTCTTTGAACGTAGAATTGTAACAACTCAGGAATAGAATCTCCAACGTTGTCAGAAAAGGAATGTGAACTCTTTTTTTTTTTTTTGCGAACAGGGAAGGAATCGGAAGGTGTATGCTTAAATTTGACCATCTAGTCTAGTCTAGGTAGTGCAGCGTCGTCGTATTTTACTTCTGTCTCTCTTCGGCGTCGTTGTTAGGTTGGTGGTGTCTTGGTGTGAGTCAGTCAAGGCCCAATTGGCAATTGCAGCAACCTACTATAGTAAATGGGACGGTGTGATGTCTCTACCTGGGTGACTGTTTCGCCTGTTTGCCACGGTCACATGCGTACGCGCGTGCCACTACTGGCCAGGCCAAAAGCCGGCCGGCCCCGACCTGCCCGGCCGCGCACCAAACCCCAATACCCCATGGACTTGAGAGACGAAGACCAGCTTGGAAATTTCGTTCGGCACAACGCATAGAACTGGGCTAGATACCGAGGCGCTTAGGCTATCAAGGCTAGTGTCGCAGCACAGATGCCTCATCTCACTCTCACGTATAGGGGCACTATCAACGTGCGTGTACCGTGTTTCCCTTTCCTCCCTCTAGAGCACAAGTCTAAATTGCGATCTTAATTGCGAACATTAGGGCGGCACTCTACCGTCGTTACTCCAAACATACTGTAGTGCTCCGTCCGGTCTCCGGATTAGAATCTGTCAAAGCTAGTTACTAGTTTGAGCTAACAGAAATAGTCCAAATTAGTTGTAGTTGCCGAGCTAATAAGCTAGTAACAACTAGTTCAAGACTGACTAAAAAAAACAGCTCACATATTGTAACAACCCTAAAAATTTTCCACACAAAAATCCCAACCAACAAAAATTTTCCAAAATAAACTTACTTCTTGTGCATACATGTAGGAAGATATTATGGCAAGCAAGCATACATACCTTACAAACGGCTGCACCACATTTATAATGTGTTAAACATGTTACTCATGCTGCATATTTGGTTGTTATGCGATTTTGGCTTGATTTGATAATATAAATAACTTCATTATATATGTATGCAAGGTTGTGAGATATAAATTTGGAAGAGGATTTAAAAAGAAAGGATTTTGGTTAAGCCAGCATGTTGGCCCAGCCCGACCGGCCCCCTTTCTCTCTCGCGCGCGACCGAATCAGTCCAGCCCAAGTCGCGGCCCAGCTCCAAGCGCACGCGCGCTGCCTCGGCCGTTCACCCGCACGATCCGCTTGCTGCCGCTGACCAACCAGCCCCGCCTATCAGCCACACCACCCCTTTTTTCCCCTGTTCTTCTTCCCAAAGGCGACGGCTGGCAGGGTCACGCGAAACGCATGACCGCGGCCCTGCCTGTTTCCCCAGCTTGTCCCCTGCATGTTCCCCGTTGCCTAAATGACAAGGAGACCTCCCGAGCGCACCAGAAACCCTAGCACCAGCGCACCGATGGCCTCCACGTACCCCCTCCGTTGCTCATCACCGTTCGCCGCCGCACCATGACCTGACCGCCTATAAAAGGGGCTCGCCGCGAACCCTAGAAGCCATCCCACACCCCGCCGCCACGCTGTGGCTCCACAACACCAGCACCGCAAGAGGGACACGCGAGGTAGAGCGCCGCCGGAGGAAGGGAGCACCGCCGGAGCACTGCTGCCGCGGAGCGCGTCGGAGCCGGAGTCAGAGACGAAGCCGGTGCCACCGTCGCGTGGCACTGCGAACACTCGGCACAGCTATGACACCTCACTGCGTCGCTATCCTATCTTCTCTCGACACCACGGTGAGCCACCCGAGCTTCTCGTCCAACCCCGACCTTGCTCTCCGGCCATGGCGCTCGGCACCTAGAGCGCGTAGGCCAAGGGTCGTTTCCGACCCCGGAACACACCGCACACACGCACACGAGACGTAGCTCAGCCAAATGGACCGACCGAGCCGGAACATAGCGACGGGCACCGCTGTCGCGAACTGAGCTCTCGGAGTGGCATCGTCTCGTCGGCGTTCCCCTGCGTAGCAGCCAAGCCCCGCCGAAAAACCTGGATTAGGTGAACCACCGCTACGCCCCAGGACCTGATCACGCTCCAAGAGCGTCCCTAGCCCCCACAATCGCCGTATTTTCGTGCACCGCTAATCGCCGGAGCGCCGCTGTGTCGCGCGTGCATTCCGGGCAATTCTGGTCACAACCGAGTAAGTTAGCAAGTCGTGGAGCAACGCCATGACTCCCTCGGGATAACCATGTAGAAGGATGAGCCAATAGCGCCCCCGTCCGACCTACCCACGTGCACCGTGACCTCACCGGAGCGCCGCCGCGAGATATTACCATGAAGAAGGCCTTGCCGTGACTCTAGCTCGTCGCCGTTGGGTCGTGGACCATCGTGACCATACCAATTAGAAGAAACCACTCTCAATCGTGCCTGTTAGCATCAATAACCACCCTGCCGATGTCCGCCGCCGTTTGCAGTGGACTGCCACCGTGCCGTTCGCACGAACCACCCCGCCGGAGCCCTTATACCGAAATTGGAGCCACATAGCCGCACCCGAGAGAATGATGGAGCGATTCTGCTCAATTCGAGCATCTTCCCGAGGTGCAGATAGCATCTTCGCCGGAGCCGTATCGACGTCGGCCGCCGTGGCATGCCGATTGGCCGGCCAAGGTCGCAAAGCACCCCTTTTTAGCCAAAGATCGACCCGCAAGTCCTCTGACAAACTGTAGAGGCCCTAGCTGACTCATCCAAAGAGCCGCGTGCCGCTGCCGTGCTTCACCGCCGCCGACGAGCCGTTGGGAGCACACGTCGAACACCTGGCGGGGGCTGACGAGAGCACATGCGCCAGCTGGGTGCACGCTCTCCCACAGCACCACATCCGCAGACTTGGTCCACCGTGGACCATAGAGCGGAGAAGGGAAAATGAACCTGGTTCACCATGGGCCGAGCCACTGGTCTACCGAGACGTTACCATGCGACCACGGTGGACCATGCCTATGCGCGCGAGCCCTGCTGCAGACCAGTAGCCGCCACGTGGCGCATCCCAGAGGCAACACGTGTCACCAGAGTGACGTCATGATGACGTCATCCGACCCCCACAGAACAATGCAACGCTGACTCGGTCAACGCTGACGTCAGCAATGACGTCATGCTGACGTCAGCAGACCCACTGTCAGACACCCCGTTGACTTGGTCAATGTGAACAGTAACTAACCAGTCCTGTGCTGCCACGTGTCACCTCCGGGTAATTCAGCCCTTTTCTCTTTTTCAGAAAATGAGATAAACTTTGGAAATTCATAGCTTATTCATGTGATGTCCAAAAATTACGCACCATATATCAAAATTCTCAGAAAAATGAGATCTACAACCTGAGCCTATGTTTGAGTGCATTTGGATCTTCTATTTTGTTGGATTTTTCTGAATAATCTATAGGAGTCGCTAACGCGACCATTTCGTTTCCGTTTTCAGAGCCGGAGGAGAATCAGCCTAAAGTGGGAGACCACGAGTATCTCCATGAGCTGGGAGATGACTATGAAGGTGCCACGTCACACCATATCCATAGCTCCTATTACGCATTGCTAATGTCACATCAGCTATTGCTTTTGATCACATGATATAACAGCCTAGGGTGCATGTTAGAATTATTGTTTACCCTGCCTTGTTAAACACTCGCCCTGCTGTCTGCTGATAGGATAGATGTTGCTGTTCTATATTTGCTCTTCTACTACTTGCTACTTGATATGTTATATGGTGGAATTGGAAACGGTTTATATGAACCTGAACTAAACCACTGGGAGAGTGTGCTGCGTGTGTCTTGGGTGCGTGGTGAGGGTCAAGTCGATCAAGTGGGCCATACGACGAGCTGTGTAAGTGTAACAGAACCGGCTAAATCACCTGGCCCACCGGCACCTGTCATTGTCACTAACGACTTCTGACAGCCGGGCCCGTGTCCCAAATGATCTAGACAGGTCTGTCGGGCTACATTAGCGCCCTTTTCTCCGACAGGATCACCATTGCAGAATCATCACAGGATTACAACATTTCATAATAAAATACATCAGAGTAACAGTGCGGAAGATTACATGACATTTAGATTACAAACCGGTTGTTCAAATAGGATTCAAATATAGTTATTACAGGCCAGAGGACATAGCAGTATCAGTGGAATAGTTACACAATACTAGATAAGATAACTTGAACCCTGCCCACGGGTTCCACTTCACTCATCATCGCTGCCTTCCTCGACCACAGTCACACAGCAAGGGGCAAGACAGACCTCCGGCGGCGGTCCTCCTGCAACAGGGGTTAACAAACCCTGAGTACTTGGGGTACTCCGCAAGACTTACCCGACTAAAGGTGTAAGATGAGACTTAGGAATGTAAGGCTGTGGGTAAGGCTAGCAGAAGGTAAGGAGTTTGCAGAAAAGCAATCTATCCTGTTCCATATTTTATTTTGTCATTATTATAATCATATTTATAACTCCAATATTCAGACTCATGTATCATCATTCTTTCAATTACTTTATTCATTCAGAAAACACCTAGTTGAGAACCACTTTTCGGTGTAGAGTGTGAGGATCAAGTCTCCATAACCGAGGAGCACGTCGATTCGAATCCAGAAAGTACCCAGCTGGGGATTCTAACCACACTGCATATGCAGCACGCCGGCATACATATACCAACCCGTTGTCACGGCTTTGCTATCCCGAAACCGGTCCTGCGCCACCCGAGAGCACAGTACTCCACTCTTATCCAGGCACGCCGGCCACGTGGGTACAAGATACTCTCGCCATCTCTCCACTCCCAGTGCGTGGTTGTCGGTTCCAGCAATAGCGTCACCGAACTCTAGGCTTTCCGCATTGGTATGTGGCTAGGCTGTTCATCATGATCACAGCAGACCTACAACGAACGGTCCCTACTTCCTTCCTGCCGTCAATCCTGCATTGGGACTCTAACCCAAGTACAAGACTACTCGACAGTTTTTATTATCGTGCCTGTCGGGTGAGTGAGACATAGGGAACGCCGCCCCATGAGCTGGCCACCCAACGAAACACGTTTCCAAAGACATCGACCAGTTCCAAACTATTCCGAAAGCGACCTTGCATTGGGACTCCAACCCAAATACACATCGACCAGCGGATAACCAGTTCTTCACCAATTAAAGTATAAGTATAGTCATGGCACAGAAAATAGTTTTTCTTTTATGCAAAGCTAAGTTCATTAAGCATGACTAAGCATTTTTCAAAATTTTCGTTTAAATCAGGTTTCAGGGTATTTATTTGAGACAATGCATCTGGATAGGTAACAATCAACTCCTACCAACCTAATGCAGTAGATTAACTCGAATTATAAATATTTTGCAACAGAAGGGCTGAATGCACCGGGGCTTGCCTTGGATCGTGTACAGCGTCGGGTCGGGATCAGTCCCGCAGATATCGAATCCTTGGATGACTTCTGGAGTGGCCTCCTCAGTAGTAGTCTCGACCTGGACCCCCTCGGGAACGGACACTACACGTATGCAATGATGTATGCTTAGCGTGGCATGAGGGCAACAAATGAAATGCTTGAAAGTAAACCATTAATACCTTGAGTATAACTTTCCTTCACGGTAAAGTTGTAAACGATCTACGGAAGGTAAAAGTAATGTTGCCTACTTTTATTTTATTGACCTTTCTAACGGTCACAGAAAGCCGCTACACAGCTTTATGACTACTACCAAGCACTAAGTTCTCAAATTGCCAAGGATCACACAGCGAAAGATCCTTGGTCTTCATTCAACCCAAAAATTCACACAACAAACCTAAATTCATTTTTCTATTTACTTTATTAATCCCTAATTTCACATATATTTATTAATTGACCAAACTAACTTCAATTTGCAACCAAACTTTACCAACAGCTAGGTTTTATCCCCAAACAGAGCCACAATAAATTTCATGATTTTTGGATTTACAGAGAATTAATTAAAATTACACAAACTTGCATTTATTAATTACTTCACTGATTTATACAGCAGATTAAAGGCACTGGAACACCCTATATTATATTTTTAACAAATACTACATACTTCAGAGAGCATACACAATTATTCTCACATTTTTTCATTCAACAGATTTAATCATATGAAATAAATAAACTTCAGTACTATTCATATGAATATATAAATGAAAAGCATTTTGAAATTTACTGAAAAAAGAATAGACCAAACCAGCCCACTACGGCCCATGACCAAAGCGAGCCGGCCCACTCGGCCTGCCCGCACCCGGCGCCGGTGTTTTAGCAAAAGAGACCTTGGGAAAATCGGAAATCAACCCGCGGTCCGATCTATACTATTCACATGAGTCACGGGATTTGCACTTAACCCCCTGGAAAGACCTATCTTCTAACCCGAGGCCCCTGGCCTCTCCTCTGTTTTGACAGAGGCGAGAGCGCCGGCGGTCCGCCGCCCCTAGCTCGCCGACGGTGAGCCGAGGGACGAAACCGAGGGCACTGACGGACTCTACACTCCAAGGCGAGTCTACCAAGCTAAGACACGACGAGATTCGAGGCGCACAGCACCTGGAGACACGGACGCGGCGGCTCGGTGGCGGCGGCGAGCACGTCGCCGGCGAGCACAAGCCGGTAAAGAGAGGGGGAAAAGGTGCGCGAGCATCTAGGGCTCACCACGAAGCTGGCTGACGGGTCGGTGGAGACGGAGGTGGTTCAGAGAAGGCGACTTGGCGACGGCGGCGGATCCCAGCGGCTCGGCACAACGGCGAACACGCGTTCCGGCGAACCTAGGGAACCAGAGAGTACACCGACGCAAGCGTAAGGTTCAAGGGGTCACGGAGATCACGTTGCGCAACAACCCGAGGCCCAGAGCTTACCCAAACTAGCTCGAGACGACAGCGGAGCTCGCGGCGGCGCTCTGCCCGCCCGCGAAGAAGACACCGGCGTTCCGGTGGTTACGAAGCTCTACAGCTCCCACCGACGGACGCAGGCGATGCGCAAGGAAGCTAGCTAGCTGGCTGCAAGATGGAGAGGGTGGTGATGGACGGAGCGCGGCGTATTCGGCCGAGAACCGAGAGGGAGAGTGGCGACCGGCGGAAGAAAAAAAATGGCGTGGAGAGGGGTGGTCTTTGCCCTTTTGGAGGGGCAACGGGCGGGGACAGGCGCGGCACGACGCGGCGCACGCGTGCCCGTAGCCGCAATGGTCGCGGGGGCACGATCCCGGCCGGCACGGCTCGCCGCGCGCCCGCGCGCGACACGGCGGTTGCCGGTGCTGTTGACGAACAGGGCGAGGGGCGAAACACTGTAGCACTATTCCCTAGGGGCTGTCGGTTTTTGACCAAATTCGACTGATTTTGCATACAAACATGAAAAACTGTAAAAACAAAAGTTGTAGGGTTTGAAATTCTGAACAACTTTGCTTTTGGAACTAAATTCAAATTCGAAATATTTTTGAAACTACAGAAAAAGGGGTAAACTAGAGTTTTAAATTTCAAACCGTATTTTCAAAATTACTTTTAAATTTTCTCAACAACTTGAAAAATTGCCAAAATAAAAGTTGTCCTACTCAATGAGCTTTACAACTTCTATTTAGGAAGTTTTGCCAGATTCCAAATAATTTTTGAAATGACCATCCAAAACTAAGTTTTAAATCATTGTTTTGAAATAAATTTGAATTTCCACCACAGAACTTTGAAATCTCTAAAAATAAAAGTTGTTCCATTTTAAAAGATCTAAAACTTTTATTAAGGGACTATCTCAAAATTCCTTTTAAATTTTGAATTAGGTTTTGGTCCTAATAAAAGTAAATTTTTAAACCTTTATTTGGGAATTTAATTTTACAAACAAATACTAATTAAATTCAAATCACTCTAGGGACCTAATCACAATCATATGCAAATGATTAATTTAAATATGATGACATGGCAGATTAATTAAATCCGTAATACCCGGGGTATTACAGTAAGCAAGTCTTGCCGGGAAGCAACCTGGGCTTTCCCACGTGAGATACCTGTGGCGGGTAAATGGATATGAGGAGGTTCTGGGATGGATGGCCTGTGTGGTCTGAAGCCTCGCGAATGGAGGTGCTGTGATGGCACGGGGAGAGTATCCCCTGAGATGGAGAATGCCTGCTTAGTCAAACCTAGAACACTGACTAGTACTCAAAATCACGGGAATCTCTTACTACTCACTCGCTTTTGAAGGGACGGGAGACGGCTGGACTACTTGGTAGGGCGGTGCCACTACTGCTAGGTTGAAAGGTGATAAGGGTGGGCGGCGACGGATGCTGGAAGTTCCCGTGCCGTCCTAGTCCGACAGTACCACTGGTGGGCCCGGTACTGTCTCTCCCTATCTCAGCGTGACGGTGTAGGATCCAGAATGTTCCAGGGCTGAGAGGTAGGGTGGCATCGACCTAGGCAAGCAGGCACCCGGAATTCTGTCTAGATGCGTGCGCGACATCGATGATGGCTAATCTTGTGAGTAGTGAAACTTTTATAGAGTGTATGGTTGATCGATCGATACATAAGCCGGATCTCCGGCTATGGACCTTTTCTTTGATCTGCTTCACTAGATAGGGAGTGGTATATTCTTTTCTTCCTCTGGATGATGCTTTTCCGGCATTGTGCCCGTTGTGGTAGTGTGCCGCTGAGACAGGCCCGAGAGGGAGTTGGGCCTGTCGATTGAGTGCGAGGGGTGTGTGTATGTGAGATGTGGTGTTTGGGATGGGATTGATGGAGGAAAAATGAGATAAAACTTGACTATTATAATATTGACTACACTTGCATAAGAAACCCCAGCCTATAGGTCTGTTTGAACAGCCTTACATCCACTTACCACAAAGCAAATGCAATCATGAGGTGGGCTCCGTGGCCGGTACAAATCGTACCTATAAATTTGCTGTCAGGTGATGAGAATGAGTACGACTTCGATGGAGACGATTGGGAGGAGTAGGGTCACGTGCTACACTCGAGTTGGCCGTAAAGGATGAATCGCTTCCGCACCTTCAAAGCTTCTCCGAATGTTTGACTCCTGCCAGTGTGGCGATGAAATAATTTATGTAAAACTCTGTTATATAATCGTTGTATGGATCCTGATATCAACTGAGAATTTGGGTAATTTTATGTATTGTTCGACATAATCTATTTAATTACAAAGCACGCCTGTGGATTTCCCTTTAAGGAAATCGAGGTGGTTTCACATATTATAGTCATCATGTTTACATATACTCGATCGAGCTAATTTTTAGCTACCTAATAATAACTCTAATTGGAACTGGAGACCAGAAGGCCCAATACGCCCAATACCGCCCAACAACAACACCACGTTAATCATCACCCACGGCTATGGACCATACATCATAGGGACTCGGATTCGATGGGCGTACCTTGCGGCCATCCATCCACCTTCCAAATCACATCTGATGGCTGTCGCGATTTTGCAGCATATATTTCAGCCTTTCCCTTGGAAAAACAGGCGGGAGCGGCTGCTCACTTGAGCGCGCGCCGCGCTAGTCTCCCGCGTGCTGCGCCGCTCGCCGGCTGCCGCGCCAGACTCGCCCCCGCTGCGCCACCCATTGCATAGAGGAGTCGAACTGTCCTGCAACTTCTGACCAGAGGAGGCAAACAGTGCTGCGCCGGTAGCCTAGCAGCGCTGCATCGACGGTCCAACGGCAGGGCCATCCAACGGTGCTTCCCCGCCGACACTGTCGAGGAGCCCGAGCTGACCAACATCCTTCGCAGGGACGCCTTCAGAGTGCAATGGCAGAACTCTGTCGAGGAGCATTTTGTTCTTGTTGACATAATTTGACAAGGAAATTTTGGTTGATATTGCAAGGCAATGGCAGAACTTGAGAAGGGAACACCTCAAGTTGGTTTGAGGTTTCGAAATCCAGATGAGGCTTGGAAGTTTTGGATGGCATATGAGGGTCATACATGCTTTGATGTGAGAAAACGATATACAAATACAAGCAAATTTGATGGCAAGGTGACTTCATGCAGATTTGTGTGTGCCAACGAAGGTCGCCGAAGGAAAGTGGAATGAGAGCGTGTGACAAAGCGTTTTCGGGCTGAAACAAGAACTGACTAAATGTAGATCTGTTGTGGTCTAAATGCATATCTCAAAATGGCCTATATAGTTCCAGTAGAAGCATATGGTGGTGGTTTAGTAATAGCGCAACTTGCTGGGGAGCTAAATACGTGCTTGTTTACCAATATGTGCTTGTCTAATTGCTTCAGTGAAAATTGCTTCTTAAGTATGTTTTTGTCATCAGTGAAAATTTGGGGCTAAATATGTTCTTGTCATGAGTGAAAATTTGGGGCTAAACATATACTCATTGTATTACGGAATAAATATCTACTGTGCCTAAACATGCATGAAGCAGACATCATTAGGGACAAAAGCTTGCATTTTCATCTCAGTGCTCTCAAGTTCAAAGTAAGATCTCTTGATTGCATTATGTAGACCAGAAGAATCTGCCATATTCACAAGAGGTGATTTCTACACACAAAGCTAATTACAATAACATGGGTCATTCGATTCAGAAACCAATGGTAGCATCAGCATGCCTATCTAGTCCATCTCCTCTAAGGCAGAAAGGACCTCGAGGACGATGAGCCATGATGGCAGCATGCCTGCCCAGTCTATCTTCTCCATGGCAGTAAGGACCTCCAGGACGACAGAGTGCTACAGACTTCATCCACGGAGCGTCGGCGCGAGCTCCATCTTCATCAGGCTTCAGGTGAGGCGTGGGAGGGCTGCGGCGGGGCGCACGGGATGGGAGAGCTTACGGCCTCGTGCAAGTCTGGAGAGCTTCGGCGGCGCGGGAAGGGCGGCAGCGGTGCCCGGCGCGGGAAGGGAAGCAGTGATGCGCGGCACGCGGCGGGGGCAGCACTGCAGCAGCGTCGGAGGAGCGGCAGCGGTGGCGCGGCGCAGACCGTGAGGATCTAGGCAAGAGATTGATGTTTTTTTCCCAAGCCGATGGATTTAATTTGGATGGTAGATAGATGGCCGCAAGGTACGCCGTGACTTGCAAGTCACCGAATCCGAGTCCACATCATAGCTACCCCAAATCTTATCTCCTTTCTGTCCTCGATGGCGAGGAAATCATAGAGGTCACATTCGAAGCAGCGGGACTAGGCATGGGCATTCGGTTAATCAAAACCGATCGGTTTGATTCTTTAGTTTTTTTTTTTTAGAAAATTTGGTTCCATCAGAACTAGGGATCGATAGGTTCTATGCAAAAATAGAAAACGGTGAAATCTGGTTTTGGTTACTTGGATTCGGTTAAGGTTGTAACCGAAGTAACCAGTTTACAGGTTCACCAAGCTAAGAGAAAAAGGAAAGAAAAAAATGAGTCATTGTTTTGCGCCTTGCCATGCGTGCTACTATGGGGTCCGACCATCATCGTGACCGCTCCCCTGGTTGGGTCTACCGGACGATGGGAGGGGTCGCGTCTACACCGCTGGTGAGGCTAGCCGGCGCTCTCCTACTTCCATCCAGTGCCGAAGGGGAGGTGCCATGATGCCATTGCGCTCTCCTGATGGAGTCGCTGCTGCCCCCTCCTATAGGCCCTGCTAAGACAAGTCAGTCAAAGAGGAAGGGACATGTTGAGAAGGGATGGGCCATGCCCACGCACACGGGTGTAGTCAGTAGATGGGTCTTGAGCAAGAAAAAGGATGGGTGCAGCTGGATTTTAGGCTTTTAGGTCCTGTTTGGAATGCAGGTTTTTTTTCCTGTTCCTGTACTTTTTCCTGTGAAAATAAACTAATTCCTGTGAAATTTCTGCGCAATTTCTACGAAATTCCTACGTTCCAAACAGGCCCTTAGGGTTCGAGGAGTAAGAATAAACAAATATATATTTATACCAACAACTAGTGGGCTGTGCTACAATTTTTTACCGGGTCTTTGTGTATTATTCGGTTTCTTTGGTTATTTCAGTTCCCGAGCTCAGATCCAAATTAATGGTACAAACTTCGGTTCCTAGAAAGTGGAAACCGAATAGGATCCAAAGTTTCCATTTCTGTTACAATTATTTTGGTTCGGTTCTCCGTTATTTTGCTTAGGCAAGACGACGTGGCCGTGACCACTGGCTAACAACGTAGCGGTGACCTGCGCAGAGCCCAACGGGACCTAAAGATGTAGCAACTAGCAACACCCATGCGAGCTGAGTCCGCGTAAGTGACGGGAGCAGGAAAGCAGCGTCCGTGCGAGCGGCGAGCCCCTCTCGATCGAAGCCAGCTGCCAGCAATGCAGCTGCCGTGCGTGCGAGCGGACGAGGATGGGGTTGTACGAGCGACGAGCAGCATCCTCTCCATCTATCTTTTGTTCTTCTTTTCTGCACCATGGTTGCTACAACGCCTAAGGAGATCATCCTCGTGTCCTCTTCTATAGGATGCGCTAGGACTGGTTCTGAGTATTTTTATAGAATGAAGCTAAAATTTTGGATCTTTTTATATGATGAAACATAATGGAATGTTACTAATAAGCAATTATCTGAATAAAAAAATAGTAGATGTTCACCTGGCTGAAAAAGAACTGGTTGATTTTGGCTGATACCAGGGATGCAGCTAGCGGTGGAGATAGGAGAAGGCTCTAGTCCCCTTACCGCCGAAGAACCAATGGAACCCCAATGGTTTTTCTATAAAATTTGTAGTATTTTTTAAGGGTAGGAGGAGCTGAAAACGTGATTTGGAGGTATTTTTAAAGGGTAGCAGGGATTAAAAACGCGATCTAGAAGTTGAAGAAGACAATCATTGCGTCTTGTGTTCAATTTAGGCTTAAATTAAATTTAAGTTGATCTAACTATGTGTTTAGTCCAGCCCTTCTAAATATTTTTCTGGCATCGTCACTGGCTGATATTAATTTGTTGTAAGCGAAAAATATTATTTCATGGCTAAAAACAAGTGCCGATAAATACAAATGAACACGTTCATCGGAACAAAATTGTATAACATTAAATTACCTCAAAAACTTCGCTAACATTCTTCAATGCAAAGTCATCTATGGTAGAAGCAATATCAATCTAATCCAACAATTGCTTCTCAAGCATAATGTTCCCATGCATGTAGATCTCTTGAAGTGCTTGTATTACTCTTCTCGAATTTACGAAGAAGCACTTTTTGTGATTGTATCAAATCATCTATTCACTTTTATTTCTTTTGTTACTGCCAAAAGCATATATATACTAGTAGAGAACAAACTTTTGATCCAGTAAGATTCAGCACATAAGTCTCGGTAAGAGTTGGAACCGGGTCTAATATAGACATTAGTCCCGGTTCCAACTTTTATGAGGTATCGGAGGACCTTTAATTCAGATTAGTAACACCAATAGGGATTAATGGGTCAATATTAATCCTAGGTTCATGTTACTCCCAGTTGGTAACACTAACCCGGACTAAAGAGTCATCCACGAGTTAGTTCCTATCTAAGGTCGTATGTGTTGTGTAGGTGGGGTGGTAAGTTACGCGCGAGACTATGCATGAGGCTTTGGGTTCGAATCTCACGGGACATAGTGGTGGTGGGATTAGTATCGAGATTTGGTGTCTGGCGTGTGGAAGTCGAGAAGTAGGACGTTGGAAACGAGATTTGGCGTCTATCCTGTGGAAATCGAGAAGTAGGACGATGGAAACGGACATACGGTGCCAATTCACGTCTTCTTTTTAGCTATTAAACAGTGTTTTTCTTTCACAATAAATTAATATCAGTCGAAATTAACGTGTTTTTTTCAGACAAGCCATGACTCCAACTTCAGTGAAACCAACCTCCGAACTGAAGAAACCACATTGATCGGTTGTTGTCACTCCTCGAATTGAAATTTGTTTGTCCGAACGAACCAAACCGAAATATCGATTTAAACCGATTTAACTCTTATCTGTTTTGACCCCTTTTTTCTAAGTTAGATTTTAACTCGGAGATGTTCGACAGTTTATGAAAAATCCAGCAGCATCTAAAATATCAAATTATTTTCAGTTACTTTTTCTTAACATATATTTTGATTGCACTATTATTAACTTATAAACATGACTTTAGAAAACTTATTAACTGAATTTATAGAAATTTGATTTAGCATCAAAATAAACTAATAACTACGTATAATTTAGAACATAGAATATACTGTTTTTGAAAACGATATTTTTATCAAAGGTGGAGTTTTTGTGGTTGGCGGGCTGGGCGATCAGCATTTCTGAACAAGGGCAGTTCATCGGCATGGACCATACTCCTACTAGGGCCAGCATTTTTTCAAAATAGTTTCATGAACAATTTTTTATGTGAAGCTAAACTGTTTTAAAAATATTTTTTAAAGCTTTATATCAACTCATCTCTTTATAAGAGAAGAGAAAAAAATAGTTTCGTCCAGCTATTTTTAAAAAGAGTGTTTAGAAAAAAGAAAAAAGAAACACCAAACAGGCCCTATAGGTGCTACTGGCCTGTCGCACACTCGCACTCGCACACCTAGCGCAGGAGACACAAAGCGTATTCCATTCAGGCAGCTCGCGGCCCAGGCCGACGTCGATGCCATCGCCGCCGGGCCATCCCAATTCCAGTTCCGGCCGTCCTCCGCCCGCCGCGACACGCACAGGTCTGGCGATCCGCCAACGACTGAAGTGGAGCTGCGGGAGACGGGGAGAGACTGACGGTCGGGGTCGGGGTCGGGGGACAGACATTCTCAACCGAATCCGATTCCCTGGTGGCGAATGGAGTGGGACGACGAGTGGGTGGCCGCCGACAAGCTGCAGCACGCCGTGGCCTGCCTCCTCATCGCGCTGCTCGGCGCCGCGCTGGCCGGCCGCAGCGCCCGCCCGGGCCTCCGCCGCCGCGCCGCGGCCTTCGGCTCCGCGGCCTCGCTGGCGGCCGGCGCCGCCAAGGAGGCCGCGGACGAGGCCGGGCTCCTGGGCTCCGCCGGCGCCTCGCCCAAGGACGCCGCGGCCGACCTCCTGGGCGTCGCGGCCGCCGCGCTCGCGCTCGCCCTGCTCCGCCGCCGGCGCCGCGAGAGGAAGGCGCGACAGGACGAGGACGCCCGCGACCGCGACGGCGTTGTCTCCATCTCCATGGTTTGAGTGCGGCGGCGAGGTCTGCGAGACTGCGACGGCAATTGTTTCGATCTGTGTTTTTTAGAACAAGGGGAATTTCAGGGAATGAAAAAGGTCCCGCAGCCACTGCAATTGCTTCGATACATGATTGATGCAACAGAATTTCATGACTCTCTCTCTCCCCTTGCTCCTTGATTTGCTCAATCTGTTTACTGGAGTACACGTAAATACTTAAAGTTAGAAATACGGAGTAGCTTATAGAGGTGACTTATGAGGCAAAAATATTTTTGAGTGGGTTGAGTCTTGAGTGGGACAGTACTGTCTCCACATCCCCCGCCCCCTTCGGAACTCCTTCTATGTGCAATGTTCAAAATGTCAAACAATGTTTAACGGGGATCTAAAAAAGCTAAGACCGAAATATTGCCACTAAACCAAATAAAGACCCCCAAAAAAATTGTCCTAAAATATATAATTTAAGTAGATTTTTTATAGAGAGAATATATGTAATATCTAACTACATGTCAAACACACAAGAAAATGTCAAAATAGCCAAATAATTCCACAATACCGCCATAAGTCCATAAATTAAAGTCCAAAACTATGTCCACAATAGATTAACAACAAAGTCCAAGTGACTGGACCTTAACTCGCTAAACGCTATATAAGTTAGCGGCACTAATCACAGTTATAGCAGTGTTAGCTGTGATAACATCAAAATATGCTTGTGGTATCATGTTGAAACTTTTATATCATCACTATAATCTTTGCTATTTTGGACATTGAAGCTATCTCTAAGCATATATATTATCTCATACTCCCTCCATCCTAGGTGATTTTCAGAAATAATACTTTCAGACATGATTAGGAGCTTGACAGAATTCTCTAAATTTTGATTAAATTAACGGCACCACCAGCGCCCGGACGTCCGGCGCGTAGGTCGCGTCCGGACGCACGCACACAGGCCAACCGGTCCCCACCCACGTACGACACTCGCAGAGGCCAAACCAGCAATTAAAAAAAAACAGCCCTCACCCGCGACGCGTGCAGGCCAACCTGCCTCCACTTGTGTACGCACACATGCATGTACGGTATTTTTTCATGTTTTTCTAAGTTTAAAAGCTATAATTCCTAAATCAAACATCATAATTAAAATCTAATTGCACGATCATATTTCTTACAATAAATTCTTCAAAATAAGACTCCACATGAATATATTTTGATAAAAAATTCTAACATATACAATATCCTCATATAAGATACTTCTCTGGATACGTATTTTTCCACATGTATGTTTCACCCCCCCTATGAAGCAAAGAATGAGGTAAGGAAGATGAACACGTGGGCGAAGGGACGATGACAGTTGTTGGGAAGATGCAAGGACGCACTGGCTGGGGCGGAGAATGGTCGCCGCTAGTGACGGACCTTCCAATCCGACCGATAGGCATAAAACATGCGTCTAAAACACTCGGTAACATCAGATCTAATTTTGATTTCAGATGCAACACTTGCAACATGTACATGAAACTAGTGAAACACTCGAAACATGTTTATGAAACATGTGAAAAAAAAACACATGAAAAACACTTGAAAATTATTTTATAAACATACGCAACATTCAGATACAACAATTGCAACAATACATGTGAAACATATGAAACATGGTTAATAATAGTTATTGCTTATTTTTACCCATCAACTAAACATGAATTAAGGGCATAAAATAATCTACAACATAGTTATAGGGTTTGATTCTAACAAATTCCACGAGTCTGGTGTTTTCACTTATTTTGCAGGGTATGAAGGGATATTTAATTTTTCACCAAATAAAAATATCTCAAATAAGGAATTAGAGTTTACCATTGCATAGAGCTCGTCGAGACGATCGAAACGGACCTATGATTTGCTATTTTTTAGAGTCCAGAATAAAGAGATATGCATTTTACGAACACTGAAAGATTCTAAAACCTGAGCTGCGGGATTAATTAAAGACTGTGGAATTAATTAGGCCTAAATCAGAATTTAGCCCATTAAGACCTATGTGCACTTGGTGGAAAGGTGTAGTACCACATCCCTTACTCAAGGTGGAGGAGGGAGGCCGCCCCCTATATAAGAAGACCAGGACCCCCAGGCGCCAAGAGCATGATGGAGAAGATAGGTGTCCCTCGAATGGATAACTTCTCAACTCTAGAGAATTAGGGTTAGACTTTCCAATATAGTAGATTAGTTTTAGTTGAGAGTTAGAGAGAGCGAAGCTGCGCTTCGGTTCTAGAGAAGTCTTCAGGGGTCTCGTATATTTTTGTATCTTATCTTTGTAAGACTTATGCTTTAATATTTATTTATCTTCTTCATTTACTTTTATGCCATTTATATATCTGGTTAGTATAGTTGTTACATCTAGACATGGGATCTCTGCTCATATTGAGTGCTCTAGTTATTGCGCATGACTAGAGTAGTAATCGATAGTGTAGACGTGGTGTCTAGTGTTTACCTGAGTTTGCGCCCAACGGTTAGTTGTGGTAACCATAGAGGTGACACCTCTGTCGGTCTTCGTATTCCACCACGTCGGAGTTGGTGTTTCGTAGAGCTTTTTGGCAGCCTTCTCCCGATTACCCCTTCCCAGTCTATTCGAGAATCGGAAAGGTATTGTTACTCCAAAGTGCTATTGTGTGATTGCTTCACCTAACTATTTTTCAGTTATCTTAAAACCCCAAGTAATAGAGAAGTAATTAGGAACCTTGAATTCTCCCGCTGTCCACTCAAATTAGCTAGACTACTTATTTATCATTTAAGTGATTACTATGCATAACTCCTATCATTTATCACTTATCCTTACTATAGTCTAGTTGGTGTATCAAGTTAGTAGACGCATGATGGTAGCTATCAGATTCTTTAACCATTGCTTCCCTGTGGTAAAATATAAATAACGATATTTTGAAATACTCTCGGGTAAAAACTACAATGGTATTCTATGCGCTTACGGAATCTTTCATATTCTATTTACACTTAATAAATGCCAACAAATATCCGGATAAACACTTGTAAACATTCATTTTAAAAAACAAAATGAAACATTAGAAACATACCATTGAAACGTACGTCAAAAAAGATAAAACATTTTAATGGGGTGTTTAGTTGGTGAAAAGGCGGTGAAAAGTGTACTGTAGCACTTTCGTTTGTATTTGACAACTTTTATCCAATCATGTCACAAGTAGATTCAAAAGATTCATCTCGACATAATCAGGCAAAAAGTACAAACATGCAACAGCTGTTACTTCATTTAGTGCTCCATACAAGCGGAAAGTACAATTGATGTGATGAGGAATAGTGCCAAATTTTGGCAACTAAACAGAGCCTAAATAACACTTGCAATATGCACCTGAAACCATTGTAACATATGTAACATCCATGATCTACTTATACGACATAGATACAAAGAATTAAAAATATATAAACATTTTAAAATAAAAAGATAAGAAAAATGAAAATAAAAATTTAAAATAATGAAAAAGAAAAGAAAAAACAAAAACAAAAACAAAACAAAAACAAAAAAAGCCGCGCTAGGCTAGCGGCACGCGGCGCGGGGGCGCGCGCACGAGGCGAAGCTTTGCTGCACGAGCAGCACGCTGCACGGGCCAGGCGAGCATCATCAGCGCCAGGGTAGGGACGCGCGCGTTGCGTCCGGCGCGGCCGGACGACCGTGAAGTAGCATTTCCGTTAAACTAATAATATACAAAAGTATCAATATTATATGTATCTATATCTATACCTATACCTACCTAATAATACTAAAGAGCTAAAGTTTCTCCACTAAATTTTTCGTCTTGTCTTCCTTAACTATTCATGTAATGGATATGTCTCCTATCTAATATTTATAGGATACGAGTCTATAATCCAAAATAGATACAACTCTAAACATATAGGAAATAAATTCATGATCTAAAATACGATACAACTGTAGAGACTCTCAGATCGCTTGTTCATTCGGAGTCAAACTCGGCTGATTCAAATCAGAGGTGTTTTCTTTTTCTTTATTCAACTCTGTTTGACTGCGGTCGACCAACACAATTTAAAGAGGCAAAGTTTGGATTTTTGTCTGGTCTGCCGACAATACACGTCGCATCCGCATGCGCATCTGTTTTCTTCTATCCTAAGGACTCGGTCGCAAAGCAAAGGAAAGAAGCCAGCCTCGTCCGCTTTTTTCATCTGGTATTTTTGGTCGGCACCAAGAAAGTCCTAACCTATCACGTTTGATGATGGACTCCCGTATGAAATCTGATAGGACACGAGTAAGTTATCTTCACAAACAGAAAGTCTACTCCGCCACCTTGGTATTGTGCTATATATACGTACACATAAAAAAATTTTGAGAACAAAAAAATAGATCTCTATAACTAAAAAGCCAGGGATGCAATCGTCCCGACAGACTCACGCGCGCGCTCCCATGCGACAAAAAAAACCCGGTGCTCGCTGACAGTCCGCCCGGCGGTTCCCCACGCGCACTCGCTCGCAGGGCATCGGTCTCCTCCAATCACGCTCTTCAAATGGAGAGATTGCGTCCTCCAATCATGCCACCGTGCCCCTCGCCGATCGCGCCGTGATCCCCTCCCTTGCCCACGCTGACAGCTCCTTGGCTCCCTCACATGCGTCCCCGGCGATTTGCTCGCTACCCTGGGATGCCGCTGCCAACGCTCCTCACTGAGTAGGTCGCCGTGCCGGTTTGCGGTTCGAGACTCCCAGCTCAAGCGCCGCCCGCCACCGCCCGCCGCCGCTCGAGTCAGCCGCGCCCGTTCTTCTTCGCGGAATCATCATCGCCCAGATCTCCATTATCACTGGGCTAGCGTGAAGGTTGTCCGCCAGGAATTCCTGGAGGACTGCCGCCGTGACGGGCGGCATCGCATTGGTGAGCATCTTCTTGTGCCGGAAATCGTTCTCGCCTCTTGTCCGTGCTAGCAACACCTTCCTGGCCTGTTTAAGGCAACACCATCGCTCTTTACTGCTCTCGCGTGCATGCTAGCAACACCCTCGGCATGTGGCTACGAGTGCCTGCATACGCACTAGAGTTCGTCAGTTCTTAATTTGTGCATGTTTAGGGCTATGTATACCTCACTGGATCTAGCTGTGCACCTATGGTACCCTGACGCACCCCAGGTGCTTGATGAATTGGATACATGCTTCGTTTAGTTTAGTTTTTTGTTGGCGTGAAATTTCTGACCGCAAACAATCTATTTCTAAAGCAGTAATCGTAGTAGCAGTGATGAATTTGATCTCTTTTTTACGCACCCCAGGTCCATCTCCGCCTTCTCTTCCTCAACGCTTCGGGAGGTGAACGGAGATTGTCCGTAGATCCAGTCCTCGAAAAAAACGTGAGGTCGAGCCACCGCCACCGCTGCCGCCGCCGCCGGAACTGTCGCCTGCCTACCACCACCGCATCAACGCTGCCTCGACGCCCAACGCGGCCTCCACGAATCCAGACGCTCCCGCTGCTGCCGCCGCCATACGGGAACCACTCGACGGCCACGAGCGCACAACAGGTATGGACGTATGGCGCCTGTTATCTTCTGATGTGATCTAGACCAGTTATCTTCTTCTCAGGAGCAACTGCAATTTCTTTCCTTCACTGGGTGATAGATAATCATGCTCGTGTTAACAGTTAGAAATTCCTCTACACGCCGCAACTACAAATTCTCCTAGATGTTTGCAGTAAGCTGAACTTTGTACGGATATTTTTTCCCCCTCTCTACTGTAATGAAAAGGCAGATCACCTGCCACTACCCTTTCCCTCAAAAAAGTTTGTGTATGTGGTCATATTGGCAAGGTAATAAAATACAAATTATGCCGAATATGTTTAGCTGAACCAATTAAAGTTATTCTTCTTGCCTTGATGTAGTCTGTATATGCAACACCACACAAACAAACATATTTCAGAGTAATATTAATATTAGATACAATCAAGAAATCATAATTGAATATTTAAGAGGCATATTATATCACCAAGTACCTACAGAGCAGACGACACTAAGTCAGAGAAGGTAGTATGTAGTAACCTAGCGATGACCATGCTATAGTCAGTATTATCAACTGAAAGGTAGAAGCCACTCAACAAAAACAATGAGAATTGGAGAAGGTCATGGTTTTGAAGACCTGTTATCTATATTTTTTTCTAAATTCTTAGCTTGATCTGTTTAGTTAATAAAAATGCTGCTATCATGTTTTGTTTCTCATGTATTTTGTCAAATTTGATACCTGCTGCTATGCTGCTGCTTTTTTTTAGATTGAAAGCACTTGGGTGGTCAAATGCTTCTGGTTTTGGTTGCTGCATGCTGACTCTGAATGTTTAGCTGAACTGGACGTGGATCCTTCATTTTCAGAGACAATAGTCCCGGCAGTTATAGGATTCCTGAATATATGGCATATGTCTGAATGCACCACCTTGATTGCCATCTTTTTTGTCACCCCTTGATACCTTACTAAACTGAATAGAGATGCGGAGAGGCAAATTTCATTATCCATAACCTGCAGCTGAGTTGAATCAGGTATCCCGTGATAGATGCACTCATTTACTCATGTACATATACTTTTAGGAAATCCACAATATCCAAGTGGAGAAGGATAAGCACCAGCCTCATTGATCGAATTATGAACTGCTGCGTTAATTTCATTTGTAGTAATGGATGGCTAGGATGAGATTGAAACAAATACTGCATTGTTAAACATATGAATTGAGTCATCTGCAAATGAATATGCCTACCTTAATTAAAGTCCCAGCAACGGGAATGCCATGGGCAGCAAGTTTGCAGGCAGCTCTCATTCCATGTAATCCCTTCAGCATCGTGTAATTGGCCCTTGCATAGTTCTGATAATCCTTTTGATCCAACATAAAATGATCTTGGAATGTGCCCTCATACAGGAAGTTGTGGGGAGACCTTTCCACGCCTCAAAGGTGGCCTTCTCTTTGTTTTTACTGAAGTTTGTTCTTGTGACCTTCAAATGTGGAAGTGTATTGGTCTGTTAGCATAATCATTAAATGTCGAAGTAGGGATGCATCAGGGTGAAAGAAAAATGTTTTTCTCCCAATTTCTCAGTTAAATACTTTTAGTTGTTAACATATGTTGCTATGAGTATATATAGACTTTATTTGCTGGGGCTAACCTATATAGTTCTCGTAATTTGTTTTGCAGGCAGTCTTTTCTAAATAGGTCCGATGGAAAATAATGGAGACCGCACTCCATTAGGAGACTTGACAAACACTACTAATAGAAGTAATACACATGTACATGAATGTTTTTGGACAATAAAAAACGTTGATATGCATTCTTCCACTTGACACTCTATGGCCCCATATTTTTTTTATCCAGGTAGGAATAGTGCATTCGATTCACAGGCACAAGTAAAAATTGATGATGCTACAGAACGAAAAAGGTTAAGGGAAAGAGCATGGTACGCAGCGATGACTCAAGAACAAAGGAATGAAAGGAATAGGAAGCAACGTGAAAATAGGCTTAAAAAAGGCTAAAAGTATGCTCAATGATGAACCAAGAGGTGACAACATATATATATATATATATATATATATATATATATATATATATATATATATATATATATATATATATATATATATATATATATATATATAGCATGTGTATTATCTTATTCTTATTTATGTTGTGTAATAACTATCTTGTAGATGTTGAAGTTGCATTAGACAAGGAAAACACACATAACAGTGATAACAATGATTGGTTGCATAGAAACGATTTGTACCAACCCATGCAGATTGATAAAGAGACCCTAGGTGCAATTTTATTGTTATGAAGTTTTTCCATATTATACTGTTATTGCACAATATATATATGTTATAAAAGAGAAGAGTAAGAAAGATGTCATTGCCGATATATCCTAAAATAAGTGTTGTTATGCAGCTGAATGCTCAATTGGAGTTGTAACTGATTCTGCCAACACTATGAACCACACTAGGAACAATAAGTCAAAAAACTCATGCCATAGGGGGCGCTATGCAAGTATGACACCAGATGAGAGGGAAGCAAAGCGTGAGCGCCAAAGGAAATACAATATTGAACCCAAACGTAAGGAGGCATTGAAACTGTCTAATAAACGATTTCGAGAGAAGCGGAAGAACACCCTAAACAATGAGTCAATTACCATAGAGAATCCACTGTATAGTCCTGAGATTGTGTGGCCCACTGCACAAGCAACTGAGTCAGGATCCACGACGAACCCCAGTGATTGGGTTATCCCAGAGTTCAATGCAACACCTCTTTATATTTCTCCAGCTGATCAAGAGGCAGATGAAGACGGATGCGATGATATACTGCCTGGCCATATGACACGCAAACGTAGTGTTCCAGTTGGGCAAACACATGCATTGCTAAACCGTCGTAACACGTTGTTTGAAAACAGAATTGGTATGAACACGAGAGCGGCTACTGAGGACAGTGAATGCATGTCTGGGGATCGGGTAGATGCCAACACGCCACTACCATAATCAACTGTGGTCCACAATGGTAAATACCGATGCTTGATTACCCTATTTAATTAACCTAATTACCACGTCATACCTAGCTCAAACATGCCTTTTATGTGTTTGACAGAAAGCGTTGGACTGAGCACTCAGTCTGCACCATCGACACAAACTCAACCACAATTTGATGACACTGGTGATTTACACTATTTAAAACATTCAATAGATTATGTGATTATCTTTGTTGTTTACCAATAATTATACTAACGCATCCATGATGGCCATAGATGATGACGAGGGAGATATATTTGAAGATGACGAGGAAGAGGACGAGGGATACTTATTTGTTGGACAAGGTATTTGTACTAGATAATGAATAGCTTTCTAAGCACCCACCTACTTTTCTAATCTTTATTTCTTGTTTGAATATATTTTCGTCAGATGACGACGTCCAAAGTGAAGCTCCTGAGGAAGATACAGCTCCGTACCCTGAGGTACCTGACCCGTATGAAAAGGTGTATAGCAACATACCTACAGAGACACACATGCTCACACCTGTCCCAAATTGCCGCCATTACAGCGCAAAGAGGTTTCCAAAAGAACCACCAGGGTTCTGCTGCCGCAACGGAAAGGTCGAGCTGAGTGCACCAGTCATGCTAGACGAGCTCATGAGGCTTTGGACGAGTGCCGATGCAGATGCTAGGCACTTCCGTAATAATATTAGGTTCTTCAATGGCCACTTCTCTTTCACTTACCTCTACTGCCGCCTCGACAACGCTACTGCTAGCGCAAAAGGCAGCGGCATATATACCTTTCGTGCGCATGGCATGATCTATCACAACATAAGGTCATTTGGGAGGGAAGATGGTAAGGTGCCCAGACATCTTGAGCTCTACTTCTATGATGACGACCCGAGCCTTGAGCATCGGTACCGAAGGTGTCGTGAAGAGCAATACCAAAAAGACAAAGAAGTAATAGAGAAATTGGTGGACATCCTTCGTGACAACCCGTACTCAGAACATTTGAGGAGTATGGGGCACACTGGACAATTCGAGGACTATAGACTCACACTTAACTTTGATCAACGATTGGACCAGAGGACGTACAACACACCGTTAACTTCGGAGGTGGTTGCTGTTTGGATCGAGGGTAGTGAACTCCTTGGCCAGTTTCAGGATAGTGTTGTCCTTCATGGGAAAGATAGGAGCAGGCATGGCATCTGATCGTACCATGGATGCTATGATGCTCTTTCATACCCTCTATTCTTTCCTAGGGGTGAGCTTGGATGGCATATGGATATCCCAAAGAAAGGTGTTACTATGGAGGAAGTCAACACGGCTCGTGCCCTGCGTAAGGCTCGTAGTGGTACAGAAGAAGACCCAGGTTTGTTAATCTTATTATACTTTCCATGTATACCAACCTACTATCATATAAACACCTCTAATACATAGATATTTCTTGTAGACTGTCCGGGAAATAAATGTGTTTCCGTGCGTGACTACTACTGCTACAAGTTCCAGATGCGGCCAGGAATTTTTAATCCCATCCTTCATGGCAAGCGTCTTTTCCAACAGTTTGCGGTTAACACATATATCAAAATTGAGAGTTCTTGCTTAGATTACATACGCAATAATCAAACAGAGATTAGGGCCGACCTCTATCAAGGATTGGTCGATAGCCTGCATGCTGGTGAGGATAGATCAGAAGCTATTGGAAAGAGAACGGTGATGCCGACTTCATTTATTGGAGGCCCGAGGGACATGAAGCGTAGGTACATGGATGCCATGGCACTGGTGCGGAGGTTTGGTAAACCAGACATCTTTCTCACTATGACATGTAATCCAAACTGGGATAAGATCACGCGTGAGTTGTACCCTGGACAAACACCGCAAGATCGTCCAGATCTTGTTGACCGGGTCGTTAGGTCAAACCTGATGGAGCTCAAGGACAGGCTGCTAAAGAAGGATATCCTCGGAAAGGTTCGCGCACACGTGTATGTTGTGGAGTTCCAGAAGAGGGGTCTACCGCACGCACATTTTTTGCTGATCATGGAGAAACCGTACAAAATCACCTGCCCAGAGCAGTATGAACTCCTCATCTCCGTCGAGCTCCCAAACAAGAAGAAGTATCCAGAATTGTATAAAAAGGTTACCAAGCATATGATACATGGCCCTTGTGGAGCATTTAATCCCAATTTCCCATGCACAAAGGGCCGTGACAAATGCAAGAACCATTACCCGCGACCTTTCTATGATGCCACATTACAGGGCAAAGATTCATATCCAGTTTACAGACGGCGTGACGATGGAAGAAAAGAAAAAGTTCGCGGCCATGAACTTGACAACAGATGGGTCGTGCCTTACAACCCGTACCTCCTACGTCTGTTCAACTGCCATATCAATGTAGAGGCATGTAGGAGCATCAAGGCTGTGAAGTATCTGTTTAAGTATATTCAGAAGGGTCATGACCGTGCGTTTGTGGCTGTGAGTGAGGCTAACAAGGAGGACAATGAAGGAAACATCGATGAGATCAGGCAATACAGGGATGCTAGATGGGTAACTCCTCCAGAAGCCTTGTGGAGGATATATGGTTTTGATATAAGTGAGAGGTCCCCGTCCGTTTTGTCCTTGCAGCTCCATCTTCCTGACATGCACGTCACGAGGGTGTCCGACAAGTGCTGAGAAAACCAAATGTTGAAAAGTCCATGCTCACAGCCTACTTCGAGATGAACAACACATCTAAACATACCCGAGGTATATTGTATCGAGACTTTCCCGAGTACTATAAGTGGGACTCAAAGGGCAAACAATGGGAAAGAAGAGTGCAAAAGAATCATCTAAGACAGATCGGAAGAGTTGTAAGTGCCAATCCAGCCGAAGGGGAACGATACTATCTTAGGGTTCTTCTAAACCACATGGCTGGTGCAACCTCCTTCACTGATTTAAAAATTGTTTTTGGCGAACTCCTACCAACTTTTCGAGAAGCTGCAGAAAGAAGGGGCCTTATTGAAGTGGACAACACACTGCATGATTGTCTTGATGAAGCTACTCAGTGGATGATGCCATATGCACTGCGGAGGCTCTTTGCAACAATCTTGGTGTTTTGTGAACCGACTAATGTGAGAGGACTCTGGAAAAAGCACAAGGAGGCAATGTCAGAGGACTATAGGCGCAATAACCAATCCAGCTTCGCAGTGGAGCAGATGGTCCTTATAGATATTCGAAAGTTGTTAGAATCAGTGCAGAAGGACATAAAGAAGTACCCACTTCCTGATATCGATGATACATATGATCCGTCTAACGGCATAGTCAGGGAGATTTTCGAGGAGGCTTCCATTGAGGCAAACGCAGATGATATGGCTCTATTGGATACCCTTAACAAGGAGCAACAAATAGCCTACAATGAGATTATGTCTGTTGTTCATAGCGGCCATGGGGATTTGTTCTTTGTGGATGGACCTGGGGGCACCGGGAAGACATATCTATATAGGGCCCTGCTCGCTACTATACGTAGTCAGAAGAAGATCGCTGTGGCAACAGCGACATCTGGTGTTGCAGCTTCAATAATGCCTGGTGACAGAACCGCCCACTCCCGATTCAATATTCCTCTCACCATCGATGATGGGGGTAATTGCAGTTTCACAAAACAGAGTGGTACCGCCAAGCTGCTTAGGGCCGCATCTCTTATCATCTGGGACGAGGCGACGATGACAAAGAGGCAAGCGGTCGAGGCGCTAGACAACAGTCTCCGTGATGCCATGGACCGTCCTAATCGACCGTTTGGGGGAAAGACTGTGGTGTTTGGTGGAGATTTCAGGCAAGTTCTGCCAGTTGTTCGAAGAGGGTCGAGGGCTCAGATTGTCGGTGCCTCACCACGGATGTCGTACCTTTGGAATTGCATGAGACATCTCAAATTGGTGCGCAACATGAGGACGAAGAACGACCCATGGTTCGCAGAATACATGCTGCGCGTTGGTGGAGGTTCTGAGGAGGCTAATGGTGATGGTGAAATCAGCCTTCCTCATGAAATATGTGTACCGCAGACCAATGGAGACAATGATCTTGATACGTTAATTGACTGCATATTTCCTGACCTCAATGCCAATATGTCAAACAAGAGCTACATCACCTCACGAGCGATATTATCTCCGCGGAATGACTGGGTTGATAAGATTAACATGAAGATGATAAGCCATTTCCAAGGGGATGAGATGGTGTACCATAGCTTCGACAGTGCGGTGGATGATCCACGTAATTACTACCTACCTGAGTTCCTCAACACTTTGACCCCCAATGGTCTCCCTCCACATGTGTTAAAGCTCAAGATTGGGTGCCCGGTCATGCTACTAAGGAACCTCGACCCTGCGGGTGGACTTTGCAATGGAACGAGGCTGGTTGTTCCGGGGTTCCAAAGAAATACCATTGATGCAGAAATTATAGTGGGGGACCATGCCGGAAAGCGAATATTCTTACCACGGATTCCATTATGGCCCTCGGATGATGAGATGTTCCCATTCAAGTTCAAGAGAAAGCAGTTTCCTATTAGGCTCTTTTGCCGTGACAGTTAACAAGGCAGACTATCCCCAACGTGGGTGTGTATTTGGCTGAACCAGTGTTCTCTCATGGTCAATTGTATGTTGCGCTATTTAGACCCACTGCCAGATCAAACATCAGGATCCTTGCCGTCCCACCGAGTGATAAGAAGGATAAGAAAAAAAAAAGAGAACAATAAATGATACAAACACGAAAAATATTGTCTACAAAGAGATCCTAACTCTATAAAAATGTATTGTCCTCTATTTTTTTTATAACCGATGCAAATCTTACATTTATATCGCATTGCTAATATTTGTTGTATGCATCAACATTTCAGGTAATAAAAAGAGTCTGAGAACAAGACATGTAGCATACTCAAGGACATATCATTGATTGGATATAATGGTTATATATATTATCTCTTTTTTTAAAGACTTATGTAATCTTGAGACTCCAAACCTGATGATTACGAACACCTTTTTATAACAGTATAATATATATTTATACATTAGTTATCGTGATACTAACATATAAAAGTATAACACAAATTTATATTCTCATTGTAACGCACGGGCACTCACCTAGTCACAAGGAAAAAAATCAAATCAACGATCGGATCCATCAGCTCCGTCGTCGGAAAGAGCATCGGCAAGAGGTAGCGCTGTAGCGCTCCCACCTGTTTAGCTCGCCTGCAAAGCTGCAGGGCATATCGCCTGGACCCAACGGCCGCTGGCCGCACCAACAAGCGCGGCCGCCCAGCGGGCCCGTGCCGGCCTTCTCCGGCGCGTCGTCGAGCCGCCCACACGGACACGACCCCGGCCGCGTGTCGCTGTCACCGTCATCGAGCCATGGTTGCGTCCCATTGCCATGCATGAAGATGAGCCCCCGGCCGCCGCTGTGCGCCCCTAGCGTCGCGAGCCCCGCCGCTACGCGTCACCATGTTGCCTCCGCTTGCCGCACCAACACAACTGCCGTTAAGCAGCTTGGCATCAACGCCGCAGGGCCTCGACTTGGCGCAAAAAAGCACATGCGCCAACGCTGCTCCATGCGTGCGCGAAGATAGCAAGACGGAGGACGGGAAGAGAGAGACGAAGGTTAACAAACATGCATATGCGTTGCAATGGAATACGCAAGTTGTTCTAATTCATATGAGCATGAGTCACGAGCTTAAATTATTTAAAATCATAATCTATGAGTCGTTGTTATATGCAAACTGCTCTAATTCATATGAGCACAGATTATAACACATAAAAATATCACCATTGTCTGGTACTTATGGAAAGTTGACTAAACAATAAAATGAAATTTTGGTTTCTTAATATTATTATATAGGTACATGTCAACATTTCCTATAAACCTTAAATATTTTCTAATCTTCCGTTGTAACGCACGGGCATATTTTGCTAGTTAAATTAATAAGTGTGAATTAAAGGAATTGTTTTCTCTTCCTTTTGTCAGGCTGAACCGCGTCAAAGGCTCACAGGCCACAGTTCTACTACCTCAGCGGACCCTGGGTCAGCGTTAGGAGCCCAATTGAGATGGCACGAGTTCTCGCCCAACTGTTAGCAATGCTGGGCCTGTCCCCGAGCCCCTGGTTGTCTCGGCCCACGTGGCTGTCACCGTCGCCGGCTTCTCTCTCCTCGTTGAGTCCAGTGAACCAAACAGTGGAGACCAAGCCCACCCCACCATGGCGCTGCTCGCAGCCGCCGCCGCCGCCACGGCGCGCCGCCTCGCCCGACACCACCAACACCTCCTCCGCCACGCTCGCCTTCTCACCACCACTTCCTCCACGCACCCTCTCTCTCCCGACCCCGATCCCGACACCAGCACCCCCGCGCCGTCCCCCGTCCGCACTCCCCCGGACGAACAGTTCGCGGCGTGGGTCACCCGGCTGCGCCCGGGCTTTACCGCGTCCGATCTCGCCGCGGCGATCACCGCCGAGGAGGACCCGGACCTCGCGCTCGCGCTCTTCCGCTGGGCCGCGCTGCGCCCGGGGTTCCGACACGCGCCCGAATCCTACCTCGCCGCGCTCACCGCGGCCTCGTCCGGCCGCCGCCCCGCCGCAGCGGAGGCCCTCGTCCACGACGTCTTCGCGGGGGCCTGCGTGCCGGACCTCAGGCTCTTCAACGCCTGCCTCCGCTTCTGCTGCGCGCGTCGCAGCCTGTTCCAGCTCGCCTTCGACATGTTCAACAAAATGCGTGCCATGCCCGCCGCCGCAGGATGCCGCCCGGACGTCGAGACCTACACGCTCCTCCTCACCGCTGTCGTCCGACGCGTGCGCCGCCCACCGGCGTCGATGGTGTACCTCCATGCCGTCCGGTCCCTCTCCCGCCAGATGAAGGCCTCCGGCGTGGTCCCGGACACCTTCTTGCTCAACCTCATCATCAAGGCCTACGCGCGGTGTGTGGAGATAGACGAGGCACTCAAGGTGTTCCGTGAAATGCCGCTGTATGGCTGTGAACCCAACGAGTTCACCTATGGCTATATTGTCAAGGCCATGTTTCAGAAGGGCAGGTCGGACAAGGGGATGGAGTATTTTGCAGAGATGAGGGAGAAGGGATTTGTGCCATCTGGAGGCGTCTACATGATCGCCGTGTCGGCATTGGCATTGGAATGGAGGTTCGAGGAATCAAGGCGGGTGCTGCTGGATATGTTGGATTGCGGGAGGAAGCCAGATATGATCACCTACAGGACACTGCTGGAGGAGATGTGCCGGGCTGGGCGCACCGAGGAGGCATTTGAGGTGCTGGAGGAACTGAAAGGGAGGAAGCGAGTACCATTGGACCAGAGGATGTATTCAGAATTGCTCGATGGGCTGCACTGGATTTCCCAGCCTCATCAAAACAGCCAACCTGTGCTCGACAAGGGTTCTGATGATTGAAAATGTTCAACATGTTGCCTTGTATTATTGTGCCACTCATGGTCATCCAAAATCAAATCCATGGCTGGTTTTATTTGAGAAGAGTGGCTAGATCTGAAGATTCACGATGAATTGTTGCAGAGGAGCCACTGGACTCACATTAGGCTAGCGCTACGCTAGCATGATTGATGTACGGCCCTAGGTTCAGAGTCCAGAGAAGACCTGGAGAATACCTTATGGGAGGCGTGGCATCAAAATTCTTCCATCGTTGGCCTGGGTGTACCGATGTGATCATTACTACAAGTTGCGGTGAGCACTGTCAGGATAGCAGCTCACTTTCAATGGCAACATTTGAAGTAAATCCTGGCGCAGCCATTGTGGAAAATTATTCCAGGTATCATATCGGCATTTGGCTGCATAAAATTTCAGTGGTTTACACATGTTATATTAGCTCATAAAGTGCGAAATTGGAATGGCTCTTATACGTTCCTTGGCGTTCAATCTGTTCGCTTGAACTTACTAGCCAGCATCAGCCAGCCATTCAGCAGTGTTTTTCTCTCACAACAATCAGTGTTTTTCTCTAGTTTATGTGTTGGTATTCAAAATAAAGAGGTTATAGCCTGGATGGCTGATAGAAGGTAGTATATTCGAAAACTCGAGATGTTTATCTGTGTTTTCCCATTACATAATGGATTTATATGTCCAGCTCAATCCAGCCTTTGTATGATATTCAGAGTAGTGAGGAATCCCCTTACATATCAAAGATTTGATTTGATTTTTTAACCCCACCATTGTTATATGTAGTAGGAGGGTAGCTGATTGGTTAGGGCCCCCTTTGGAGACTTTCTTGTTTTAACGTTTTTTCTGTAAAAAATAAACTTTTTTTAATGAAATTCTCATATAATTACTGTGAAATTCTTGCATCCAAAGGGACTCTAGGTGGTGGACAAACACGAAAGGTGGGTGACGGCTTGACTTCATCAAAACGTAGTTTAAGCAAATTGGATTCGTGGCACTGAACCAAACTATTGGGGTTAGCTATTCGCTTCTGCAAATCGACTTCTCAGTATTTTTTTTCTCTCATAACAAATTATCATCAAACATAATCAGTGCTTCTTTGCGGTGATCACAAATTAAATAGGCTCTAACAGTAACTGTATCAGCCAAAAAAAAAATGTACACGTAATCTCGACTCCTGGAGTGACACGTAAAATTTTCCATTGTTTACTCGCCCAGTCGCCCAAGCTAGCCAGCTTGCACGATACCGCGTCGTGCCGTTCTGGTTCCTTCCGCTCGAAGAGAAGACAAAAGAAGACTCGTGCCCCGGTCCGCTCTGACTCGGCTGCCGTGAATCCCCACCTCCCTGAGTCCCAGAACTTGCACGCGCGCGGCCGGCCGGCCGGACTCGGAGGAGATGGGCCTGTGCTCGTGCTGCTGCCGGTGCCTGGAGCTGCTGTGCTCGGTCCTCCTCCCGCCCCTCGGCGTTTGCCTCCGCCACGGCTGCTGCTCCGTGAGTCCCGCTCCTCCCTCCTCTCCCTGATCCCTTTCCCTCCTTGCTTGCTCTGGCGCTAATTAACAGCCCCCGAGCAACCCCCGTTGCTCGGTTCGCCTTTCCCGGCAGCTGGAGTTCTGGATCAGCGTGCTGCTCACCATCCTCGGCTACCTCCCCGGCGTCCTCTACGCCGTCTACGTCATCTGCTCCGTCGACCCTCACCGCCACCGCGACCGCGACCCCGACGACTACATCTACGTCGCCTGACCGATGGACGGGATCCCCTCCCGTGGTGCTTCTGCTGTGTGCTTCTGTGTTGGGTTAGTAGACTAAATCCGTCCTGTGCCCGTGCTTCGCGTGTCCAATCTGACAATCTGGTCGAATTAACTCCATAAAAGATCTGGTGTTGGGGGATCTGTGCAGTTAATTAGGTTTGTTTTGCTACCACGTTCAGTTTTGCTTGTGAATGGAACTGCAGATGGTTATTTATCCCCTGCGTTTCCCCTCATTGCCAGTTGAGATCAATAAAAGACAGCTTAGTGCTTTGTATGTCAATCCATCCTGGCGGTGCCTCTCGCTTGTAGTGAGCAATCAAGCACCATGCCACTAGAATTGAAAATAGCTACTCCTTACCAAAACAAAACAGCCACAAGAACTGAAAAACAATCAATGAAGTAATAAGGTTTTCATGAACAGCACTTGTTTAGAAACAAGTTCTGTGATCCATTTGCCTGTTAGTACCAGAGCATGGAATTTTAACTGCTAGGGGATCATCATATATTCAATGATTCGAAATAGAGGGTCAGAGCCTCTGTTCGCCATATTAGCTAGTGGTGTCAATTTGGAGCTGCTGTTCTTACAAGCTCATTGGTCAGTGGTAAATATTGTCTAATGTCTTGGAAGTAAGTTCTAACTTTAATCTAAAATAGTAAAAAGTCCTAGCACGACATAGTAGGAAACCATGCTCCCATAGTCACATCTGAGATGCCTTGGCATACTGAGCGAATCTTGAGAGTCTGTGATTCATAAGGGCTTCTGGGTTTCCTTCTTCAACCTAAAGTGGAGCGGTATAGAGTTAGATAACATTGTACATTAATTGGATAATAAAGCATTTGAACAAAGCATACTCATGACCTGGTCTGTCATTACCATAGGAATTAAAACGTTGATCCACTTTTGTTTGTCACTTGTTTTAAGACCTGTTTTATTTATGTAGTGTGTTTAACATCAATTTTCAACAAATTTGGCATTCTCATTTGTATTTATTATGATAATCTCATTCTTGTGAAATGTTATTTTGGTACATATATTCTGAGTTCATTCCCACATTCCTCTTTGGTTTTTGCTATAGTCCTTCAAAATGTCAATCCTAGTAGCACAACTTACCAGTTTTCCTTGATCAAGAACTAGAATATTGTCCATCTTCATCACTGTTGAAATACGATGTGCTATGGTGAGAACAGTCATGCCTTTGCATTCAGCAGAAATAGTATTTTGCAACAGGATGGCTGTTTGGTTGTCCACATTGGCTGTGCATTCATCCAGACAAAGCACCTGCAGAATCATTAACTAATGCATCACTTATTTGATCATCTCTGAAAGAGATTTATAACATCAAGAAAACTGAGAATTAACCAGATGGTTGGATTAGGCTTTTGCACGATTGTGTATCTGTTATAAGAGTAATAATACTGCATTGATATTTGATCATCTCTGAAAGAGATTTATAACTCATCATGAAAACTGATTGATTAGGCATTTGCAGGCTTGTGTATCTGCTATAAGTAATAATACTGTAATGATAAGGTAGCCCGAACCTTGGACGATTTTAGAATGGCACGGGCAAGGCATAGGAGCTGTCGCTGCCCTACTGAAAAAGATGCACCACTTTCTTTCACATGGATGTCAAGTCCACCTATCGATTCTACCTCTCCCTTCATATGGCAGTTGTCAAGAACTTCCCATATCCTGTGATCTGTTGTTGTATTGAAAGGATCCAGGTTTTCCCTATCATGTATATTCACGATTAAAATATTGAATATTGAACATGATTTTTGATTATTCGCTAATCAGTGGGAGCATGAAAACAGTGAAAAGCCAGCCTGAAAAATGTGAGAAAGAGCAGTTAGTAGTTACCTCAAAGACCCATCAAACAAAAAGGGGCTCTGTGGAACTACTGCAAAATGTCCACGGAGTTCTCGGACGGCAACTTTAGACAAATCAATGCCATCTACTAAGATGCGACCATTGCAAATTGGAACTAAGCGGAAAAGTGCATTCAGTATACTTGATTTGCCTGCTCCAGTCCTTCCTATTATTCCAACCTAAAAGCCAGGGCCGATTTCAGGATACCTTCGCGAATCAAAATGATTCAGTGAAAGTCTTGGAAGCATCATACCTGCATGCCTGACGCAATAAGGAACGAAACATCACATAAAGCAGGTGGTAGCTCTGGCCTGTACTTCAGTGTTACATGTTCAAACTCGATCTTCCCTTTCGTTGGCCAGCTTCTCGGTAGAGGTTCTGATCCCTGGAGTTCTTCTTGAGATATGCCAATGTACTGCAAGCATCATCAAACTATGAAAGCTAAGAGATGCTTGATGAATAAGGATAAAAGTGATTCTTCGGGTTACCTCGTCAACCCTTTCCACGGAGATCATTTCCTTTTCTGTCTCTGTAAAGGTGGTTAAGAAGCCATTCAGCAACGATACTACAGGTGCTGCATATGATAAAGCCAGGCCCACCTGCAGCAGATTTTTTTAATATGAACAATATCTACTAGTACTTTGAACAGAACTATATTTACAATTTCCATCGAGATGGAAATGCCTAAGTACAAGGTCAGCAATTTGTGTTCAATAAAACCTACCAGTCCAGGTGTTGCAAAGTTGACAAGAGAACTGCTTTGGAAGCTGATAGTGGCCATCATGGCGATAAACAGAACGATAAAACCTGCCAACAACTGAACAGTTTGCACGTCACTGCAGTGCTTGATTATAGGCCTTACTGATGGATAAAGTAACTAATTCCGTGTACATGATGATTTTATTATAGCAGGACAAAAAAAACGTACCTGGAGTCTCAACGAGAGCCACAAACTAGCAATGAGCTCAGAGTAGGATGTTTTCTGATATAGTGTCACGTGTTCGATGAATCTTTCCAAGAAGAACCCCTGTGTAGTGTACTGTCAGTATCTTGAACAAACCACACAAGCACTAGCACTAGGGCCTTCGATGTGTGATGCTTTTGAGTTAACAAGGAAAGTTACCATGTTTTAACATCCTTCTGAATTTGTCTAAATGCGAGAAGAAAAAAGAAACATACTTCATTCTGGAAAGCTCTTATTGTTGATGAACCATCAAGTGTCTCTGTGAAAGATGAATAGATTGGTGAGCGAGCAACGCTATCAAGTCGCCGTACTTCACGTGATGTAGACCTGTAATAGAACTGTACAAAGCATTAGTTTCTTTCTCCGTACAGCCTAGATATATACAGTTATGCACTGTATTAACTAAGAGAAGGAGGATTAACTGTTGCACGCTGCTGTACTATAATATGGACTTTATGTAGTCTATAAAGGCTCAGATAAATGAGTTGAGCATCAATACAGAAATAAATAAGTGAAACTGGTACCTGCAGCTTACTATAGATAAGCCAGAGTGGGACTAAGATAAGTAAGAAGGAAACCTGCAGACCAAACATTCATGAAATACAAGAAACATGGTTTAGTTTCTTTTCTTAAGTACAAAGCTGGCGCTGAACTATTGTTTACATAATTTACCTGTGAATAAGACAAAACAACCAGAGTGCCGAGTAAGCTGAAGAAGTTGGCCACAAATATATTGAGGATGAAAGGAAGAGAATCATCAACGGTGTAGAGGTCCGACGATAATCTGGAAATTCCTAAAGCTTTGTCAGGACCAAGGGGCGTTTCAACCTTTCGAAACTTACTAAAAACTAGAGGTGATCTTGATGAATAAGATACCAAACCTGTTTAGGATCCGACCACTGGGATTTTGGTCAAAGAAACAAATCGGTGCACTGATGATATTTTCAAGAAGAGATGCATGAATATGGATTGCTGCACAGAGCCCACCGAATGCAAAAGAAAATGCCCTTCCCAAAGTGAAAAGAGAATTGATGATGCCAAACATAGCAAGGATAATCTGCACACAAGTTTTTGAATCAGCATAAATCTGCTGAAAATATTTCTTTGTGGACAACTGAACACTAAATTCAACACACTGATTACTATGGTTCATGTTCACTTAGGGGCCGTTTGGATTCTTTCGTTTGGAGGATTTAAAATCTAGTTAACAACTTAGGCTACTTTACTTAGAACGTGACATTCCACCATTTTTTAAAGTTCACATATTAGCCTACCACAAATTCATAAGGGTGAGAGATGGAATTTGATTCTATAGATCATCATGCTATATTTCTACTTTGAAATTTATAGCACGCGCTTCAACTCGCTCTCATATGGTAAAAATACAACACATAAGTATCTCTCTCGTATAGCCAACAATAATATACAAATATAATCTATATACAACTTAATATGTGTGTAAATTATGATTCTTAAAATGAATTCAATTCCAAGAATCCAAACGGACCTTAGTAGAAAGTACTCTTACCAGATAAAATCTTGTGTTGTTGGTGCCAGTGCTGGTATCAACCCAGTAAGTTAACCAAAGATCATTGCCGTTACGAGATGCTTGCATTAAGAATGCGCTTAGGAATATTAAAACGACAGCTGACCACCCCGCAAATGATGCGTATTTTCTGTAAAGAAAAAGAAAAATTATTAATAATAGATCACACAAGACTGGTATTTTTATCATTCTATTGTAATAGCGCCCTCCAGTTCACAAAATAACTCACTTGTAGACACCGAGCTCAACCTTGCCTTGTTTCCTTGCCTCTTCTTCTACCTGATCTTTTGTCTCCTCATAAGAAACCATTGAATCTTCAAGTATATCACCATTTTTCAGTTCACATGTTAGCATTGGTGTTTTATCTTTCACAGAAGCTGCATATGAGGTAGGTCTCGAATTATCCGGCTTAGAGAATCTTGAATATGGAGTTGCCAAGAAAGATTCCAGTGTCCCGAACCACTTAATGAGCCCATTAGCCATGACGACAATCATATCTGCAGCAGCAATGGCCTGGGAAACAGAAAAGGAAATGAAAGGAAAATTGCATTGTTCTCTCAGCATCGTTTCACTTATTCCATACATACAGCCTAGTAGTATGAGATACAACCTTAAATATGATTCATAAATTTAATACCAATGTGGCGCAGTTAGTTTGGATAAGATTCAGTGAATATTACCTGAAGATTGTGTGTGCTTAGCAATCTCGTTTTCTGCATTAATTGGTGCCCCATTACAGCCTTTTCCAGGATCCACGAAGCAACTTGGGAGTCAACTGCGCTAAGGATGTCATCTAACAAGTACACATCAGGATTGTGGTACAAAGCCCTGCAAGTGTATCATCATAATGTTAGCTAGCGAGCTTAAGAAGCATGAAAGTCAACAGAGTTGTCAAAAACATGACCTTGCCAATGCCAGACGAGCTCTCTGTCCTCCAGATAAGTTGGTACCTTTCTCTCCAATATGTGACATATCTCCTCTGGCCATTGCCGATATGTCAACACGAAGCGAGCATGCCTCTATTACTTCTTCATATCTGCATTAATTTTGTGATGCAGAATGCTAATTAAGAGCGAAGCAATAAATTATATGGTGTATGAGCATCTCCAATGGTTGATGTTAGCTGCTCTAATGTCATGAAATGACATAGCAAAACAAAACTTGACAATATCTGCCAGAGACATAAATAAACTACCTCCTTGGATCATATTCTTTACCAAACAAAATATTATCCCGTAAAGAGCCAGATAAGATCCATGGTACCTACAGAACACCAGTTCCATTTTTAGTCTCTAGACATTTCAAATGCAATTCTTAAGCAATTTCCAGGTCATAAAGTGCTACCTGTGGTACATAGGCAATTGAACCACAGGAGCTAATAGAACCACTGATGACATGAGTCTCCCCAATGACTGTGTTCAGCAAAGATGATTTACCAGAACCAACCTGATATAGACATAAGATTCCCTCAATTCAGAGAAACATAGAAATAGCGTCAGATTAGACGATTATAAAAAAAACCTGGACATCCGGTTGCATTTTTTTGCAAGTAATGGCAAATCGAGATATAGTATAATATGCCAAACACATGCTATTCAGTTTCCTGAACCAAAACATTAGCGAAATTGTGTACCCACACCACATAACCAGACCAGAACACCTTAGTACAAAAACGAAAATGTGACGGTCAGAATAATTACCTCTCCTACAATTGCAATAAAGAGCCCTTTTGGTAGCTGCAAAGATATATTTCTGAGAACTATGCTCCGCTCAGCAATAGAGCTGCTAGACCAAGAACAGGATACATTCTGAAGGATGACGGCCATTGGATTATGAGTTACTTCGTTGTATGTCTTAAAGTGGTGGTTTAAAAGGTCAGCAGAGGCAGTTAACTCGGATGAGTGATGCTCTGGAGTAGATAAATAATTACTCAGCCGTCTGCTAGAGATAACAGCCTGCAGCAACCAAAGCATGGAATGTTAGTTCAGCTGCAAATGTATGTAACAACATAATGTCTTAAGCCAATTATCCACTTACATCAATCATCCCATTAATAACCCATGGAAATGAGTTTAATGGTGATATTAGTATGTTAAAGAGTGCAACACAAGTAAATACCTGTAATAAGGATTCCAGATATTAGTAGGAAGTTTCTTGGTCCAAAGGCATATATCCTAAGCATATCATTCATGATATTGTTTTACCGTGGCAGCGTCCAATGTGTGTCCCATTATTGCAAAAATAGAAAAGGTGAAAAGGGAGAACAATGTCGGTGTGGTTGCCCAGAAATAGACGCACCA
Source organism: Eremochloa ophiuroides (assembly GCA_038502445.1). NCBI lineage: Eukaryota > Viridiplantae > Streptophyta > Magnoliopsida > Poales > Poaceae > Eremochloa > Eremochloa ophiuroides. The sequence continues at coordinate 16,607,658 of JAHLJS010000003.1, read as the reverse complement.
AGCATCCAGATATTTTCTAGTCTATTTGGAAATAGGAGGCCCTTGTTAGTTCCACTGCAAGATGTGCAACTTATTATAAAATGTAGATTAATCAGGAGAAGTTGCACACCGCGAGATGCTTCACTTCTGATTCTCTTCTTTCCACCAAACGTTTAGTGAATAGTTTCTCCCAGCTGTACATCTTCACTGTTCTAATATGTGCTAAGAGCTCCCCTGCACAGCTTATCCTATTCATGGATAAATTTTGGAGTATTAAATTCTATAATTATTGCGTTGACTAGCAAACTTTTGCATGATTCCTCCTGCCCTCATGACCCAAAACAAATCAACAGTATATGCCAGTGAAGCTGAGGTATAATGTAATGGTGTTTGAGAAAGTGCCTCGGCGATATAGGAATATGGCAAAATGAAACAAAGGGATGTTTTCTTTATTCATCAAATGCAATGGAGGACCAGTTTTCTTACCTCCTGTCTTTTTGCTTCATCATCTTTTCTGTTGCACCAGCAATCCTTGTAGAAATCCATTTGTTCACTGTGCACGTGTACACGGTTACAAAAAAAAAGAGACTAACATGGTTAAAAGTAAAAAATATGAGCAGAAATTTTAACTCGAGGAAGTTATGATTAGATTATAAACATGGGTCAGCATTACACACTAAAATCTCAATCCCTAGCACCATCAGGTTCTTATAACATACATCTATTTGTATTTGGACTAATATAGAAGCATACCTTGTATTGGGACTAGTATAAGAAGCATGCCTTGGTCAATAGATCAATATTCACAAGACAATAAGGGAAAACCAAGAGATGATACAATTCACGATCCATTTTTTGGAAGGGGAAAAGGTCATGCATGGCTACAATTCTTTGAATGACTAAGAAGCCTAATACAGAACAAGGAAGGCAAACCAAGAGATGATAGAATTCACAATCCATTTTTTGGAAGGGGAAAAGGTCATGCATGGCTGCAAATATTTTAAAGACTAAGAAGTCTAATACAGAACAAGGAAGCAAAAGGTAAGCATACCTGGTATTAGTATGATTGTTATTGCAAGTCCAGATAGAAAAGCATAATTGACTTGTGTATATAACAGAGAAAGAGCAACTCCAATCTGCAGTGGCAAGCTAGATAAAAATCAAATCATGCAAAGAATTAGATAATGGAGTGCATGTGCATACATATAGTAATCTAAGTCTTCCATACACAAAAATGTGAGATTGAGATAGGAAGTACCTCCAGGCATCATGAAGGCTGTTACACAAGTTTATCGTGCGGTCAGCATCAACAGACATGAAGGTTTGTATCTCACCTTCAGAAAACCTAGAACGCTCAGCTAGACTGAGACATAGGCACTGTTTTTTTAAGAAAGATCCATCCAAATTTTAAAAACAACAAATAAAAGTCAAGTAAAGTTATAACATGCTTCAAAATTGAATTTGTTACATAATACAATGTCAAATTGGTAGATCAAAACAAGCTTCCACAGAAGCTATATAGAACACCCAGCAGAAGCTATATCAAAATTAGCAAGTACTGTTCCAAATACATTTTGTCCTTGAACGTGCATTCTTTTTAAGAATGAAAAATTAAAAACATTGTTAGCTATCGTGTCAAAAAATTAATTAAACTTTTCAAATAGAAATGTTTTCACAAGATATTTTTTTATTATAAGCATTTTTACATGCATTTTATCAATTATATTATAACATCTAATTTATGAAACAATTGTACATTCAGGTAAATCAGACCATTTTGATTGTCTGAACGATATCTATATGGGAATAAATGGCATATGAACTAACATACAACAACTAAGTTCCAGTGGCGGTAGGGAGTACATTCCACCTCCTAGCTAGGTGTCAATTTGAATCATTTGTAATGGAAAATCCAAAATGTCCTTGCGAATATGTTGTTATGGATAATAGCTAACCAATCAGTGTTGCATCATGATATCTGTACAGACGCTTAAGAACATCTCGATGGTGTGGGTTGGAAAACTGTTGTACAATACACGCTGACTTCACATATTTGAATTACTCTTTTAAAAAAAAATCACAGAAAGATACTAACAGTGCATGTGGAATGATGATACCTTCCGATAGATTATCCCCATGATGCTTGAGCGTAACATCAACTTGAGCTTTGCTAGACGAAAGGAGTACTGGCTATCTAAAAAGGACCTAGCATGAAATAAGCAAAAGCGTAAACGAAAAAATGCTAGTTAATACTAAGAACTAAGCACATCTAATCCAAGGAACCACCAATGTAATTCTCTCCCAACAAGCAAAGGTCCACTAATATGTATTCCATTTCAATGTTTTGAATGACAATATATGGAAAATATAACACCCATAATACAACAAGGTGCTCAGAGATGTAATTGCTAAATTCATCTTTATTATCATCAAGTTCAACTGTTGGTATGACTAAGTGCATATCTGCTCCTCACAAGGAGGAAAGTAGATAGGTTGAACTTGAAACCACATGAACATGTAACACCAGCCTTAACATGAGAACACCAGTTTAACACCCACAATGTAACTTATAATTCCAGTATATAGGTTGAGAATAGTCTGTTAAATGTCAAGGAAAATAAATGACACAGAAAGGAGATGTCTTGATCATTATCAAAGGTCACTTCAATAGATGTGCAAAAGTGCAGATCATGTTTTACTTGATAATAGAAGTCAATCCTAAGGAAATGGCAAGAATATATCCATCAATGCCATCAGAACCTGAAAAGTCATGCAGAAACCAACAGAAGATGTAGATTAGTTTATTAGATTGCTGAAAGAAAAAAACAAATCACAATTTCCGAATCGGATGGATTTGACCAGATAAGTAGCAGTATTTGCATGTACTTCTATTTTATACAATAATACCTACATACTTTTACTATTTTATACAATAATACCTACATATTTTTAACTACAACTGTTCATACGCTACCCAAAATTTATAAATGAGCGACACAAGAATTCTAAAAATTACTGAAAAGAGGCATCTAAGAACCATTGTTAGCCTTTTGCTCCAAAATAGAATATTGCTTCAAGTGCCAAGAATGAAAAGAGTATCTATTTGCCTTGGGGAACTTTTAATAATGATTCTTCTATTCTTGAGGAATTAATACCTTCCTGAAGAAGTCTTATAAACTTGTTCAGCAACAGAGGGCTGACAAAACTGATGCTGTCATTTAATACCTGCATGGATAGAATGTTAGTGAACTTCAGTTTAAGAATGCTTGACTTTGAAATAAGGGTAATAACATGAAAAAGTTTCTGTTCTAAGATAATTAACCCCATGTTTCCGTTCATGGAATTTCTGGTAATACCAGTTTCAGGTCACTTGTGTAATCTGTTCATTGTAAGATATATTAGTTGTTCCTCGTAAAAAAAGGGATATATTTCTAGTTGCCCATGAATTCCCAGTGTTAACATCTAGCAACATCCTTCCATTCAATTCAACAACCTCAATGAAAAGAAAAGGATACCTTAAGAAGGCCCAAACGCAAGTATGTCCATCCATAAGAATAAGACATGGCTCTAAGTAGAGATGAGTTGTCATGGTGATTTTGATATTCAGCAGTCCAGGAAGACAGAAGTTTGTCATAACAGGAGGTAGCTCTAAGCTCAGTTGGTAACTCAAGTAAATCTGTGAAGTCAAGTTGTCTTGTGATACCAATGTCCATCACTGGATTAACAAATTTGAACGTCAACAGTTCCCACAAATTGTAGTCCCTCATCTGAAAAGGATAACATTAAGGTAAGAAGTCACAATTACCTTTTAGTGATGCAAAACAAATAAGAAAGATTAGACAGGATCCAAATATCGATGGTCAGCTCCAAATAGTGAACAATAAGGAAGTCAATGCATGTCAGCACGCAGCAGTTAGCACAGATCCTGTAAATTTTCGGGCTAATATAGTTATTCATACACAGAAAATTTACAATATATTAGAAGACCATTTAGTAAAATTGCAAGCTAATAGCAACTTTACGGCATGCATAAGATGGTCTCTACTTAATATAATGATACCCAGCTCTCTTGCGTGTTCGAGAAAAAACATGCATAAGATGAGATTATCACAGCAATACCATAACTAATGTAAAACTTCTCACAGGTCATTAACTGAAATTGCACCATCCTGAATGTACAATAGAGAACCAAAGGCTTATTACTGAAATCACATACCATGTTTGTAATTTCACTCTCAGCTTTTTCATCATTTAAAATGAGAGGGGCTTCAATAGAGTTCACTTCTCTGAAAGAGTGAACAGTTGCACATTACTTTCAGACAATGACAATGGAATGAAACATTATGCACTAGTTGCTAAATAAAAAAAATGGGAAATGTAATAGTTGATAAGATCTTAGATAATGAAAATATAAAAAATATTCAGAAATGTAGGTAAATTTGGAGAATTAAGTACCGTCTGTTGCCTGATTGGCTTACTACAGCAGCCACAATAACAAAGACTCCAAATGTGGTTGCAGTACAAAATGAGATGATCTCCATAAAAGATGACATTGCCTGTTGATTAAAGAAAGCTTAGAATAGATGTTTAAAGAGAAATATATTGTGTATAAGTCTTCCACAGCTTTATTATCATGTCGAAGATAAAGGAAATCGCTTTGTAAAATAATAGGATACCTTTAGTAACGTAAGCTTGTATTGCAAATGTGGTATCTCTAGAATAATCTTCAAGATCCAGCAGAAGCACATTATTGGGTTATAGAGGATTTCAAACCAAGACCCACTGACATGGACAAGATTTACAGACATCTATCAAAAGGAATGTTTAGCACCAACCGTAAGGACATTTGTTCAAAGGTTTATGACTCGGAAGAGAAACAAGATCATTATGATAACACAGTTCTCACCCATGCAATAAACTGGGAGAATGTGAAGAATAGTTCATAATTCTCAACATCCTTGCCTTCAAATTTCTTCTTAGCTAGCATAGTTAATCCAACCAAAGAAAGACAGGCTGCAAAACCAGGCACACCGAATGCAAACAGCTTCTCCGAATAAACCTCTCCTGACGTTCTGAAGTAGTAGAACTATTATTACACATAACAAGGTACAAATAATGAAGGACATAATAAATTAAATGATACAATTGTCAGATAACAACCATTAAATGTTAACAGAGACACTCTCCTCGCATTGCTTCTATACGGTGTTAAAATGTAATTTGTTGTTTTTACGGTTTTCCTTGTGTCAAGTTATCTAATCTGAGTAAGAACATATGATATCATTATGTAGGGGTGGTATATTATGCTGCCAGCTGCTTGAATTCTCCTAATACTAGTCTGATCACCAAAATTCTAAAATCTTGATCTAGTTTCAGTTATCGGCTTATTCATAAGTAACTGAAGGTGCTAACCCTACGATGACTTAGGACTAAAACATTAGTGCAAGCTTTATTGAATACTCCAAATGGAAAATGGTCTACCACAAAAAGCAACATGTGAAATATATAATGCGGTATCGGGAGCACCACAGGCATTTGAATAAGGCCTAATACATTAACAGCAATATATTGCTTTGCAGACATGGAATGTAAACACAAAAGGAATTATAATACTTCAAAATTAGCAGCAGTATAGTAGATGCCCTTATTTTTACCTACTCTAAAGCAATTACATACTCTCTCCATCCAGAAAAATTAATGCAATTCTTGTTTTTCGAGGAGTCAATTGGATTTATTATGAATATATTTCTATAGTATATTTTATTGGAGACATACTATTTATTTTAAACTTAGTCGAACTTAAACTAGTTTTACTGTCAGAAATCACATAGTTGCACTCCTTTATGCACAGAGTACTACGTCTACGTCTGAAGCCAGTGCTACAACTTCTCCGTAATTTTTTAATTACGGGAGAAGTTGTAGCATCAGTGCAAGTCACATCATGTCAAAGTATACCCATAGAAACAGGAAAATGTATATCGGCTATCTAAACGCTAGCTTACAATACTTGAATGCCATGCAAAAGCAGAATCTAGAGGGAAATGATGATTAGCAACTAACTTTCCTTAGATTCCAAATAGGCAATGGCAGTTAGTCACGGCCACACCAGAGTAAATTGCTAGTCCTGACTCCTGTGACTCTGTCAACAGCTGAAACAAATGCAAACGACACTAGACGACATACTTGCTGCACGTACTCTGCTGTATCATACATCTGATAGTGATAGCATAAGTTGGATCAACATAGCGTGAAAGTAGACAGCGAAATGCTCCTCGAAATAATCGCAAAATTGATCGGTTACTTTAATAAACGGAGAAGCAGTAGACGATGCAGAACAAAATCAAGTACCTGAGCTCTGGTCGTGTTCCTCTTGGCAAGGAAGAGCCCGAGCGCAGCAACCGTGGCGATCGCATTCCCGGCGAAACCCAGCACCGTACAACCACGACGAAAGTGTTAAGGAGACCTCAGAACAACACCAAACAGCAAACCACACTCGAGAACAACAAAGCCTCAGAACTGCAACCCGCTCGAGATCAAAATCGAAAAGCAAACAAGGATATAAATCCGCGAAGCACGGCCCGAAACACCTCCCGTCGTCGTCCCATACCTGCACCGAGAGATCGCCGCCGCCCCCAAAGCCCTCGAGGGTTAGCACACCACATCGCGATCGATGAACCCCAGCGTCCGACGCCCGGGGTAAAAGAATAAAAAAGGAAACAAGTAGGGGTTTGGCGGGGTTTTAGGAATCGTACCACGGCGTCGCTGGGGCAGACGAAATCCATGGAGGGACGCGCGCGGAGCGGCACACGGCGGAGGAACGCCGACGCCGCCGCGCCCGACGGACGGAGGATTCACGAGCAGGGGACAGGGCCGGCCTCGATTCCGAGACAGGCCGCAGGCGCGCGGGTGGCGAGCGGAGCGGAGACCAGGAAGGAGAGTGGTGTGCGCTCCGTGGAGTGGTGCCACGCTAGAGATCCACCGTCTGTTTGTTCTCTTACGGCGGGTGTGGAAGATTAAGAGAAACGTCACCAAAGTCTGTTCACTTGAGCTAAAAGTAAACGTTAATTTCAGTTAATTTTAAGATATTGTGAGAGTAAAATACCGTTTAAAAAGTACTGATTTTAGCAAGCTGAAGCGATTTGCTTTTCCATTATCCATATACTAAAGGTGATTAGTACGTGTAGTAACAAAGAGCAGCACCACGAACAAAAAAGAAAGGTTTGAGCAGCGTCCCTTTTGGCATAACCAGCGATCGCACTACCGTAGCGCGCGGCCGGCGAGTGGGAACGGGCCGCGGCGCCGGTGACACGGCATGCGGGTCCAAGTGCAACGGCGGACCCACTGTCAGTGCGGGTTTAACTTGAGGATCGCCCGCTTCGTCTGAGCTCTGAAGGCGGCGCGAGGGTCCGGCGCGCATGCGGATCTCCACTTTGCGAGAGTGGGGTTTGCTTTTCGCTTTTGGGCTTTTTGGGCCTTTGGGATCCTTTGTCGTTTCTTCCCTCACGTGGCGCGCACATCGCAGAAACGGCGAGAATCAGTCAGAGTACATGCGCTATCTGTCTGGCGATCCCTCGGCGGTGTACGCGCTGTTCGACAGTGGCCCAAGCCGTCAAAAAACAGGCCGAGCTGATGAACACAATACTACTTTGGGCCGACTGCAAAGAGCACAAGACATGCCCACGACAATTACAAACAGACTAACCAATTCGTCCAAAATACAGATCCTAGAAAACAAGCTCATACATAAAAACTATAAGAATCCGGGTGAAATCAGAAGTAGAAAAGGGTAGGCATAAATTAAGGAAGAAAAAAATAAAGGTGTTCAAGCTGGACCAGGCTCGAACTTGTTTAGAGTTAGCCCAACCCAACCTCGTGTCAACCAGAGTACACACAAGGAAAAAGCCGACAATTGCCTCCCGCAACTTTTGTGAAAGTCAGATTTTATCTTCGTGAACTTCAAACCAGGCAAACCACCTCCCAAAACTTTTAAAATCGTTTGTTTTACCTTCCTAGCCCGGTTCTAAGCGCTTTTGAAGGTGGTTTTGACTTTTTCTTTATTATTTATTTCAGGTGAATCTTGAAAACCTATTGTAAATCACAGAAAATCATAAAATGGAATAGTTCAATTTTGTTAGACTCAATATGAGTAGATTTACACATTGAACATATCATATGGTATGCTTTAGTACAAAAGTCTTGTTGTAGCTTTAGATCTATGCTTTTCTATAATTAATTAGAATAATTCTTAGCTACAAGTGTCTATGGTCCAATTGTGACGAAATTTTTATGTTAAACTAATTATTGGATTCTTGAACTTTAGTAAAATTTTGATTCTTATTAGATCATGTATAACCCATTGTAGATTTATTTAGGTTTATGCTTACCAAAATCTAAATAAATCAATAACTAAGTTACACATGATCCAGTGAATACGTGATTTTTACTATATTTCAAGCATACAATAATTAGCCAATTATAAAATTTCACTACTATTGGACCATGGAAACTGTAGCTATTAATTATTCCATTTAATTACAAATAAGTATATATCTAAAGATATAACAAAAAAATTATAATAAAGCATAACATATTATAGGTTCACTGTGTACGAAGAGTCTAATAAAATTGAGTTTTTCATTTTATGATTTTTCAAAAAATCAACTAAAATACAAAAAGATAAAGATAAACTGCCTTCAAAACCACCTATAACCGGCCAAGCGAGGTAAAAAAAACAGTTTTCAAAGTTCAGAGACATAGTTTGTCTGGTTTTGGAATTCAGAGAGGAAAAGATGACTTTGATAAACGTTGTAATCTGGACTTTTTCCCTTTTCCCAACCCAATCCCATCTCATGTCGACCTGCTTACAGTTAGGCCAACGCATCCAACAATTCATAATGAAATTTGGCCCGCCTCTGACATGACTGTTTCGCGGGCCTCATGGGCTAGCAAGGGCAAGCTCATCCGCCTTATTAGGGCGGAAACAATCTCTTTTGCATTTCTTCTTCAATTCAACTATTGCCGGAGGCTATAGCACTATTTCTCGTTACTGTAGGATATAGGCCACTATTTCTCAGTTTCCAACTCTCTAACCCTTTTTGGTCACTATTTCTCAGTTTCCAACTCTCTGACCCTTTTTGGTCCCCTTTCGAAACCGAACCGATCAACCAACGCCTTCAACCTGTTGAGATTAATTAGATATTAATTAAATGATCAATTGTTGTAATACAGTAATTAGCATGTGCTAATTACCGAATAGACAGGACCCTACAAGAACTACAAGACAAGGCAATCGAGGGCGGTCATCAGTGGAGGATGACGTGGCCATGAGATCACCATAGTTGTGTTGAGTGTTGACTGTTGAGGCTGCGTTTAGTTTGTAAATTTTGAGAAGTTTTGTAACTGTAGCACTTTCGTTTGTATTTGACAACTTTTATCTGATCATGGTCTAAGTAGACTTAAAAGATTCATCTCGAGATAGCCAGACAAAAAGTATAAACATGCAACAAGTGCTACTTTATTTAATGCTCCATGCAGATAGAAAGTACAATCGATGTGATGGGGAGAGAGAAGAAAATTGGTAAATTAAAAGCTGCCTCAGAGTGATCCTGATCAGCTTGTAGGCAAAAGTAGGCTGTGTTTAGATTTCAGTTATAGTTATAATTCTACATTATACCACATTCGTTTGTATTTGACAACTTTTGTTCAATCATGGTTCAAGTAGGCTTAAAAGATTCGTCTCGTGATGTACATGAAAAAATACAAATATGCAAATATTTTATCTACATTTAATGGTCTATGTATATATCATAACGTTGATGTGACTAGTTATAATTGTAATTTATAATGGATCTAGGCAAGCTGTGATCAGCGTGAGGATGAACCCCACCCGCTAGACAAACCTAGCTCCTACTCGTAGCCTTCCTCGGCGGCGACACGGCAGGCCACCTCTGCCGCCCTACGCACGCGCCTTATGTTGACCTATCCCATCCATGTCTCCATGACTCCATGGAACATTCCCTATTCCGTTTTACTAGTGTAAGCATATTACTAGTATAAGCCATGATTTGGAATAACATACTCTCCATCCCAAAATAATAGTACAAGCCATGATTTGGAATAACATACTCTCAATCCCAAAATAAGTGTCGTTTTAGGTTTAAGGATTTTGACTATCTCCTTTTAATTATTCGTCTTATTCAAAAATTTATAAAAAATTAATTATTTTATTATATAGTTTCCTAGTTTATCTGAACTGATTTACTTGAGGATCGAGGGAGTACTAGCAAGTTGACTTTTGAGGGTGTTCTTATTATTATTTATGATTGTAAACTTATAATTATTGGCTTACAAATATAACTAAATTAAGTTTGTATTATAATAGTTAAACATCATTAGTTAAATTATTGTCTAAAGTTTTTAAATGTAAATCTTGATATACGTGTGTGCTTTATAAAATGGAACCAAGGTAGTATCTTCATGAAAAGAATATAATTTAATATCTCATCTTAAAGTTATAGAAATTATAGTCTGAAACTTTAATTTGCTCCCTTATCTAAATCATAAATATTAGCACTTTAAAATTATCAAATTAAACTTGGCTTGATATGATTTCTTAGTATTTAGATGAAAATACATTTCATAATTACTAATAATATCTATTTGATATAATACATATTAATATTTTTTTTAAAAATGTTTAATTAAAGTGGTGTTTGCACCCGAGTTTAGACAAGTCGGCAAAACCGGCTTGGCCGAGTTGGTGACCCGGCCTGGCCGGGTTTGGCTCTTGCGCCGACTTTTGGCAGGCTGTCACGTGGCGCCCCGAGAGGCCCCGTGAAAACCGGCTTGGCCGGGTTTGGTAGAGTCCGAGCCGATTAAAAGATCTAATCGGTTTTTGGTAGTTTTTGGACGTGGGAAACTTGGAGACTTGCCTAGATACGTGTTTTCTACTGGGATAGGATCACCCCTCTCTATATATATGAGAGGATCATGGCCGATTAAGATCTTAACCATCCAATCGTCAAAACACATCTACCAAGTAGATTCTCGCGGTGGTTCACCTCTATCCTGCTGTTCGGCTCGACTCTCCGCGAGTTTAGTCGGCGTTCTAGGTGATCTCCGCGATCCCTAGGGCAACCTCTACGTGCATCTCTCCGACGGATCTTTCCGAGGGTGTTCGGGAGTTTCCGACGAAGGACGGGCGCTACATCGACCACCAAACGTCCTCTGCTGCTGAAGATGGTCGTCCCGACGACCAGAAGACCGGAACCCTAGCTTCTTCGGCGAACCCGAGGAAACCGGCTCAGCCGACTATCAAAGTCGGCCAGGCCGGGTAGGCGGCTCGGCCGGGTTCTGAAACCGGCCAGGCCGGGTTTCGCTGGCGTGCTGCTCTGCGTCGTCTCGTCTTGCGCGCGGCACGTGTGATCCAGTACTCTGCTAGTGTGTTGACCAGAATCTGCGTCAACACACTTTTTGGCGACTCCACTGGGGAAGAAAGCTCAATCCTAGATCCAATCTACTAGCGGCATGGCGGCCGACGACGGAAAGAAGACCGACAAGAACGTCAATGAAGACAACGTCGTCTGCCCCAAGACTATCGACGAGCTTCCTGAGGAGCTCCGGAAAAAGCTAGAGGCCAAGCTTGCTGTCGATACACAAGCCTTCCTGGATAGCTGTACTAAGGACCGGCGCAACAAGGTCACCCAAGTCTCCAAGCCTAACTTCGGCGATTCGTCTTCTTCATCCGGCGGAGGAGGCGGGAAGACCGAAGCGGAGAGGGCTACTAAGGAGGAGGAAAAGCTCAAGGCTAAGGTAAATAATGATGAGAACCCCTCCACTACTACCTGGTCTTGCATATTTAGTTGAAGATATGGGTAAGCAAATTAAAATTTCTATTGATGCATCCGAAGCTAAAATCAGCAAGCGCATATCTAAAATTGAGAAAAAGTTAGTTGGTTTTTTAGATCCTGATAATCAACCTAAATTTGGTATGCCTTTCGATTTTTATGAAAATCAACCTGATTTTGCTATAGCTAGCCAACTTCAATCGGGTCCTTCGGCGCATGAAACTGATAGAACCGATCGCGGCATGGCTAACTCTTCAGCTAGGCAGGTGAATCCGACTAGGCCATCGGCGGGTCGTAACACTGTTTTACCTAATCCCCCGCCGTCACCTAGTCAGATTCCAGTGGCTAATAATGCGGTCACCGATTCTTCCAAAACCGATGTAGACGCTATCGTAAATCGGTTTAAAGCTGAGATAACTAAATCCATTGAGAGGAATCTGGGGATAAGCACTAAGCCTATTCAGAGCTTATACCAAAAACCATATCCTTCCACCTATGATGTTTTGCGGGCACCGCTTGGGTGAAAGATGCCCGATTTCCAGAAATTTAATGGTGATGATAGTAAAACCACTATGGAGCATATTGGCATGTATCTGGCTCAGTTAGGAGAAGCTAGTGCTCATGATTACATGAAAATCAAATGTTTTCCTTTATCTTTGTCTGGTACAGCATTTGCATGGTTTTCTTCATTGCCACCATATTCAGTTAGTACCTGGAATGATTTGGAGGAAAAATTTCATAACTATTTCTTTACTGGTGTTCAAGAAACTAAACTGTCACATCTCACATCGGTTCGTCAAGGGCGTGATTCCGTACTTGATTATGCTAAACGTTTTAGGGACGTTAAGAACCGATGCTTTAATTTGAATATTTCTAATAGAGATTTGGCAGATTTATTTTTTAACGGTATGAACTCTAATATTAGAGAGAAATTAGAGCACTATGAATTCTATAGCATTAATCAATTATTGCAAAAGGCTATTGCTGTAGAATCTCGTTTAGCAAGTGAATTCAAAAAATCTTATCAGACCCATGTGTTGGAATGCTCTGACAACGAGGACGATAAGAATTTAGAGTGTAACTCTGCTGAATTTGTTTGGTCGCCAAATAAAAAAGGAATTTCTTTCCCATCTCTGAAACCGATTTCTAAAAATCGGCAGGATGAAATTAAATTTACTTTTGATGTTTCTAAATGTGATCGAATCTTTGATAAATTGCTTAGAACCGGTAACATTAGAATTACTCATACCTTGCCGTCTAGTGAAGAATTAAAAAAACGGGCGTATTGCAAATTTCATAATTCTTCTAGTCATGCTACTAATGATTGCAACTATTTTCGTCGACAGATACAATCGGCCCTCAACGAAGGACGATTGAACTTAGCTGAGATGATGGTTGACAAAGTGCCTTTTCCGATGAATGTCATCGAGAAAGGGGAGCCTGCTATTTTGATTCGTCCAGAGCAAGCCGACACCACACGAGGCAAGAACGTGATTATCGGCGAACCACGGGAGGCACCGAAACAAGTTTCGGGGCGTCAAGTGGTGCTTGAGAAGGACGAAGACGGCAAGACGAAGCTGACAATCTCTGCAGGGTCGTCACAGTACTAATCTCGGCAGCGGCGCTGGGAGGCCACGGCGGCACAGCAGAGGCCGGCCAAGCCAGTTCCAGGATCCGGCCCAGCCGGGAACACGGCCTAGCCGGCTACAGAAGCCGGCCAGGCCGGTTCTAGTGCCAACACGGCCAGGCCGGGTACGCCGGGTACAGTAGCCGGCTCGGCTGGTTTTGTCGGTGGTGGCGGCTCTTCTTCCTCTGCTGCTCCAAGGGCCGCCAGCGCTGGTGGTGCCCAGATGATCAGGACGTTCGTCCCAAAGCGTCCAGAAATTGGCACTTGAAAGACGAACGCAAGTTCAAACAAGGGGAACGTCGTTCCAAAGAAGCTTTGCACGTTTGACCGGCTCATGAAAAAGTACCGGCAAGAGAAGGTTGATCCCAGAATCGGCCCATAAAAAAAAGAGGGGCTACACCGCCAAAGCAAGATGAGCAACCAAAGAAGGTGACGGTGGCTCCGATAGCGTCTCCGGCGCATGAGGTTGCTTGCACTCGCGTCTCTCGTTGGGGTCCCCCGCCTCCACCTCAGCCGCATTGGGGCCCCAACGGGGTGTTCGTGCCATATCCCTTCCTCATGCAGCAGCAGCCGATGAATGGAGCGTCTTCATCATCGGTGTTTAGCCGATTGGGCTACGGTCAATCGGGCTACGGCGGCCAAGGGGTGTCGCTCCCGCCACCGCGAGCGAGGTTGGTGGTTGGTGAGGGAAGAGAGAAGGCTCCACCGCGACAAGTCTATGTGCCTAAGAGGGTCGTGGAGTCTTCCATTGTTCCTACTGTTCCTACTGCACCGCCGCCGAAGGAAGCACCTTCGGCAACAATTCTTATCGGCTCTCAAGAGGTGCCTATCGTTGACAACGACGAGCCGATGAGGATTGAGGAGCCATCATCCACCGCTCCGGAGGTCGCTGCTAAGGTTGTGGAGAAGAAGCCGATTGATCCAAAATATTTGCAACCGAAGTGGTGCCCACCGGGATTGACCAAGACGCAGCGGCGGAAGTTACAGCGAGCGCGCCAAACGCAGCAAAAGCGGGAGAAGTTGGAAAAAATGAGAGAGGAGATCTTCAATGCTGCACACCCAATTTTTTCGCAAACTCAGAAAGGAAGTGATCCGGCGTGCTTCCCAAAATCTGCAGAGAAGGTTGCTGGGCAGAAAGATCTGCCAGAAGCGAAGCCTGCACAGGTCACAGAAACCGGCCAGGCCGGGTCAGAGCCGGCCCAGCCAGGTTTCCCAGGAACCGACCAGGCCGAGTCTGCTTGAAGCCGACCAGGCCGGGTTTTTCGGCTTCGTCTCCCGCCGCCGCCGGTTCACTGGAATCGGCTGTCGCTGCTGTTTCTTCTATTGTTGCAGGTTCTGGTGACGCAGAAGATGAGGAGATGGTCGATTATGAGCCGACGCCGCCACGCGCCGAATTTAATGTAGTTTACCTGTCTTCCGATTACTATGTAATCGATGAAGATGAAGGTTTAGCGACGGCTTAGTTTTGCTTCGCCGCCGAGGATGCCGTCTTCAAGAAGCCGGAGGATTCCGTCAACCACCTTCGGTCGCTCCATATCAAGGGGCATATCAACGGCACGCCGGTTCATCATATGTTGGTGGATAGCGGCGCGATTGTCAATCTAATGCCGCATTCGCTCTACAAGAAGCTCGGTGGCACGGAGGGGGAGCTAGTGAAGACCAACATGACGATCACCGGAGTTGGAGGCGGCGAGCCAATTCCAGCTTTGGGCGTAGTGACGATGGAGTTGACCGTCGGTAGCAAAACGTTGGCAACCGTGTTCTTCGTCGCCGAAGTACAAGGTAGCTATAATCTCATCCTTGGTCGCGATTGGATTCATGCCAATCGTTGCGTTCCATCCAGTTTGCACCAGACTTTAATTCAATGGGTGGGGGATCAAGTTGAGGTTATTCATGCTGATTCATCAGCCTCCATTGCTACGGCCGATGCTCCTTCGCTCGGGGGGCACGATGGTATTGCTTGCTTATCTGGTCATGACTTGTCTGGCGTTGAGTTTATTAGCGTTACTAAGGAAGGATTTGTACCTGTGTCATTGAAGCCGATTGATAATCGGCTCAATATCATCGTGTAATTAATTTTTTGCAATGGATGCTAATGTTGAATGGTTGAAACATCGTGTGGATCAATATCGGGCTTCTATGACCGATGTCTGTGAAACAATTGATGATTTTGATGAGCTTAATAAGTTGGGCCAAGGTTTCACGTCGGCCGACCCATTGGAAGAAGTTGACATTGGGGATGGTTCTACACCAAGGCCGACGTTCATTAATAAAAATTTGAAAGCCGATTATAAAGCTGAATTAATCGCGCTTTTAAAAGAATATGCTGATTGCTTTGCATGGAGCTATAATGAAATGCCCGGATTGAGCCGAGAGCTTGTTGAGCATCGGCTTCCCATTAAACCTAGATTCCGGCCTCATAAGCAACGTCCTCGCTTCTTTCATGCTAAAATTTATGACCGCATTAAAGAAGAAATTAATCGGTTGTTGGAAGCGGGATTTATTCGCCCATGCAGGTATGCGGAGTGGATCTCTAATATTGTGCCTGTTGAAAAGAAAGGATCGGGCAAGATTAGAGTTTGCATTGATTTTAGAGATTTGAATAGAGCCACTCCAAAAGATGAATATCCTATGCCTATTGCCGATATGCTTATTAATGATGCTTCAGGACATAAAATTCTTAGCTTTCTTGATGGTAACGCTGGTTACAATCAAATATTTATGGCCAAAGAGGACACGTCTAAAACGGCCTTTGTTTGTCCTGGGTTTGTTGGATTATTTGAGTGGATTATCATGACATTTGGATTGAAAAATGCCAGTGCTACCTATCAACGTGCTATGAACTTAATCTTTCATGATTTAATTGGCGTGATCATGGAAGTATATATTGATGATATTGTGATCAAATCGGCTGTCAATAATTCTCACTTGGCCGATTTGCGTCTTGCTTTTGAAAGGATGTGCCGGTATGGTTTAAAGATGAATCCGCTTAAATGTGTATCGGCGGGCAAGTTCTTGGGATTTATTATTCATGAGAAGGGCATAGAAGTTGATCCCAAAAGAATAGAGAGTATCAAGCAAGTTTAGGCGCCTGCATGTAAAAAAGACTTGCAAAAGTTTCTGGGAAAGGTGAACTACTTGAGAAGATTTATTGCTAACTTGTCCGAGAAAGTTATTCCTTTCACCCCTATATTGAGATTGAAAGATGAGAGTGAGTTTGCTTGGGGGGCAAAGCAACAAGAGGCATTTGAGAAGATCAAGGAATACTTGTCGAAGCCACCGGTTCTTCGTGCTCCAAGAAGAGGAGTTCCTTTTAAATTATATATTGCTGCCGAAGAAAAAATAATTGGTGCGGTTTTGACTCAAGAGGATGATGGCAAGGAGTATGTTATTGCTTATATTGGTCGTCGTCTTCTTGATCCCGAGACAAGGTGTGCCCATATTGAAAAATTATACTTATCATTATACTTTACTTGTACTAAGATGAGACATTACTTGTTAGCAAGTACATGCATTGTTGCTTGCCAGGTCGATGTAATTAAACATATGTTATATCGGCCAATTCTTAGTGGAAGGATCGGTAAATGGGCATATACATTGGTTGAATATGACTTGACTTTTGAGCCTTTGAGAGCCATGAAAGGTCAAGTTATTGCTGATTTTATTGTTGAGCATGCAATTGATTTAGGAGATGAGATCAATTACATAACTTTTACTCCATGGAAACTTTATTTTGATGGATCGGTTTGCAAACAAGGCCAAGGTGTTGGTATTGTTATTATTTCGCCACATGTTGCTGAGATGGATGTGTCAAACCGATTAGAAAATTATTGCACTAATAATCAAGCTGAATATTTAGCTCTTTATTGCGGCTTGGAGATGTTGAATTCCATGTGAGTAAGACATGTTGAGGCTTATGGTGATTCTTTATTAGTGGTGCAACAAGTTTCTGGTGAATGCCAATGTTTAGGGGAATCACTTAATGCTCATCTTGATACTTGTCTTGATTTAATTACATCTTTCGCCGAATTTAAAATTCGGCACATACCGAGACATTAAAATTCAAGAGCCAACATGTTAGCTCAGCGAGCATCAGGCTTTGACGTCGGTAGGCGTAAAGATTTAAAGCCGGTGCAAAGCATCTTTTCTGGTTTCTGTGCAGGCACGTGGAAAACGGCCCAGCCGGGTCTGGGAGTCGGCCAGGCCGGCTCTGGACCAAACCCGGCTAGGCCGGGTGTAGAAGGCGGCCGGGCCGGTTCTGGCCAGGAACCGGCCAGGCCGGGTGTTGAAGCCGGCTCGGCCGGATATTGCGGCTTTGATCCAAATCGGCCAGAATTGTGCCAAGTTGACGGGCAGGCCGATTTGGAGGATTGGAGGACTCCCTTGTTAAATTTTCTGCGAGATCCCAGCACTAAAGCTGATAAAAGTATTCGGCGGATTGCGTTTAAGTTCACTTTGCATAATGATGAGCTTTATCGGAGGACCGCCGATGATTTGTTGCTCAAGTGCTTGGGACCTGATGAAGCTAAAGTGGCTATGAGGGAAGTCCAGTAAGGTGTTTGTGGTACGCATCAATCGGCTCCTAAGATGAAATGGCTTTTGAAAAGGGCTGGTTTTTATTGGCCTACTATGATAGCCGATTGTTTTCGCTACTACAAAGGATGCGAGGAGTGCCAACGGTTTGGTAATATTCAGTTAGTGCCTGCTGCAATGCATCATCCTATAATCAAACCGTGGCCTTTTCGTGGTTGGGGACTAGACTTCATTGGCCAAATTCATCTCCCTTCTTCAAAGGGTCATTGCTTCGTGTTAGTGGCCATAGATTATTTTACTAAATGGACCGAAGCGGTGCCTTTGAAAAATATGACACATAAGGAGGTGATTGAGTTTGTGACTGAGCATATTATTCATAGATTCGGCATTCCTCAGACTTTGTCTACAGACCAGGGAAAATCTTTCATATCAAAAGAGGTACGAGAATTTGCTGAATCATATAAGATTAAGTTACTTAATTCATCTCCGTACTATGCTCAAGCTAATGGCCAGGCTGAGTCTAGTAACAAGACCTTGATCAAACTTATCAAGAAGAAGATAGAGGACAATCCAAGAAGGTGGCACGAGGTATTATCAGAGGCTCTGTGGGCTCATCGTATATCTCGTCATGGTGCTACAAAGGTTACTCCTTTTGAGCTAGCATATGGACAGGAGGCTGTGTTACCCGTCGAGGTGAATTTAAATGCATATCGGCTCGCTAAGCAAAATGACTTGTCTGCCGTTATGTATCATGATTTGATGATGGATAATATTAACGAGGTGATTGACAAAAGATTAGCGGCTCTAAAGGAGATGGAAAAGGAAAAGGTCCGAGTTGCTAGAGCTTATAACAAGAAAGTGAAGATCAAGTCGTTCCAAGTTGGGGAATTGGTGTGGAAGACCATACTACCAATTGGAATAAAGAGCAATAAGTTCGGCAAGTGGTCGCGTAATTAGGAAGGTCCTTACAAAGTGATCAAGGTGATATTCGAAAATTCATATATGCTAGAGACGTTGCAAGGTGATCATCTCCCAAGAGCAATTAACGGGAGGTATTTGAAAAATACTTTCCAAGTGTTTGGCAAGAAGCCTAAGAGCTCTCCAAGCAATGGCCGATACATGTATCGCCCTTAGAACAAAATGGCCGATGTATGCATCGCCCTTAGTCACTAAACAGCCGTTGAGTTAAGTATCGTTGCTGCTTAGTTATTTGTTTTCAGGTTCATATGCAGAGAATTCGCCTGAAAACAGGGGGGCATATGTTTGCACCCGAGTTTAGACAAGTCGGCAAAACCGGCTTGGCCGGGTTTGGCTCTTACGCCGACTTTTGGCAGGCTGTCACGTGGCGCCCCGAGAGGCCCCGTGAAAACCGGTTTGGCCGGGTTTGGTAGAGTCCGAGCCGATTAAGAGATCTAATCGGTTTTTGGTAGTTTTTGGACGTGGAAAACTTGAAGACTTGCGTAGATACGTGTTTCCTACTGGGATAAGACCACCCCCTCTATATATATGAGAGGATCATGACCGATTGAGATCTTAACCATCCAATCGTCAAAAGACATCTACCAAGTAGATTCTCGCGGTGGTTCATCTCTATCTTGCTGTTCGGCTCGACTCTCCGCGAGTTTAGTCGGCGTTCTAGGTGATCTCCGCGATCTCTAGGGCAACCTTTACGTGCATCTCTCCGACGGATCTTTCCGAGGGGTGTTCGGGAGTTTCCGGCGAAGGACGGGCGCTACATCGACCACCAAACGTCCTCTGCTGCTGAAGACGATCGTCCCGACGACCAAAAGACCGGAACCCTAGCTTCTTCGGCGAACCCGAGGAAACCGGCTCAGCCGACTATCAAAGTCGGCCAGGCCGGGTAGGCGGCTCGGCCGGGTTCTGAAACCGGGCAGGCCGGGTTTCGCGGGCGTGCTGCTCTGCGTCGTCTCGTCTCGCGCGCGGCATGTGTGATCCAATACTCTGCTAGTGTGTTGATTAGAATCTGCGTCAACAAGTGGGTTGACATTTTTCTTACTATAGGCTATAGGTACTACTCCAGCTTAGAGGTTATTTGGTTAGATGCCACATCCACGCTGGGACGCGGCTGTGACAACCACAAGGCCAAAACTAACGTGACGTCCTGTGGCGGCATCTTACTCTTCTTTTACCATGGTTGTCTCTGCTTTTTCATCAACCAAAGATTAACCTTAATACCTCGCTATAGTCTACAACATGATAAAAGGTGACGTAGAACCAGATAATCCCTAAATTATTCAAGCAGCACGTGTTGATTTCTTTTTCTTGGGAGTAAGCACCCCCAAGCTTCCCTGGTGCGTCATTTTTCTTCCTTTCAGACATTATCGGAATTTTGATTGCATTCACCAGATTTCCAAACGATTTGCACCATCATGACGACTCAAAAACTTGAACTGATTTCACAATGCTATACGTACCGTATAAAACACGCTATTTATTGCTTTTCCAAAGCATGACTTGGAACAGTGTAACTCGTGCAACAAAATGGCCACACCCTTCGCCAGATCATAAAAATTCGAGTTAAAAGAAGCATACATTGCACACCACCTTTTTCTTTAGAAAAAGGTGAATGCGAAACGAACACAGATAGTTCAACCTTTTGCTCAGAGGACAAACCTTTGGCAGCTAAATAAAGAAGACTCACCTTGGAGCAAAGTGCCGCCATCTTTTGCAAGTTTGGGCAGAGGCAGATTAAACATCAAAACAAGGTCAATTATTTGCAAAAAAAAAGGAACAAGTCATCTTAAGAAAAAAAAGGTTAAAATGGACAGTTATTATATATAATAATAAAAAAGGCTGGATGGTGTTGGCGTGTAGTAAAGGAAAAGATAGCGCACACGAATACTGAGGTCCTACGCAGCATTCAAAAAATAGTTCTCTTTTCCAAAGGAAATATTGTCAGTTTGTCACCCAAAAGAATTTAAAAGGAAGTGCAGTACCCGCATTCGTACCTAAATAATTGTTGTTCTCGTCTATAAAAAAGTCAAATATATTAAATTTTGATCACATATACATACAAAAAAATAGTAATATTGATAATACATACTTTCTCCATTTATAAAAAATGAGTCGTTGGATGTGTGTAGGTCAAAGTTTTTAATTTTAACTAAGTTTATACAAAATACATGCAATGCTTGTATCTTCAAATAAGCTTTTTCTAGAAATATATTCAAAGATCTATCAACGATAAAAATTATGTACTACAAATTTCAATAGTATTTGGTTATATATCTTTGGTCAAAGTTAAAGATTATTGACTTCTGGGAAAACGAGAATAACTCTTTTTTAAGAACAAAGGAAGTAATATTAGGACCATTAGATTTATCATCGAATATATTTGACTTTTTAAAATATAAATATTACCAATATTTTTTATAAATCTAGTCCAACTTAACTTAAGAAAGTTCGACCATCCTGTTTTCCAACTCATCTGCCAATACCAAGAACAAGAAAGCCAGAAACTCAAGAATAAAGCTTTCAGCGAAAGCTGTTTGGCAGTTTTTTGTTGAATTCCTTGCGAGTGACAAAAGTTTAAGACTGCTGCATCAGCACAGCTTTGCTGGTGATGCTTTTGGAGAGCTGAAGACAATGCCTTCCCTGCCCTGCCCGCTAGGAGTAGGATGCCAAGGTAGGGTGCTCTTTTTGTCTCTTGCAGGAGTGGCAATCCCCTGCATTATGCTCCCAAAAAGGGAGGAAACAAAGGCAGGCAGAGTACGTAGCAGTACGTACTCTTTGTGCATTATCGGTTTGACTGTTTAGTTGGGTAAAAATGGGTAAAAAATACAGTATATTTTTGTTTGTATTTGATAACTTTTGTCCAATCATGGACTAAATAGACTTAAAAGATTCATGTCGAGCTAGTCAGCCAAAAAATACAAACATGCAACCACTGCTACTTTATTTGTTCCATGCAGGCGTAAAGTACAATTGATGTGATAGGGAAAAAGAAAAAATTTTGGGAAGTAAACAGGATAACAGTACAAGAAAAGTCCAATGAAATCTAGCCGGCGCTGAAAAAGCCCCAGCTGGCCAGGACAAGAATCCCCCGGTGTAAAAATTAGAGCAATCAAATGCATAGCAAAATTACGTTTGGTACGTTTGTGACCACCCAAACTTTTGCCGTCCAAGTTTTCACATACTCCTATACTAGCAGTGTGCAGTGATGAAATATTTTGGTGTCTACCCAACAGAGTTTTTTCTTGACATGAGACCAAATTTGGGCTTGACATATACTACTATACAGTTCTGTTTCGTTGAGGCTAGTGTGTCCAAATAATTAGAGATCTCAAATAAATAATGGTGCAAAGAGCTTCGAAAAACAAATGGTCCAAGCACAAAGTAAACACCACGATAATGCAAGGGTTTCGAAAGTTGATGGTTGTTGGTGCGCTATAGCACCACAAAGCATAGTATACTTATAAGTGCAAGGCTAATAATATATGTGGCCGCTAGATGTAAGAATCTTTACAACTTAGTATTTCTTAGCACTATTAATACATGTTCTACTTGTCTCATAAGTTTCTTTGGTTTTGTGTCTAAGCCGGCTATAAGATTACGGCTCGTTTCTCTTCTCTTCTCTTCTTCACTTTAGCATTCAGCCTCTTATGACCTGTTATTACACTTGCTCGTGTTTAGATTGTGCATTTTGTAAAAAATTTTACTGTAGCAACGTGCTAACTTTTACAATAAGTGTCAAATCATGGCCTAAATAAGCTTAAAAGATTCGTCTCGCAACATTTTGCGAAGCTATTAAATTAGTTTAAGTTTTCATCAATATTTAATCATCCATGTATGTGTCCAAACATTGATGTAATGAAACTTGTAGTATTTACTGATGAATCTAAACAGGGCATAAGTACACCATCGTGTTCATGTTTTCATGTTAAAATTAAATGGGTGAGGTTCTGTTTCGTTAAGGCTAGTGTGTCCAAATAATTAGAGATCTCAAATAAATAATGGTGTAAAGGGCTTCGCCAAAAATTTGGTCGAATCATAAAGGTGTAAACACCACGATAATGCAAGGGTTTCGAAAGTTCATGGCTGTAAGAATCTTTGCAGCTAGCTTGTTTCTCAGCACTATTAATACATGTCTTACTTGTCTCTGTTATAAGTTTTTTTTTTTTTTGCCTTGCTCGCTTCTCCTCTTCTCTCTTCTCCACTTTAGTATTCAGCCTCCTCATGGCTTGTTATTTATTACTTGCTTGAACATGTTGTTGTTGAGATGATCATGGACAGAGTAAAGTGGTAATGGCACAACTAATGGAGAACTAAGGCACTGTTTAGATCCAGTGCAAATTGTAACTGTAACTAGTCACATCAATGTTGCGGCATATGCATGAAGCATTAAATGTAGACGAAATGTTTGCATGTTTATACTTTTTGCATGTACATCACGAGACGAATCTTTTAAGCCTACTTGGGTCATGGTTGGACAAAAGTTGTCAAATACAAACGAACGTGCTACAGTGCAAAATTGCTCTAAACGGTGGCTAAAAGAGTCTGATGGATTGCAAAGGACACTGAATACTAGGCAAAGGTGGTGGCGTGGCCGCGTGGGCACAACACAAGACAAACGGGCGGAGATTCTGTCCAGTCCAGTAGTAGTAGTACAAAATACACGGTGCGCCCACGCCCTTCCTGCTTTTACAGTACAGTATTTCTGACACCGCACGCCCCGCTTGGTACACTACTACGAGTAGACTAGTAAAAGTATACGGAGGCGATCTTCTCACCTTCTGCATCTGCGGCGTGCGCGCGTCCGAGGCAGGCAGAGCGCACCAAGCAAAGATCGACAGCGCCCAGCGAGTGACGAACGGCCACAGCAAAAGCTGCCCAGTCCAGTCCACCGCGGCCGGACCTGGACCGCCGATGGCGACGTCAAAGATTGATCACGATCACGAGCGACAGCGTCATCGCTCGATCGAGCGACACGCAGCAGGAGCAGGAGCAAGCCCCTGCCTGCTCAGTGCTCTCTGCCACGCCTACGCGCGCGTGCCGGTGGCTGGCTGCCGCAGGAGGGTGGGAAAAAGAGGTGGGCGACGGGACGAACTGCGCCAGCGCAGGTGGTGCACAAAGGCGGCGAGCGAGGCAGCGGGCATCCACTGCTGTGCTGCGTGCAGCGTGCGTGCATGCATGCACGGCCACGGGCGCCACGGCTGGCTTTGTGTGAGTTGCGAGGCCACGCCACGCCAGGCCAGGCCGGACAGCCAAAGCGGCGTGCGGTGCGCGGCAAGCGGGCATCTCCTCATCGGCCTCAAAAGAGGTGGGGGGAAGGCGGCAGCGGCCGGGCTCGCTCGCGCATGTGATTCGGTTCCATCGCGGGAATAAGGCCCGTTTAGATTCCGGTTGCAGTTGCAATTCTGCACTGTAGCACGTTCGTTTGTATTTGATAACTTTTGTCCAATTATGATCCAAGTAGGCTTAAAAGATTCGTCTTGTGATGTACATATAAAAAGTACAAACATACAAATATTTCGTCTACATTTAATGCTTCATACATATGCTGCAACGTTGATGTGACTAATTACAATTGCAATTTACAATGGATCTAGGGCCATTATCGCTGCCGACGTCGACCGCTGCGAGAGGCAGGCAGGCAGGTGGGGAGTGGCCGAGAGGGCGCTGTCGTATGCGTATGTTACTCTACATTACAGTGTGCCATTGGCGGCAGGCCGAATTTCTCGGTCCTGTTGAGATCAACTGGAGAAAAGCATACATATAATCTGCTCGCAGTCGCATGTCTACTGCTTAATCCGTCCTAAATTATAGGTCGTTTGACTTTTTCAACCCTAAGTTTGACCACTCGTTATATTTGAAAATTTTGCATAAAAAGAGTTAAATTTAACATATTCTTAAGAACTTTTGTTAATAAAACAGGTCATAACACAAAATATCATGTTTTGCATAAATTTTTGAATAAGACGAGTGGTCAAACTTGACGTCAAAAAAGTCAAACGACTTATAAATTGAAACGGAGGAGAACTTTTGTTAATAAAGCAGGTCATAACACAAAATATCATGTTTTGCACAAATTTTTGAATAAGACGAGTGGTCAAACTTGGCGTCAAAAAAGTCAAACGACTTATAAATTAAAACGGAGCGAGTATAAAGTGACTCTAGTTTTTGTTTTATCTCATCTTAGTAATATTACTAACTACTCGGAATGAGATGCGCTAGACAAAAAAAAAACCCTAAAAATCCACATGAAAATCAATTCTTTTTCATATATCAACCTTGGACTTCATTCTTATATTTATATCATTTGCTTCATCTGAACCCAATCACAATATTCAACGACCTAGGATTGAACACCTCCATATAATCTCATGAAATATGTTAGCCTCTTGACCGAGTTATCATTCAATCTGCCAAAACCCATTTAGAACCAAGATGCACTTTAAAGTCGTAAATTTCAAATTGTGTGGTGTTTACATTTCTAACTTAGAGCCTGTTTGATAGGGATCCAGATTTTTTTAGAAACATTTCAAATTCAAATTGTCTCAAAAAAACATTTCATGCGATGAATCAGAATCACTTTACGAAGTCGTTTGGCTGGTAGGATAGAATATGATTCTAAAAAAAATATGTTTTTTCATAAAAATATTATATAAATAAAAATATGTTTTCAAAAAAATCTAGAACTTTTTGTGGACAAAGAATAACTTCAATATAATCTATTGAAATTTTTTGCACTTTTAACTAGAACAAATATCGTGGGAGAGACTCTGAAACCGAATCTAGCGAAGAGTTTAGTCGGAAGAAACACATGGAACCACGCGAAGTGTTCCGCGGCAGAAACGATCTGATTCACATTGACAACATTTTGTGCCCTTTTTTTGGATCCTACTGAGAATCGGAACCATTTCTGTTGTCCAGACGGTGCCTTAGTTTAGTACTCCCTTCTTGAAATATATGAGATCTAAGTTTGGCATAAGTCAAACTGTACTAAATTTGACCAAGCTTATAAAAAATAAAGAGAGTAATATTTTATTTGTAGCATCAAATTGGCATCATTAGATAGATTCCTTTATATAGTTTCCTAGTTTATCTCTAAGAATTGATTTACTTGGGGACCGAGGGAGTACGAGATAGCAAGTTGACTTTTGAGGGAGTTCTTATTGTAAAAGAGTGATGGTAGTACAGTGCTCTTGAGGGAGTATGAGTTAGCAAGTTGACTCTTTTTTTGATTCAGCAAGTTGATTTTTGAAGGAGTATATATACATACATACTCCCTCTGTATTCGTAAAGGAAGTCGTTAATCACGACATCATCTTCAAAGTATGACTTTGACTTCATATTTCTATAAAAATATTTATTAAAAAATGATATATGTATATTTTTATAAAAATATATTTGAAGACAAATCTATTTATATAGTTTTTATATTTTTAAACTTAATAATTTAAAAGTTGTTCATGATTTATATGCTTAACGTTTGATCAAAACCTTATCGAAATAACTTCATTTACGAGTACACAAGGAAAGAAAAGCATGTACAATAAAGTTTTGGAGGCCACACTAACCGACAAGGTTCAAAGTAGAAAGGCTTTTTTGGATGGAAAAAGTATGAAGTCATAGTTTTAGTCAGTAGAAACCTAATTCGTTAAAATTCCGTCCAGTAAAACAGAGGAATTATAAATTTCTAAAATTATATGCTCTCCTCTTATAGATAGGACAAACAAAGAAGAAAGTTTTTCGATCACTTACTTCGCTCGTCCTTTTTTGATTGGTTTTTTTAATGCAAATAGATTCAATCTAATAATTTCTTTTAGATTAAATCTTAGGTCTCCTTTGATCTGTGAAAGATCTCCTTTGTCTTCCAGTACCTCCCGCGTGGCAGCCCGTCAGAAGCATGCCTCATAAGAATCTCTGTGGCGACGGTCGAAGCCTCCTCACTCAACTTCTGAATCAAACCACCTTCCGGCTTCGTACTACTACTACCTCCTAGGTCGTCGTTCTTTCCGTTGCTTCGGGTTCCTTCCTCTGCTTCGGCGCTGCCAAACTCCTTCGTATTGACGTACACAAATTTGCTCTCATAGGTAGGCCAGAGGCAGTACCCCGGGGTCAGCACTGATCGGCATCCACAAAGCCACATTGGCAAGGCACCCCCTTTTATCGAAAGGAGCAGGAGACAGGAAAGCTCTCGCTCTGCACTTGCCCACCATCGTCCTCCTCCGTGGTCCAGACGCTAATCTCTCATGTTTGACTGTTTAACGTCCGAGGTGAGGACCATGTCGCCACATACATTAACATAATAACCATACCGACTCTCGGCGACCCTGTTGCCTCTAGCGATTAGTGATTGTGATGGTCCCCTCCTTCTGTAGCGGCGGCCGGCAATCATCCGTCAAGCGCAAATCATGGATCATCGGAAACAACTAAACAAGGAAGAATGTCATGTGATGAGATGGCAATGATCACGAGCTACACTAGCTCTCATTGGACCTGTGGTCCAGCGGATTCTTCCAACTGGTTACTCAGTCTAGAGATTACCCACCACTAATCTAGGTTTAGCTGGATAATTTACAATTATATCTGGTGATTAGCAGCCGCCACCACCACACTAGTATAGTATAGTAGTACTCTAGTTACTGTTAGATGTTAGAGGCTAGCAACACATAGGTGAACTGCCATCATCGACACGGCGCGCGCTTGGATGCGAACTAATCATGCATGTTCATTGAGAATCCAGGATATATATTTGACATCTTTTCAAGATAATTTTGAATTAGTTTGAGTTGAGGAATCGTACGAACTACATGCGTGGTGGTATATGTATGGGGCCAACTGGCCGTATTTAGATGCTAGCTAGCTAGCTGCTGCAATGAATTGTCGGCATTATATATCAACGAAAGATCGGCAAAATCTAGGGTGATGACCGCTGCTCGTACGAACGTGCTCTACTACGACATTCTATATTGGAAATATAAAAGTTGTATGGATTTGTTTTACGTTCACGTTCAATTTGTATTTTTCACAATGGGGAGGGTGGGTACCCCTTATCCAACGGAGGGGAAGCACTACAACATCACATGGGGAGTGGAGCACGACTCACAAAGCACACGAATATTTGGCGCACCACCCGTTGTGGTTGTGATTTTCCCACGTTCACAGATATTATTGCTATTTGGTGTTTTCAGAGTTGGTGTTTTCGGCCATCCCTAAAAATACCCGCAATTCTTAGACAGATGGAAACACGTACCACCTCTAAAATACAAATTCCTACTAAGAACCACCTCCAGAGAAAATCATTACAAAGACAGTTTGACTGAGAGTTATAGAACTCGAAGAGATCTACAATTGGTGAATATCTTTCATTTAAAATCACTTAGGATCTCAAAATTTAGATTTATTTTCTTAGATTTTGAAATTTATTTATTTCAAATGGCCACAAAGAGAGACACGCCCTCAACCAAATCATAGTGCTCAACTAGATTTAAAACTTTGCAGTTCAAACCTTTTCAATTTGAAACCGTTATTGCACAGAGATTGGAGTATGAAAACTTATTAAAGTTGTAAACAAACTGAGAGTGTGTTTAGTTAGGCAAAAAGTTTGAGTTCTGCTACTATAGTACTTTCGTTTGTATTTGACAGCTTTTGTCTAACCATGGACTAACTAGACTCAAAAAAATTATCTCGACATGTACAAACAAACTATGTAATTAGTTATTTATTTTACCTACATTTAATGTTCCATGGGTGCATATAAAGATTCGATGTGACGGGAAAACTTGCAAAAAGTTTGGGGAAGTTTGGAAACTAAAAGCTCCCTAAGTTTGTGAAGAGGGGCACAGATGGATGGGTGGCATTGCGGTTTTCCCTATTTTAACCCCTATGAGACCTTGTTAAGTTTGGTGGGGATTGGAGGTGAATTGAAGATGATTGAGAGGGATTAAATTCTCTACAATTCAAAATGCTTCTCATCGCCTATAATCCCTTGGTGGAGGGGAGTAGTTACTCAACAAACCCTATATTGATCCCATATTGTGTTGCATGCATGCACCTACTAATGAAGAAGGATGACAGGTTAAGTTCTACTCCAACAGTCAGGGAGCACGTAGTGTGCACGTATAACCTAATAACCTAATGTATTTTGCTATTTGACAATGCACGTATGCACGCAAAACCTAAGTGCTAGGACTAGGAGCACGCGGCGCGCACGGGGCCGGCCGACTGCATCTGCTGCATGCTGCACACCATCCGCTCCCTCCATGATTACTGGTGGCAATTGCGTGATCCGAAAAGAGATTCGGCGAGCCCAAAGGACACGACACCCCGCTTTCCGCTTCGTTTTCGTCAGTCCCGTCCTGCTGGCCGCTGGTCAGTGGATGTGGATGCATATGCCCGCCCGGTTTGTTGCCCAAAACATCACCAAAGCTAGTAGTACTAGCTCGAGTAGCGTACTACGTCGTCTGATGAATCAAATGCTTGCAGCATGCAAAATCCCTTGTTCGTTCTCAGCAGCAAATAAAACCGTCTGATGAATTAGGCACGGTTGTCGCTCAGGCTCAGTCACTCGTACTGATGGTGCAGGACTGCAGGAGAAAAAAAAAAAGAAGGAGGAGGACCACGTCACCACCACACCAGGCCCCATGCCGCCAAGCCATCGAGAGTGATATCGTGCTCGGGATGTGGAAGGGCAAGAAGAAATGAGACATGAGACCCAACCAGACACTGCAGCTGCCCTTGTCAAAAAAAAAAAAAAAAGAGACACTGCAGCTGCGATTCTGCATGCATGCAACGCAACTCAAGCGGCGCGAAGCGATGCGATGCGCCCGTCGTGCTCTCCTCTCGTGAGAGCTGTGTGTGAGCCTGTGACTCACTGAGCCAGCCCAGCTCAGCCAGCCGCCGCCCACACCGAGCATCGGCCGGCCGGCTCGAGCCGCGCCCACTGACTTGTGACTTGCACCAGTGGACTGGCCAGTGCAGGATTGCAGGGGCCAGCGCGAACCCAATTCCCAAGCAAAACTGGCAGCCTTTTTGCGAGCCGTGGGCCCATTTGCATCAACAGCCACTGTGGCTGCAACAGCGGCCGCAGCCTTGCACAGTCGCACCGCACAGGGTGCTAAAATGGGAGGCTACCCGCTACAGCGCGCCAGGCTAGCCAAGGCCACGGCCACGGCCACATGCGGGGCGACAGCTATATGCCTCGCATCGGATCCTAGGGCCTACTCCCTCCGTCCCTCCAAAGACTGCAATTCTTGGACTGGGTGGAGGTACCAAGGAGTAATAGGAAATTACAAAAATACCCTCAAAAAGAGGTCTGTGCATAACTGTACTTCAAATTACAGGTGTCAATACAAGGAGACATAACATATCTTGTGGCTATAAGTATCCACACGTGTCATTACAAAATGAGCTCCCTTAAACGGTCTATATCAAAGAGAAGCTTCTGGGGCCATGCAATGCCCACGATTACAAAATTTGAATTGAGCGCCAAAACTTCTTCCCGCCTGTGTCGTCTCTCAGCTCCCCCCATATAAGAACAACACGCACACACGATTGAGCAACAACTCCATTTGCCTGCAAGTTTTTTTCATCACCAGCCATGCTCATAGATTTAAACAAGCTACTACCACATACACAAGAAGAATCCTTACCTGACTTGAATGAAGAACCAGCACAGGAGCAAGAAGAGGAAGATCAAGTTTATCTCCAGGTCCATCTCCAAGGTGCTCAGCCCTTACATGACCTCAATGAAGGACCAGCACTTGAGCAAGATGAGGAAGGTCAAGTTCATGTCCAAGTACACCACCAGCAAGGTCAGCCCTTACCTAACCTAAATGAAGAACCAACACATGAGCCAGATGAGGAAGATCAAGTTTATGTACAAGTACATCTCCAACAAGGTCAGCCCTTTCTTAACTTGAATGAAGAACCAGCACATGAGTATGATGAGGAAGGTCAAGTTCATGTGCAATTCCATCTCCAACAACACCAGCCCTTATCTGAATTAAATGAAGCACCTGCACATCATCAAGAAGAAATAGATCATCTCCAGGAAGGTCAGTCCCAACATCTCATGGAAGATGGACATGCTGGTATGTATGGAATAGATCTCAATGTTGATGCTTCCATGGGAGAACAACAACCTTCTACAGGTGACCCTTTTCTCCTAACTGCATATGTACATCAAGAAGAACATTCTCATTATGATTTCACCTAACTTGACTTATTAACTATTATATGCCTCACCTCGTTCCATCATTGCAGTTCTAAATTGTCAACATGAGCATGATCAAGAGGAATGGCTCCGCTTTGATGGCCTAGAAGAATGTCAACCGAACTATCAAGGTTCTGTTCAGCAACAAGAGATGCAACAATTTATCAGTAAGTTTTTGATCACCACAAGTTTTTCATTTGCATTTGAACAATGCTGACAGTCTTTGGAGATAAATGACATGTACAAAGGAAAAGATGTTCTTCAAATAGTTGCACTTGTGCTAGCAGACACATGCATGTCTAATCCTAGTTAGTAGTATTAAACATTATGTACATTTTACTACTTCCGCAACATATAAGTAATAGCAGACTGATTGTACATTTTAACAGAATAATACTAAAAGCACAGAGACCCCTCAAATATATTGTAAACCTGTTCTCAATTTTTTTATTATGTGAAATTCCACAATTTAGCAGATTACTTCTCTTCTTAGTTAAATTAAACGAATGTGTATCAATTCACTTACAGTAACTCAAGATACAAAATTTTTGTAGGCATGATGGACGAAGACATACTTGACTATGGTCTGCACACTGATGGTGTGGAGGTAGACTTCGACGAAGATGAGTTGGCTAGCTTGGAGCTTGAACAAGATGGTTACACAAATGATTGTAGTGCACATCAGTATAGAAATCTAACAGATGATCAACGTCAACAAATATACGAAGCATTGCTAGCAAGAAGTAATCGGGGAAGACTACAAAAGCAGAGTACAACTATAGTTTCTCAAATGTTTCAAGTAAGTAGGTATAAAGTGCAACGCATCTGGCAGAGAGCAAAGCAATGCCAATCACAAGGGAGGCCAGTGGATGTTAGATCAAGGAAGCCCAAAAACTGTGGTCGCAAAAGGGTACAATTAGATCTATCTGAGGTTCTAAACATTCCCTTGCGTCACAGGACCACTATTCGTTCTCTAGCAAAAATCATCGGTATCAACAAGAGCACTGTACATAGGTGGTTCAAGCAAGGGCTCCTACGACGTCATTCCAGCACACTAAAGCCTCTGTTGACGGAAGAAAACAAGAAAGAGAGGCTACGATGGTGTCTTTCTATGTTAGATGAGCGGACACTGCCACACGCACCCAAGTTCAAAGAAATGTATAACATCATTCACATCGATGAGAAATGGTACAACACCACATCAAAACATAAGAAATATTACATGCTTCCAGGTGAGGATGACCCACACAGGACTGTGCGAAACAAGAATCGTATTGGCAAAGTTATGTTCTTGTCAGCAGTATCAAGACCCATCTTTGATGATGTGGGTAATTGTATTTTCGATGGGAAGCTAGGAGTGTGGGCATTTGTTACAAAGGTATACCATACATTTTTTTCACACTATCTAATCAAATTTTGATACTCATTTGTGATCCTTATTTGATTTTATTTGTTGTAGGAAGGAGCAAAAAAAAGAAGCCGTAACAGAGGGAGGGGTACCCAAGTCACCAAGCCCATCAATGTGAATCGAGATACTATGAGGTCTTATCTAATTGGTAAAGTCCTAAAAGCTATTATTGAACGTTGGCCACGTGAACTTGCTGGTACAACCATTTATATACAACAAGATAATGCTCCTTCACATGTGCAAGCAAACGATGAAGATTTTGCTATTGCTGTGGCACATTCAGGGCTGCACATACAACTCATCAACCAACCTGCGAATTCCCCAGATTTGAATGTGCTAGACCTAGGATTCTTTGCTTCTCTTCAATCCAAAACCAATGACACTGTCTCTACAACCTTGGATGATTTGATCTCAAATGTAGAAAAGGAATTTGCCAACTACGATCCAAGTACTTTGAATCGGGTTTTTTTAACACTACAAGGGTGTTTGATTGAGGTGATGAAAGATGGTGGAGGAAATAGATACAAAGTTCCTCACATGGACAAAGATCGGCTAGAGGCCCTGGGCATGCTTCCTAAAAGCCTCAGTTGTGACCGCCAACTCTATGAGAATGTGTTGGCATCATTGGGCATATGAGTATTTTGTTATTACTGTAATTATATACTTTGTGTGGTGTTTGCTACTGCTGTAATTATATAGCTTATGTGGGAACATGAGTATTGGGCATATGAGTATTTTGCTACTGCTATAATTATATATACTTTATGTGAGTTGGTACTACTGTAATTATGTACCTATGTGTGCACATGAGTATTTTGCTGTTACTATTGTTATATATTTATGACATACTCTCAATGTTTGTTTTCATATAAATGAAACAACAGTTGATATGTTATCACCATTACAAATAAAGGGTGTTAGAATGACTTTGCACCCATTGAACGCAACATATTCTATAAGCAACAAGAACAAACATGGCTTATCTCTAGTGTGATAGGAACAACTAATTTAAGTAACTAAATAGTCCATTAATACTTTAAACATTTTTGTAAACAAAAGCTACAGTTCATCATGATACATTCATACCTGAACACCCTATTGACACCCTAATTACTACTTTCAACATTTGTTTTACACAAAAGCAGAAGTGCCTCACACCTAATGACCTAAACACTATGTACAACAGTTCATCATACTAGATCAAATACATTCCCCACATGAAAAGCAGTTTTTCATCAGACTGACAACAAAAGGACTCCATCACACATCGGACATGAACATAAAAGAGTAATATATGAACTAGGAATGGATGGGACGGAAGCAAATAGGCACCAGAATCTTGTACATGCTGACAAAGACGCCATGGTAGATGGGATCCATATGCGCAAGCACCTCCTTCAAGGCTTCAGGCACATCAGGATCCACCTCTACTTTGGAAGCCAACACCGAAGAACCCTTCGCGGACAGATCATTGCCGACAGTCTCGTTGTTGGCCACCACCATACCACCTTCAACTGAGACATTGCGGCCACCAGCCCCGCTCGTTGTCTCCTTAACGCCTGGAGCCTCTTCCGCCACCATGTTTGCAGCCCCTTCCAGCACCACGCACGGAGCCCCTTCCACAGCCTCTATGGCCGCGACCCTGCCGTCCTCCTCAACCTCCATCTCGGAGTCTTCATCCTCGGAGTCAGGGACATATAGTACACCTTTGGAGTTGACGTGTATGCCGGGTCGTCGCATGCGATGGGCTGGCTCACGGTCGCCGGCACAACCGCCGACACGGATGCTACAACTCGAGCCGCGACGTTTATGGCACCTGCCACCAGCCATGTGCCGTCAAGGAGGAGAACTGGAAGGGGGGGAGAGGAACGGGGAAGGAGATCGATGAGATCTGGATCGACACTGGATGGGGGGAATGAGGCCTGTGCCAGGAGTAGTATCCGGAGAAGACGATGTGGTACTGCGGTAGTAGAAAGGAACGAGTGGAGGAGAAGGAATGCGATTTTTTTTATTGAGCGAGACGACTGGATGAGAAGGCTCCGTTCTTTTTTTAATATAAAACCGAGGCACATGCGGCTTCTGGAGTAGTCTACGCATGCGTGAGGATAGGAGATGGACTTTTTGCTCCGTACACTGAGTGGGTTTCAGCTAAACTTTAGCATTCTTTGAGAGAAAAAATTTGAACTGCAGGATTGCAGTCTTTGGGGGACGGAGGGAGTAGTGTTTGCGCTGGAGGCCGACAGTGGTGCCCGCATCGTGCCGAGGCTTGTGGGCCCAGTGGTAGTAGCAGTAGCAGTAGCAGTAGGGACCGGAGGCAGTGGGCTGTTGCAGGCCTGGTGGACGACCTCCCGTGCCGTGCGCGCCTCGGTACGTTGACCAAGGTCAAACACTATTCCGTGGGTCCAGTGTAAACTGGAATGTTTGCAACAAAAATAATTGATCTTGTAGAAGTCTGTTATTCTTCGATCCCAATACTAATCAGTGTAGGCCGTGTTTTGAACACTGACTTTCTTTCCCCTACTTTCTCTATTTTAAATTACTAGCAAACGTACGTATAATCAAATTTGACATGGAGTTGGATTGGTCTATCCGCTCATGATTATTACAGGAGATCTTTCTCAATTTTTATATGTAGCACTTGACGGGAATTGCACATTTATTTATTTATTTATTTAGTATGATATTGAAAAACTGATCTAGATGAGTTCATTAAGTTGTGTTCAACTTCCATACGTGTCAACATGATCATAAAGAAGCTTGCATGCATGCATCTTGTCCAAACATCGCATACATGCATTCAGGCCGCATAAACACGGTCACGTAATTAATTGGCCACCTGGCATACGTGAACGTGACCACATATATATTTGACCGAATAGGTCTAGGAATCGGACGTGTGAGAGGTCACGTAATTAGATTTGTTTTACACATTAGGGACCATAAAGAGGCGCAGGGCTAGGCCTAGTAGCCAGATTATTAGAGGTGATCACACATCCGGCTGAAAATAAACGCTGATTTCGTCTAATATTGATTTGTTATGAGAAAAAAATATTATTCTATGACTGAAAATAAATACTATATAATCATGCGAACAGAGTTCTGCTCCTCTATATCCGATCCCAATGAACATTGACACGATACAGACGGAGCGAGAAGTAATTCAAGCTTAAGACAATCAATGATATGTATGTGGGTGCGCGGGTACATGACGGACGAGGAGATGCAGGGCAAGTGTTGCCAAGCAAATGATCCATACTCATACATATACAAGTTAGAGCAACTCGCATTTTGAAAAGTTACAAATTCTATCTCCTATATGTATTGGTTTCCATTGTTTAAAGAGAAAAGGATATTTATTGTTATTGATAATGTTCATGAAGAAAGCTGTTCTTTTGTTTTTGTTCCACCTTACCCTTCTTTGCACCTTTTTCTAAAGCGTGTTCAGCCTCGTATCACGCAGAAGGCCAGAACAGATATTTGGACTTCTTTAAAGTCTCGTGCAAACAGTCCCAAGGAAATATGAACCAAAAATATTTTATTTGGGCCTCGTTGTGCTTGCTAACTCTGGATTAGGGTCTCTCACTAGACGTATGATACTTCTCTTCCTCTCCCACATCTCAGTATAGCTATTGTTGCCTGTGTGATTTTGTGCAAGTGTGCAACAAAGAACATGATTTCTAACACTTCCAATCCAGTTGTTGAAAGATGGCACTCAAGTGTCATGAGTCCTAAATAAAATTCCACCTCCACCTGTGATGTGAGCAACGGTGACAACGGACATATGGTAAAAACAACAATAACTTTGGCCACCATAGTCAACACCCACGTGGTTTTCGCCTTTCCTTTTTTTTTTCACCGTCCAGCTTTGGAGCAGGATAAGATCTTAACCGCGCACAAAAGTAAATATTCATTGATTCATTCAGGGATGAAAAAAAAGCTGGATTCTACACGAAAGCGCCACTGCTACCACGAGAACACTGCCATTCCATGCGTCGGTCCGTCTGACAAAGGCCTAGGTGGCGAAAAGTGATAAAAAAATCACTGTAACGGTAAGAGAATATTCTCCAATAAGTATTCAATTATGGCTCAAATAGACTTAAAAGATTCGTCTTGAGAAAGTTACGTAAAAAGTATAAACATGCAACAGCTGATACTTCATTTAATGCTCCATGCATGCGTAAAGGACAATCGATATGACAGAGAATCTGAAAAGTTTTTGGCAACTAAGGCCCAGTTTAGGCCCTGTTTAGATCCACTGCAAATTGCAATTGCAACTAGTCACATCAACGTTACGACACATGAAACATTAAATGTAGGTGAAATATTTGCATGTTTATACTTTTTGCATGTACATCACGAGACGAATCTTTTAAGTCTAGTTGGATCATGATTAGACAAAAGTTATCAAATACAAACGAACATGTTACAGTGTAAAATTGTAACTACAATTGGGATCTAAACACAGCCTTAACCATTCCCTTGGAAAAAAGGAAAAATGTAATGCCGGGCTTGGTAGCTACTCCTATACAGTACTATAGACCGAGAGACGGAGAGACGCCCAATCTCCGCGCGCGTAGCTGCGGCAGGGAAGCGAGTGCTAAAGAGGCGAGTAAATGCGAGCCGGCGAGCCCAAACCGAATCATCCGCCCGCGTGTCTCTCCTCTGCCCCCGTGCGCCCCGTGCGTGTTTCTTGGGACTACGACGACCTGCTGGCCCTCTCCTGGCCTGCTCCCTCTACAGAGCAACGAGGAGCGAGAGGAGAGAGGCCGCGGCAGGAGGACAGGAGGAGGCGTGAAATGTAAGCAAGGGGAGGGACACGCCCGAGCTGAAGCTGCAGAGAAGCTGTCGTCAACTCCAACTCGGCTCCAAGGTGAGAGAGAGGTAGCAGTAGCAGGGAAAGCGGTATCGCATTTCTGGCCCGTCGTCCGCCATGAAGTTCATGAAGCTTGGGTCCAAGCCGGACGCCTTCCAGACCGACGGCAGCGACGCCAGGTGACACCCCCCCTCCCCCCATGTTCTTCTTCCTCCTCCCTCCCTCCGCCCTCCGCCCTTGCCCAGGCCGTGGTCTGCTTACTTCAGTCTTTGCCGCCGCGGTGATCGAACGTAGACGCGTGTTCTTGGCTGTGCTCTCTCGTGTAGTACGTTCACTCTCATTATTTCAGAGAAAGCTCTTCTCGCTCTCCTTTCGCACAAGAAAATGAAGGAGGGCAGCAAGCTTGTTGCCATGCCTTCTGGCCGGCGTCTCTCTCTGTTCCGGACTTCCGGTTAGGAACAAGAACAATGCAATGCCCATTGGTTTCTTGGTTGATCTCTAGAAGCAATGCCGCGTTTAGTGACGAATGAAGAGAGAGGAAAACGAAAAAGGCTTGCTCTGCAAGCATGAATCTTTCGGCGCGTGTCTGCGAGTTCTTGATTCGTCGAGGAACAAAAGAGAGTGCCTTTTTTTTTCTTCTTTCCGTTGGGTTACTTACGGTTACGGTCTTAGGCTGCGTTTAGTTAAAAAAATATTTTTCCCTCCCCATCACATCGATTGTACTTTCCGTCTGCATGGAGCACTAAATAAAATAGTAGCTGTTGCATGTTTGTACTTTTTATTTGTCTAGCTCGAGATGAATCTTTTGAGTCTACTTAGCCATGATTGGATAAAAGTTGTCAAATACAAATAAAAATGCTACAGTGTAATTTTTCTCCACTTTTGCCAAACTAAACGCAGCCTTACAGAAGAACCTGCCGGCCGTGCTGTGATTGTTGTGCGATGTGATTAGGAGTATGTGGGGGCTGCTGCTGCCGCTGCTCGTCATGAGTGCTCGTGTGTTACGTGGTTCCCCTGCAGGCCAGCTGATTTGACCAGGGCGGGCGCCCACCCTTTTTTTGCCACCAAAAAGTCCCTTTTGGCTGCGCAAACAAAGTCGTAGCAGTTGTTGCAGTTGTTGTGGTGAGGATCTTCAGATCACATTTTTTACTGCTTGGCATGAGGACCACAATGGTTCCACTATAGTGTGTTTGATTGATCCATGTTCTTCAGCTTTGTATGGAGATCTTGGGCTTATTCCTAACCTGCAAATGCTTGCCTTCCATTTTTGTTTAAAGCCCCCCCATCCCCACCCGTGTTTCCTTCTTCTTTTCCCTGTTCTGTACCTGTTCGTGAGTATGCTTTGACTGAACATGAACAGGCAGCTTGAGAACAGATCTATTTTAGAAAAAAAAATTATATAGTTGTGTATTTCAATGACTGTCTCCATTTCTTAAAAAGAACTGGGTCCTTCCATGACTCTCTGTTTCTCACGGAAATCAGATCTACAGTACATTCACTGAACAAGTGCAAGAAAATTTTCAAGGGAAAAAAAAACCAGAAATACAGTACATGTACTTGGCTTGCTCTGAAAGGTGTACCCAGTACCCATTGTGTTGTGCTAGCTAGTAGTATTTCTGTGTATTTTTTCCATGTGCTGGATTGTACGGCTGGTTGTCTGATTGTTGTGAGAGAAAAGCACTGCTGAATAGTTGGCTGATAAGTTCAAGCGAACAAAGCCACGACGGAGGCAATATAAAGAGATCTGAAATGTTGGGATATACCTTGAGATTTTTTGTTTGGATATGAATGCTTAAAAATAAGCTATTGACGTGCAATCGTGATCTGGGGCTCACGTCGGGTTTCAACTTTAGCCGACCCCAACTTGCTTGGGACTTGGGACTAAAAGGCTTTGTTGTTGTTTTTTTTTTTCATGTGCTGTATTATCTTCCTATGAATGTTCATAAGCAATCATGTTGCGCTGAACATTTCAATCTCATATTCTCATGCAGATACGTGCTGTCAGACCTTGCGTCAGATATCGTCATCCATGTCGACGATGCAAGGTTCTATCTGCACAAGGTAATTGCGTACCGTTTTACTTAAGTTATGAACCTAAGTAGGTTAAATCGCTGATTGTTTCGCCCAAAGCTGCTTGTGTACTTGAGAGTTAAAACAATGGATCCGCCAACATACAGCTATCAGCACACTAGAAGATGCTGCAATAGTAACATCTTTTGTCAGGCGCCACTTGTAATTTGGATCTTTGTTGCTTTCGAATCTTTCCTATAGTTCTTTGGATCATGCTTCAATTCCCACGAGCACCTTTCATTCTGCTACTAGGTGACAGCAATGCACGTACCATGCAATTAAGAAATGTCCTCTTGTTCAGTATCTTGACAGATAATAATGCTACAGGAAATCTAGAAATGCCTGCTGTCCAATTATATGGCTATAAGAGTTTTGATAGATTAGTCTCTGAAATTATGGTCACTCTGCTGTCCATTTGCAGTTCCCTCTTCTTTCCAAGAGCAGTCTGTTACAGCGGCTGATAATAGAGGCTAGTCAGAATGGCACTGATGATGTTGTCATACAAGACATTCCTGGTGGAGTGAAAACCTTTGAAATCTGTGCAAAGTTCTGCTATGGCATGGTGGTAACCCTCAATGCATACAATGTTGTCGCAGCACGGTGTGCGGCAGAGTACCTTGGGATGACCGAGGATGTTGAGAAGAGCAACCTGATATTTAAGATTGAGGTGTTCCTGAATTCCGGCATCTTCAGGAGCTGGAAGGACTCAATCATAGCACTACAGACCACTGATGCATTATTACCATGGTCAGAGGAGCTTAAGTTGGTCGGTAGATGCATAGATTCCATTGCTACCAAGGCTACCGTTAACCCATCCAATGTCATATGGTCATACACCTACAACAGGAAATCTGCGTCCTCGGATGAGATAGTTGAAGCCCGCAAAAGCTCGCAGGCGGTTCCTAAGGATTGGTGGGTTGAAGATCTGTGTGAACTTGATGTAGATCTCTATAGGCGTGTCATGGTTGCAGTTAAATCAAGGGGGAGGATCCCCTCTGATGTTGTCGGTGAAGCGCTGAAGGCATATGCTGCCAGATGGCTTCCTGAATGCTGTGACACGCTGGGAGACGATGCCTACTCTGATGCATACAAGCATCTGCTTGAAACCATTGTCTGGCTTTTGCCCTCGGACAAGGGATCCTCAGGGATCTCGTGCCGTTTCTTCCTGAAGCTGCTGAAAGTGACTGTCCTAATCGGTGCCGGAGAGCTCCTGAAGGAAGAACTCATGGACAGGATCGTGTTGCAGCTCCACAAGGCGTCGTTCAATGACCTTCTGATCCCTTCCAAACCTCCGGCGCAGACCGTTTACGATGTTCAGCTAGTTCAGACACTCATCAGCAGGTACATGAGCCATGCCGGGGTAGCTCAAGACGGGATTTTTCTCAACAACCTTGACCAGGAGATGTTTGAGACGAACGTGGACAGTGAGTCTTTGCTAGCATTGTGCAAGCTGGTCGATAGGTACATAGCTGAAGTTGCCTCTGATCCAAACCTGTCCGTTTCAAGCTTCGTGGATTTGGTGACTTCCATGCCTGAAACAGCCAGACCAACACATGATGGATTGTACACTGCCATTGACGTGTTTCTGAAGGTATGTTTCACAGCAACATTTACTACAGTATAATTCTTCATAATGACAGTTCATTATGTTTGAGAACTGAGATACTGTACTTGGGTAATGAAATTAAAATTGTTTGGCCTGTGATGTTCATTCAGTTGCATCCTGGGCTACCCAAGATGGAGAAGAGGAAGATCTCGAGCCTGATGGACGTGAAGAAGCTGTCCAAGGGGGCATGCATCCACGCGGCGCAGAACGACCGTCTGCCGCTGCGCGTGGTGGTGCAGGTCCTCTTCTTCGAGCAGCTGCGCGCGGCGGGAGCAGCCGCCGCCGCCGCCGCCGGGACGCCCAACGTCAGCGTGGCGCGGTGCATGGCGCGCCTGGCGGCGGAGGAGGAGGGGGAGGAAGAGGACAGCCGCTGGAAGGACGGCGGCGGCCGCAGCGCGCTGCCGGAGCCCGCGACCCCCGGCGGCGCGCTGAAGAAGCAGCTGGGGAGCCTGAAGCTGGGCGTCGACGACGGGCGGCGCCTGGTGGCGCGGAGCAGCAGCGTGGCCAACCAGAGCAGCCGGCTGTCGCTGTCGTCGCGGTCGCGCAGGATCTTCGACAGGCTGTGGGTCGGCGGCGGCGCGAAGCTGCCCGGGGAGGCCGCCGCCGCCGCGGGCAAGGGGTCGTCGGACACGTCCGGGAGCTCGCAGAGCCCGCGGTCGTCGGCGAAGCCGCTGGAGTCCAAGTCGTCCAGCTCGTCGTCGAGGAACCGGCGGTACTCCGTCTCGTAGGCCGTAAGCCGGGCGGCCGGCGGCGGAGGCTGTACAGAGGAAGGATGGCGAGCCTGGCCCGAGCTGCCGTATGGCATGCAGCTAGCTAGAAGAAATCTTTTGTTCAGTCAGTCCAGCTACTCTGATCTTGGGACAATCCCTGGTTTCTGTAATAGGTTTGGCAACTATGCTTGACTCGAATACTCGATGAAAAACTGGGCAATCCGCAATCCTTTTCGGCGGCTCTGTTTCACGGCCAATCACTCGTGTCATGAATCTAGCGATCAGCTGGATACGAGTAAGCAGCGAGCGGCAGCTGCTGGTGGCTAGCAGCACGAGTCAAAGGCCGGCGCTAGCCACCCTGGCATCAAAATCCGACGATCGCGGTATTTGTATGCACACATGGGAACAGAAGAAAAGGCTTCTTAACTTGAAAATAAAAAAAAAAGCTGGATACGAGTACGAATTTTCCAAAATTAAACACTCGTGACGATCTTGGCGCGAAGCCTAACGTTCGATCAACGGCCAGCGGCGGTGGGGATGTATGATGGTCTCGAGTCTCAACGGCTACAGCTCTGAGGAAGGGGACGGGACGAGCTCAGGGTTGACCTGCTATTTTGGGGTTTCGGGGGAGAAACGTTTGTCCCCTCACGAAGAAAAGCGTCGGCGACGTGGAGGTTGGTGGCGCGGTGGTTGCTTGTCCCATCCATCCTTCTATTCCATCCAAGAAGCAATGCAGGAACGCAGGTGACGTCCCGGCACTCCGCCATTGGCCTTACGCATGCAGGTGATGATTAAGAAGCAGTGCAGTGCAGTGCAGTTTTC
This sequence comes from Eremochloa ophiuroides, assembly GCA_038502445.1. Lineage (NCBI taxonomy): Eukaryota > Viridiplantae > Streptophyta > Magnoliopsida > Poales > Poaceae > Eremochloa > Eremochloa ophiuroides. The sequence goes on along the minus strand of JAHLJS010000003.1, from coordinate 16,565,064 downwards.
GGTTGGCTTCACACTTCACAACACCTTGTTTAGTTACCGTGACCCCGAACCAAAGGCCGCCTTACAAGTTACAAAAACGTGATTAGGAATTTAGGATAATAAGCCTAATAACAAGCTGTTCCTTGCGTCCAAGCCTGCTTTGAGTTCCCGGGGCGATAACCGCAGTCCGCAACGGACACTGAAACGGACAGACAGACGCAACGAAACGCAACGGTTCCCCCAGGCTCCGGAAAAGAAGACGGGCTGAGGCTCTTGCCAAAGTGTACACTGTACAGGCTGAGCTACCCTACTACTCCTCGGCGTGGAAGGCGAAACTGAAGGCTCTACAAATTAAGCTGCTTTAGTGCTTTTATTATGCAGCTTTTATGTATGCCTGTATGCTTTTGCTAATGTCTGCGAGCGACTCTAGTCTAAAGCCAGAAAACAAAGGAACCAATATTCTTCTCTCTCTCTCTTAGATTAATTGATTGGGGCTCGTTTGGAATAAAGGATTTTCCTCTCATTTCTACGGGAATTGAACTGATTCATGTGAAATTCCTATACTATTTCTGTGAAATTCTTGTGTTCCAAACAGGCCCTGAAAGAGAGGGTCTCGCAAAAAAGAGAGATCTGCTTCCTTGTTTCAGGAGTGTGTAACAGATTTACATCACGTTAAGCTCGCACGCTGAGATGCCGAAGCGTATCATCATTCAATGTTAGTGTAGTCTGAGAGCGCGGCCACGACGTCGCCCACGATCTGTGCGCATGGGCACCGTGCGCCAGCGCATGTACGCGAGCACTAGCGCAAGCATGCGCTCCTGTAACTCCCTGTACTGGGTATTTATACCCTGAGCAGTGCAATAGAAATGTTGTTGGCTCAATTGTCTATTTCAACATAGTATCAGCAGTTCTGTTCTGATCCTGTCCATCCTCTCGCTCGGCGGCGTTCATCGCGCCGAGCCTGCCCAGTCTTCCGCTACCCTCTTTGCTCCTTTCCGCCATGGACGACATGGAAGTCAACCCATTCGAGCTCGATGCCTCTGAACATGACTCCTCCTCTTCGAGCGACTCCTTCACCTCCCCAGCCCTGCCCGTCTCCCCGGCGCTCACCACGCCGCCAGCGACGGTTCTGCAGACGGTGAACATCAAATCGCATGTCTCTGTCGAGCTCAGCCTCATCGACTCCAACTACATCGAGTGGCGCTGCTTCATCGATGCTTTCATCGGCAAGTTCGGCCTCGACTCCCACATCTCCTCTCCTCCCACCGCCGCCAACCGCCGTGATCCGGAGTGGCACATGGCGGATCAGTGCATCCTGAGCTGGCTCTACAACACCATCTCCAAGGATGTCCGGGCCATCGTCCGCACACCGAAAGCCACGGGCTACGCAATCTGGAAGGCCATCCGCGAGCAGTTCTAGGACAACGAGCTTCATCGCGCTGTCTACCTCGAAGCCGAATATCGGAGTCTTATGCAGGGCGACACCGACATCACCACCTACACCGGCAAGCTGAAGCAGCTCGCCAATGGTTTACGCGACGTCGGCCAGCCTGTTCGCGAGACGAGCCAAGTCCTCAACATGCTTCGGGGCCTCAACTCGAAGTTTTGCCATGCTGTTCCCATCATCTCGGCCAAGATTCCACCCCACACCTTCCTCTCGGCACGTTCATACTTGCTGCTCGAGGAGCAATACGACCGGGAGCACGACAAGGCTGCACAGCATCAAGCCCTCGTCGCCAACACTGGTAGCCGCTCTCTACCGGCTCCTACGTCCGGCGACGGTGCCCCCAACTCCGCCAACCGTCCACCGCCGCCCAACGCGGGGAACGGCCCACGCCCCGAGTTCCATCGTGGCTCCAAGCGCAAGGGTCGTGGGCGCGGTTCTGGCTCCAACGACGTTTCCAGAACCACCGGCTCAAGTCAGAGTGCTCCACCTCGCGCACCACAACAACCCTGGCAACCCGGCCTCAACCCATGGACCGGCATGGTCCAGGCCTGGCCGATGCCGTTCCGGGTTCCAGGCGCCGGCGTTCTCGGTCCTCGCCCTGGCATCAACCCTCAGCAGGCGTTCTACACTGCTCCGCCACCTCCTCCGCAAGCTCCTGCTCCCGATGTCTGGAACAACCAAGCCCTGCTCGCCGCGCTCACCACCTCCGGCGTTCCACCCAGCGGTCCTCAAACCGCGGAGTGGTAAACTTCGACACCGGCGCCACCTCGCACATGGAACGCTGGTAACTTCATTTCTTCTCGCCCAGTTTCTCATTCTACTCCGATTGTCGTCGGCAATGGTGACACCATGCCTGTCACACACCATGCCCATACAACCATTGCCACCAGTCAGTCTCCACTACAGCTAAAAAATGTTCTTATTTCGCCTTCTCTTGTCAAGAATCTTATTTCAATTCGTTCCTTAACACGTGACAACAATGTCTCAGTTGAGTTTGATCCGTTTGGTTTCTCTGTCAAGGATTTGCACACCCGCCAGGTGATTCTCTGCAGTAACAGTGTCACGGGTCTGTACCCCTTGGCGCCAGTCTCGCCGGAGGCCCACGTTGCTGCTGCTGCTCCCAGTGTCCAACTCTGGCATCTACGACTCGGCCATCCCGGACGAAACACCCTGCGTCAAGCCCTTCGTCACCTAGACTTTAGTTGTTCCATGTCTTCTTCACATATTTGTTCCTCTTGTCAGTTAGGGAAGCATGTCAGGCTTCCTTTCTCTTCATCTGTGTCTGTCACTTATGTTGTTGAAATAGACAATTGAGCCAACAACATTTCTATTGCACAGGGTATAAATACCCAGTACAGGGAGTTACAGGAGCGCATGCTTGCGCTAGTGCTCGCGTACATGCGCTGGCGCACGGTGCCCATGCGCACAGATCGTGGGCGACGTCGTGGCCGCGCTCTCAGACTACACTAACAAAACCGTTGTCCTCAACACCTCCCCTCAGTCTATGGCGTATGTAGAGCAGACATGACACATAGACTGGAACGAAAACCTTGGAACGTCGTCGTCGGAAGTCCCTTGGTCATGATGTCGGCGAATTGCTCACTGGTTGGAACGTGAAGAACGCGGAGGTCACCAAGCTGAACTCGTTCCCGCACAAAGTGAATGTCCAACTCAATGTGCTTCGTGCGCTTGTGGTGCACCGGGTTTGCTGACATGTAGATCGCTGAGACATTGTCACAGTATGCGACGGTGGCCTTGGAGATGCTGCAACCAAGCTCGCCGAGGAGTTGCCGGAGCCAGATACACTCGGCAGCAACGTTGGCAACCGCGCGGTATTCAGCTTCCGCGCTGGAACGCGACACGGTGGGCTGTCGTTTGGACGGCAAAGGCGAGGCCAAACATATGTAAACATATGCGGCTTTGCTTTGTTACTAAGGTTCGGGGGGTGAAAACATCTCTTTTAATTAATGTACCAAAAAAAGTGCACCCACAAAACCTTGTCGATGGACACTGAACAGGTACCCTATCAGCTGAGTGCTGCAGACCACGTCAATGTCGTGACGGTATCCCGGACGGATTCCTGTCAGGCTGTCATGCTAGATACTAGTATTAGCGCGGCACTTGAGCTGCTACCAACCCCGATCCATACACGATCGAAGTCTTACCAAACCTACACCTCCCGGCCGGGCCGCCTCCTATAAATAGCCCTCACCAAACACACAAAAGAGACGCGGCAGAGAGAGAGAGCCCTTGCTTGGTGCGTTTAATTTCCTCTCTCGCCTGTGCGTGGTAAGTAAATAACAGCGACACGGTAACCACGCGCGCGGCGGCGGCGACATGACCGTCGTCGGCGGCGACGATGCGGCGCCGGGGCGCGGGCAGACGGTTTGCGTGACCGGCGCCGGCGGCTACGTCGGATCGTGGATCGTCAAGCTCCTGCTCGAGCGGGGATACGCCGTCAGAGGCACCGTGCGCAACCCCGGTAAACGTAGCGTAGATCCGATCCGTCCATCGATCCATATATCTCCATATTCCACCGTGCAGTCAGTTTATCGCTGCGATGCATGGTGTACTCACTGTGTTGTCTTCTGGCGATGGATGATCGGAGGCAGACGACGCGAAGAACGCGCACCTGCTGGCGCTCCCCGGCGCGGCGGAGAGGCTGGCGCTGTGCAAGGCCGACCTGCTCGACTACGACTCGCTGCGGGCGGCCATCGCCGGCTGCCACGGCGTCTTCCACACCGCGTCGCCGGTCACCGACGATCCGGTACGTACGTACGTGTAACCTGTTACTTGAAAACGGATAAGATATAGATCGATATCGATCACAGTGCTTGTCACGTAACCCGGCCGGACTGTGTGGGCTGTGGCGACGATGATGTTTCTCCTGTAGTGTACTCCATCCAATCGTATGGGACCATATACAAAACCCACGCCACCACCTACTGCGCTGCAGGTATTTATTGTTCAAGGATCATCCAAAATCTCAGTATAAAAACATTTACTCGCCCCACAAAAACGGCTAATTTTGGTAACCGCGATCATTGAGTGAATCCAATTTCTTTTCGAAATAGTAAAACATAAAGACAAAAGATTTGTCTCGGCTGCATGCGTGCATGCATCAGTCACTCTCTGGCGCCAGATGCATGCCGCTAGTAGTAGAGAGGAATAAAAGTGGGACCTTTGCAATTAGGCCCACTCCTCAGTGACCTTTTATTTGCTTCCGTCCTCGCTCGTCGCATTTATTTCTTTTTTTAATTTATTATTCCTCACTCACACGGCATGGCTGGCAATGGCTGCTTGCATGCAGGAGCAAATGGTGGAGCCAGCGGTGCGGGGGACGCGGCACGTGATCGACGCGGCGGCCGACGCCGCCACGGTCCGGCGCGTGGTGCTGACGTCCTCCATCGGCGCGGTGGCCATGGACCCTCGCCGCTCGCCGGACGCCGTCGTCGACGAGTCGTGCTGGAGCGACCTGGACTTCTGCAGGAGCACCAGGAACTGGTACTGCTACGGCAAGGCGGCGGCGGAGCGGGCGGCGTGGGAGGCGGCGGCGGCGCGCGGCGTGGACCTGGTGGTGGTGGTGCCGGTGCTGGTGCAGGGCCCGGCGCTGCAGCCGGCGGTGAACGCCAGCCTCATGCACGTGCTCAAGTACCTCAACGGCTCCGCCACGACGTTCGCCAACGCCGTGCAGGCGTACGTGCACGTCCGCGACGCCGCCGACGCGCACGTCCGCGTCTTCGAGGCGCCCGCCGCCGCCGGCCGGTACATCGCTGCTGACGGCGCCGTGCTCCACCGCGAGGACGTCGTCAGGACCCTCCGCAAGTTCTTCCCCGGCTACCCCATCCCGGAAAGGTCAGCCGTTTTTTTTTCTCGAATACACAAAAGATTTACGTATCATTATATTTCTGAAGAAAAATTCAGACGAACATACAACATGCTTCTATAAGCGCCAAAGACAATCGATCTACAGTCGTAACTAGACCAGCCTCACCTCAAAGGAAAGGCCAGTCGTCACTCGTCACTTCTGCTGTTGATAATGCTCTGTATATCGTGCTGCACGCACGCACGCAAGAGTGCATGCTGCCTTTGATTTCGAGAGGTGCGGTGCAGTGCATGTGCATGCATGTCTCTGTCAGCGTGTCTTTGGTTTTCAGAATTCAAGGTGCAATGTGGAAATAATGAAAAGAGATAAAAAGATAGGTTTGATCGAAACACGTGAAACTGTCAATAGATAGTGGTCACGTGCTGACTATGTTTGAATCTGATGAGGTGAGAATGATGTTGTGCGGGTGCATGTTTTGTCAAGGGTGAAAGCATCACGAGTTGCGTAGTAGTAGCGCATAATGCTGCAGAACAGATTGGGAAATCTGTTGCCCAGTCTTTCGCTCTTTTGTTCGAGTCCAATGCGCATGACAAAGAGTTCTATTTATAGTCATCTTTGGCTACTAGTACTTAGAAACTTTTTAAATTTATTATTAGTTCACCGTTGATACATCTAACGACATGGTCGGTCGATCGATCATATCCTCCCGGGCAAATCAATTATTCTTCTGCGGCCCAGTAAAGTCGTGCAGAAAATGCTTTGAACTTTTTGATGGGTTCTTCTGAAGATTTTCACTGATGTGCATATGCCTATGTTGTATTGTAATTGATATAGTATGCTTATATATATATATATATAACATATATTGACTTCTTGTTCTTGGATTGCCTTGCATGCATGGCATGGCAGGTGCTCTGATGAGGTGAACCCAAGGAAGCAGCCGTACAAGATATCCAACCAGCGGCTGAGGGAGCTGGGGATGGAGTTCACTCCGGCGGCGCAGGCCCTGTACGACACCGTCATATGCTTCCAGGAGAAGGGCATCCTCCCTGTCCCTGCCGCCCCAACGCCGCCGTCACCGGAGGCGCCGGAGGAGGCCTGAGCTATACGTATACGTCGTACCTCGTACGTATCACAGCTAGAGGCCCTGAACCTGAAGAAACAAATTACCATATTTGGCACCCAAACAATTATCAGTCGCTGCTTCGATCAGTCTACTAAAAATAGGATATGAAGTATGTACCATTGTGTGGGAAGCGTTTTGAGAGTGCAACAGTACTTTGTATGCATGTGTTCTCAGCTTCTGAAATCTCCTAAAATAAGCATGGAGTATAATCCTACATTTGTGTAACTACTGCAGTTTACCGGACTTTGCTGTATCCTCTGTGACAACCGTGTTTGGTTCATTCCAAAATCTAAGAAAAAAACAAAAACAAAAATTCAGCTCTACACCTGTCAGGCTGCCACACGCTCTCAATCACTATCAGGCAGTGATGAATTTATCAATCACTCCGTATTTTTTTTTCATTCTCGTTTAGTTCGGACATTATTTTAACGTTTTGTTTGGACTCTGTGGTCTAAAGTTCAGTAAGCTAAAGTTAAAGACTACAACATTGGATCAATTTAACTCACTTATATGACTAAAGTTTTTGTGAGATTGGCTAAATTTTATATAGCACACTTTGAACAATTTAGTTTGGAGTTTAAAGAGCTAAAGCGGTCTAAAATTTATTGCCTAAACTTTAGACCATATAATCCAAACAATGTCTATGTTTCGATGGTTTTCAGAACAACTATCTTTTCTGCCATCAATCATGAATCTAGATTTCAACTTTCCAATTTTGATGGACTAGTTGCAACAGTTTTTTATCCACATGTTAATTTTGAAACTATTTTACTTATTTATACATTTAATTTTAAAAACTTATTTTCTATTTTATTAAAAAAATGTTTATGTCACAGACTACATTCTTAATTACTGTTATGGCATAAATGGTTGTTCAAAGTCTTTTCCTCGTTGCTGCCTGTAACATTTAGAAGGAAAGGAAGGACTTCATTTTCAACAGCAAGGTGCCCACTTGCATTGGACGGCCATCTTCGGAAGTGAGTTAACTTCATTTGCGGAGTTATGGATTGGCTACAAAATTTTATAATTGTCTGTGCTTTTTCTTAGGCCAGTCTAAATGGGGTTTCATGGGAAGGTTTTATGCATATTAAATAGGGTATCACGTCAGCAGATTGGGAATTTATACATGAAACAAGGAGTGGAAGGAAAATGTTTCATCCCTATGAAACATATTGGCGCCGTTTCCAAGACGTTGGAAACCATGCAAAACTCCCGATGAGCTTGTGTACGAGGCCATTGCTGCGCTGCCAGTGCGAGCGTGAGCTCTGCCATGGATGCGAGCCGAGGCGAGTACGGCAGAGCCGAGCGGCGGCTGGTGAGAGCACAGCTCTGCCGAACGCCATAGTGATGAGCTCCACCGGCCGCCGTAGTCGCGAGCTTCGCCCGCCGCAGGTGCGCCTTCGCTAGCCGTGGGCTTGAGCTCCACCGCGTGCGTAGATGCAACTCCTTTGGTCAGGGCAACAGGCACCGCCGAGCACTACCCCGCTGGCCAAGAGCTTCGCCGCTCGCGGGTTCCACCAGTCGTGGCTCCTCAGGTCGTCGGCCCTCCCGATCTGTTCGGAACCGAGCTCGTCGAGGTGGGTCAACGCCGTACGGGACGAGTTCTTCGAGTACTAGGTCTGTAGTGGCAGATTTAGGGTTTTATCTTAGGGTATACCGTCCAAAAAAATTATATACATTGCAATGTGTTTCGGTATAGATGCACTAATAAGTAACACTATAAAGCTTAAATTCAAAGATTAAGTTAAACCATCCACTAGATACAATATAAATTGTTAAAAAACAATATTGATATTTTCAAATGATTTTTAATACATGTTGCATTAATGTTTTTGTGTACTAAACCATTTCAAAGGTTATGGACCTAAGAAATGAGTTATGATAGGTGGGGTCAGGAGCCATAAAACTACGACGTGAACCAAACAACTGCCACACAATGTGTGGAAAAGTTTGTCAAATCATGGTGGCCAACCAAATAGCTAGGTCCAAAGATATATAATGGTTTGACCTCAAACTCGTTCTAAACGATAACTATAGAACTAGAGGGAGCAGGATTTACAATTAATTTGGTTTGTTTAGTGCCACCATGACTATCCAAATGGTACATGAAATCGATCTATATGTGTATTGATGACCAAATCGCATGCAGAGAGTCTTGTCATAGCTAGTTGCTTGCCTGATTGGAGAAGCCACCCACAGCAAATAATGCTCCTTGATTAGCTCGATCTAGCAATGACTTGAAAGCCTCAAATATGAAATATTCATATATGTCGCTACTCGCTACATCATTAGCTTCTTCCTTACCTAAATACATGTCGTACCCATTACTTCGCCGCAATATTGGCGTCATCGATGATCGGTGTTGATCGGTAAACAATATAAACCATGTACTGCCCATGCTGATGCATTACTAGTGCAAGAATGCAAACGATGCTGTCGGCACGTGCGCTAGTATAGTCAGTGATGGAAGGCTAAGTCTGAGACTTGAGAACAAACTACAGCTAACAATGACTTGCATTACTGTCAACATTTACAGCTACCATTTGTTTATCTAGGAAATAAATATATACGGATCGCGCAGTGATCGCTTGATTAGGAGAAACAGTCACAGCCATTCCATTCTCTTCATAATATGACAGGACGCGGGGCCATAATATTACAAGTTAATGACCAAAAAAATGTGTAACGTAAACAAGCGACCTGCTTGCAAACTAGCTAAAGAGAGAGTTTTCCCTACATCATGCAAGCATGTTTATTAGTCAATGCACGTGCTTAAGGTAAGCAGGTACTTTCATACTCCCTCGTTTTCTTTTATAATTAAGGTGGGCACACGTACGCAATCAAGATTCAACCTTCTTAATCCATGACTAATTAACATAGCCATAGCCTAATGATTTGTAAATTAATTATAGAGTGTAAATTTGTTTCATTCTGGATCCATACATGCAAATACATTTAGATGATGCGCATGTCAAATCTAAGGCGCATGGAAAGAAAATAATAGTAGTATGATCTTGGAGGCTGCACTACCTATTTAAAAGTTGTAGCTGTGTCTTACATTTTGGAGAAAGAATAATGCATACCCTTTTCTTTTGAAAACTTTACATTTCCACGAAACTGTAAGCTAACGTGTAATGTTATTGTTCTAACGCTAAATGCTAGACGGTAGGTCACCTTAGAACTAACATTACCTGCAAGTCAGCTAATCCAGGGAATGACGCTCACTGAAAGACTGGATCAGCTAATCTGGAGATGGGACTCGGATGGGAAATTCACGGTACACTCGGTGTATGGCGCACTCCACCTTGCCTCGCAGCTCGCACTCAGTGCCGGGCTGCAACCTGGGTCTGGGAGTCTTGGGAGCCTCTGAGAGTGATGTTTTTCTATGGTTGGCGTTGACGGCCGGCAACAGGAGGAGGAGGAGGCGACACGGGCTGGACTCACACCGCACCTGCTTTCTCTGCAACCAGGAGCTGGAGACGACGACGATCGACCACATTGTGGTCAGCTGCTCCTTCTCCAGACAAGTCTCGTGGTGTGTCGAAGCGGCACTGAGCTACGGAGTAGGGAGCAACAGCATGTTTTGCCATCCAACTCCATCGTGGACTGGTGGGAGGCTTGGCATTCCCTGCAATGGACAGGGAGTTGCAGAAGCGGAGCAGATTCCTTATTCTCTTTGGTCACTTGGGAACTGTGGAAAAGAAAGGAATGTGAGGTGCTTCCGCACCGCAAACACTCAAATCTCGTAGCTGTTGCAGTCATCAGCGGCGGAGGCAGGAATAATTTCTAGGTGTGGCGGGTTTATAAGGTCAACTAGTCAAACATATATAATATAACTATCAACTCAAAGCATTGGTACTTAAAATACCTCACTAAATTAAGATTCTTGAAACAAATATATACCTATAATAATGCTTTATTTGGGTACGGACCTTGGCAAAAGCATTCTTCGACTTTTCTTTTGAAACTATTTCTTAATTTCGACAAGATCGAGTCCCTTGAATAAGCCTCGCTCAATCATCAGATCATTAAGCCAACCATCAGCCATCTTATTAAGTAACTCGGTCTTAATAATCTTCATAACTGAGAAGACCCTCTCAACCGATGCTGTCGCCACTGGTAGTAGCAACCCCAACTCAATAATACGATAAACTCGAGGGAACATAATATTTCTTTCGAGTTCGAACATCTTTTTAGCTAGGCTTGCAAGATCATAGCAAACTCTAAATTCATCATGCCTTCTCATGTGGTTGATGAATAACTGGAGGTCTGTTTTTATACAATTACGATCATCTGGGGAGAAATCTGCATCATAGATATCAGTAAGCTTAGCAATTCTGTCCACATCGAATTTGGCAAATGAGTCTCTTGGGTCTAAACAAGCGAAGCCAAGAAGCAAATTTGAAGTCATGTCATTAAAGCGATGATCTAGCTCTGTGGTGATAGCATCTATGGCTGCATAGAATGTATCAACACGGAAAAAATATTTTTGAGTGATGTTATTTCTCCCCCCTTTTCTTGATCGACCCCATCTTGGCATAGCTTCATCCATATTTGGTACTGGGATATCATTTTTATTGCAAAAGGTTTTGGCATCTTCAAATAGTGGTTCCTAACCATGAGCCCTCAAGTCACTCAAGCAAGATTTCACATCTGTAACCAAAGACATGGCTTGAACAATATTTTGATCCTTTCTCTGTAATAGAAGTGACAAATCATTTGTAATTCGAAGGATTTGCAACATCAACTTCAGGATGAATACAAAGCTAAATGACTCTATTATCTGCACCAAACCTCCTGCTCTAGATGGATTACGCGGATCCCTGTGCATAATTTCTAGTACTTTTATGACTGCATCCCACGTAGATTGCCGATCAGGACTCTGCGCCTCTGCTCGTGCAGTCGACCAGTTGTGCCACCGTCCGCCCGGCGCCGGTCACCACGTCTCTTTGTGTCGTCACGCTCGCGCCGCCGTCTGCCGTCCGCCGACCACCGTCCGCGCTCCACGGCAGAGGCAACCGCACGCGCCGCCGTCTGTATTCGCCCGTCCAGACGAGTCGTTGCTCGTCGATCCCTATTCCCTGTGTTCTAGGACTGCAGGGCGACGGCCAATGGGGCGGCTGGGCTTGAGTTATGGCCCATCAAGGCATCAAGCGATAAGTGTTGCGAACAGGCCTCACGTATATGGACTAATGGACGTATGCACGCAGCACTTATTCACGTCACGTCTATTGCGTATACTGTATATGTATATATATACTACATATATTCGCATATGGTTTAGGTATGGCGGGAGCCAAACCAAGCCAAATAGTTGGCTCCGCCACTTGCAGTCATCAAGCAACAAATTGTTCATTGCTATAGTGCAGATCGTTTAAACCATCTAGTTTCTAGTGCAGATTGTTCATTGCTATAGTGCAGATCGTTCATCAATCAACAGATTGTTATCAAACCATCTAATCATCAAATGGAGTGTGGATGAGCGTTTAGCGTTTAGTGTCTAGGATAACACTAGTGGGACACAATTCCCACCAGTACATTTCATGGAACCAACACTGCTACAATTAAAGAGTGGTGTGTCGAAGCGGCACACTATTGCAGAGTTATGTAAGACTGACTATTTAAGCCGGTGTGCACGTTTGGTCCACTCGGGCCCAATCCTTAGGTGCAGGCTGTAAGCTGTTGCGTTGCGTCAGATCAAAGCCTGGTACCGAACATGGGCTGTTTCTGCAGTTTTCTTGAGCGGAAATTTCGAGGGACCCAACATGTAGCATGTTCCAGGCCCATGGTGCCGATGGGCTCATCCAGGCTACGCCAACATTTTGTTTGTCTCTAGTAATAAGTTTAGACCTTATTTGGATATATAAATTTTCAGAGATACCACGATTTTGTAAAATACTTTGGTTTTAGAGTGCCATCAAGTATTTGGGTGCAACAAACTTTATAGTTTTGAATATCATGGTATTGTTAAAACATTAGTCTTTTTGGAGGTTTAAAAACTACACTTTATACCTCTTTTTTCTAAACCGCGGTTTTGCACTGGTTCTAAAACCAAAGTTTCATGATACTATAGTTTCTTAATAATATAATTCTGGAGAGGGATAATGAATGTCAAAAATCAATTCCTATCTTTTGGGAATTTCATATTGCAAAATGGCATGCAAATTAGGTTCTAGGAGGATATTTGGTTATGCCCATCCACTTTAAGAGAGCAGTATCCTAACTTGTATAATATTGTTAGGAGAAAGAATTTGTAAGTCTCTGATATCTTATGACTGAGCCTCTAAACATCTCCTTTCGGAGATCTCTAGTAGACCGAAATCTAAATTATTGTAACAATTTAATGCTACGAATTGTGGAATTACATTTAAGCTACCAACCTAATGTTTTTATTTGGGCGTGAAATATAAATGGACAATTCTCACTTAGATCCATGCATGTACTGCCTCCGTACCCATTTTTCTTGCGTTTAGGACAAGATTATAATTACCAAGGAGTGATTAATTGTAGTATCCTTAGACTCTAGACAAGCCACATCGATGAGGTTTACCCCTCTACATCAAGGACGCTAGGCACCAAGGGCTTTTAAGGTCTCCCTCGGTGGCAGCAGCGTGTACCCACCGTTGACGCTCAAAAGTGTCTCTGACTGAGCTTTTATGAAAACGAGTAAATATATCTGTGCGACATATACATGTTTATGAAAATTATTTTAAATGTGGTGGAGATATAAATGAACTCCCGATATGTCAATTCATATATGAACAGAATATATACTCAGGTGGTGATGTAAATGTGACGGGATATGTACAAACAACGTGAGAGATTAGAACTTTATTAATGATGTAAGATTGTACGTAAATTGGCAGATGTAAAATAGCGTGACTTAAACAAACAAAAATTGGAGATGTAAACAACATGACTTAAATAATCTAGTATTAATTTGTTTAGCAAGTTCATCTAAACATAACACAAAGCATGATTTTAGAAAAATCTGAAACAAGTTTCATAACTTTCCGAGCTAAAAAAAACTATGAACTTTCAAGATTAATATTTTTACTTACATTATTTTCCATGTAAAATTAAATTTTTATTTATTTTTATTTTTTAGTTTTTTATAAAAATATTTGTAGTCTGATTTATCTCCTTGAACTTTCAAATTAATCTGATTGACCGCCTCTGAGGATGCCACATCATGAAAAGTCAACCATGATTAAAATCGACAGGGTGCAAAAGTGAACGGCTTTCAGAAGTGTAAGGAGATTTAAAAAAACTGATTTTGTAGATTAGGGAGAAAATAGGACGACCATAGTCATCGTCGTTGGGTCTTTGTGGACCCGAGCTAATGATGCGTCGCGGTGGGAAGAGGAAAATCCTGCCGGCGCAGGCCGATCAACTGAAGAGGAGACCAGCGCAGCGTCTGGCCACACCGGCATTCACGCCGCACCGCCGCCGCTGACGGCGGTGGGCGATGGCCAAGCACGCCATCGCGTTTTCACGGGAGGAATCTATCAAAGATTTTCATCAGTAATACGACTACTTAGGGAACTGGAGGAGCAAAAACGCCCTACAGAACTTTTTTTTAGGAACTGGAGGGGGCAAAAAGTCCCTACAGAAATTTTATTAAAACAATAATACTACTATTAAGGAGTGGAATACTCCGGTAAGCAAAAAAAAAAATCTGGACAAATCTTTTATACATGTTTGAGAATATCAACTGTACATGCTTGAGAATTTGGGGCCTGAACTACCATCATTTTCCCATGGTGTTGCGTAAACGTATCTGTAAAAGTACATATTTTGGGGGTTTGGGCAGCTCCATCATCCATGGATCAGGTGAGCCCCAATTTACAGTCCAAGAAAGGATCGAAACTCGCTATATCTTCAGTTCAGTCAGTTGTGATCGAGTTTCAACCATTCCAGCATCCAGGATATCTTCATCGAACTTTGGCGGACTAGATGGCGTGCTGCTTGAGGGTGTATCTGACAGGAACACGTCCGAGTTGTTGTCAGACCATTCGGCGGCTGCAGCATCAGCAGCTTCTGCATCTCCGGGAATTTCTGAATTGGGTTCGATTTTGGTGTCATCCACTTCGGGTTCCTCCTGTGCAGATGTACCATTGAAGAGTTGACCTCCTTGAAAGTTCGGTCCAGAAGACTCAGGTTCTGGCGAAGAATGCACATTGGCAAGAGAAGAATGGCTTTCAGCAGGTTCTATCTGATGAAACTGGACAGATCTGCTATCTAGAAAGCTACTTTCAGCTGGTGTGCTGCTGGTTTCTGTTTCCTCTAAAGGTATCATGTCACAGCCGTCATGTTCCCTCTTTAACCCCTTCTGTTTTGATTCTTCATTTTTGATGTGATCGCTTTCGCTTGACCAATCCAGATGGCTGAAGGCGTCACCGACCTTGGAGAGGCTTTCTTTCTCCTCGCTAGATAACCCAGATTTCTGAATTGCTGTGCTCACTTCCATATCAGAAAATATAGCCTACAATTATCAAGGAAAAAAAAATGATGTGCAACTGTATTTAAAAGGTGAAATGGCACATTCAATTTAACGCAATAAATGAAAACGTATCCAATTACCTCAACTCTGAAGTCTACAGGGAACCGGTGTTTTGTGTCCCACAGAATATCAATCTGGTTCCTATCAAGTACCAACAAATTGTCTTCAATAAAAGCTGTGCTAAACATGGTTCTGAACACCATAACTTCATGTTCAAAGTCCTCATCCAGGCTGACACACTCAATAACAATGTCTCCTTGAACAGGAGAATGAACATTAACCTTGATTATCTCACATTCTTCCTGAATTTGCAAATAAGAACAGTTTAATATGCAAACAAGCTTGAAGAATATTTTAATAAACCAATAAACACATTTAAGTCAAATACAGATCTACTGTACAAACTGAAAATAGAAATGGGAACCCGATAAAGTAAATAAAAAACAAAGATAAAGGTTAAGTTCTTTGAAGTTTGGGTTAACCATAATCATATTAGAAAATGAATTGAGTTAAACTTATAAGCTTGTAGGTATACTTCAGATAGATCAGTACTGAAATATCAGACATCCTATAATAATCTACCAATATGAGAATCATGATGAGTTAATGACTAAAAAACTTATACCTGTGTATAGAGCTGGACAAAATCACTTGTCTTTGGGGTCGAAAAGAGAAGTTTAGTAGCCCTGTCATTAGGCGCAAGGGGATCTAGGCCATAAATGCGGAATATTGGTCTACATCCCCCTTGCCCATCAAAATTTGGTACCTTCCTGATTATTATACAGTTAAAATTCAGCATTCTGTCAACAGGAGGCCATGATTCTGGTGATATGTGCCGTTTTGACACATACTTCAAATATCTCAGCTGAGAAGGTACTGGGTCCAGTGGTGAGAATAGCTCAGCTAACCCATCAGGTGCCTGTTTGCAGACTGCCTCCAAAGCCTTCCTCTCATCACTATACTTTTTGAGGTAAACCAAAAGAGCTGCCAATGCAAAAGCAAGAACCGGCCATCCACCATGTTCTGCATGTATTAGCAGAAAGTTGTCCTGGCTTAATGAGAGCCAGCTTTCACTAGATCTCAGGAAATGGTGAATCATCTCCATGGTGAGCAAGGGGCATCCTTCATAGTTACGTGGGTAACCCATTACACTCATGTCGTAGTATGAGAAAATGCTGGCAATTTGGTTGTCCTTCTTGCTTCCCTCAAAGTTGAATACCATGAATGAGTCGATGGAGTATCGGCCAAGTAGCTGTTTTAAGATTCCTCCAATGTATGGCATTAGTTCATCTTCTTCCAATAAATCCATGGAGTAACAGTGGTCAAATACTGTAGAGTAATGAAGCAATCAATAATCAGCATCAGAAACAGAGAGGAAAATTTTTTATTACTTCAATGAAATATCAATGCATACTTAGGAAAAGAATATGTAGTAGCCTAGTGGGTCAATGATATAACTTTGTTAGAATCACTAACAGTCATGAAAAATTCAAAACAAATCAATAAGGTAGCAGATAGTTTCCCAGAAGAACATCCTCATAACAGTTTGATCAACAATTCGACAAAATAACTTCATTCAAACACAACAATACTAAATGATGGCACGATTCTGCATCTTTAGGTATGTATTTGGCGTAAACATGAGGCCTTCAAGCTTCTAAGGTCGCAATTTCCCATGTACATATGAACTAACGTACATCTGATCGCATCCATTCTCCAATTGGAAAATCAGAAGATGCGTCCCATGCTCCAGGCATCAATAACTTAAATTTGAGTAATATATGCTAAATCCCGTGAAAAGCGAGAAAAGATAACACCCAATGGAAACAGTCGTGCTCCAACACGAAGATGTGATACTAGTACTACTTCATTATTATTATTATTATTTTTGAAAAAAAAAGGACAATGGCAACGTGACAGCCAACTACTACTCTGGTCAATCCCGTGTCCCTGTTTTGGTCAAGCTCATAATCTAGAAACAGCTTTGTTGTCAAAAAAAAAAAATCTACAAACAGCTAAAGCAATCTCCTCTCAGCCCAGCGCCCTTCATCAAGTCAAAACACGAACCGAACCCACCGGCACAAAAAGGCCGCAGAGTCTGGGCAAAGCTACCTCCACTCTGCAAGTGCAAGCAAATCTGCGCCTCGAGAACATACGAATTCTTCTTTTTTGTTCGTGATATAATTTTCCCCCCTCGAGAAATGGGGAGCAAAGCGAGAAGCGGGGCGTAGGAGTGACTCGTACGGGCAAGATTCTCGGTGCGGGACGCGTTACTTCCAAGAAAGAAACCCCCGACCGACGAACAGGTCCAACACAGAAGCCCAGCGCGAGCGAGCGAGCGAGCAGGTTCGCACAAAGGCACCCCAGCGAAAATAGCAAGATTGCCGAGTACTGGGCCGAGAAAGCGAACGCACCGAGGATGTTGCCGGAGATCTCGACGAGCCCGTCGGGCGGCCGCCGGTAGAACAGCCGCCGGAACAGCGACATCCGCTCGCCCGCCCAGCCCGCCGACGCGGGAACCGGACCGAGAATAACCGAACCGTGTGGAGGAGGAGAAGGGGGGCGGGCAGGGAGGAGACGTGACGAGCAGTAGCGGAGCCCGGTGGTGGCGATATATCGGGGAGGAGGGAGGGAGGGAGGGAGGTGGTGGCAGCAGCGAGGAGGGGCAGCTCCGCGCCGGTGGATTTGTTTTCTCGGAGGTTTTTGGTGGTTTGGACGTTGTTTGGTTTGTTTAACGGGTCCTCGCGGCCGCGGGCGTGCGACCGCTGTAGCACGAGGCCTGCGAACGGTTCCATCATGGAACGGGCCCGGCCTTGCTTCCTTCCTTCCTTCTCTTTCTAAAAGAAAAGAGGGAGAGCAAAAGCGAGAGCCACTCGCAAATAACCATGAATTTATAATGGTACTAAGCAAAGACTTGAGTTTGCAGTGTGTGCCGGTCAATTAGGCGTTTCTGCAATGTCCCGCAGCAAAATTTCCCAAAAGATTTAGAACAGTTCTTTCAATCTTGCCAAAAAAAACGAGATTGCCAAGTTTTGGAATCTTGGAGATGCTCTCGGATTTTTTTTTCTATGGTTCATTGTTTACCTCATAGGTAGAGGTTGATTCTGGAACTTCAACAAGGGATTTGAACGTATAAACAAATTAATCGTGTTAATATGCATGCGACATGATGGATAATGTGTTTATGGTCGATCGTGTACTCCTCATGTCTTTGCACATGATGATGTATCAATGCAGCTTGGAAGTTGGAACAAAATCAAACGCAACATGCCATAGCGCCTTTCCTGACTTGGCATACCATTAAACCGTGCAACCGTGTAACCTCCCCTTTGGCCCTAGCCATTAAAAAAATATAGTAACAAATGCTTTTAGGGTTATCACATGGACTTAAACTGAAGCTAAGAATCTTTTAAGCACCCCATGGTGTAACGGTACGGTACGGTACGCTCATCATCCCCATCTGTGTAGGTAAATGCTTTGCCATACGAAAAGATCAACCATAACCTCTTTGTTAGGTATGTGATTAGGCTAGGTCCACACCAACTTGGAGAGCACGGATGATGATGTGTGTTGACGATAATTATTGTATGATTTTACCCGTCAACCAAACATGAAGTAAGGGTATAAAGGCAAACACTACCATAGAATAGGGTTTTAACTGTCAAAATTTCACAGTTTAGGTGAACAGTGTTTTACAAGGTGTTAATCAGAAAAGAACCAAAGAAGACCCACATGTCGAACTAAAACATCGAATTCCACCGTGAAAGAGGATCAAGAACATTTTAGAGAACACCAGAGACTCACCGGCAGAAGCGGGGCCCACTTGGCAGCCAGGGCAGGTCGGCCGACCCCCTGCCAGGTCGGCCGACTTGTCAGAAACCCTAATCCGCGTCCCCTTCGACGTGGACCATCCATCGCCTTTGAGGATCAATCTCCACCACCCGTCAAAGTCGGTTTGATCTAAGGGTTACGGTTCATCCCACCGGCCTATACATACAGCCCCAGACCCCCCATGGTTTCATATCAGTTAATCAATATCAATAGAGCAGAGCCAGAAACCCTAGAATCATTAGAGCTTCACCATCTAGAGCATAGCTACATAGGTTTAGAAGTAGAAGGAGGCCAGTTCTATTTGAATTTCGGATCTTGTCTGGAGCGAGGTTTCCCGAAACCATTGTAAGCTCTCTCTTATATCTAATACCTCTTTTGAGTACTTTAGATAAAGTAGATTGACATTTTTCTACTATTGATTATGTTCTCAATTATGACGTTCATTGCTTATCTAGATTGTATACTTTGCATAGTTAGGATGCATTCATATTCATACATAGGTTTGTATAGCTCTCATTCATTGACGTCATGGATGGGTGACCAACAGCATGTAAGCATAGTGCTTAGATGTAGTTTGTCTGCAAATGCGCCTTATATTTTGGGTTCTGTGATAGATCGCGGATGTGATACTCCCGTTGAGTCATTTGTAGTCCACACCTTGAATGTAGAGAGAGTAGAAAGTTATTATTACTATAGAAGGCTAGGTATGATCTTGATCTTTCTTAGTAATATTCTTCTAAGTATGAGTATAAAGTATCTTTGCCATGATTGCTAGTATAATTGCACCAATTTAATATCCTCTGTATGCAGCGAATGAGAGTTGTGCAAGAGTCCTGCTTTCCATTTGCGAATGAACACAGAAAACTAGTCAGCACCCCGCACGTTGCGCGGGCAGGAATGAGAATAGTAATTGCTCATAGTAATTCATATAGTTGTTGATTAAGATGGGAAAAGATGATAAAAGCTTCAGTTATATTTTGTCCTAGCTATGTATATGTATAAAAGAAAGGACAGAAATTGGACATCTTATAGAATCATGCCTCAACACGTACAAATATTAGCCTTGAAACAGTGTCCTATATAGATGATTTGAGGTTGGTACCTTATTCCCACTCATTTGACGAAGCGAAGGAGTAAGGAAAGCATAACAAAATAAAATTTAGCTCCTGGAGCAAGCAACTCTTCGGCTTTGATGCCAATGATTTTGCAATCAAAAGTGAAACAATCTTGGTGCATATGAACCAAATGAATTGGTGTATATGAACAAAAAGAACATAGCAGACATGATTTGTTGGAGGCGTGGTCACCCGTCACTGCATGAAGGCCTGTATTGTGAAAAAAGAAGAGCAGGAATAAGTGTGTAGAATAGCAACATTTTATTGGAGGTTACCTCCAAATGAGAGAAAAGTAAGTAGTTTTAGGTTGCTGCACATCATGGCAATATGTGAGGTGTAGGATGTATTATAAGGGTGAGAAAAACATTTGTAGATGGCAGATGGTTCCTGGTTCAACACTAAATTGCATGATGATATGAGCACAGTAAATAAAGAGTATATTTAGCAAAACTAACAAAACTAAACAGGATGAGGGATTACATTGTCCAAAGCAGTTTGTTGATATTCAAGGGGAATCGCAGGAATGCTTTGAACCACAACTGAGCAATAAATAAGGAATGCACAAAGAATTCACTCATTGTGGAGTGGCTAAATTTCTATATTGTTGCTTATTTTGTCAATTGTCGATTGCATATCGCTTTGATACATGTAAAAAATTGATAAGGTAATATGTACCAACTGAATCGTTAGTAGGTGGAAGCAACAATGAAATAAGACACCATATCACATTTTGATGTACAATCAGGAAGTAACTACAAACTGAGACTACTGACGGGACAACCATCAATTCAATTGAGAAATGCAAAGCATAGATAAAGAATTCGTCACTTTATAATAAACAAATGGAAAACCAAAGGCACGATTTTTTGAAGCAGCGTCTCTTTGCAGACCGTAAACACCATGTGTTTTGCTATGTTGTAGAGCAGAGGAAAAGATTAATACACAAATTGACAAACGATGGCAAAAATATGTATTTATATATGTGTATTATTTATATATACAAAAAAACTATTGATTGCCTGTTCTTTCCACTCATATCAATTGCTTTTTTTCTCTAGATCTCCAAAAGGAGCTCTAGAACCTACGGCAAAACTGAAAGAGATTAGGAACAGCTTTGTACTGAGAAAATAGTTAAGGTTACTGTTGTGAATAAGCTGATAAGGGAAACTTATTACCTTATAATAGGTTGGGATTATTGCTGCAAAAAAAAGGCCGTGTTCGCAGGAAAAGAGAATAGGTTGAGGATAGAAAAAGAATACGGTAACCTAACAAACAAAAGGAAAACAGAGGCCATGTTTTTGTGGGGCAGTATGGAATTGAATAATATAAAGCAGGAGACGATAAAAAGTGGCTCTGGCCCCAACTTAGCACCAAAACTGGCACACAGATTTATTCAATAACTGTTTTGAGAACCCGAAATTTCTGTTAACTAATTTATGCAAGAATTTGCATGTTACAAAAAAAAGTAAATATAGAATCACTAATGCAAAGCTCTGCATTCCTGTAAACAACGGGTTCATATTTAAAGTACACATGAGTACTGAAAGGAAATGGTTTGTCAGTCTGAAGTCCACGTTTCTGGTTAAAAAAGTTAAGACTAAACACAATCAATGACTTTCTATAACACTCGAAAATCTCACAGGAAAAAACAGAGCATTGGTTTGTACTGGACAACCCCAATTTTCACTGCACCAAAAAGAAAATCTACAGATTACGTCCATGCGCTGCTAACTTTTATGTCCAACAGTTCTACATTCTGAAAGCCCATGTTTGGTTTGGGGTAATTGATGAAACCTAGTTTGCTGATGTTTGCTCTAAGTGTTTCATGAGATTAATTAGCAAACATCAAGATGGAGCAAAGGACCGGGTCGGTGGAGGCCACAAGTGAAGGGCAATGACGGCGTCCATGCAAATGGTATAAGTCCATCAACAAAAGGACAAAGCCCTAATGACTGCATCCATGCAAATGGTGTAAGTCCATCATCAAAAGGTGTCCACAAGCTTCATCGAGAGAAGAGAAGGAAGATGGAGGAAAGCTAGTAGCACAAGGCAAAGGTATAACTAATTGGAGCTCTTTTGCTTTTGGTGATCAAGACTCCATAGAGGGAGTGATCACATTTAGGATAGATAGCCGTACTATTAAGAGGGGAGAAATTGTTCGTGAAATGCGGTTATCAAAGTGCCACTAGATGTT
Source organism: Eremochloa ophiuroides (assembly GCA_038502445.1). NCBI lineage: Eukaryota > Viridiplantae > Streptophyta > Magnoliopsida > Poales > Poaceae > Eremochloa > Eremochloa ophiuroides. The sequence continues at coordinate 16,543,043 of JAHLJS010000003.1, read as the reverse complement.
CATATTCGTTGCATATGCATTTAGAAATCCGTTGAAACCTCTTTGGAAAATGCTAACATGGAGGAACTAAAGTGAGAGACACTTTGCAGTGTTAGCGCCTTTGGAAACAGGGTGAAATTTGAGGGTTAGAGAGGGTTTAGGCCCTGTTGACGGTTGCTAACACCCTATTTTACCGTCAACATTTTACCCATCATCAAGGTAAAACCACATAAAAAGCAAAGAACTCACTTTGAAACTTACCTAGTTCCACATGTCCTTGGAGAAATCTTTTGTATGTAGGAAAAATGGTGAAAACAGGCAAAAACGAAGCAAACCAAGACACCTCAGCACCTCAGCTGCCATATGGGAGCCAGAGGGGGAGCGCCCGCTCTACCACATAGGGCGCCCGCCCTATGAAAGTTGCCAAATGGGCATGCCACCTCACGGATCCGTGTGCCATCCTCCCAAATGGCCTATGGCACGTTGAAATAACATCAACGGCTCAGAAACAAGACACAAGGATCCGGTGGCCCTATCAACAGGGCGCCCACCCTGTCCAAACTGGGTGCCACGTCCACAATCCGAGGGAAGGCCCTTAGTAGTCATCCAAGCCATCAAATGAAGTCCCAATGGTGACCAAGTGATGTGCCATGGATCGAAGGACCCACATATCATCCTTCCGGGGGTTGCAAACCGCCATTTTAGGGCACCAACCGACCTTGTAACCGCCTTTGAGGAGGAATGAGGGCCGTTGGATGCAAGGCGGTGCATCCAAGGGGGCGCCCGCCCTGTCTCTTCGCGCCACCGACCTCCAGGACCCCTACAAGTACCCACGGAGCACTCCTACACTATAAATAGGACTTGATTCCTCACTTGTAAGCAGAAAACCACTAGAGAATCACTAGAGATTCAGTTTAGAGTTAGTAGTAGCTCCTCTCTCTCTCTAGCGAAGCTCTGCACTTAGGAATAGTGCTAGCTAGAGAAGAGTAGAGTAGTGAAAGAGAAGTCAGGAGAAGGAGAAAGTCTGTGGAGGAGCCGAGCTTGTCGGTGACCTCCTCTATGGTGTTCTTCACTCTTATTAGTAATAAAAATCCCCTTCTTCATTTATTTATTGTTATACTTTAAACAGCTGTATACTTGCTCATTGCTTGGTAAGAGTGCTCTAATTCTTAGCCCTGAGTTAGAGTAGTAAGTTTTATAGATTAAGCACGGTGTTTAGACTATACCTTACCCTTGAGTGCGGCTAGGCCCACGGATAGTAGTGTGTTGACGGTATTTATACTATGTTTTCTACCATCATAGCCGTCAACAAGATACTCTTTTTGGGAGGAAATAAGCAAACTCATAGTAACATAGGTACAAATAACTTGGTTCCACATGTACATGTTAGTATTTGTTTGCAGGTACCCAAAACAGGTGATTTTATAATTAAGAAGCCCAAGATGAAGAAATAATGCAAATCCAATTATGACAAAATGGCAAGACAATGTCACAATCTTCAAGGACTTCACTTTAGGATCGAGTGGGCACTGGATGGACACTATTCATGGTTCGGCCGAACCATGAATAGTGGCCCCGGCACTCAAACTTCAAGGAATCACGTAATGTAGTGATATGCAAGAGAGCAGAGGCCACGTGGCCCCACCCTATGGTTCGGCCGAACCAGGTAGGGAGCCCTCGTGGCCATGTTGACGTGGCACGATCCGTGGCACAGCCCCTGGAGTCTATCTCCACCTTTGGATCACAAGTATATCGTCAATCAAAGACTAGAGAGCAAAGTACATGGATCAAGGCCCCAACCGACAAGATATAAACAGAACAAGCACATGGTCATAGTCCATGACAGGTGGGGACCACAGAGGTGGACCCACCTTGCTCCATATGGGTTGGCCGAACCAGGCATAATGGACCCAAGTCACCAACACATTCCTAGGCAGGTGGGGACGCCTTCTAGAAGCCCCGGCCGGGCCCACCTGCCATAGGGTGGGTCGACCGAACCAGGGATGGTGGACCCAGATCACCGCCTCACTCCACCGACTTCCAGCATGCCTCCCACGTGCTCATTTCATCTCTGTCGTCCATCCAAGGCGGTTTCAAAGACGGTGGATCCAAGGGTGGAGGTGGAGAAGCACGCGGATCGCTGACGTGGCGCTTCCCTTCATCCCCCTATAAATACCCCCCTAGTCCTTCACTTTAGAACAATCAAGGATCAAGTATCAAGTGTACAATATAGATTAGTGTTAGTGTAAAGAGGGAAGAGAGTGAGAAAAGTCTCTGGAGAAAGCCCCGGGCCTGTCGGGAGTCTTCTTCAAGGTGTACCTCAGCGAATTCAAGCTTCTAGTAAGTTTTCCATCCGAGTTCTTCCAGCATTTAATATTCTGGTTCTGGTACTTTAAGTATATACTGTCTTCACCTGCACATTGCTTTACTTGTGAAGTGCTCTAGTCTCTAGCTAAGATTAGAGTAGTAAGTATAGTGTAGACGTGGTGTCTAGACTATATCTTATCAGTGTGGGCCGCTCGTCGCACGGATTGTTTGTGGTAGCCAGCAAGTGGTGACAGCCTTGTCTGGTCCTTGTAGTCTACCACGTGTGTAAGACAAGTTATTAAAACGGCGAGGCATCAAGACAATAGTACAGCCGCCTCGGGTAGGAGTTTTGTCTCCTACTGTTTCGCTTGTCGCCTCTTGTGAAGGGAGGAGCTGACTAAGCTCTTTATACTTAGAAAGTCAAGACCGGATATCTTTTGCTGCATAGGAGCCTCTCTATACCTAAAAGCTTTTATCCTTGATCACCAATCTCTTTGATTCCTATTGACAGCCTTGAATCTAGTTAGTACACTTCACGTTCCCCGTGAAAAATACGATACCTGGAATACTCCCGGTGAAAGCTACATTGACTACCGTACGCTTGCGGTATATCCGTTTGCCACCTTTGGTGTCAACATAGTAATAGATTCTAGGTGGTGAAAGCCCTAGAATCCTCTAGATTCCACCACGTTCGGCCTGGTTTTATCAGCGTAGAACTTTTAGGTGTACGGGGCCTATTCAGTCGGATCCCGGCTAGTTTAAGACTTTGCACGTTCCTGGTATTGCAGACTCTTTGGTATAACAAACAATTGATCTTTTACTGAGTTAGAGTTCTCCCATAAACTCCAGAGCTACTTCAATTTATCCTACTGTGTTTTCCACCTTAGTTATACTTCATTGATTTATCCTCACTAAGGTTGTTATCCTATTTATCCATATTTAGATCCTTGACTATCAGATCCTAGGAATCGTAAACCCAGCCTTCCTTTGAGAAAATATAAATTCGACACTTGGTACTCCCAGGTAAGTGCTACACGGTAGTTCTGTGCGCTTGTAGAATCCCATCACCTATCCTATAGAGCTACCCATAGCATTTTTGGCGCAGTTGCTAGAAATAACTTTATTCCTAGTAGCAACGTTAGAAGTGTCAACAACCACATACTTTGAGCATAGGGATTGACAACCCCCGTGATTGCGTTGAGAAGTATCGTTACCACAGCTAAAGGATGGATTTGGCTACACTCTTTTGATAGCGTTAGTAACTGTCAACAAGCATTTTTGGCACCATTGCCGGGGAAGGCAACTGTTGAACTCCTCTGATTTGAGTCAAGTATAGATAGTTATCCTTTGAATCACGAATATGGCCGAAAGGACTATCCGTGAATTCTCTGCATCTTCTGCTGCTAATATAGCAACAGGCCCTGGTGTCATCGAGGCGAACACTCAGTTCGAGTTAAAGCCTGCATTGATCACAATGGTTCAAGCTAGCCCATTTTGTGGCAAAGCTCATGAGAATGCTAATGCACATCTCCAACATTTCCTGGAGATATGCAGCACCTTTACCATTAAAGGAGTAACCCCAGACACAATTCATTTGCGACTCTTTCCTTTCTCTTTGTTAGGAAAAGCTAAGCAATGGTTCTATACAAACCGAAATGATGTGGACACATGGAAAAAGTGTTCCAACTCTTTCATAGTGAAATTCTTTCCTCTAGGAAAGACTAATGCTCTTCGCAATAAGATCTCTAGTTTCCAACAACAAACCGATAAATCAATTCCCGAGGCTTGGGAACGAATGCAAGAGTATGTCGCTGCCTGTCCACACCATGGTATGGAGGATTGGCTTTTGATCCAAAACTTCTACCATGGGTTAACCCCTCTTGATAGAAGCCATCTAGATGTTGCCGCCAGTGGAGCATTCTTTTCCCTTAAAGTTTTAGATGCGAAGGCTTTGATAGAGAAGATGGTGTCCAATCAAGGATGGAACGAGAAACGTCTACAGCCGCACAAGCAAGGTATGCATTCTTTAAAGGAAGCTGACATGATTGCAGTTAAAGTGGACTTACTGGCCAAGAGGCTAGAAATTTGCGAGAAGATGCATACACCTGAGACCGTGCAAGCCATGGAGGCTCACATGACATGTGAAGTCTGTGGAGAAGTTGGCCATTCTGCACTCCATTGTCCTGAGACACATGAAGACCTCAACTTCATCAGCAATGATAACAATTTTCGTTCTTCAAACCAAGGATGGACTCAGCGCTCCAATTCTCAAGGTAACACTTTCAATTCTTCACAATGTCCAAACAACCAAGGTAATAACTACCCTTCTCTTAAAGATCTTATCTATTGTCAAGGTAGAATGACTGATAGCATAAACAAGAAGCTCCATGCTAATGATAGGATGTTAGATAGCATAAATGGTAAATTGGATGATTTCTCTTTTGCAATTATGAATCAACTTAGTTTTAATAAGATGCTTGAAACCCAATTAGCACAACTAGCAGCTGCAATTCCAGCTTTTAAAAAGATCGAATACCAGGAAAGTCTGAAACAACCATGAAATCTGCTAATCTTGTTACTATTAGTTATCATGGCTATAAACTAGATGGATGGAATTTTTCAACTAAAAAGGGAGATCCTGGAACCCCTGTCAGATTTTGTTCTATTCAATCTCAAAAGTTCCGTAATGCTATATGTGACCTAGGATCAAGCATTAACATCATGTCCAAAGAATATTATAAAAAGTTGTTTTACACTGAGCTAGTACCAACTTCTGCATATGTGCAATCAGCTGATCAAACAACTTGCTACATAGGAGTACTTTGTGATGTTCTGGTAAAAGTAAGAAACAACTTTGTGTCTGTCGATTTCATGATTTTAGACATGGGTAATAGGGACAACTTACCCCTCATTCTTGGCCGACCTTTCTTGAATACTGTAAATGCATGTATATTTGTTGCTAGTGGTAGCATGGATTTCTATATAAATGAGAAGAAAGAGAGATTTGTTTTCTCTTGTGCACCGCACCATGCAACTAACATACAGAAAAATAAGAACCGATCCATGATGAGGAGGAAACCAAGAGTCTAGAGAAACAAGAAAGACAGGGACTGGGTTAAAAGGAACCATCATCTACAGCCTCTACACCAGACCCCGCTATCGTCAAAGAAGGACAAGATGAGAAGAAGACATCGGTCAAGGAAGAACCTCCTTCCGAGGAAGGACAACTATGGGAGTAAATATTCTATCTCTCTTAAATTACTGCATTAGCATGTTTCCCTTCTTCATGCATTAAATCAATTAATTGTTAGAAGCATGTTTAGTTTTAGGTCTTGCACTCAGTAAGGATCATTTAATAATAAAAGAGAGATTATATATAAAAAAATATAAAAAAAATAATAATAATAATAATAATTAATATATATATATATATATAATTTTGGTTTATCGTACTAGCAATGAATAAAAAAAAGCAAAACCTAGTGATCATAATAAATAAGAAGCAAAAGGGGAAATAGCCCGACCATAAAGAAGCTCCGACCCTGGAAAAGAAACTAGCTTGGGGGAGCCGTCATCCTTGCCAAGGCATGATCTCTGTTCCCACCACTTTTCTTATTTGTTATGAGTTATAAGCATGAAAAGTAGTTCTTAATTTTGCCCTGAAAATATCCAAGAAAATAAGAAAAGAAGAAAATAACATGTCTTTGTTGAAAATGATGAACAATTACTCTGTGATGATTTGCAAAATCTTGTTATACATCCCTTACTATGAAGATTTTGAGTGTGATATCTGAAAATTTGTCTTAAGTCAAAACCTATTGTGGGTTGCGCATGCCAATAATCTAAGTTATGCTCTTGCAAGATTGAAATTGGTATAATTAGATCCTTTACCTAGCCTAAGGAATGAGTGAGAACCAACTAGAGTTTTTGAATTATAAAATTCAAATTCTTGCTCACATTTCCTTTATGGTGTTAATTACCTATCATCAAGCCATACATCCACAAACTACTGAAACCACCAAAAGAAAGAGTTCTTGTCTGTTTTGAGCCAGCTTAGACCTTATTTGATTTAGGTAGAGAAACTAGTCATATTTTTTGATCAAGATCACGTACACATTCCACCTATATATTACTTCTACACTGGAAGTATGCATATATGCTCCATACACCAAATGAGACAAATAACCACGATCAATCTTTGTCCTTGTGATAGATGGGGAGTATAGGTTACTGAAAAAAAGAGAGAAAGAGAGCAAGTGCTCAAGGAAAAAAAAGAGAGGACAAATGTCCCATGGGCAGGTGCCCATATATCCCTTCTTCATTTAAAAAAAAACTATGTATTCAGTAACCATGCTCTCCCCTGTCTAAGGCAAAGAAATAAGTCTCAAGGAGCCCACCAAAGAATTTACACTTGCACTTCTTGATCATTTTATATGACTTGTTGCTCCTTGTGATCTAAGAGTCTAACCTTGCAATACATCCAGTTGAAGTATGCTTTTGTTTCAATCCTATAAAACCCACATAAACTTTAGGATAGACATGAAAAGCTCCGTTGAGCTCTTGTGAGGTCCATTACACCAAGGAGTGGTTGAGAGTACCATTAAAGAAACCAAACCAAGATTTTCTTTTTCAAAAGAATAAAAACTCTCTGGTAAATGGTTTCACTTTACCAAAGTAAGGGATGAAGTATCTGCTTATCTATTCTATCTTGTTTTTGCATAACCCAAGGTGAAAAAGCTAAAAACCCCATATAGTTAAGACACAAGATGAATTTCTGAATCATGCTCAATACTAGAATAGTGTTGGTTTGTATACAAGATTCTTGTGAATTATTACATTAAAGAAATTCTTGATACAATATTGCCATGTTAAAACCATATCTATGCTTGAGGACAAGCAAAAGGTTAGTTTGGGGGAGTTTGTTGACGGTCGTTAACACCCTATTTTACCATCAACATTTCACTCATAATCAAGGTAAAACCACATGAAAAGCAAAGAACTCACTTTGAAACTTACCTAGTTCCACATGTCCTTGGAGAAATCTTGTGTATGCAGAAAAATGATGAAAACAGGTAAAAACGAAGCAAACCATGACACTTCAGCACCTCAGCTGCCACATGGGAGCCAGAGGGGGGCGCCCGCCCTATGAAAGTTGTCAAATGGGCATGCCACCTTACGGATCCGTGTGCCATCCTCCCAAATGGCCTATGGCACGTTGAAATAACATCAACGACTTAGAAACAAGACATAAGGATCCGGTGGCCCTATCAATAGGGCGCCCGCCCTGTCCAAACTGGGTGCCACGTCCACAATCCGAGGGAAGGCCCCTAGGAGTCATCCAAGCCTTCAAATGAAGCTGGTTTTCATCCAATGGTGACCAAGTGATGTGCCATGGATTGAAGGACCCACATATCATCCTCCTGGGGGTTGCAAACCGCCATTTCAGGGCACCAACCGACCTTGTAACCACCTTTGAGGAGGAATAAGGGCCGTTGGATGCAAGACGGTGCATCCAAGGGGGCGCCCGCCCTGCCTCTTCGCGCCACCGACCTCCAGGACCCGTACAAGTACCCCTGGAGCACTCCTAAACTATAAATAGGACTTGATTCCTCACTTATAAGCAGAAAACCACTAGAGAATCACTAAAGATTCAGTTTAGAGTTAGTAGTAGCTCCTCTCTCTCTTTCTAGCGAAGCTCTGCTCTTAGGAATAGTGCTAACTAGAGAAGAGTAGAGTAGTGAGAGAGAACTCGGGAGAAGGAGGAAGTCTGTGGAGGAGCCGGGCTTGTCGGCGACCTCCTCTACGGTGTTCTTCACTCTTATTGGTAATAAAGATCCACTTCTTCATTTATTTATTGTTATACTTCAAACAGCTATATACTTGCTCATTGCTTGGTTAGAGTGCTCTAATTCTTAGGCCTGAGTTAGAGTAGTAAGTTTTATAGGTTAAGTACGGTGCTTAGGCTATAGCTTACCCTTGAGTGCGGCTAGGCCCACGGATAGTAGTGGTAGGTTCTAGGTGGTGACAGCCCTAGAATCCTCTGGATTCCACCACGTTTGGCCTGGTTTTATCAGCGTAGAACTTTTAGGTGTACGGGCCCTATTCAGTAGGATCCCGGGTAGTTTAGGACTTTGCACGTTCCTGGTATTGCAGACTCTTTGTTATAACAAACAATTGATCTTTTACTGAGTTAGAATTCTCTCATAAACTCTAGAGCTATTTTAATTTATCCTAGTGCATTTTCCACCTTAGTTATACTTCACTGATTTATCCTCACTAAGCTTGTTATTATCCTATTTATCCATATCTAGATCCTTGACTATCGGATCATTGGAATGGCAAACCCAGCCTTCCTTTGGGAAAATATAAATTCAACACCTGGTACTTCCAGGTAAAGTGCTACACGATAGTTTTGTGCGCTTGCAGAATCCCATCACCTATAGAGCTACCCATAGCATCTTTGGCGCAGTTGCTAGAAATAACTTTATTCCTAGTAGCAATGTTAGAAGTGTCAACAACCACATACTTTGAGCATAGGGATTGACAACCCCCGTGATTGCGTTGAGAAGTATCGTTACCACAGCTAAAGGATAGATTTGGCTATACTCTTTTGATAGCGTTAGTAACTGTTAACAAGCCCCTCTCAAGCTCGGCAGGATTCAGCGAATTTCTGAGACATTCAAGTGTAGAAATGAGCGTCGGACGCTAATCCCGCTGTGCGTCAGACCATTGTCTTGTGTCCGACGGCTAACCCTCGTTCTGCTCTGTCTGAGAGCGTCGGACGGGCAGAAAGTGAGCGTCGGACTATTTCCTCTCTGTCCGACGGTGCAGTGCAGCAGCAGAGTGACACGTGGTGGGCTGAGAAGGCGCCGGACGCGTCTGTTTGGTCCGACGGCGAGCGCCGGACAACGTCCGAGCATTTCTGGACCTCTCTGGTCAGATTTGCAAGCGTTGGACGGTGGCTTTGTTTAGTCCGACGCACTTTTAGAGGTAGTGTCCGATGGTGGTTTGCTGTGAGAGTCGAACGTGTGACGATCATCCGATGCTGAGCATCGGACACCGTCTGACGGTGTTTCGCGCTCTCGGGTGCTCTCTGGAAACGTTGGACGGTGGCGTTGGTTAGTCCGACGGTTCGAGCGTCCGACGGTGTGGGTTGGCGCGAGAACTTAGCCGTTGAGATCCAACGTTTGACTTCAAACGGCCAGGGACACGTGGCTTGTATCCAGGGCGTCGGACCGTGGGCAATGGTCCGACGGTGGCGCGTGTTGACGGTGATTAAGCTATAAAATTCCACACTCTAAATACCGTCAACAGACTCGGTTTCGATGAAAGATCAACATAACATGAATATGTTTTATCCAATAACTACTTCCACTTGTACTTTTAGTTTGTGTATGTAGGGAAGATCAAACAGGGTAGAGATGAGCACTTGAAGGCCAATTATGTGGGTCGTCCGACCCCCCTAATTGGGCACCAAGCTATCACACGACAACACATGACTCAAGGAAGCAGATAGAAGAGAGTAGAGCACCTGAAGGGCCCACATAGGGGTCGCCCGACCCACATGTGGGGCCCACCAGGGCTCTACTGACATGGCACAATCCAAGTGACATTACACCCAGCAATTCCACCATCGAATCAAAGTTGTGTTTCCATTTAACGGTGGAAGATCAAAACACATGGATCAAGGCTGAACCAACAAGACCAAAGCAAACCCAGTATACAGCCATGCTCTATGACCAGTGGGGACCATAGTGGTGGGCCCACCCTGTCATAGGGTGGTCGGCTGACCCCCCTTGGTGGGTCTAGGCCACCGCCTCGGTCCACCGACCTTCTGCATGTTTCCCACGTGATGGTTTCACCACTGCCGTTCATCTGAGGCAGTTTCAATGACGGTTTATCTAAGGGAGGAGAATGAAGGAGCACGCGGATCGCTGACGTGGCACCTCTCCAAGTCCCCTATAAATAGAGGCTGCCTCCACCCTCTCAAGACATGATTCAATCAAGATACAAGTGAAGATTAGTGTAGTTCCACCTCTAGTAGTAGTGTAGTCTAGTGTGGGAGTTAGAGTTGAGTCGAGCTAAGCTCGGGGTCTCTGGAGTCATCTGCTGGAGAGTCTGGTATAGCTCTTGTATCTTTCTCTTTCTGTAAGACTTATTTACTTCAATATAATATTCCTTCTTTACTTTACTGAGTATTCACTTAGTGCAATATTGTTCTTGCAATAGTATTGTTGTGCCCTATCCTATCTCTTAGTTGTTACTTATTAGATTGTGATCCTGTAACCAACTCTTGTTTGCTGTTCATCGCCTGTCTTAGGGTTCTCTAGTTGCTTTGATCACAGCTAGAGTAGTAGGAATTAGTGTAAGCGTGGTGGTTAGACTAGATCTTGCCTTTGAATGCCGCTTGTCGCACGGATTGTTTGTGGGTGCTAGCAGGTGGTGACAGCCCTATCTAGTCTTAGTATCCCTCCACGTGTTTTAGGCAAGTTCTTAAAAGGTAGGCTCCCATAAGAGCATAGCCGCTTCAGATAGAGGTTATATACTCTATTGTCTCGGACTATCCCCAGCAATACATGAAGTAAGGTAGCAATCCTAGTAGTTTTATCTGTTTGGTAAGGTTAGATCACAGGAGTAGAGTTTGATTCGCAGGAACCTTCCTCACTCGTTGTTCTTCCACCTAGCTATACTACACTAGTTATCTTTTAGGATTTCATTTGTTATCTTTGAATCATCACATTCCTATCATACTTCGATATCCCCCTCTGCACTAGTTGTGCTAAGTTGAGATAGATTTAAGGATCTCTTTCTATTAACATTTCTAGCACCGCTTTTCCTTGGGATAAAATAAATAACGATACCTTGGAATACTCCCGGATGAAGTGCTACATCGGTATATTCTGTGCGCTTACGGAATTATCCAATAAACATAAGAAATACTCCAGCACTTCTGGTGCCGTTATCAGAGGTAGCCTAACACCCTATCTCTGGTGATTGCGCTAAGAAGTGTCAACAGCGCGCGTGGACGTTCAACGGTTGCGTCCGACGCCACGCAGAGAGGCCTTACGGCTATGTATTTGTGAGGGGAGTATTTATTGTCGGTTGGATGGCTTGTGCTCCCTCTCTTGGCCATTTTCATCACTCCTACTAACTAGTGAGCCTCTTCACTCCTCTCTCACACATTCTACTTGATTTAGATCATCATTTGGTGAGATTGGAGAGCATCAAGTGCATTGCATGAGTATGTTCATCTAGAGGCACTTGGTGATTGGATTTCGCAGTGGATTCTCTTGTTACTCTTGGAGTTTGCTGACTCTTAGACGGCTTGGAGCTGCGAGGATCGTTGAGGCGAGTTGGTGATTGTCTCCGCCTCCGATCGGTGAAGTTATAAGAGGTTCTTGAGCCTTTCCCGCGGGAGATCGCAATTGGCTACTCTAGTGGACTGTGTGTAGCTTGTAGATCCCCATCTTGTGTTGGTTGTGCAGCACCCTTGAGAAGGGTTTGGTGTGTGATGCCAATTAGCGCGTGAACCTCCAAGTGGGTGTATCGCTACAACGAGGACGTAACTTGCCAGCAAGCAAGTGAATCTCGATAAAAATCATTGTGTCAACTCTCTTGCCGAGGATGTCATTTGTGATTGATTGCATTGGTATTCATATCATCACTTCACCGGCGGTATAATCATCTCTCTCTTCTTTACTTTTGAGCACTTACTTTTGTAGTAGTTTACTTATGTAGCTCTTGTTGTAGTTACTCACCTATTAGTAGAGTAAAATAATAACTTAGCTTCTTGTGTGTGAACTTAGAGATTATAGCGTAGAATAGTTAGGTGGCTTGCATTTTTAGTAGGCTAACGCAAAATTCGCTTCGCCGCTTAATTGTCTAACCATCTTGTCTTAAATGTTGTTTGTAGAATTTTTATAGGCTATTCATCTCCCTCTAGCCATCTAGGACCTTTCACATTCAACCATCAATAATTATACATTTTTATCTTTAAGGTAATACACAATATTTCATTTGAGCATTGGTTCTTCCTATGAGATAAAATATGAGGAAAAGTTTAATTCAGTGAGAACACCTTCACCTGTTCTGCGTCTGAAAGTGGGATAGAATGAATAAAGTTCGGAATTCAGTAAGTGTGCAAGTGTAACATACTCAGTTGTAGTCAATGGCTCAATGAAAGCTGTCCCTCACATACCTGAAAAGTCACAGAAAATGGAATCAAAATCCTAGAGATGTGTGTGTCTAATGTTACATGAACACAGAAATTTTAAGTTAACAGGAGGCAAGTCCATAAATTTCGTATTTGCATGTAACTGAATATATAATATTTTGCAAAAATGATAATGTAAAAAAGAGAGAAGGCCACACATGCTGTTGAGGCTAAATTGGCCTATGAAAGACTCAGTTAGTCAGAACAAAATGCAAACAAAAATTGTTTGGAAGGGAGGGGGGACGGAGAGGGAAAAAGGCAAAGTGAGGTCGCACGTCCATAGGGTCGACGGCAGGACATGGCCATTCGCAGCGGCCGGGCAAGGCATCAATCGCGGAGCACGCGATGCCCCCGCTCCAGTCTGGTCGTCTGGTGTGCATTCACGGAGGTGTTGCCACCATTCAAACGGGCTGTCGGGCCCTAGGGCCTGCAGGCACTACCATCGCCCGCCATAAGGGCAGCCGTCGAGGAAGCTGAAGCACGAATCTGCGGGAGGCGGCGGCGGAGCGGAGGCAGATTGGTGAGAACTGGGGAGGGCTGAGTGAGAGCCTGGGAGGGGCAACGATGGGGACGGTGCTACTGCTGCTGGGGTGGAAGCCACGGCGAAGAGGAGGCAGGAGGGCCGCGTCACTTCACCACCGCCGCCGAACCGCAACTTGGCACCACACCACCGCTAGGCCACCTACGGCAACGTCAGCCGTGCCGGCGCGCGGCTAGGGCAGGGCGTCGCCAGGCACGCGAGGTGTTGCCCGTCGCGACCGCAGGGGGTAGCATGGAGCACGGAACGGCAGGAGGAGGCGACGATGGCGGTGGGTGGCGGAGGCGTAGGTGAGGGTTATCGCTCCTGGCATGGGACCGGGGGTTTCGAGAAGGCAGACGCACGTACGGTTCTGAAGGGCCACGGCAGAATGGACGGTGGGAGAGCCAGCACTGTTCTGGGAATAGAAATCTGTGTCTTGGTACTATTGATCTACAGTAAAGTGTGAGAGAACGCGTGATATATAGAAATAATGATATAGGCCCCGTTTAGACGCGCAAAACCTTTGGAATTTAGAAAAAGAAATATTTTTCAATAAGTGTCCAATCATGGCCCAAGTAAGGTTAAAAGATTCGTCTTGTTATTTACATCTAAATTGTGCAAACATACAAAAATTTTATCTACATTTAATGCTCAATGTATGTGCCGCAACATTCGATGTGATGGGAATTTTGGAATTTTAAAGTGCATCTAAACAGGGCCATAGGTAGATAGGTAGATAACATCTAGTTTTTTGAGGAAAAATATTATGTTTTCTTATAAACACCACCGTCTTTATTGGTCATATAAGATACAAACGCACTAGGATGGATTAACAGCCAGATATGCCTACCTGTCGCAAAAGAGATCATGCTCCTAAGTCCTAACTAAATTATATATTGTTAGTTTTCAAAAATAAGCGAAGGTAAGCAGGAGAGCGCCCCTCCTTCCCCACCGCCGGCGGCCGCCCGGGCACCGGCGTCCACCACACCTAGCCCCCTCCCTGTTGCCACTAAAAGCCCATGTTTGGTTTTGGGTAATTGATGAAACCTAGTTTGCTAACGATTGCTCTAACTGTTTCATGAGAATTGATTAGCAAATGGCAAGATGGAGCAAAGGACCGGGTCGGTGGAGGTCACAAGTGAAGGGCAATGACGGCGTCCATGAAAATGGTGTAAGTCCATCAACAAAGGAGAAAGCCCTATTGACGGCATCCATGCAAATGGTATAAGTCCATCATCATAGGTGTCCACAAGGTCCATCAAGAGATGAGAAGGAAGTTGATAAGAAACCGGGAGCTCAAGGCAAAGGTATAACCAATAGGAGCTCTTTTGGTTTTTGTGATCAAGACTCCATAGAGGGAGTGATCACATTTAGGATAGATAGCCGTACTATCAAGAGGGGCGAAATCGTTGTTGAAATATGGTTATCAAGTGCCACTAGGTGTTCATGATCATTGCATATGCATATAGATGCTAGTGACACTAACTTGACCCGTGGAAAACTCTTTGAAAAAGGCTAACACACGTGCACCTAAGTGAGAGACACTTTGGAGTGTTAGTGACTTAAGAAACGAGGTGAAGTTCGAGGGTTAGAGAGGGTTTGGTCCTCTCTTCCTCCTGCCGAGCTTGCGAGGCAGGATTCGGTGAATTTCGGAAACGTTACAATAGAAAAACTAGCGTCGGACCGTATTGTCACAGAGCGTCGGACCATTAGCCTCAGTCCGACGGCTAACACTACTGAGAGCGTCGGACGCTCAGTTTCGGAGCGTCGGACTATTGTCCGAAGCGTCCGACGGTGCAGAGCGACGAAGAGGTAACACGTGGCGAGCTCTGAGAGCGTCGGACTCTCGGCGTTAGTCCGACGGTGAGCGTCGGACCATCGTCCGACGGTTTTCAGGGCTCGGGGAGCTCTCTGGAAACGTCAGACGGCCGCGTTCGTTAGTCCGACGGCTCCGTCTGACTGAGTTTGACGGTGGTCGGCTGAGGGCGTCGGACCGGTTGATTTAGTCCGACGTTCGTCCGTCCGACGGTCGTTTTGGCGCGAGGAAATAGCCGTTGTAATCCAACGTTCGACTTCAAACGGCTAGTGACACGTGGCGTTCATCCGAGGCGTCGGACCGTGTGGATTAGTCCGACGCTCTGGCCGTCGGACAGTCCGACGGTACGCAGTGAACTCTAAACGGCTAGTTCTTTGTGTGTGGCTTATAAATAGTCACTTGGCCGGTTTGGGGAGAATCTCTTGGCACTCCTAAACATCATAACATACTTGTGAGCCTTCCCACTCCACTCTCACTCATCCTACTTGATTGTGATCATCATTTGGTGAGTTTGGAGTGCATCAAGTGCATTGCATTGATAGAGATCATCTAGAGGCACTTGGTAGTGGTGATTCGCAGCGGTTTCTCTTGTTACTCTTGGAGTTTGCCGACTCCTAGACGACTTGGAGCTGCGAGGATCGTTGAGGGGAGTTGGTGATTATCTCCGCCTCCGATCGGTGAAGTTGTGAGGGGTTCTTGAGCCTATCCCCGCGGGAGATCGCGAAAGGCATCTTTAGTGGATTGCTCGTAGCTTGGTGGATCCCCATCTTGTGTTGGTTGTGCGGCACCCTTGAGAAGGGTTTGGCGTGTGATGCCAATTAGCGCGTGAACCTCCAAGTGGGTGTATCGCTACAACGAGGACTAGCTTGCCGGCAAGCAAGTGAACCTCGGTAAAAAATCTTGTGTCATCTCTCTACCGAGGATTTCCATTGAATTTGATTGATTGGTTATATTGGACTTCATATCTTCTCTACACCGGGGGTATTGAAATCACCTTCTCTCTTTACTTTTGTGTACTTACTCTCGTGTGTAGCTTGTTAGTTAGTTGCTCACTTAGGAGTAGTGTTTAGTAGTGACATAGCCTTTGAGAGTGAACTAGTGATCATAGTGTAGTATTCTTGTCTAGGTGGCTTGCATAGTATAGTTTAGAGCTAGTGCTTTGCAAAGCTTGCTATTGTTACTAATCGGCTTGTGAAGTGTTGTTTGTAGATTTTTATAGGCTATTCATCCCCCCTCTAGCCATTTAGGACCTTTCAGCCACCCAACCAGATCCGGCATCCCGCACACCCTCACCCTCGCCCTGTGAGGTTGAAGAGGAGCTTTTGGATTGAGGAGACTCTGAGAGCATTTACGAGTCTTCCCCTCGCCACGCCATGGATGAGGACCTTGCTTTGGAGGACGAGCCCCAGCTGGCACCCTCCTCGAATGCCTCAGCGGTGGGATCCGGTGGATCCGGCGCCGCTGCCTTCACGCCACCGCCTGTGGCCACCCCTGTCCCAGATCTGGCGCGGCCTGCGCCGGCCAAGCTCAAGTCCGTGCTGGTTCAACCTGACCACCGCTCCGCCTCTCCGTCTGGCAGTCTACGGTGTGCCCAGAAGACGGTGTGGCAGCGCATTGATTTGAAGACCATTTCCACAGAAGGAGAGAAGGTAACTGCGGCACTGAACCCCAAGGTGCCGACCGCCCTACTTGCGGGGGGTAGCCATTACTCCCCCCTGCATCTCAGTGGGAGATGGGCGAAGGCTCTGGTGTTAATGGAGAGCTGAATGCGCCGGGGCTGCCACTTTCACCAGATTGGCAGCCTGCGAAGACTGGGCGGCGTAGGCGATTGGCCCCCGTTCCTCTTCCGGACCCCGGTCCCAGACACGGAACGCCGATGCCCGGGAGGCCTTCAAAAAGCTTGTGCCGGCAAGTGCTTCCGCTGCCTTGCTTCGGACCACTTAGTCGCCAAGTGCAGGGAGCCGGTGCGCTGCCTGACCTGCGGGGGAGTTGGCCACCCTTCTCGCACCTGTCCGACAAGCCGCCCTCGCACCATATCCACAAAGCTCCGCGCACGCCTCACCTTCCCTCCCGAGAACATCCATAGCCACATCTGCTTCCCTCCACTGCCTTCGTCCAAGCAAGCTACCCCTGAGCCAACTGCCATGGCCTACACTCCCGGTGTTGCCCACTAGCGTCCACTTCGCGGCCGTGCGAGTCTGGTGACCACGGAGGCGATGCACCGAGAGGCGTCCAGGCTGCATGCCCATGCCGCCTTCGTCTCAGCTCCTGCGGAGGGCCACAACACCAACACAACTGAGCTCTCCTAAGCGCTGGCTGCGCAGCTGCACCTGGAGGCGCGCTCCTTTCGCGTCACCAAGTACTCCTCGAGGGATTATGTGGCTGAGTTCAGCACGCCACCAGACCAGGAATGGGCTCTTTGCAAGGGCTTCGTCGAGGTGGGAGGTGCCACCTTTCCTATCCACCCGTGGGTCTCTGCTGGAGGAGGTGCCGATGAGACATGGTGGTTCCACGTCAAGGTCACCATGGAACACGTTCCATTGGAGGCCTGGAACGAGGATGGGGTAAGGCTCATTCTAGGTGACGTATGCATCTTTGATAGGTTCGACAGCCTGGACGATATCTTCGCGAGGGAGAACTCCCGGTACCTGTCTTGCTGGGTGTGGATGTGCGACCCCGATCTACTGCCGAGGTCAATGGAGTACTCCATCTTCGCGAAGCGGGCCGGTCAGGCAATGGCCATCAACGGCCTGCCCAGGCCGACCCGCATTCCCGCCTCGCCACCGACTGGACTAGGTGGTGAGATGGTCATCCTCATCCACCTCGCCGGCTACGAAGACTGGAGCCCCAGATCCCCGAACGGATCGGCATCGCTGACCTCCTCAGAACACGGGAGCTCTGGCCCGACGGTTTTCCCTTTCAGCTGGGTATCTAGAGTGATCGACGGTCGTCCCGGTCTGGTATGGCAGGCCCGGCGTGGCTCCTACCGCGCGCCTCTGATGCATCGACTGCAGAGGGACGGCGACAACGACGACGACGACCTCTGCGAGACACCTAGACGCGGGAATGTTCCCAGGAGCATTCGGGTCCACCAGCTCTTCCCGGATTGCTCCTCGGGCCGCTCACCCGGTAGCCCCCCACATACCGTCGCTCGGGCGGGGACAACAACGGCGGGTACCTGGGGCGGTCCTCTTGCCGCTCGCCGGGAGAAGCCGCTCGGGATCGAGAGGAGCTGCGTCACGCAACGGAGGACTTGGAACAGCGGCGATCTCGCTCGCCGGTCCCTCGTTAGCCGCGGAGGACCCTCAAACACCTTCCTTGACATGCTGCGGGTGACCCGCTGCTTGATTGCATCAGGAGAGCAGATAGGGAGGAGGCGCCCCTCTCTCCAGAGGACGACCCTATGACTCACGAACATGACTACTTCAGGGCGCACGCACAGGCGCCGCTGAGCTACTCACCGGATGGTGACCACAGAGCACCTGCCTCGCCGATCTACAGGCTTGTCTCTGGTACGTGGAGAGAGGAGCCTGAAATCGTCTTCAGGCCCGGAATTTAGCTGGAGGAACCGGCGGAGACGATCGCCAACTTGGAAGATATCTCCAACTGTGTGGCCAAGATGGACATTGATGGGGCAGAACAGGCTGCAGCCGCCGCTGTAGACCCAGAGCCGGAGGGGGCAGCTCCTGATGCATGGGACCCCGCCGATGACTATGAGTCTTTCTGCTCTGGTATGTTCCAAGCTGTCCTTGACCGTATTTTGCAGATGCCTGACCCCGCGCCAAGCAGCAGTCGTGGCAGACGGAGGAACGTGGCTCCATGCCATGCTAGCTCGCGCCTGGCGGCCTGCCCGTCGCCGGTTCCGGTGGCCAAGCGCGCACAGCATAAGCTCATGCATGAGCCTGACTTCGTCAACAGCAAGACTGGGGTGACCGATGCAGCATTCACAGCCTTCATCAACCTGTTCGGCGGCAGTCTCCCCGACAAGGCAGTCACGGCTCTGCGGGCAGCCACCAAGCTGGGGAACAAGGAACTGACCGATGCGCTTACGGCGATCATAGCTGAAGCTAAAGCTGCGGAGCTAGAGATGGCTTGAGCCTCTGTGTGCACTAATTCTGTTGTATCTGATGTCTCTCCATGGGAGCTATTAGTTCTCCGTGTTTGTCTTGTGTGGCTGGTCAGATCCTTAGTTCAGTTGTAGCAGTACTTTGCAGGGCAGTTTGTTGTTGTTGCTTTCTGTTGCTAATGTTGTTGTACTCGAGTTTAGTGGTGACTGCTCAGTTTGATGTCCAGGGCAATGTTGTTTGTGAGAGACCAGCTTTTAACTCCTTGTGCACTATCTTGTCTGAAGTGTTTGCGGTGGTTGCCGAGTGTAATGTTGCTTGTGGGTGATCAGCTTATGTCTCTTGGCGCACTGTCTTATCTGAAATGTCTGCTGTGGTTGCTGTGGCTTCCTGCATGACCTGGAGATTTCTTGTGGTTTTCAATGAGTGATTTTAGGATTCTCAATTGGAATATTTGCGGACTGAATTGTGCCGCTCGTCGCGAAACAGTTAGAATTCTGTTATGACAGACCCGTCCAACCATTGTGTGCCTACAAGAGACTAAGCTTGAAGGCATCAACAGGCTGTTGGCTCTAGAACTCCTAGGCACTGATTGCTTGGCTTGGGAAGACTTAGCTGCTAATGGCACCAGGGGAGGGATATTGGTTGCCTGGAACACGGACCTTTTTCAACTTGTGGCTGTAAGCAGGGGTCACTTCTCTCTGACAGTAAGCCTCACAATGATGCTAACTAACACCCCTTTCCTCATAACCACTGTTTACGGCCCAACTGAAAATTGAATGAAACCAAGTTTCTTGGGGGAGCTAGCTAGCTGCCAGCCGCCACCTAGAATGCCTTGGCTCTGTTTGGGCGACTTCAACTTGATTTATGAGGCTGCTGACAAGAACAACAGCAACATTAACTGTAGGCTCATGCGGCTATTCCGACGGGTACTCGATGCTAGTGAACTGATGGAGCTCAAGCTTCAGAACAGAAAATACACGTGGAGCAACGGACGTGCTGTACTAACCTTGGTCCATTTGGACAGAGTTTTTTTACAATGGACAGTGGGACAACCTCTTCCCTTCGGCGTCCCTACATGCACTATCCAGCTGCCTTTCCGATCGCTGCCCTCTGTTTGTAAGTCAAGTGTCTGTAGTGCCAAGGACCGTTTTCTTCCGCTTTGAACACTTTTGGACCAGGGTACCTGGACACCTTCAGATAGTTACATCTGCATGGAACGAGCCGGCGCGGGGCACTTCGCCGATGATGATTTTGCATAATCGTCTGGAGAATACAGCAAGGAAGCTACGGGCTTGGAGTCGTGGACTATTCAGTGAGGCAAAAAGACAGTTCCTGATGACCAATGAAATCATTCTGCAGTTGGATGTTGCCCAGGAATCGAGACTGTTGAACACTAATGAACTCTTGCTGTGCAATGAGCTCAAAGCACGAGCTGCTGGCTGGGCCGCTGTTGAGCGTTCCAGAAGAAGGCAATGCTCGCGACTCATCCACTTGAAAGAAGGTGATGCATGCACCAAGTTCTTTCATCAAAAAGCTTGTGGATAGAGGAAACGGAATTTGATATCCTACCTACGTGACGACTCTGGGACTGTCATCTGGGATCATCATGAAAAGAAGAAACTGCTAGCTACCTACTTCAGCGAAACCATCGGCTGCTCAGTACCACGCACAACCACATTTGACTAGGACAGGCTACAGCTGGAGCGCTGGGATGAACCTTCCCTTGATGCCGGGTTCTCGGAGATGGAGATCAGAAATGCAATCCATGAAATGCTGGCAGAAAAGACTCCCGGACCGGACGGTTTTACCGGTACTTTCTATAGGATGTGCTGGGATATAATCAAGGCCGATTTGATCAGCGCCATCCAGTGTTTCCAGCAGCTGCGTGCAGGGCCACTGCAACACCTGAATGGAGCCCACATTGTGCTGCTACGGAAGAGCAATGTTGCTGAGTATGCTAAGGATTTCCGGCCGATTAGCCTAATACACTCTTTTGTGAAGCTGGTCACCAAGCTGCTCTCAATGAGGCTCTCAAAATTTATTGACAAATTGATCTCAAAATCTCAGACAGCATTCATCAAGGGTCGTTGTATCCAGGACAACTTCATGTATGTGCGGAATTTAGCAAGGGCATACAATAGAACAAAGACACCGGCGCTTCTCTTCAAGTTAGATACCTCAAAAGCCTTTGACACGGTGTCCTGACAATACGTTCTGGAACTTCTTGACAGAAGAGGCTTCAGTAATAGATGGAGGGACTGGCTGAGTGCCCTCTTTCGGACTTCGCACTCCTCGGTTCTCCTCAATGGTCATGCAAGACGGAAGATCATCCATGCCAGAGGATTGCTCCAAGGAGACCCCCTATCCCCATACCTTTTCATTCTTGCCATCGATGTGCTACAGAGGGTGCGGGACCTTGCTACCCAGGATGGCATTCTGAGCCCGCTCCGTGGGAGACATGCGAAACTCCGCCTTTCCCTTTATGCAGATGATGCGGTGACCTTCCTAAATCCAGTGCAGCATGAGGTCGCGGCACTCTTTGGCATTCTGGAACACTTTGGACGAGCAACCGGGCTACGGCTCAATCTTAGCAAATGTCAGGTCGCCATAATTCGGTGCTCTGGATTGGATCTGGACCAAGTGCTTGCACCTTTTGGCGGTCAGCGAGTCTCCTTCCCCATCAAATACTTGGATCTGCCGCTCACCTTAGGGAGGCTGAAACTAGTACATGTTCAGAACATCATGGACAAGGCACAGTCTAAGCTTGCTGGTTGGCAGGGAAGGTTCCTAAATGCTACTGGACGTCGAGAGCTAGTGCGTTCAGTCCTGAGTGCATTGCCAATATACCTTTTTTCCGCTCTCAGGGTCCCCAAGCAGCTTATGGATGATCTTGACAGAACACGCCGACATTTCCTCTGGGCTGGGGACGCCGAGCTCTCTGGTGGTAAATGCAAAGTGGCTTGGAGCACGGTAGCCAAGCCAGTTGAATTTGGTGGCTTGGGTGTGATTGATTTGGAGAAGTTCAGTCGAGCTCTTTGCCTACGGTGGCTCTGGTTCTCATGGGTGGATCCGACGAGGGCTTGGATTGCCACTCGGCTGCCGGTTGATGCAGTGGATACGGCACTGTTTGCAGGAGCAACGTCAGTGTCAGTTAAGGACGGGCGAACAGCCCTGTTCTGGTCCTCAAACTGGGCACTTGGATGTCCGCTGTCTGCAATGTTCCCAAACCTCTTCAGGCATAGCAGGAGAAAGAATAGAACAGTTAGGGATGCCATTGAAAATGGGGCTTGGATTGCGGACGCTGCCTACAATTTGAACAACACGCTACTGAGAGAGATTGTGAAGCATTGGGGGTGCTCCAATCCTTAAACCTTGTCTTCAGTAATGAAGAGGCTGACCAAATTTGCTGGCGTTTTGAAAGTATAGGAGTTTACAGTGCTAAGTCAGCCTATTTGATGCAATTCAATGGTAAGATTCTTTCAAACTTCTCTAGGCTTATTTGGAGTGCGTGGGCACCGCCAAAACGCAAGCTCTTCTTATGGCTGCCGCTACAAAACCGGTTGTGGACAGCGGAAAGGGTGCAGCGACGCGGCTGGGAGAATAACTACTTTTGTGGATTGTGCATCATGAATTTGGAAACCGCTTTGCACCTATTTGTTGAGTGCACGTTCTCCAAGGAAGTGTGGCAGGCTGTTGCCAGTTGAAGCTGGAGCCGGAGCCTGTCGCCCTCCAATTGGAACGCTGGACTTC
Organism: Eremochloa ophiuroides; assembly: GCA_038502445.1. Taxonomy (NCBI): domain Eukaryota; kingdom Viridiplantae; phylum Streptophyta; class Magnoliopsida; order Poales; family Poaceae; genus Eremochloa; species Eremochloa ophiuroides. The sequence goes on along the minus strand of JAHLJS010000003.1, from coordinate 16,520,391 downwards.
ACGTCGAAGATTGGATGTTATCTCTTGTAGACACAAGTGACAAGAAGGCTCATACACTGGCGATACTAACACTGTGGTGCCTCTGGAAGCAGAGGAACGACGCGATCTTCAACAATTCCAGAAGGGCGGCGGCACAAGTGTTTACTTTGATCAAAGATCAGGCTTCCCTTTGGGTAAGGCTGGACGAAAAGTTTGCAGCTCGGTAGCTCGCTCGACTCGGCTCGTTAATGGCTCGGCTCGACTCGGCTCGTTTATATTTTTTAACGAGCTGAGCCAGCATTTCTGCTCGTTTAGTTAACGAGCCAGCTCGTGAGCTCGCTCGAGCTGGCTCGCGAGCCTAACGAGCCAAAATTGTTGGTATTAAAGTTATATTAATTTTGTATGATGATGTCTTGCACTCTGTCATTAGTTGATGTTTAGACTTATACTCTTTAAACTTAGGATTATTATGAATTTTTCTCTTTATTTTAAATGAATGTATGGATAATCAATAATAGATTATAGATGTATTATGTATTATATGAATGTGTATAATATATATCATATATCATTTTTTTCCTTTGATTTATGCCTTGCTTTTGAATAATTGCTATTATTAAAATTTAGATAAATATAGATATTTATTTTTTTGTATTTTTTATGTCTGGCTCGCGAGCCAAACGAGCCAGCTCGAGCTCGCTAACAAGCCGAGCCGAGCAGGCTTTCTGGCTCGTTAGCATAACGAGCCGAGCCGAGCTGGCTCGTTAGCTAACGAGCCAAAACGAGCCGAGCCCAAACGAGCCGAGCTGGCTCGTTAATCCAACCCTACCTTTGGGCGGCTGCAGGCGCTAAGGCTCTTAGGCCTTTGTTTGGTGACCCAACTTCTGTGAGTAGTTAGATATTTTGCTAACCACGATAGCGGTCTGCTGTCGGTGGTTGCGCATCTCGCGCCGGATGCAAACTCCATACTCTCTTCTTATTAATACAATGCCAGAATTACTCCAGGTCTTTAAAAAAAAACTAAATTATGAGGATCAACATTTGAACTCATACTCCCGTAAGCAAAATCAATGTAAACAATGCGTCAAAAACATCAATGTAAACAAATCACGAGCCCTAGCTCTAACCTCCTTCATAACTGGCCATACGAACTTATGTTTTTTTCTCCAATACTTATAATAACATTAGCACTGCCTAAAATAAATCAAAAAAGTTGTAAGTATAGATTAGAGACCAATGCCAATCCTTCCCTGCATGCAATATATTAGAGTTGTTTGGTTGTATAAGTGGTAACAGAAACGCAAATTGAAATATATTACCGGTGGGAAAGAATTTGAACGGAACGGAAGCAACTAAACAGCTCATAAGGGAATCCAGGGCTGTCAAAATCGACAGCTGACGTGGAGCTGCTGATAGCTAAGCCCATATGCTAGAATTAATCAAGGGTATTTTTTTCTTCCTTTTGCGAGCTTTGAATTGGCAGTGGTAATAAAATAATAGGGTACATGTATTTCGGCTGGCTCCACGATAGCGCCGAACAATTCATCAGCCGTTTGTTTTTTCTCTTGGGAACTTGCGGCCACGTCAGTCCAGAGCCTCTTTTCATTCCTAGCGAGCTGGAGACGCCCTAAAATACCCGGTCCTCATCAGGCCCGCAGCAGGTAGCCCACTTCACATTCCGCGTTCATCTGCGGGCCCACTGCACAGAATTGCAGACGCAAAACCACGTGCTTCAAATCTGAACGGTCCAGATCGTCGCCCTCGTCCCTCCGATAATCCGATCCCAGCCGTCCATTCGCGACGGGTATAGGGTTTTTAGGTTCGCCTCCCACCTCCAGCTCGCCCTCTCTTCTGCCACCGCGTCGCGAACGGCGGCCTGTAAAAAAGAAAAAAAAAATACAGCGCGCCGCACCAATCTCCCCTACCATATCGATCGACTCTACAAGGTTTAATCCAACAGAATTCCACCAGAAATTCAGTGAAGTGCTAATCGCCTGCCTGCCTGGTCTCGTGGCTCTGTGCTGCTCCCGCTGTGGGGAGAAACCCTAAGAATGGCGGAGGTTTCGACGGCGGCGGCGCCTGAGGGGGTGCTGCACCGCCGGATTGAGTTCCATCCTGCGCGGAGGCCCCATGGCTCTGTGGCGGTGGGCGGCGGCGGGTTCCGGATGGAGACGCTGAACCCGGACGCCGCTGGTAAGGCGGGGCCCGGGGCGGCGGTTGGGAGCAGCGAGGGGGAGGCGAGGAGGCCGGAGAAGGCGGACGCCGGCGGGATCGATCCGGAGCTCAGCGTCGCCAGGATCTACCTCGGGAGAATTGTAAGTGCCCAAAGCTGTAGTCTTTCAGTTTTTTGGGCTATTGAACTTTCAGTTTTTGTTGGGGTTTGGGCAGCACAGTAGCAGTGCCTGGTTTACCTGCTGCTAGGGTTGTCATTTTGGGTAACTGAAGTGAAAAGTAGCTCGGATTTTTGGTTATTTAGTTATTCAAAGTTTTTGTTTTTTCACATCATGGTCATTCCGTCTGGTTTTAGTGTGGTAGACAGGAGAATAGTATGTAAACTGCAGTTACTTGATGTTTGCAGGGTGCTGGTTTGGAAAATCTTGGGAATACCTGCTACCTCAACTCAGTTCTGCAATGCTTGACGTACACGGAGCCGTTTGCAGCCTATTTACAGAGCGGGAAGCACAAGTCCTCATGTAAGTGCTGTTGGTATTGTCAACTAGCCGGTTCGACACATTGTGTCACATGACAATGTTACATATGAGTTTGTGGATTTCAGAGGCAGCAGCAACTGAACTGAATATTATACACAGCTGGACTAAACCAATTTTATGTACTATTGTCATTCATTGGTGTGATACCAAAGACAAGAGTACCTCTAATCCTTCATTGCCAAGACTCCAATGGGCCAATGCGTTTTTATTCCACTGCCCAGTTTCACCATTTTATCAGCCTGGATCTTGTTCAGCCAACTAAGATGCAATCCCATATGGCCATTGTCATTTATTGGTGTGACACCAAAGACAGGAGTACCTCTAATCCTTCATTGCCAAGACTCCAATGGGCTAATGCGTTTTTATTCCACTGCCCAATTTCACCATTTCATCAGCCTGGATCTTGTTCAGCCAACTAAGATGCAATCCCGTATGGCCATATGATGCATGGAACTTTCTCTAATGGTTGATCCGAGTTCAGAGCTGCAAGTTTTTGCAGCTTGGGTGAAAACTGACAAGTTGTCTTTTAAGGACAATGATGGATAAGGAGCCCACTCTTCGGAAAGACTACCGTTAAGTTGTTCACTAGTCTGAACATTGTACTTATTATCAATCGTAGTTAATACATTTTGAGATCCCCAGTCCTACACCAATGTGTATTTTCTGGCTATCTGATGAGCCACATACAATAGTTCATACAGGAATGTTACTGTTTTGTGTTTCCTCTAGTTGTATGTATTCAATCAACTGTACTAATGTTTGGGACTCAGAGTTGACCCAGTCTCATTTGTATTTAGTTGATTGCTCTTCCTGTATTTCCAAATCAGTCATCATTTCTGTGCTCAGATTTCTCGTGGCATGACAAATGATATTCTTTCTTGTATGTTTGTATAGTGAAAAATAGCACTAGTATGGAAACTCTTACTGATCTGCAAAACACCATAACTACTACAATTGAGCTGTTGGTCCATGACCATGATGCATGCCTGTATGGGGTAGAAATGATGGTACTTATTAAGTACCTTTTTATGGCACAGCCTTCATAGGATCCAAGCAAAAATCTGCTCTTATTTTTGCACTTTGAGATATTTATTTTATTCTTGTTGCTAATTTGTTCTCTCTTCCCCTGAAGGTCGCACATCCGGATTTTGTGCATTATGTGCTCTTCAGAACCATGTCAAGACTGCTCTAGAATCAACTGGAAAAATAGTGACACCATTTCGGATTGTCAAGAACTTGCGCTGTATCCTTTTATCTTCTGTGAATTAAAATGACTGAAATCATTTTCAATTTAGGCGATTCTGCAATCTTGCTTTTATTCTATAACCAGAATGGGATCTTTAACTGCAAAATAGGCATTTCTCGCACTTTCCGCAATTCAAGACAAGAAGATGCACACGAGTTAATGGTTAATTTGCTTGAATCCATGCATAAATGCTGTTTACCTTCTGGGGTACCGAGTGAGTCTCAAAGTGCTTATGACAAAAGCTTAGTTCACAAAATATTTGGTGGCCGCCTTAGAAGTCAGGTATGCTTTGTGCGTTGTTGAAGTTATCCCTCAGCTGGCAGATGTAACTGCATTCCCTTACTTATCACTAGTTGGCCACCTTATATGTGCTTACAGGTCAAATGCACACGCTGCTTACATTGCTCCAATAAATTTGATCCTTTCTTGGACCTCAGTCTTGATATTGCCAAGGCCACGACTTTAGTGCGGGCACTGGAAAATTTTACTGAGGATGAGCTACTAGACGGGGGTCAAAAGCAATACCAGTGTGAACACTGCAGGCAGAAAGTTGTAGCAAAGAAACGGTTTACGATTGATAAGGCTCCCAATGTCTTGACAATCCATCTGAAGCGCTTCAGCCCTTTCAATCCTCGTGAGAAGATTGACAAAAAAGTGGACTTCCAACCAATTCTCAATTTGAAACCATTTGTTAGTGACTCTGAAGTGAGTGGCTTGTTTTGAAATTCTCGCTTTACATTGTATGCTTTCAATTACTTCTCTGTAGCATTTTCATCTTGTTTCTCATAGTACTATCATTCATCTTGGTTATTCGTGCAGGGAACAGATTTTAAATACAGCCTTTATGGTGTCCTAGTCCATACAGGTTGGAACACTCAATCAGGTCATTACTATTGCTTCGTTCGTACTTCCAGCGGGATGTGGCACAATCTTGATGATAATAAGGTCTAGTATGACATTAGTCTTTCCATGAAGTTTTGCTCATTCTATTTGTAGTTCATAGTGCTACTATTAAATTCTACTTTGCACACCAATTTAGTATCCATGTATTAACATTTATCGAACTTTTCAAGAGATTTATTTCTTGTTTAAGTTCTCTAGCTCCATGGACACTACAAAGTTTGTCTGGTCTACAACTTTATTCTCTACCTTTTATAAGCTTTATCGATGTCTCATACAGTGCATACACCAATTTAATTTGTTATTGAACCCTCCAAATAGTAATACTCTTCAAAGCAGCTAGTGTTTTTTAGTTTGTTGCTCTTCAAGAATTTGCTATTATCTCCATGGTTCTTAAGGCATTAAGGTGACATGTGGGGGCCACCCCCTCACAATGCCTAGCCACTTACGACACGTGGTGAAGTGACGCAATAGACATCCTAAAACAAACTAAGGTAATAAGTAGTCACAAGATTAATGCTAGTCCACAATTTCACACTACACATTACAAAATAAGGTAATAAGTACTCCCTCCATCCCATTATAGAAGATGCTACTCCCTTCCACAGAAAGATCAAGAAGCACTTTTACTCCCTCTAACAACTAATTTACCGTGCGTTGATGGCTGTACAGCTGTTTTAATCACACTTTTATCCCGGCCATCTCTCATCCAGGCTCGCTTGGCCAATCAAACGCTCGCTCCACAGCGCAACAGCATGCACGCCGCACGGTAGAAGGAACAATACATGGTGCGTATTTGCATACCCGTCAAAAAGGAGAGAGAAGTGAACCACACCCTCTATTACGGGACACATGGAATCTTTCAATAATCAACACCCAACCCTTGGCTCTCATGTCTCAATATCCGTTGTTGTCATCAAACTCATTAGCATTGTTTGCAGCGCCAAGTATTCTTCCATCTTCTTCCTAGTTCAGTGCCAGCCTCTGGACATGGACTCACATCTCCATAGCCACCAGCTAGTGTTTCTTAAAAATTTTGATTCCTCCTAGATTCCTCTTGTTGCAAAGCTTACGTGTTACCTTATCTCGTTCCTTAGGGTCTGCCTAATAGCCATAATCCCATCTTGGATCTTCGAGTTCAGTGGTATTCGTTTTGGATCATTCCTGGGATCAGATGCAGCTGGACTCTCCACTGTATTGTTGCCTTTTTGGCGGCAGAGCAGAGAAGAGCCAATCACAAGTAGTCAAGCTGTAAGGTTAAGCAGAGCCAAGCCAAGCGAAACACAAACAAGCACTAGAGTAGAGGAAGCACAGGCAACCGAGCAGAGGAAGGGAAGGGAAAACCTTGGCACTAGGGTATTGAAGAGAATTGGGCAGGTGCTGAATGGAGAGGAGGGGAGAAGCAGAGTCGCAGACACGCGGAGACCAGCGGAGAGGCGTGGGTCATGCCACCTCTCACCAGTGGAGAGGCCAGGGTGTGGGGCTGGTTGTAGACAGGCGGAGATGCCCAGGGTCGCACCATGTTCTTTTGCGTCGCCCTCTCCTCTTTCCCTTTCTCTTCTCTGTTTCCCTCTCAATTCTGCCTTCATTAGCTGATATAGATACTTGGAAAGTTGGAGCCCTCAATGTCCCGCTCCCTCATTTGTTTCCCCTCTTGATTTTATTCTCAGCCCGCTTATCCCTTTCGTGCCTGGGGCCTGGCCCCTCTGTGTTCCTCTAGTCCACAGTCCACACTTATGGTGTCCGCCTCCATCCTACGGGATTCCCAGGCGATGCCGACGCAGGTTGCTAAAGGCGAAGTGAACACCCAGGACCCTGGACCCAGCGCGCACCTGGATGCTTTTACGAACTATTATTATTATCTCCATATCGAAAACCTTAATATATATTGCTGAGCTGAGCTTTCTGTTTCAATGTTGCTCATGCAAGTTAGCGAATTTGTTGGTTTAGGGGTTTTAGAAAGTGTTACCATAGATTTATTCATGGTTGCCTGTCATTGATGTCACTTGCTATCCTGTTTTTATATATTACTTTTGTTCATTTTGATGGAGAACTATTCTCTAGGAACATGCAACAAATGAGAGAGATGAATTGTATCATGTGTTGAGCTACATTGTGCTGTGTGCTAATTTCACTTTGTGCCCTTCGGCTCCTTTGGCAGACTGTAATCTTTCCTGATACTGATTCTTATGGGCATCAACTGCAGGTGCGCCAAGTTCGTGAGGCAGACGTATTGAAGCAAAAGGCTTACATGTTATTTTATGTACGTAACAGTGTTGGGAAGTCAGTGGCCCTCAAAGATAATATCACTGCTAATATGCCCATGAAGAAAACCCCTGAAAATGTCTCAAGTCTGGATGGTACTACACAAAGCAATGGAAAATCTCAAAATTTGAATGGTGCGTCTCCATTTGGTGATAAGACGCACGGCACAATCATTGGCTACCCTTCAATTTTCAGCAAGACTAAAACAAGCCACTTTTCAAAGAATGAGGTCAAAGCTGAAGATGCTCCGGCCTCTCAAAACAATGCCCTGCCTTCCACACAAGCCCCTGGAGCTCGAAATGATGGTGGTACCTTGACAACTAAACCAATGCAGTTTGCTGTAAATAGCCAGGAGACAACCTCCTCTCACCAACCTGCACCATTTACAAATACTTGTGGTGAACAAACAGTTGTTGGGAGGCCCTTGCAGGAAAAGGAACCTAAGGCTGGTGCAGGGAAAAATACTTCTTTTGTCTCTGAGGTTGCTAATGGTGCTGCTACATTGTCCAAGGCAGACAAACCTCAAACAGCTCCATCTTCCAAGCCAACTGCCAATGTAAATGACACAGCTGCAGAGTTTGCTGCAGAATCTTTATCAAAGAAGGTTTGTATGACGGTTGCTATATGTTTTTTAAAGAACTTTTGAAGGATTCATAGCTCATTTTATTTCGTGGAAATTCCAGGATTCTATTGTTTCAAATGGTGTTGTGCCTAGCATTGGATGTCCCACTTCCAGTGAGAAAGCAAGGAGCTTCCCAGAATCTGTGGATCAAGCTAATGAAATCGCAAAGGCACTTCCGATGAATCAGGTCACTTTTCCTACCTCGCTGTTGTTCCTTTGCAGATGAACTAAATCATAATAGTACCACAATTCTGTTAAACATGAGCTGGTTTGTTTTATATTTGTTACATGTGCCTATATACAGAACAATACTGCACCAGTAGTTGCTCAAGCAGATTGTGGAGTAGAGATCAGCTCTGGTGGTATTGTGCATGTTCCTGGAGCTGCTTCATGCAATGGAGCTACGGTGAAAAAGGTGAATTCGAAGTCAAAGAAGTTTGTGAGGTACCCTGTTGTGAACATGTGGTTAGGGTCCAGACAACTGTTGTTAGCTTCACTAAAGCCAGGGAAGAAAGTGAAACATAAGAGAAGTAGAACTATAAGACGTGTCGTGGCTTGTAAGGACGTGGCAGATATATCTTGTTTGAATGAGCAGTTGGCATCAACATCAGCAACTGCACGGTCTGAAACTGTAGACTGTACCTCCAGCCGTCAGAAACGACGACATGCTAGTGCAAGGTTCAAAGATGACACCCAGGCCTCCAAAAGCAATGAGAAGGTCCATGGAGCTCGTGTTGGTGCTGGTACAAGTGCACCTTCTATCAGTGCTGACATTCCAAAGTCTGATCCAAGCTCTTCCGGAGATGCTAAGTTGGTAGCAACCCAACCTGTCAGTATTCGTGCGACGGACTTGATGGAAGTTACTGGTTAGTTCATCTTGTTTTTGTAGATGCACGTTCTATTTTAGTTTAGAGATGAAACATACTGTTGCGCCATCAATGTTAACCTGCGATTTGTTTGCTTGCTTGATTTTCAGTTCCGTGCTGGGATGATGTAGACGTGCCAAATACAAAGGTCGCTGAGCGGCAACACTCCAAACGCAAGAGCATTGGTTACGTCCTAGATGAATGGTGAGTTTTTATCTTTGGCAGTTTATTTTGAATACATGTACTAATATTCTGTCATGTCCTGTATTCATGTTTGGAACGCCATAGTGGATTTCAGGCTTCACCATTTTTGAAGGGAACAAATGATTAGTTGAGCTCACGGTCACTTGGCATACGTTTTTTTTACAGGGACGAGGAGTATGACCGAGGAAAGATAAAGAAAGTACGGAAATCAAAGCAGGACTTTAGTGGGCCAAACCCGTTCCAGGAGGAGGCGGACTACGTGTCGCAGCGGAGGATGAAACAGAAATCTTACCAAGGCAAGTCTTGGAACAAGCCTAACACCATAGAGGAGTTGAGAATATGAGAGAGAATGAATCGCGGGGACGCACATGCTGTTTGTTGTAGCACCCATCGGTGAAGAGATTATGAATCATTCGTCATTGATAGTCCTTAGTTGTCGCTATGATGTTTTAGCAGTTTTGATAGACATTTGAACATGTGTTCGGTTGTAACAGACTTTAGCGGAACAGACACAGAGAGATTATTTTACTGCATCTGTTGTTGTTTAATTGCTGAATAACAAAATGATGGTGATGATAAATTATATGACCAGTGCTTGACAATGCAATCTTGCCTTTTTTTGGGTGGGGGGGATCCACGTTGCATCTAGAATGTAACGTAATTCTACTCCATTTTCTTTTTGACTGCTGTAACTGTAAGGCTGTCGAGATGAAACAAGAACAATACGGCGCGGCGACGCTGCAACCGTATTTCCCTGTTGAAATGCAATGTATTTCTTCTCTTCTTTTTTTTACTGTGCTGAAGTAACTTTTTTTTTAAGGCCTCTCATCTGAGTACAGCTGTAGCATCTGTTTATGCACAGACACATTCTACACACGCACACTACACTCACACTACTTGTGCAATCCTAAACCTACAACTATACACAGATAGTAACCGCGTCTGGGGAATAACACCGGTGAGAAAATCGCGCTGGGCTCGAACCCGCGACCGGTGGCGTCCGCACCAGGATCGCACACCAACCGAGCTAAGCCTCGGTCCCCGACTGTGCTGAAGTAACTGTAACTGTAAATAGAGGTTGCAAGGCTTTCGAGATTAAACGAGACGGCGCGTCGCCGCAGTAATTCTGTTGATCTTGCCGGGCCCAGACCGGTGGGGTGCTGTCGTAGCTGGTTATCCCACTTGTTTTCTTTTTTTAATAATAATAATAATAATAATAATAATAATAATAATAATAATAATAATAATAATAATAATAATAACAACAACAACAACAACAACAACAGATGATCCTACTCGTTAATGGCCAGCGGGGGAGAGTAAGTAGGAGGCAGTTCACAAGCTGGAGGAGCCTGGGCGCTCCCCGGCCCTCGACCGGGGAGTAATTGCGGCAACGGGCAGTGATACGGTGGTCGCGTGACGGACACCGCGCGGCGGCGTTGCGTATTGCGTTGGTCCCTGCAGCTCCCTGACCCCGAGGGGCCTGGACGGGAATCCGTCTTGGATTCAGCTCCGGTACGGTGGCTTGGGAGGCCGCTTGAATGCGCCATCGCCGGTACTCTGGCCCGCCGTGCAGTGCAGCGCTTGGCGTCGCCGGCGTGGCCAAAGCCAGCAGGACATGCTGCTTGCATTGTGGGGGGAAGTTTCGACCGGCCATGGACTAAGGTCTGCTTGGCATGTTTTTTTTTTTTTTTTTACCGAAAGAGGAAGAAATGATTAGATAGACTCTGACATGTGGAGCTAATTTCATGGAAAAATTAGAGAATTCCAACTAAAATACCTTTGAGCGAATGTAGATCTGTTATATTTATTAAAATCTTTTAGTGGATTTTGCATTCACGGTGGGTCTGATCCACGATAAATTTTAGATTTAGATTCACCTTTTTTTTTTCATTGGTTAATCTCTCCGCCAAACGGACCCATAGAATCCCGGAACACAGGCACAGGCCCACCCGAGATCGAACATTTGAATCGTGGCGCGAGGATAGGATCGCCAACAAAATTCGTTCGCGGCGGACGTTGGTGAATTGAACGCATGCGTATGCGTGCGCCCCCCGGCCCGATACCTCCAGGCCTCTAGCCAATCGGCCAGAGACCCACACCCATGAAAGACACGTGCACTCACAGCTGGTAGTGGTAGTCTCTAGTACATGCATACAGTCCGATCCACTCCCTGCTGATTGGGTATAGTATACGTACTACCTCCGTCTAAAAAAGAAAGCAACTATGGGTTGCGTGCCACGTTAAGTAGTTCACGTTTGACTAAATTTTTAACAAATAGTATCCGTATTTATGGTTCCAAATTAATAAATTATGAAAATAAATTTCATAACGAATCTAATGGTGTTTATTTGACGTCATAAATATTTATAGTTTTTCATCTATAATTGGTCAAAGTTGATATACTAAAACATGGTGCTGTGCTAGATTGCATGTTTTTTTTTTTCGGAGGAAGTACCTAGCACACGCGCATCGTCGTCGTCCACCATGATCGATGGATGCAGTAGCAGCAGTGGTATGTAGATGTATTAAAACGCCCCGTGCACGAGTAAATGTGCCGCGCGGCCTCACGCGTTCCCTATGACCCACGACGCACGCCCGGGGAGAGGCCGCGCGCGCTCTCCTGTCCTGCTCACGCGCCGTCGTCGCGACGGCCTCCGCCTGTCGCCGGCGGCGCCCCAGCCGGCATCCGTCGTTTACGTACGGGCCGTTGCCGTTACTACTGCATGCAAATGATTCTTCGTCGCCGTCGTCCCTGTACGTCCATCTCTGTACACTTCATGCAATTTCCAAAGCTAGTACTTACGTGCCCACCCCGCCCCGACGACTCACGCGCGCATTGATAGAACTATATGGAAGTGATCATCGTCATCGTCCCAACGCCGCGGCGGCCGGCGAAGAATCGTCCCGGCCGACTGTCATATGATTGCCGGCCGGCCGGGCGGCGCGCGCGCGCTGGAAGACGATCATCAATGACGCATACGTACGCAGGGGGGATCGGACATGCATCGGAGGGCGGCAGTACGTACGTACGTACGTACGTACATTGATATGCCGGATCTCTCTAGTCCGAGCGTTTTCAAAACTACTCTTGCAGTGCTTATTATTAGATTATAAAAACTCGAGAGACCGAGATTCAAGTGCATGCACGAGACGCGCGCGGTGTTGCATGCTGAGCTGAGGTACGCATGCACACACGTTGGGAGTGGTGGAGCCATATGCACGAATGCCACGCATGAATCCCTTCTCGTGGCTGGCCGGCCGGCCGACAAGATCTCAACTCGATCTCGGAGCGAGGAGGGGCCAGCAGGGAGGGCTTGCGATTTGCAAAAAATTGCAATTGCAATCATCGTCGTCAGCAAGCGACGGCAACGGCGGCAGTACGTCGTATATACTGCACGTACGTAGCGAGCATTCATGAACTAGTATCTGCTGGCTTCATTCAGGGGCGCTGCCCCGGCCCATGCATATCTCATGCAATATGCATGCATGCATGGAATGGATGATGCGGGAGTTTGGAAAAATTTGAACGGCGCGCCCCAGCCCCATACGTTGGACGGAACTCGCGCGCCTACGTACAACGTACTACTAAAGGTTCTGGGCAGAGATTGGTTTGTTTTCATTATTAATTGATTAAGCTAGCTTCTCGCCTCCTTAATTGGGGGTACACGGTACACACTGCTACTGCTGGACTGTACCGTCGCCTAGGAATAATGAATGGTGCCATGCATTTGGCATGCTGTAAAAAAACAAAATGCCTGCAAAATATATATACACACGGTAATTAATACGCTCGTCTAATTTTTTCTAAATTTTAACTCCACCACCTACGCGTCTTTGCTTCTAGGGAAGTAAAAAATGACACTTCCATCGGTTCGGACGACTACTCGACTACTAGCTAGCTGCACGCATATGAGTGTTCATATATTCTCCTTCTTCGATCAGTTCTCCCAGTAATACTGTAATTTAACGACTAGCTAAGACTACTGTAACTACTCCGCTAGGAGAACTATAATAATTTAATTTAATAACGACTTCGTAGGCTCGTATCTTGCATTGCATGCATGCCTGCTGCAGTGCGTGATTGAAACAAAGCTCTTGCATGCATGCTGCAAATGCAATTATATATGTAGATGTAGACTAGCTGGCCTCTCCCAATCCACTGCACTCTCTGTTTTATTTACAGTGTGTTATAATAAATCGTCAAGACTACTCATACACATAGTATACTTAACATGTCGTCTTATTACGGATAAGTGTACGCACAAACGACGAACTGTGCCCTACTGCTGTGTAATTAACCGTAACTTTTTGAGTTTCGCAGGACGTACGCGCACGCACTTAAAGTCTGTCGTCGTGTCAGTCAGACAGCAAGTATTTATCGACCTAATCGTGTATGCAACAGTTGGTTTAATTTGTCGTTACAGCTGATGACTGAAATACGGTGATGACTACTGTTGACGACCGAAACTGAACTCATCAACGGTCAAAGCCTAACCGTTCCGTTCTATCCGCCGGAGCCGTTTAACCAGCCGGCCGGGAATGAGTAAATAAATCCGCGGCTCTTCCATTTAATTCTTCAACGTTCCAATTCGAATTCGCAATTATCACGGAAGTTAGTACGAGCGTTTGTATTGTGTACCTCTAATCTCCGTCGTGTCATGACGTGTCGTGACCACGTACTTACTCACCATGCATCGTGCGGCCACACAAAAGAACCAACCAATGCAACTAGGCCCATGATCATCATGTCTTTCGATCAGGGACGAACACGCAGGGCTTTTACAATAGAACGGCCTGCAGCACACTCGTAAACTTGAATTGAGCTATGTTACGAAAGCACTTAATTAAATTTGCACACAAACGATCTACTAATAATACCAATTTTCAGGGTTACACTCTTACAGACAACAACAGGTGCAATGCAATCGGCCCTGATTTTAGGGCTACCCCTTTCGCTGTGCATGCATTTTTTTTAGAAAGGCGGCAAAAGCTTTGCCGAATTTTTATCAGACGAAAAAAAAAGAAAAAGAATACAAAGAGAACCAAGAGCCTACCAGAAAAGCAGAGAAAACCCCACTACCAGCTGCGAGAACTACTTGCGAAACGACTAGGAAAAGGGAAAAAAAAGGTGTAAAAGTAACTTAAAGCTGAACAAAAAAAACAACAAAACAAAACACCTAACTACTAGAAAACTCCCCTGAAGACGCTGTTTGGAACAGCTGCAAATCATCTTTACAAAGTAGAGCTACTTAATAAGGTTGCAAAGCTTGTTGTTGGAAGGTTCTTCTATTTCTTTCTTTCCATACGTTCCACCAAAAATATATCATGATGCCATCGAATCTTCTTCTCTGTCTTTTATCCACCTTGGCCCGGCATTTTCTCCAGTAGTTATGAAGCGAGCCATTTCTGCCCACCGCATCAGTCGCTTCTAGTTGGAACCATCTTTTAACCCAAGACCAAGTTTGTATTGTGAACGGGCAGTCCTTACATATGTGAGGGAATTTCTGGCTCACTACCACAAAGCTTGCACATCGGGTCATTAGGCCACCTTCGTTTCGCCAAATTGTTTGCTGTGCATGCATGATTGCCTCCTTTATTTAAGCACACAGTACCTTAACGCAACATAATCATCACTTTGATTGGCGCGCCACGAACGCATTTCAAATTTTTAATCTCGTGTGGTGAAAAAATGCTGCTGCTACAGCTACACCACCCGTATTGCTGCTGGTGGCTCACCGCTCACTTGCACCAATGCTTCTGCAATCTGCACCACTCGTTTTTGCCGGCCTCAACCTCAGCCGTCGGATGCTCCATCCTACGGCTCCCGCCACCTAGTTCCGGCCTACGAAAAAAAATGCCTATGCCTACCTGAGGGTGGCACCCTGCAAGGCTGCAACCGCAGGCTGCACAGCTCCCTCTCCCAAGCAGCAGCACAGCAGCAGTAAAAATTCCCTGGCCACTGACATGAGGACACACCCTTCCAGTCTCCAGAAGGAAAATTCCCTGGCCCTGGCGCTGTCACAACAACCTCTGCTCTGCTTGCTTCTTCGGCCGTCAGTAACACTCTGGAATTCACAGTTGACAGTTCCATTTCAGGTAAAAATGGCAGCACGGCAGAGCGCGCGCAGTTACCAGAGCAGTACTACCAGCAGCTTCTCTTCCCCTGCAGGGCTGCAGGCTGCTGCAGCAGCATCAACATGGGTTGCTCGCCCCCGCAGTTAATTCCTCCAATTGCATGCCTGGGGCCATCGCGCCATTAGCGCAGCCCAAGCAAGCTTCCAAGATCATTCATCGTCTTGATTAGTACCAGCATTTAAACATCCCCCCCGCTTTTTTTAAACTTGCCGAGCTTCCCTCCAAAGTTGCCGTTTCGTTGCCGCGCCTTTCCGGAAGAGGAGAGCTTCTTTCTCTTCTTCTTCCTGCTCGCCCTCCTCTTCTCCTTCTCCTTCTCCTATAAATACGCGGCGTGCCGCCGGAGCACGAGGCGTGTCCAAGAATTCGAATTTCTCGGCGGGCGGGCGACGCGTTTGGCTATAGCTTAGCTTGCTTATTCCACCGCTGCTGTTTCAATGGAGAACTGCGTGAGAGGTCGAGCGGGAGGAAGGGTAAGGGAGGCCGCCGACGAGGGATCGTCGCTGCCCTTGCCTCCGCCGCCGCGCCTCGCGGCCGCGAATTCCTCGAATGCGGCGTCCATCCGGGCGCACCTGGCGCGCACCGCGAGCGGGGTGGACGCGCAGCCGTCGCCGCGGTCGCTGCTGTCGCGCATCCTGCTTCGTGGCGGCGGCGGCGACGGCGGGAGTGGCGGCGGAGCGTTCGGGTGCCGCGTGCGGTTGCCGCGGAGGTACGGCGGCGGCCTGAGGGAGGAACGGAAGGACGGCGCCGAGCAGGGTGAGACTCCCCGGGTTAAGGTCGTGGAGCCGCCGCCGCCGCCGCCGCCGGAGCTGCCCCTCGAGACGCCACGGAGTTCGCTAGGTTCGGCAGAACGATCATATCATGCACTAAATTAACCTTCTTCTGCTACTAAATTCAGAACAGAAGAAATATATAATAATCGTTGGTCGAATTATGGAGAACACACCGAGATCGATCGGTGATGCTGATGAAGTTTTGATGATGGCCTGATTCCGCAGGGAGGAAGAAACCGGAGGAGGAGCTGGTGTCCATGAACCTGGGCCTGGGCGCCAGCCTGGTGCTGCTGCTGTCCAAGAGCGCCGTGGAGCTGAACAAGATGGTGGAGCTGCGCGCGCAGATGGAGGCGCTGGTCTCGGAGATCAGGCAAGCGGCGCGGTGGAAGGAGGAGCAGGCGATCGTCCACCCTGCCGCCGCCTCACCCGCCGCGCCGACCACCTCGCAGGAATCCGACGGCAGAAGCGGCGCCACCACCACGGCCGTGAAGGACCCGATCGCGTTCCCCGACACCGACGCCGCTTCCAACTGCTCCCGCACGGCGGCGGCCGACAACGGCCGCTCGGGCACGGCCGCCGTGGTGATGGACCTCATGGAGGCGGAGCTCCAGGCCGAGCTGAGCCACATGCAGATGCAGCAGCGCGGGCGCGGCGGCGGCGGTACGGTGCACGGCCACGGCGGCGGCGGCGACAACCGGATCGCCCCGATGCAAGGACTTGAGGTACGTACTCCACGGACCCTGCCACGAATCAGCAGCAGTGTACGCCACGTGCTGTCTGCTGCTGCTGATGTGTCTGGCGTGCGTCGCCGCCAGTTGCCACTGCTGAAGGTGAAGACGACGAAGAAGGACAACAGCGCTAGCGCGTCGCGCAGCTGCGTGGACGACGGCGGCGACGGTGGCAACAAGCACGAGGACGATGAAGTGGACGGCAATGGCGAGGAGGAGGAGGAGGAGTACGAGGAGGATGACGACGAGGAGGAGGAGGAGGGGTACGGCGAGGACAGGATGAGCCCGCCGCACGGCGGCGTGTCGGCGCGCGCGCTGGAGCGGCGGCTCCACGAGGTGCTGCAGAAGCGGCAGCAGGACCGGATCGTGGAGCTGGAGTCGGCGCTGGACAGCGCGCAGCGCCGGCTCCACGAGAAGGAGCGCGAGGTGGTGTGGTGGCGCGACGCCGCCAAGCTCGTCTCCCACCGCCGCGACGAGTCCCGCCGGAGCCGGATCATCGCCAGGTAGAAGAAACAAGACGAAAAGATGGCGCGAAAACGCGCGCGCGAAATGCTGGCACGTGCCCAAACTGCCGCCTGCAGCCAGCAGCTGCAGATGTCAGGCTGGTTGTTGGCGGGGCCGTCACGCTGCGCGGGTGACGCGGTGTAACTGCTGCGGCCGGCGGCCACCGGCGGCGTCTTGTCGCGCTCCGGCTGTGCGCGCGTGCGGGGCTGCAGCAGACGGTTGTGTGTCGTGTTGTTCAGTTTGTTGTATGGTTGGGACGAAATCCTTTGTGAATTCGAGCAGAGTTTGTACTTGGGTCCGTGTTGTATCTTGTATGCACACCAAAATAAATGGTGATCTCTGGAGCTCGATCGTGTCGAAAGGGAACCCCCCGCGTGGATGCAAATTCGAAAAGTTGCAGTTGAATCAAGATGATTTTTGTAGTGGAAAAGTAACAGTTGAATCAATGATTTTTTTGCTTTCACCGAGGAAGGAAGGGGGGAAAAAATCGCGAGAGCGAGACGATTCCACTTACATTTTCATTCGACCATTCCACATCTAATATTTATCGCTGCTGCCTCTCATCAGTTACTGCCGCGTTCCAAATGCAGGGAGAGGGAATAGAAACTGGGGGACCAGGCGGCGTTTTAGCTCAAGCAGCAGTAAAAAACGGCCCCTCTCTTCTGACTGAATTTACTTGCACCGCAGTTCGCGGAGGGCCTGCGCTACAGCAGGCTGCAGATCACGTTAATGTCTGGGGAGGGCAGGGCCGCAAAACTGGCGAACTGGCAGTAGTAAAAACGAAAAGAACACACAACTGCGTGTGCTGCGTCTGCGGCAGCGCACGAGTAGAAGGCGCAGCGGCTGTTACCGCAGCTGCGGCCTGCGGGTGCAGTTTCGGTGCCAGAAGCCTGTGCGTGTGCAGCATTAGCATTTGGCAACTTGAGTAGCAGAGCGTGTGCAGCATTAGTACCCTGTCAAGAACCCGACAGGAAGGCAACTTTAGGCCACTTCAAAATTCTAAGATTCCCATCATATCAAATGTTACGGCATATGTATAGAGCATTAAATGTAGATAAATTTTTTATATATTTGCACAGTTTACATGTAAATCACGAGACGAATCTTTTAAGCCTACTTAGGCCATGATTGGACACTTATTTCAAAAGATTTCCTTTCCAAATTCCAAAACATTTTCTCTTCTAAACGGGGCCTTAGTAGTAGTTTTGGGCTTGGGTGGTTAGGCAGTTAAGGGATTCCGCCCATGAGTGAAGGGCGGTGTGCAACATATATACGCCATTGTAATGGTTTTGAGAAGGATATGCCTGAAATGAAATAACAAACTCCTAACTGAATTAGTCCTTACCTATTATGTTTCTTTGTTCTTTACCGTTCCTTTCTTCTTCTCAATTCAGTTATCTAAGGTAGGTCGTGACAATTTGGTATCCAGAGCCTGGTTCCACGGGTTCCATTTTTTTTTTTCTCGAGTGCGTGCTAGCTCCTGCTCGAAAACCTACCAAGTTTTAGCAAACGATGTCTAATAACATCGAGGATGTGGCGAAGTAGTTTCCCAGATTTTAGGACATGATGAAGTAGGTGCTCGACAAGTTAAGCAATCTATGGCCGTGGTGTGGAGCAGTTCATGAGTCCATGGGCTCGCTCACGAACAAGACGGACGTGGCCGTTGCACGTCTTCTGCGTCACAAGCATGCTCCGCCGCCGCCACCTCCGAGTGGCCATGGCGGTACCATCGACCTCAATACGGCTGCTCAGTCGTCTGTGCGGCTTGGGTTGTCCACCTGAAGCGACCTGTTGGGCACAACCCTTCTCCGGCCGAGGGATGAAGCTCCGCCGGCTGAAGCTCGAGACAGCCAGCAGAGCTGAGGCCCCGGTCCATGGCAGAGGTGCTCGCCAAGACACCAACGACGGGGGAAGAGGCCATGAAACAAATCGGCCCTCAACGCAATTTTCATCCGGTTTCCTGCTCACTCCCGTCTTGGGATGAAATAATTCTCCTCTCTCCTCCACGTATCATGTAAAGATTCTTTTTTCCTAATGTGACTGTGCCCTCTACAACAGAGAAATCTGAACAATCAAGAGACCAATACCAGACAAACTTAGAGGAAAAAACAGTACCAACACTAAGCAGCCCACGCTCAAGACGATTTCATTTAGGATTTAGGAAATATTTATTACTGCCAACTGCAAATCATAAAATTAATTTAAAATTTACAGTTATGACTTGTGGGCTTTGCCCTGATTAGAGGGAGCCCTTCCAGAAATTCTCGTTGGCACGTGGGCCGCAGAGGGGGTTTGGAAATAGTTTTCAACCAGCAATTGACGCGCCTCGGTATTACCTCATGAGCTGCGTCATTGCCCCAAGCGCAAAGATGCGGTCCAATGTTCACCGACAGCCTAGTTTTATACACCGCTGGTAACGCGTGTTTGCTAACATAGGCGATGTGGTTCTAAACGGAACCAACCTGCTGCTGCTTTCTATCCGCCCGGCTCGACTGCAGCAGGCATTGCCAAAATTCTGGTGAAGTGCCGATTTGGGCTTTTTCACTTCTATTTTACGCCCTGCTGCTAATCATGGGCCTAGTTGTAGAAGACGTCGGCCCTGTCGGCGTTTGCCTCGCCGTCGGCCCTTTCGGCGTTTCCCAAACGTCTCCCAAACGCGGAGACGTCGTTTCTCCGCCCTCCCCTCCGGCCTCCGCCGCCCCGCCTCGTCCACTGCCGCCGGCCCGCCGCCGCATCGATTGACCCCCGGACCACTCGGTAACTGGGACTCGTCTCCATCTCCCCTCCTTCTCGCTTACTCTCCGTTTGTTCCGCTGCTACTCGCTTCCCCATCGGTTGCCCACTACTCTTCTAGTCGACCGTAGGAGTTTCTTCCTCTGACGGTCTGCAAGCTCCAGTCCACAGTCTTCCACGCGAGCAGATCAAGTGTATAGCTGCGCATGCGTTGGATTGGAGTTTTTGGACTCTTCCATTCGTCATCAAGTGCGTAGCTGAATAACGGGCGTTTGTGGATTGCGCGATCCGTAGCTGAGTAACTGGCATGTTGCATATATGGGGAATTCTAAGTATATGTTTGTGTTTCAGAATATATTACCCTATGTGTCACCCCAAAACCCATATGTTCTTAGAATATGTCGAAAACTTGTAAAGAGGCATATCCTGAAGAATTGAATGTATTGGTTTTCCCTTGACAAAAATCATGGAGAATATATTGCTATTGTGTGACTATCTGTCTATTTTACATTTGCTATTTGTGGAATTCTGAATAACTTTATACATACAGTTTCGGAATGGCACTGAAGTATCAAGATATCCTGATGCATCGCCCTTGTGTGACTGTCCTTCATGTCTGTTCCTGGAATTCTGGTTAACAATTTATACTACAGTTTCAGAATGGCTGCTGAAGACTCGAAAGATATCCTGAAGAATGTGGACTGGAAGACTGTGGGTGGCCCAGTGATGACTGAATCTAGCAAACCAATTGTTAAGAAGCGTCTCCCAAAGAAAATCAGACAAGTCCCTGACTGCTATTTCCTCCCTCGGCGGTCTTGGCCGTCTGCACTGGCAATCTACGGTGCTGTATGTGCTACTGGCGTAGGTGCAGGGATGCTTCTTGAGGTTTGGATAAACAAAAAGATCAAAGGTATATTCCTTCATTTCATAGCAGGTGCAAGATCAAATACCCACTTGATTTTCGTACCTTATGACTGTATCTGGGAAAGTTAGATTATGAGTTGTTCTATTCTGTTATAGGATTATGAGTTGTACTGCAGAAACCATGGATTAGGATTGCGTACTTGCTTATGTACTCATACTAAAGATATTCCTTGCATCTTCTCACTCTTGTTCATTGCTGCATCCAGAGGACAGTGGCATTATCTGGGAGATGGATAAATGATGCACAACATGCTTTGTTGTGGTAAAACCTGCCTTGTCATTATGGACACAGCTAGCTCTGAAGGTTTCTGACAGGAATTGACACAACCTTGTTTCTGTATCTGGATCAGTGGATCTATTATGCATGATGGCAGAATGATGTTACAAACCTTTGAGCCTCATTAGTCGAATAAACTCAAATTATCCAAACATTATATGAAACTGCTGTTCTTTTGGGCACAATCACCTATGCACCGGTAAGCATTACTTTGAACATTTCTTGTTTGTGTTTGTATAATGGTTCAGCGGCATGCTGTGGTTAAATTTGGTGAACAATGTCGTTTTCTGTTCCGTGGATGACTTTTGAGGGACAGCAGTATATCAAAATACCATGCATTCGTATTTATATAAGCAGAAACTTTACTGATTATGTTGGCAAACACAGGCGTAATGTGCTGTCTCTAGAAGCATAACGGGCCATTTTTTCCACATCTTCTACAAGATATTGGATTACTCCAAGTTGAAAAAAAACCTTAAATCAGATGCAGAGAACCTTGATGTATGCTCAACATTCGCTTACCGATAAAGAATTCCTACCATTATCCCTTTACACAGACTATTATGACTAACTTGTGCAAATTTCCTCCTTTATTTTGCTGATATTATACATTTAGAGTTTGGGTCTCTCTTTTTATTTTGCCAAAAAAAAAAAATGTGGTCAACGTTACTGATGTGATTTTGCTTGCTGTTGATATATGATGTCTTCTTACAAATTTTTGTTTGTCCTAACTACTGGTTGATGTTCCAGCACTATTAAGCTTTGTTTTCTAATTTCTTCTATGATCTGGGTCCTCTTTCAAGTGCACACACATGCTTTTAAGCATAGCCTTTGCATCAGCGCCTGCAATTCTTCCAGCCTAATAGCCTTGTTTGTTTGTTTGAAATGAAACCCTGAATTCAGCTCATACTGATTTGTTGTGAGAGAAGAATACTATGTTATGTCTGAAAAGAAGCCAAAATAAGAAAAGTGTACTAAGAACGACAAGGTATTAATCTTGTCTGTCATCTCATCCATGCCTGCTGGGAAGCCCGGGCGCAGGGGCAGTTAAACTAATCCAGGGGCCATTAATGTTGCAACCAGATTTGATTATTGCAGTTAATGCAGGGCTTGACTGGCTTAAACCTGCCACCACTGCTTCTTCCACCATTTTATAATCCGTCCATTCCCTTGGATCTTCAGCTCTGCAAAGGAATGTGTCAGCAGTTAATGCTGGCTGCTGACTTCGCGGGCGTCATCCCCCACTCCCCGTGCACTCTTCTTTTTTCTGTACTCCACTTGACGAGCGAGGGGAGAATAAAACCGCGCAGTCGTGCGTGCACTCTTCTTGGCCTCTTGTCAACGGATTATCTGAGCCTATCACCAATCACCCATCAACAGCTAGCCAAGATCTAATTGATTGATCAATTTACTCCATCATTCCATCTTGGTGTGTGCCTATAAGAATTTGGTAAGATCTGATGATTAGGGAGGTGCAAAGAATCAAGCATCAAATTTTCCA
Source organism: Eremochloa ophiuroides (assembly GCA_038502445.1). Taxonomy (NCBI): domain Eukaryota; kingdom Viridiplantae; phylum Streptophyta; class Magnoliopsida; order Poales; family Poaceae; genus Eremochloa; species Eremochloa ophiuroides. The sequence continues at coordinate 16,498,023 of JAHLJS010000003.1, read as the reverse complement.
GTGGCGGTGAATGTTGTCTCTACATTAAACATGTTTTCATAGGGAATGTGTAGGAACTGAGATGGACAGATGGTGGGGTGTGATGCAGAGAGATCATGGTAAGATACAATTTACATCTCATGTGGGAGTACTTTGTATCTAACTTGACTGTCCAATCCTTTTGTGCTGTGGTATTAGCGCTTCTTAGCACAGTTAGTCTTAGCAGTGACGCCATACTCAAACTCTGTACAGCTCATTATTTTCTTTTTCCTTTTTTTTTCTCAGTTTTGCCCTTCCGTGCTGTCTCTCAGGATCAGGGCACCTCCTTTTCTATGCAATGAAATGGGCACCGTCTTGTTCTGGTTTCGTTTAATTTGAGAAAACTGGTAGATAAAACTAGTACTGATCTCGGTCATTTACCAAGTGTTATGGTCTTCATCTCTTTACTTTTACAAGTTGCAGGGTCTTCTCAATCAGCCAGGTTCTTTTCACTTTATCGGAGAATCTGAGCGTGTTTTGCTACACAAAGGCATAGGATCCTCTTCATTATTAAGTATTAGCCAATATCATTTTACAAGATAACACCGAGACGTGACTGGTAGTGGGGGCATTAGAATAATCCTGGTGGTTAATGACCTTGTTCGTCCTTTTGCTTGGCATTATTCCTAAAGTCTAATCCTGTCTCTGAATCTTCTGTGTTGCTCATATAACTGCAATTACCTGTCGATCTGGTTCTCATTGGGTGCAGTACGTATCGTCATCTGAGAGTCGTTTACCTTCCTCTGCACCGCAACGCGCGCACGGAGCTGAGCACGTGCGGGTCATAACGCCTGGCTTCTTCAATGTACACGTCGCACGTGTGCAGCGCAGAACTAGATGAGGTCAAACTGCGTGCATGAAGCATGAGCAAACACCGCTCGGCTGTGAAGCCTGTGACTTCTATGCAGAGCGTGAGTATAGAGACCAGTTTAACTTCTATGCAGAATGTGAATATAGAGACCAGTGTAGTTGTAGGGACCTGTAATTTGTTAAGGTCTCTTGGAACTGAGGAGTTTTCCCCCCCTGCGAATTCAATTGGAATCGAACTAGTTCTCGTGAAATTCTTGCGGATTACACTGGGCTTTGTTCTTTGGGGTGAAAAAACAGTACATATTATTATGTTTTAAGTAGAAAAATGAACCTTCCTAATTGATCGACTTGAACGTCTGGCGCTTGACCTCGTTGTCAAATGTCAATATATTTAGAGTGTCCCGAAATCTGCTGAAATGTAACTTCAAAATCAGTGGATGTATTATTTGAGGTGAAACACTTGGGCCTCCTTCGAAATACCATGAAGATGTCCTGCGGGAGTTTAGGGTTTGGAAATAAGTTTTGCAAATTCCGTTGTTTGGATGTCTTTGGAATTTTTAGATGAAGTTGAAGCCCAATTCCACGATATTTCGGCTATAACTCACCTTAAAAACCAAGCTTGACTCTTCTATATTGGACAAAATCCGTACTTTTATCATTTTATGCCATGGACATGCTCCATCGACCACGTTGGCTACCCCGCCTAACCATTGCTTGTAAGGCTCCCTCCTGATTGTCGCTGCCGGCTCTCCAGCCATCCACGCCTAGAGGTTGGCCACTTGTGTATGTTCAACGGCAGTAGAGCACATTGCTCAATCCCACCCATAAACTTGTGTCGGTTCTAGTGACAAGCACTAGGAGGGGATACCGTACAATGGACGAGGGGAGGAAGCTGAAGGCAATTCTATTTGCATCCGAACAATAGATTTGGTATGGGAGAACCTATTTCTCTTTAGGGCTGAATTGGTACTGCCACCCAATTCAATTCCTCAGCTAATATCTACATCCAAAGAGTGTCTTAGATTTGCAAAATTACTATGAGATTTGTATGTTCTAACATAGGCGGCCTTGAACTTGTGGATATATACTTTGATGAAGACTAATGGTTTGATGCTAACAGAGATCCTAGAGTAGCAAATGTGTTTTTCTCGTACAATGTGGTTTCCATGAGACTATGAGAATAAACAATAATAATGCCTTCCCTAAGCTCAATAATATATATGCCTTCCACTTGAGATCAATCACACCCTATACGGAATGGAGTCCTGGAGTCCAAAATAAGTGTCACTATATCTAAACAAGTTTATTACGAAAATATATTCAAAGATTCATCTGATGATACTAATCACGCATCATAAATATTAATATTTCCATATATCAAAATGTTTGACTTTTAGAAAGTGGGAAAAATCAATCACGTCTAAGTGTGTATTTCATTAAGTAGGGTAGAGTTTAAAGAAGTACGACTCAAAATAAAGCCAGTATGGCTCGAGCTTGAACACAGCCCACACCCTAGATAGGTAGAGTGCTGAATAGGTATGTGTCAATTTTGGTTTTCCTAACAAAATAGTAAGTTTGTACTCTATTGTTTTCCCTATAAAGTTAAAAAAATAAGGGGAAAAAAGAATAATCACTATACTGCGAACGTTCTTCACGAACTAAGGCTGACCGCACCGCTCCATCTGCACCACGCACGCTAAAAGGGGTGGGGTCCGCGTGCCAGGCCCAATACCAATCAGAGGAGTTGCCGCGCGCCTAACGCTACCTGGCCCTCTATCAGCTCCTCCTCGTTCCCTCTGCCTTGCCTTTCTCCTCGTCGACGGCCCGAGCTCCTCCGGCGGCGCCGCAGGCTTCAGTGCGGCTCCCTCCGGCCCTTCATCCGGCGGCACGGTGACCGGCACGGCGGGAACCGGCGACACGTGGACCGGCGCTTCCCCCTCGGGCGACGTGGGGCCCGTCGCTCCGCGATACAGTTTCTCCCCAGGCGACACGTGGACCGGCGCTTCCCCCTCTGGCGACGTGGGGCCCGTCGCTCCTCGATACAGTTTCTCCCATGCGCCTGTATTTGTCCAGTGTCCCTGCAGCGAACGGAGCTTTGGAGAGTGGTTTACGGTCGCGCGTTGCGGGCGTTGAAGCGCCAAATCTAGCGTACCAGGCGATTTACCGCACCGCAGTGCGGACAGCCTAAGCGCTCTCTTTTTTTTTTTGTTAAAAAAATTGGAAATGCCCGACCCCGACGCTGTTATAAAGCCGCCCAAAGCCGTGAGATCTCCTCACGCTGTCTTTCATCAATCAATCATCTCCGTTACCTCGACAAGCGTCTTCAACGCCATACAGCCGAGCGGCCGTGAGATGGCCGGCGGCGAGGGCGGAAGCGGGCCGCAGCAGCAGGCGGACGACTTCTTCGACCAGATGCTGTCCACGCTGCCTTCCGCGTGGGCCGACCTGGGCGTCGGTGGTGGCAAGTCGCCCTGGGAACTCACCACGGGCGCAGGCGCCGGCGACGGCGCGGCGGCCGAGGATGACCACGCCCACGCCCACGCCGCGCAGAGCCACTTCGGCGACGAGTCGGCGCTGCTGGCATCCCGCCTCCGGCAGCACCAGATCGGCGGGGACATCAAGTCCTCCTCCTCCGCCGCCTCCCCGGTCATGCTGCAGCTCAGCGACCTGCACCGCCACGGTGGCGGCCTGGCCGGGGCCGGGGCCGAGGACGGCGGCGGCGGCAGCGGGTTCTCCTCCCCGCTGCCTCTGTTCACGGACCGGTCGTCCGCGCCGCCGGCGCGGGAGGAGATGGATGGCGGCTTCAAGTCGCCCAACTCCGCCGTAAGAATTGCCGTCTTCTTGGGCTCATCAATTATTCCTTCGTTTTCACCTCACCAGCAGCACGTCGATCATTCCTTTACCTTTTGACTATGTCGTTGGCATGGATATTCCTCTTGCGTGCGTGCGCGTGTCCGCTCCAGGGAGGTGATCACACCTTGTTCAACGGGTTTGGGATGCATGGCGCGGCCGCCGTGCAGCCACAATTTGGCCAGGTAAGATAAGATCACCACTCGCGCGCCATCTAGCTATATTATATGTGCCACCACAGGAGCAAGAACCCTTTCTCTAATTTCATGTATCCATGGTGTCGCCGCATGCAGAGTGGATCAGTGTCGCCGCAGAGCCTGGGAGGAGGAGGAGGAGGAGGAGCCGCGGCGAGTGGCAGCGCACCAGCTTCATCAGCCGGCGGCGGCGGCGGCGGGGCGGCACCCCCGCGGCAGCAGCGCCAGCGGGCGAGGAGAGGGCAGGCCACTGACCCCCACAGCATAGCGGAACGTGTATGCCACTGCCACATTGCCGGCTTTTCCTTTCTTCTCTTAAAGCTGATCGAATTGTTCTGTTCCCTCTTTCATAATTTAACAAGAACCCAACAAGCTCCCCAAACGTACGTACGTCACAACACCTTGCAAAGCTTCAGCCTCAACATTCTCTGGGACTCGATTCCACAACCTTGGGAAATCACGTAATTGATTTTGTTCGAAGAGTTCTAGCGTGTCATGCATAAATAAATTGGCATACAGTTAACCAACCAGTCAGTGTGCAGAGAGTTTAGTTTGCGCCAGCCAAATAATCATCCCTTACATTGTTTGACTTTGACCCCCTTTAACGACACGGAGATTTTCCTCAACTTTTTTTGCAATCCATTTGGCATGCATGCAGCTTCGGAGGGAGAGGATCGCGGAGCGGATGAAGTCGCTGCAGGAGCTGGTCCCGAACGCCAACAAGGTCGGCCCCCCTTCTAGCTCCTTTCTCCTCTCTCGCGTCGTCATCGTCGTCGTCATCGTCGTCGTGGCTGCTCTGCTTTATTACCCCCTCTTTCTTTATCTGCGCCCTCCCGTCTCGTCGTCGTCTCGCTCTCCGGCTGGCCGGGGAAGAAAGCGCGAATCTTTCTCCACCCACGCGCCCGTGCCGCGTGTGCGGCGACCGGGGTCCTTCCATGCTTGCTTTTGCCCGTTTTCGCCACCGCGATGGCGATCCATCGAGCTGTGTCTGTGGCAGCGATAGGGTAGCTAGCAGCGCAAAAACGATCGAAACGATCGAGCCGGCAGGTAAAGGTGAGAGCTCGTGAGTCCTGAGTCCTGTCTTGTCGGGGTCATGGGATGTGATGTGCCGGATACGCCGTACTGGAATGTACTCCAATGCCGGAAACAACTTTGATTTCATCGGTTGGAGGTTTTGGAGTATTGGCCGCCGGCCGGACACATTGCATTGCGCCACCGCCACCGCCACCGCCACCGGTTGCAGCAGGGCTTTGGTGGTGCTGTTCACACTGCACAGTGCTGTACTTGCTAGTTGCTACTGGTAGTAGTAACTTCATGTTGATTGCAGTAAATGGGTACTATGTGTGGGCTCATTTCCATGCCTTGTTCTGCTCAATCTCTCCCCGAATTTCGGAAGGGGGTCAGTGGCAGCATGCATGCTGATCGATTGATCCATCCGGCATGGTGACGGCCTGTTAATTTGTCTCTGGATCGAATTGTCAGTTTCGATGCTGTTATATTACTGTTAGTAGCGTGTATACGTACGTACTATGTTAAGAGGAACAAATGAATATAATTGATCGAGCGAAAAAAATGTGAGGTGTGTCGTCACCATTGACGTACTACGCTGAAATATGGTGACACGCGTGGGGTACGTTGTGTGGTTTTGCAGACGGACAAGGCGTCGATGCTGGACGAGATCATCGACTACGTCAAGTTCTTGCAGCTTCAAGTCAAGGTGATGCTCCTATACGTACTTCTTCTGTAGTCTGAACATTACTGCTCAGTGCAGACAAGTGTAGTTTTTTGGGTTCATGACATCGTCGACCGACCTGTCGTGGCTTTAATTTGATCTCGCCTCGCTGCATGTAGTGCCATTGCTGACTTCGTCGTTCGTGCATTGCATTGCAGGTTCTTAGCATGAGCCGACTGGGCGGAGCCGCCGGAATGAAGCCTCTGGTTGCAAGCATGGCTTCATCAGAGGTAAGCAATCAACCAGCATTTGACACTCGTCTTAGCGAGAGCATATAGCCGCTCGATCGCTAGCTAGCTAATACTCTGAGTAGTTTGGATCCAGTGACGAAGACAGGAAAAAATTTAGAGGGGCTGGACTAAACACTGAGATAGGTCAACTTAACTTAATCTGGGTCTAAGTTAAGCACAAGACGTAACTATTGTCTTCTTCAACCTCTATATCGCGTTTTTAGCCCCTCATACCTTTTAAAATATCTCCAGATCACATTTTTAGCCTCCTATCCTTAAAATATACTACAAATTTTATAAAAAATTCATAGGGATTATATTGGTTCACCAGCGGTATGAGGGGCTAGAGCCCCACCCGCCCCACCGCTGGCTACGTCCCTGTTTGGATCAATTAATTCTGAGACGCATGTACGTGCAGGGCAATAGCAATGGCAGCGGCGGCGGCGGTGCTAGTGCTACCACCAAGAGCGGCAACGGCAACGGCAGCATTGAGAACGGCAACGGCAACGGCAATGGTGGCGGCGCAGGGATGCAGGTGACGGAGCATCAGGTGGCGAAGATGATGGAGGAAGACATGGGCACGGCCATGCAGTACCTGCAGGGGAAGGGCCTGTGCCTCATGCCCATCTCCCTCGCGTCCGCCATCTCCTCCGCCACCTCGTCCGCGTCGCTCCTCTCCCGCCCGCCCGCCGCCGCCGCCGCCGCCGCTCGCCTCGCCGCCGTGACCGCTAACAGTTCCGGAGGAGGCGACAACGACACACGATCCGCCAGGGACGGTGGCGGGAAGCACTGAGTGAGGTACTGCACTACCTGCCTGAGCGACAACTGTATCAAAGTCAAAGAAAGGGTGTATGTAAAAAGGAAAATCGAGAGTGACGTAGCAGCATCCTGCCATGCTAAATGTATCATACATTTTAGTTTTAAATCTTATTTCCAGCGTCTGTTGACAAAGGAAATGCCACCATATAGTATAGTACACCACACACGCACGCACCGGCCGTGCTTTGTTGAGGCGTTGACCTTTACTTCGTGGTTCGTGCACCCCACCTCTCGCTAAGTGCGTCTTCTTAGTGACTGACACCAGATCGACCATGTGCTGAGCCTGAGGAGACATCGTATCTTTCCTCTTAAGACGTACAGTACGTACGCAGCGTGAATGATTGATGAGGTGCCGGTGATTACGCTGTCCTACAATGATGGGTGATCGAGCGATGTGCAGGCTACTATATCATTTTTTTTTTGACTCAGAGATTCATTCATTACCAGGGAGCAGTATTACAATCTTCAGTCAACGCGTCCAACACATAAGTTAGTGCATAAGTCCACCATCCAACTCGTGTGTCAGCCGTGACCCTTCTGGCTAACTGATGTGCTACCTTATTACATTTCCTAGGAGCAAAAGAAAATTTAAAATCAAGAAAGCCTAGACTTAGCTCCCGAATCTCCTGCAGAATCATCACGATGGACGATCTCTGAGTAGAACCCGCCTGCCAAAGTTGAATGAGTTGTTGGCAGTCTGTCTCCATCCATACCTTCCGAGCACCCAACTGAATCACCACTAACAGGCCGTCCCGACAGGCTATAGCTTCCATGGTTAGGGCGTCAAGACAGTGATCATACCATTTTGCAGTTCCCTTGATAAAACCTCCAGTGTTGTCCCGAAGGACTACCCCGGTGGCACCCTGCCCCGACCGATCGTAAAAGGTGCCGTCCGTGTTGCATTTCAGCCAACCTTCTTGAAGGCGCTCCCACCTTGGTTCCTGTATCGCTGGTCGAGATGGCGCCTGTTCGCGGGCTGCTTGCCCCAGTCATATGCCAAGTCTGCCACCCACTGCACAGCCACTCGGACTGGCGACGATGTATCACCATGCCTCCTCTTGTTGCGCTGCGACCAAAGCGCGTACATTCCGATCATGATGATTTGCTGGTCGTCTCCTGAGAGTGCTCGCCCTTCTACAAGATCATGAGCCCAGTTCTCTGGATGCAAGGCCGGTAGTTTCACGCCCGTAGTGGCTTTTGTCACCTCCCAGAACTCCTTTGCAATCGACCATTCCATCAGTGTGTGCCTAATGGATTCAGACTCCACACCATAAACCTCACAGTTAGCAATCGGCTCCACATGTCTGCGATGAAGGATTTGACGAGATGGAAGAAACTCATGGATCACCCTCCACCAGAACACCCTGACTTTTGGTGGCACCTTGAGTTTCCAAATTTTCTTCCAGACTGAAGTTCCCAATCCATTCGCTTCAGTTCCCATTGCCTCACCAATGCGAGCCCCATCAAGCAAACGGTAAGCCGATTTGACTGTGTAGCACCCATGCCTTTCTGGTTCCCAAGCCCACACATCTTCTTGTTGAGGCCGCACTGGAGTGCGTATGATCGCAGCAACATCCACCGGGAAAAAGTCTCCCTGATAAGATCTGCATTCCACTGAAAGTTTTCCAACAATAGGTCGGCTACTATTAAAACATGCTGCCCATCATCCGGTGTAATTGGCCGACCTCTGAAGTGACCTAGGAGCCAGCGATCCCCCCAAATGTGAATCGAGGCCCCATTGCAGACCCTCCTGATCAGGCCTTTTAACAGCACGTCTGCTCACGTGTTTTTTCCGGGTACTCGTCAGGAGGTTCCCATCATTATAGTATCTTCCTTTTAACACTCTTGCGCATAGGCTTTCTGGATTTGTCAGCAGTCTCCACCCTTGTTTGCCAAGCATAGCAAGGTTAAAATTCCTCATATCACGAAAACCCATGCCACCTAAGGATTTCGGGTAGGTGAGTCGGTCCCAACTTAGCCAGTGGATCCGTTTACTATCTGCTGAGCTGCCCCACCAGTAATTTGCTATGGGAGCATGCATCTTCTTACAGGTTGTTCTCGAGAGCAAGAAACAACTCATAGAGTATGTAGGTACGGACTGCACAACAGACTTGAGAAGAACCTCTCTTCCAGCCCAACTTGCCTCCCTACCACTCCATGTACCGACTGCTTTCCTGATCCTTGTCAGGATATACTCAAAGGCTTCCGTTGTGGCTCGGCCCACAGCTGTGGGTAGCCCCAAATATTTTTCCGCCAGTGCTTCTTGATCAATATTCAGTGCCCCCCGGACCTCCGCTTTCATCTCATCAGTGCAATTTTTACTGAAGAAAACCACTGACTTATCACGGTTTACCATTTGCCCTGAACCTCTGCTATACACATCAAGTAGCTGTTGCAGCCTTGAGGCCCCTCTCTGCGATGCTTCTGAGAACACTATGCAAAATCATTCGCAAAGAGTAGGTGTGAAATCCTATAAGGACCTTGATGTTGGCCTAGAGGGGGTGAATAGGCCTGTAAAAATTCAGCTCAAACTGATGTCAGAACTGAGGGCGGCACTGCCTCCCTATGAGGGCGACACTGCCGCACTGCAAAATATGCTCGGCTGCAGACCAAACTTGGTGAAGATGTTCCGAAGGTGTCTAGCACCGTTCCTACAAAATTTCTGCTCAAACGGAAATAAAAACACAGGGCGGCACTGCCTCACTTGCGAAACAGAGAATCTTACAGAGCAGAATATATGGAAAGAAAGAGCTCAACAAGTAGTTTCTTTTCCTCCAGTAGCAACAACGTTCACAGTTCGAAAACTGGAAACCACAGCTTGAGCTCACGAGAACGGATCGAGCAACCCTAGCACAAACTCAATAACACAAGTAAGTGGACAGCACATAAGGATTTAACCCGTGGTTCAGCTCGCCACCCAGACTTGCCTACGTCCATGTTGTTGAGGTACGCCACTAAGGCTTGGGGTTGCCACCAAGGCTTGCCTCTCCCTCGTTCTCAAGTCAAGAGAGTGAACTATTGAAGTGAAGGGTGATTTCTTAGCTACAAGAAAGTCTTACAAATCTCCCTAAGCTGCGACAAAGAGTTGGCAAGCTCTAGGGCGACGCCTAGCCGGCTAGGAGCAAAGCTCCAAGGGTATGGAACTAAAGAACGCCGGCTAAACGTGAACCAAGTGCTCTCTAACTTTGGGAAGCAGTAGATCTGACCTCCAATCGAAGTTTGCTGCCTTTTCTCTCAAGTTTTGCTGGTTGGAATGGTGGATCCACTTGAGAAGGGAGGAGCAACAATGGAGGAGAGAGGGAGACTTCTTTTTCTGTTCTAAATCAGGCGTGTGGCGTGGCGAAGAAGAAGTGACCGTTAGGATCAACAAAAGTAGTATTTATACTCTGTCATCCAACGGTCAGACGAAGTGCGGCACTGCCTCCCTTTAAGTGCGGCACTGCCGCACTAGCAATATCCAGCAGAAAGAGATGGGTCAGGACTTGCTGGAATTGTCAGAGTGTAAGGATGGTATTTATAGAATATGAGCACTTGGTTCAGCACTTGGACAGGTGTCCTTTAGAAACCCCCCTTGATAGTACGGCATACCTATACTCAAGATAAAGAGAATGAAATCGATTTAACCACTTGAGTCTTCAATGTCTTCATATGCCATTTCTTCTCAATATCACTTCATAAGGGGTTGCAATCATCCTTGTCTCATCTCTTCGAGCAAGCACACCTAGAGCATGTGACTCGAACCATTTCAACATATGTGAGTTTGATTCATGGCTTCAAGTCACTTCCACTAATGATTTGATCCTCAACACAATATGACTACTCTTAGCTTGATTAGTTTCTCGACTCAATGCAAGTACTCTCTTCTTCACCTTAGTCATGGTACCTCGGTCTAAGCCATTGCTTACCCTTCACCTTCGTTTAGTCCCTCGAAGCCCTTTCCTTGCTATCTTCACCTAATCAAGTCATACTCGAGTCACATCATATTAAGCATCCATTGAAAACCATTTCTTCAATATTGTGATCCTTACTTGAATATCTTCTAGATATGAATGTTGAGATCAATCAAGCTTCACATAGAGTGATATATATGAATCAATATCAAAGTAGTCAAGCCAATTCACGATTCCTTATATCCTCTTCATTTTGACTTGACTTTCCAAACACTTGCTTCAATCCTTGATCAAAGCTCGTCCATTACCAAACTCTTCTACTTCATGTAAAGCAAACCATTATAGAGACCAATCCAAAATCATCAACTCATGTCTCACTAGCCATTTGCCAAATATGTTTGCTTTCACATGATACTATGATATCCCACAACATAGAAGCCATTTCATCAATTCTATTTGCATTGTTGTCTTTTGCTCGAACTAGGTTGCCTTTATGATCTTCCAGTACAACAATACACAATATTGGCCTTCATTTCAACACTTTGTGGAATATCAAGTTTGCCTTTTTGTCAAACCTTTGATACACTTAGCAAACTTGTTAGACCTTTAATTGTGTTGTCATTCAATTCACCAAAACCCACTACTAGATGCACTTTCAAATCCAGGGGGCATGGACGCCCACGCGCACTCCTCTAGATAGATACACTGGCCCCACCGACTTCAACAAGCATGACAAACCTTCAGCACAGAGGAGAAATAAGTAGGGAGAGATGGGATCACCCTGACGAATTCATCTTGTTGGCCTGAAGGTTTCAGTTAAGACTCCATTAACTCTCACTGACAGAGATACTGATGTGACACACTTCATGATCACCGAGACAAAGCTTTCACAAAAACCCAAAGACAGCATAATCCTTCTTAGGTACTCCCATTCAACTCTATCATAGGCTTTGGCCATGTCTAGTTTAATTGCACATGCACCAGACTTTCCTTTCTTTCTTTTTAGGTAGTGGGTGCACTCAAAAGCTATTAGGACATTGTCTATTATAAGCCTCCCTGGGATGAAGGCGCTCTGCTCCTCTGCAACAATTTCATCAAGAAAGCCCCTTAATCTATTAGCAATAACTTTCGAGCATAGCTTATAGATGACGTTGCATAAGGAAATCGGTCTGAAGTTCTTCATCTCCTGTGGATCCTTCACTTTTGGAATAAGAACAAGGGTTGTGTTGTTAACTGCCATTGGCATTTCACCTCCATTGAGAAAATCCAGCACCGCACCTGTTACACTAGGCCCCAGGAGCTGCCAGTGATGTTGGAAAAATCCCGCTGTAAGTCCATCAGGGCCGGGGGCCTTATTCGGACCCATCATAAACAGCGCTCGGTGGACTTCTGCTGCTGAGAACGGTTTTGACAATTCCTCATTCATAAGATCAGTAACCTTGCTTGGAAACATGCTCCAATATCGCCTCTAGTTGCAGGTTATCCTGGGCTAAGAAGAGTGTGGCATAGAAATTCCTAGCCACTCTCTCTAGATCCTCCTGTTCCGTTACTAATATACCATCATCATACGGCAGTTTACCATCATCCCCTGGGGCAGCCGGGGTTTTACACTCCACATCAGAATGCCCCATCAGTCCACAATGGTAGCATATATAGGGCAGCCTTTCATATTGAGCTTGGAACCAGTGAGGTTCCTCATTCTTATTTACCCGAAGAAGGATCCCCCTTCTCACTGGTTTATCAATCTGAATTGCAACTCGGGCGCGGAGGAAGGCACCACTTGCCTTGCCATCACCATCAACATCCATTTGGATAACTCTACCGATCAGGTCCATTGCTCGAGACCCCCTCGACCGATTCATCCATCCCACAGGGAGGTTTAAGATGCGAACCCACAGCTCCACTCGATCAAACTTGATGTCTGCCGCAGTAAGCTTCTCATCATATTCTTGCAGCAGAACCGAGTATCTGCCCACCATCCATGGCGATCCGGCCAACACCCTCTCCATGTCACGGGGACTGCCAAACTCCACCACAAAGAGGTTATCTTCTTTATCACCAATCGCCCTAATCTTGAGGCCAACCTGGTTACCCCACGCAGGCTTCATCGCCGATCGCACAATGCTAACATGAACCGGCATCGAAGACAGCACTTTGCCGAACAAGGCACACTCCACTGGCCCCAACACATCAACATCTTCATCGTCGTCACTAAATTCCAGGACAACAACCTCCTCCTCCGTCAAGTCTTAGTTTTTGAGCCGCACAGTCATACAGTAGTTGTCTCCGTTTTCTACCATTGATAAGCTACAGTAGTATAGTACAGTAAGCCAGCAGCACGACACCGTCCGATTCGACGCTCTCGCGTGCGCGCGAGGCCGCGTCTGCTCATCCAGAACCTTCCCTGGAGTACACCTCGCCTTTGTTATCCTCCCAGTGCGGCACGACTCAATCTCGCCTCCCCCGCCTCCACTCTGCCTTCGACACCGCCGCCGCCTCCGACCCGCCAACCCCCCGCTTCCTCACCTCTCTCTTCCTCTTCCCAGCCGGCGCCACGCCGCCTCCGCCTCCGCCTGCGCCCCCCTCTTCCTCACCTCTCTCTTCCTCTCCCCACCTGACGATGCTTCCTCGCTCCAGCTGGGAACGCGTGTGGATGAGGGCCTTCACCCTTCATCGACCTACTCGCCCTCCTGTGCGGCCGCCCTAGGCCTCCCTCCCCGCATCTGCTTACTACGTCTCCCGGCCGCGGCGGCAATTTCCTGCTGTCAAATCTCTGTGACCCCTTCGTCGGTCTGCTCGCCCTCCTCCATGGCCGGCTGCCTGACCTACCTCTCCGCGCCTGCCGGCTGCGTCTCCCGAGCGCGGCCACGGAGGGGGCGACGACGGGCTGGTGGAGTGTGCAGCTCCGACGGCGACGCAGAAGATCGACGAACAAAGCGATGGCTGCGTGCATGCGGAGGACGATCCAGAGTCGCAGCTGGCCAAATCTCCGCCTCGGCGTCGCCGGCTCCTTGATCGCTGGATCCAACACCACTTCGTTGTTCTACCATCTCGCTCCATGGTGTCTCCATTCAATGTGGTCTTTGGTGCCCCGGGAACCAGCAACTGTCGTCGCTGAATGAAAGGATTGGATACGAACGGATATCAGTGGTATCATATTTGTTTTCATATTTCTGATCGGATTCGGATTCGAATTAGGATAGTGTCAGCCATGTCGGATAGGATATGATTGGATGTCGACATCATAAATATACGATTTGAGTATTCGGATATGGATATGGTATCGGATATTAAATATCTAGACTCGGATACGGACAGGTCTAAATAGCTCTAATCGGTCGAACGGACCGATCGGATAAATATCCGTACCATTTTCATCCATACCAGCAACGAGTATACATAGATACGTTATTGCTCTTGCTATCCATTCAATTGATCACGGACTACAATCTATATTTTGCCACACTAATTTTCTTTGTATGTTTCGTCATGCAGATGTGCTCATTTACTTTGATTTATTTTCACTACGATGTTGGACCCGTGCTTTGGATTATGGGCAGGTATATTTATCTTTACACATTGAGGTATTCAGAGAATGAACTGAATAAATTGGATAGCCTAGAATGGTCCATTCTCAAGAACTTGCTTTTTATGTCAACAAGATACTGCCATTTTGTTTCCATTCTGTACATAGGTTCACATTTAAACAATGGTGTCTTCTTGTCTGATGGAGCCTTTGTCATTTTTTGTCATCCATTTTTTTGTAGTTTGCAGAGGTACATACTGGGATTCTGTAGATCGATGTACACTCTTTGATATCTCTGCAGTTCATAGCATTTGTATTATAGCCGCTCTCCTATATATGACATTTAGGGTTACTCCCTCCGTCCCATTGATTATGCAATTCTCGTACAGTAGCATGTTTCAGTGTACTATTTTGACCAATTATAAATAAAAAACTATAAATATTTATAATATCAAATAAACACCAATAGATTAATTATAAATGTATTTTCATAATATATTAATTTGGAGCTATAAATATGAATACTATTTACTAGAAACTTAATCAAACGTGAACTATTTTATCTGGCACGTAACACGGAGTTGCATGTTTAAAGGGACGGAGGGAGTATTCCGCATGAATAGTGCCTTCCAGCTTCAGGATGTACTGTCCGTATATGGTCCTGTTTAGATCCACTGCAAATTGCAATTGCAACTAGTTACATCAACATTACAACACATGCATAGACTATTAAATGTAGACGAAATGTTTGCATGTTTATACTTTTTGCATGTACATCATGAGACGAACCTTTTAAGCCTATTTGAGCCATGATTGGACAAAAGTTGTCAAATACAAACGAACGTGCTACAGTGCAGAATTACAACTGCAACTGGGATCTAAACACAGCCATAGTAAATACAAAATTTGGGTGTAGTATTATTGCAGAAGTTTATTTACTCCTATTCTACATATGCACAGCACAACCATCAATTAGGTCTTCAAAAGCTGAGCAAGTCAGACTTACCATTCAAACATACTTTAGGACCGAAAAACATTACTTTGCTTCTACTACCTTCTCATCGTGTCCCCCAGGATTGATTATAGCCATCCTTTTCAAACTACTGCTCCATCCCAGTAACCATTCATGTACCGTTACATGCCTCTAGATTGCTTAAATGTTTGCCTTTTGAAGGACATTATGAATTCCTCCATTTTTCCCTTGCTAATTTAGTCTGCGCGTTTTCTGCAGAACCAAATTCTTTTATGGTACAACACCATGATTATGCAGGTATACTAGGTTTCCAAATTCTTTTATGCTACAACACCTTCATTCTGCAGATATACTGGGTTTCAAGAAAGAAAATAAAAATGGTTATGACTTATGAAGACATCGTCAACAGTGCAATACAAGTTATTATAGTTGTCATTGCTAACTGTAAATCTAGGACTTAATAAACCAAGTTATATTCTGCAGAATGAAATTACGAATCTGCAATAGCCTGAAATTGTTTGTAACTTCAGGGTGCTCTACCTCAACTCCAATGAACTTATTAATTGGTAGTAGCCTAAACTTACTCTACTTTTATTCTAAAACCTGCAATACATATACGTAACTTCAGATTACTCCACCTCCAGTGGTCTTAGCGTATGTTCAAAGTGAAATTTTGGATGCCGACTTATATCTGTAGCGACTCACTATGCGTAATCAACAATTTTTTAATCCATATTCTGTATGTTATTATTTGAAACACGATATTTTCGGCCACTTTTTACGTGAATCCTTGATCAGTTGCACCACATGGCTTGCTTCTTTGGACTTCATTCCAACGTATTATGTTTTATCATGTATCTAAATGTTTCATATCTTAGTAATACAAAGATAGTTGCTTTCCAGGATTCTAACATGTGGGCTGCCTTACCAACATTGCAGGGGTGAGCAGAGAAAAGGACCATCGCAAACAACCATTCAATGACGGTTTTGCTTCGAATTACAGGATTGAATGATGATTTTCCTTCGAAATCTATTTCTACAGGCCTTCAATTGTATTGTATAGAGGCCATATTCAGTTGTATTCAACGTGCTGACATATAAATGCTTCGTTGCTTTTCACTAATGAAACTTGTAACCTTCAAAGGTTCTCCAATACTGAGTTGTATGATAATTGTACATGCCCGTTGCGCAAACCAGCATCCCGCAGCGAAGCGCGGGGCACCGTCTAGTTATTAATAAGGTTGTGCGTGCCACCGTCGTGGCGATGGCTGGCTGGAGAAACCGAAACAAAATGTGATCAAACGGGCGTGCGGCGACCATGCCCTACTGGTTCTGCGATGGCACGACCAGTCCGAAGATTCGCATGCAGGCGAGGTGCACGCACGTTTGTAAAGTACTACTACTCCGTCTGTATAGTTGTCCTCTCCCTAGCTAGACCGCGCGTGCTTATTAAAAACTGGGAGTGTCAGCTTGAAAAACCATTTTTTAACTTTTAACGTCTGAAAACCACTTAGGGCCACTGGGAATGGCTTCAAAACCATTTTTTAGTTTTTAACGCCTTAAAAACTGGGAGTGTACAGGCCTGTTTTTTATTTTGGCTAGAATATAAGTGGATCCTGCTGGTTCACTCAAAACTGGCCCGTTTCCATTCCGGACATACAATGGTCTGTTTTCACTCTGGACCAAACGTGAGGAAAAAAGATCCGAATCAATCAGTTTTTATTCCGAGCCTTATCTAAACGAACAGCTATCCCTGGCCCGAGCTGAATTCAAACCGGGCCATGTCGATCTGGCCGGAACAAGCCGCGATTCGGGCCGTTCCAGGCCAAAACGAACAAGCCCTAACTTGATTTGCTGCAAATGTTTCTCTGGATGGATCCCCAGCGCTCAACAGCTGTTTGGTCACACAGGCTAAACTGGCCACAGGGTCGGTTTTTGGCTTTTGAGTCGCTGGACGGTCACCTGCAACAGAACAGCAATCACATTTCCGCGATCGTGTGGATGCTCTCCAACTGAAGCCGTGTAACCGTGTAGTACTACGAAGAACTGGAAACTGCTCAAAATCTCGTCAGCCTCCCCATGACCAGGAGCATGGAGGCCTCACCTTCTCATCTCATTCTCAGAGCATTGCCAAGAAATTAGCCAAAATCATGGTGATGCACTTGGAAAGTTTGTTAGAAAGCCACTGAATTAGAGATGCACTTGGAGAGTTTGTTGTATACGGTTTTTTTTCGCCAAACAATAGCTAGACACTTGATGCTCTGAGAGCCCAGACACAATGAGCCCACAAAAATCAAGTCACGTGCGCCGACCGCCGACTTCGCTTCGTCCGTGACGCGGCTCGGCCCGGCCCACTACGACCCACAACAACGTCGGTTCACGCGTTCACTACTCCGCGTCCAATTTCTCCACGGACAGCCCGCAGCCCCGCACAGCGATCCGCCCATCTCGATTTGGTTCTCCTTTTCGGGCTCTCCCCAATCCCCATCGTCTTCCGTCCGACCACGCCTTCCTCTGCCCCACCGATCCGGCCAGCCTCGCCGGAACCCTAACCCTAGCCCGGCATGGCCGGCTCCGCGCAGCCCGCCTCTGGCGCCGCCAGGGCCGTGGTGCTCCGCCTCGACGACCTGGCGCTGCCGCCGCGGTACCTCACCGTCCCGTCCCACCTCCTCGTCTCCGACCTCCTCCGCTCCCTCCCGCTCCCCTCCTCCTCGTACTACCTCACCACAGACGGCCGCCCGCTGCCGGCCTCCTCCCCAGTGTCCGCGCTCCGCCCGTCCGCCTCCGTCCACCTCCGCCTCCGCGCGCTCCGTGGCGGGGGCGGCGACGGCGGCGCCACGGGCGCCGAGTCCCGCGACTGCTACCTCTCCATGTACCTCGCCAAGAAGCCCGACAAGGCGGACCCCAACGAGGCCCGCCTCTCGCGCTTCACCTGCTGCGCGCTCTCCGGGGAGCCCCTGGCGGCCCCCGCCGTCGCCGACCGCCTCGGGAACCTCTACAACAAGGAGCCGCTCGTCGAGGCGCTGCTCCACAAGCGCCTGCCCAAGGCGCTCTCCCACATCCGGGGCCTACGCGACATGATCCCCATCCAACTGCACCCCAGGCCAGACGCCGACGCCGCCGGCGAGGAAGTCCGGTTCCAGTGCCCCGTCACCGGCCTCGAGTTCAACGGCAAGTACCAGTTCCTCGCGCTCCGTGGGTGCGGCCATGTGCTCAGCGTGAAGGCCCTCAAGGAGGTCAAGACGTCCGCGTGCTTGGTCTGCCACAAGGAATTTGAGGAGGCTGACAAGATGCCCATCAACGGGACCGAAGAGGAGGTGGCCGTGCTGAGGAAGAGGATGGAGGAGGAGAGGGGGAAGGTGAAGGAGAAGAAGGATAAGAAGGTGGGCAATGGCCTCAGTGGGAATAAGCATGCTGCTACTGTTGCGGCAGCGGTAGGGCCTGATAAGTTAGAGAATGGGAAGAAGGGAGAGGCTGCTTCAGCAAAGCGCTTCAAGGCTGCTGACCATGCGCCAGCCCATGCCAATAAGGAAGTGTATGCGTCCATTTTCACATCGTCCAGGAAGTCGGATTTCAAGGAGACATACTCATGCAGGTCGCTTCCACTAGGAAGAAATTGATGTCATGCCACAAGCGATTGCATGGAGGTGATCCTACTGTACTGATTTCCCTTGCTCATATCATGAAGTTTAATGTTGGTTCCGCAATCTGGCGGTGTTATGTATGTATGATTGGCAACCCTGAGCATACTTGTGCTGTTAGAGCAGTGTTAAATTAATCGTATGAATGATGGGTGGGATCTGCAATAGTTGATCTGGTGTAGCAGCCCTGAGCATATTTCGGCTGTTAAAGCATTGTTAAATTCATCGTATGAATGATGGGTGGAATCTGCGATAGTTGATCTTGTGTAGCAGCTTGTGTTGGAATAAAGTTGTTACTTGTATGCATGGCTAATGGTTCCCCCCAAACAAATGACATACGGTGGTCTTCATTGTTGTTGTTGCCACAGTACAGTTAATCGAAGTCCATATGTAATCTTTTTATGTATTGCTCACAAAAGATGTAATCTATGGAATTCAACAGTGAGGATGTGTGGAAAGTTTGCGGTTTTGTAGACATCGACATTGCCAGGATTTCATTCTTTCTCCAAATACCATTTCCTGCTAATTGACATTGCAGAGCTATGGTGCTGTTATGGCACACAACTTTTGTGGTACTAGCTCTGCATATTGTGCTGGTGCGTGAACTGTATCAGTGCAGCTCTTGTGAACCATTGGAGACACAAACTGTCAATGATCATGGCATACTGAACATCGCTTAACATTGCTGATTGCTGTTGTCTTGTGTTCTAAATTGATATAAGACTCATGTGGTCGTTATTGTTCCCCATGTCAAGTACCACGAACCCTGGGGATGTAGGCATCCCTGACTTTCACCAAGATGTCCTTTGTGATCCCCTCGGAGTCCGGATAGCGGACTGTCTGGTGGGCTGCAAGCACATAAGGGGTGAATAAAGAAGATTGTTGTAGTTACCTTGGACATGAACACATAGAAGGTGTGCTATGGGTGAATAAAGAACATTGTGGTATGTTGCCTTGGACATTTCTAAGTATTAGAGAATCAGGCCACGACGTGTGCAGAGACGATCCACGTCGCTGTAAAAATTGTGCACCGTTGGATCCAACATTGAGCGGTCCTAGTGGCTTCTCCACAACAAATATATACCGGCGCAAACCCTAGCTTCCTCTTGTGCTGCCTCTCCTCCCTCTACCCTCTCTCTCGGCGGTGGCGCGGGGTGAGCTCCGCGGCCCCACGGCGCGAGCGAGCGCCCCATCTCGGCCCCGGAAAAAGTCTACATCACCCCCCAAACTATGGGGTAGTGACCACTTAACCCTCCGAACTATGAAACGGTCTAATTTACCCCCTGAACTATCTAAAACCATTCAAACTACCTCCTGAACTATCCAAAACCGTTCAAACTACCCCCTGAAGCGATTTTGGAAAGCGGTTTTGCTACAGTAACCGCGGTTTTGCCTTTTTCTTTTTCTATTTATTTTCGCTGAATCTTTGAAAAATCATAGTAAACCACAGAAAAATCATAAAATAAAAAATCTAATTTTGTTGGACTCCACATGAGTAGGTCTATACAATGAATATATAATATGGTATACTTTAATACAAATTTTTTTTGTAGCTTTAAATTAGTTAGAAAATCAAATTTTGTCTGTAATTAATTGGAATAATTCATAGCTGCTGCTTCTATTATCCAATTGTGGTGAAATTTTTATGGTGGGGTTATTATTATATGCTTGAACTGTAGTAAAAATTTCATGCTCATTGGATCATGGATGACTTAGTTATAGATTTATTTAAGTCATCCTTGATCCAATGAGTATGAAATTTTTACTACACTTCAAGCATATAATAATAAGCCCACCATAAAAATTTCACCACAATTGGATCATAGAAGCGGCAGCTATGAATTATTCCAATTAATTACAGACAAAATTTGATTTTCTAACTAATTTAAAGCTACAAAAAATTGTATTAAAGTATACCATATTATATATTCATTATGTAGATCTACTCATGTGGAGTCCAACAAAATTAGATTTTTTATTTTATGATTTTTCTGTGATTTACTATGATTTTTTAAAGATTCAGCGAAAATAAATAGAAAAAGAAAAGGCAAAACTGTAGGTACTGTAGCAAAACTGTAGTTACTGTAGCAGAACCGCCATCGAAAACCGCCTAGGGGTAGTTTGAATGATTTTGGATAGTTTATGGGATAAATTAGACCGTTTCATAGATCGGGGGTTAAGTGGTCACTACCGGGGGTTGGTTTTGAGTGATGTAGACTTTTTCCTCTCGGCCCCCAACGTCGACCTGGCCGAGGGCAGCCCCGGCACGACGGCGTCCCTGCGCTAGTGGGCCCTAGCGGTGGCGCAAGCACGACGCTGGACATGGAGGTGGTCGAGCAGGCCTCTGCGAGGGTAGCCCCGGCACGACGGCGCCTCCGTGCTAGTGGGCTGTGAGCGCACAGGCAGCCGCGGTTCCGACGTCTCGCCGCCGCCGCCGCCTCCGGCGACCATCTGCCTCCCACGCCGCCTCTTCCCGACGTCAGTTCCTCAGATCCCCTTCGATCTCTCTTTCTCCTCTCTCATGGCAACCGAGCGGCCTCGACTTCGGCAGACTCCGACGCGGGCGGCACGCACGCACAGACCTAGCCACGACGCCGGTGGCGTGCCCTCTTGGACGTTGCCCCGGCCACGGGCTACGCACTGCCGCTGTCAGCCCCCGGAGCAGGTCGCCGTTGGAGCGGAAGCCCCAGCACGGCCGCGCCTCACACGTCAGTCTGGGCGAGCGGCATCAGGTGTTATAGTCTCTCTGCTCTCCCTCGATCCGTCCACTCCCTGTTTACTCCCCCACCTCTCTCTTCTTACTGCTACCTAGGCCATGGCAGTGCCCTCAAGCTGGACCAGTGTCGTCCAAACCTTGGAGCAATTTGTACGTTTCTTTTTTTTTTTTGTTCTTTCATTTTGATTGGTTGGCCAGTGTCGTTATCTGTTCTTTATATGCTGACAACACCGACTTTTCTTCTTGCCTGCAGGTTTGCATTAGATGTAAGGTGTCTCATGCCAGCATGCACACCATCAGACAAGTTCCCTGCCCATCCACGTATGCCTGCTTGCCACCTGCTGCCTGCTTGAGAAAATGACTGAACCGATGCAGGTCAGTTCAGCTTATACTACTTGCAATGCCTCACTTGGTGTTCTAATACAAAGAAAATGGGCTAATAGAGATATAAAGACATCTCCTAATTCAGTCTCCTACCTGATTTTTTTCATTGTGTTGGCTTGATTTGATTATGAATTTAAAGTTTGGCCTTTGTGACAATGTATTGTGTTGGAACAGTTGTGATATGCAAGCCAAAAATTGGTCCATTTCTGGCAAAAAAAAAGGTTTGGTCAGTTTCTAATAGAATTTTTCTTGGCCATTTGTATTAGTAATGAACATATGTATTAGTAATGGACAAGCATTATGCAGTATTGCATCTAAGAATATTCTAAGGCCATATTTTCCGAGTCATACCATACAAAGAGATTGCTTTTCAGTTCTCTCTGTTTTTTATCTTCACTGACTTAATTATCTAGGATTAAATATGCCAAACATTGAAACAATTGCATATTACCGAGGTATTGCCATTTAGGATCTTGATAAGAAGATGGTCCTATGAAAATGCAAGCTAAGTGGAGGTTCAGTTCAGCATTTAGGCAGGCTTTCGCTTTTCATATGTATGTCACTTTTTTTTTTTTTGCGAATTTTCATATGTATGTCACTGTTCATTGACGTTTTTGCTTCATATTTTCGTTTGTAGCCAAGAAATCTAACATTTTGCATGTGAGAACTAAGAACAATTCATGAATTGGCATCAGCTTTACAGAACACTCCTATTTCAATTTCAAGGCTGGCTGCAATAAAGGTAATAACCTGAACATTGTCACTTTCGTGATTGGATGACTGTAATTACCTATGAGTTACCTGAATAGTCTGCTGGGTTGATTTGGAGGAGCTGCAGTGTATCTGCTACGGACCTGCGGAGGAGCTGTGTCGGGCCTGCAGCGGAGCTGTGCCTGATCCCCCCCCCCCCCCCCCCCCCCCCCCCCCCCCCTCTGTCTGCATTGTGCCAGTTATCTGCTTGGGTCCCATATAACTGAAGCTTTTAGTTCATACAAAGCAAAGAGAATTTAAGATACTGATGCTCGATTTTCTACATTATGAATGCATGGGATATCTATAAAAATTAGTAAAATTAGGTGGAAGATTATAGCTCTATGTTTAGCTTAGCATTCAGCCGTACATGTTTCCCATAAGTTCGACCATGACTGAAATAACTGAAACGAAAATGTTAAGCTTGTCAGTTGCTTCTGCTGGTTAGGTACTGTAAATTGGTTAACCGAAATGAATAGTTACATTGGATAGATTTGGTTATGTTTTTGCCAATCATAATGGCTTAATTGCAGTTGCGCACAGTGACAAAATTATAGTCCTTTTACATGGGTGCAATCCATGAAGACACGAGTATGCAAATAAGGTGAATGTCATTCCCTTCTTTCAATTTCTAATTCCTACCTACATGGCGCACCTATGAGCTTCCATGTCCCATTTTTTTCTTGGACTGTCTTGCCTTTTGCTTGGTGCTTTTTTTCTGGGACTGTCAATATGTTTTCAATATTAGCAAGGTAGGTTAGCAATAACAGCAAGGAGGTGCCTGGGCTGTCTAACGAAGCAATATGTCACCTGCATTGTTTCTTCAGATAAACAAGATTAGAACTTCTAAAGAAGTGGGTTAACATATGGTGAATTTTGCGGCTCTGTGAGGCTCAAAATTACTGCTTTCTTTATAGCAGGCAGTTATGCAGTATTTTCCTATTTTAGTGTAATGTTTCGTTAAAACTAATATCCATGTTTCCTTGGAGGTCTCCTGGATTTGTTCATGAACTTCAGATCTAGCATAGGCATAGTGAATGATAGGAATCAGATAATCTAGATGTGGAAGAAAATGACCTGAGTATGGATTGTAGCTCTCTTTAGATGGTCGGTCATTTTAATATAGTGTTGTCTAAAAGCTTTACTGTTTTCTTAGGACATCCTGTCTGAAAAAGGCCAGGTCTGCAAAGACCTGGCGGTTATCCATAGACTTTGTAAGTATTTATTTTATTTCCATACATATATCGCATTTGTCAACTAAATTTTTTATCTTATGCTCTGCTATTTTTTATTGGGGTAGCAGCTATTGCTTTTTATCTTCTTGGTTAACATTTTTTGATGCAAGCTTCACTGAGATGGTCCAACTTCTCAATTCTGGTGCAAGATAGAACAGAAAAATTAAGTTTATCTTCTTGGCTATGTCTTCTGTGTTGAAGACACAAGGAACTTTATGTCTTTGTCAGTTTAATTAAGTTTATGCTTTACTGACTATGATCTATTATGGAGACTCCTAAGAGTGTCCTCTTAAAATGTTATCATTTTCTTTTTCATTTCACAGGATATCGTCGAGGCATGTGAGATAACCATGGTTCATAATTCAGCTTACAGGCTCAACGTTGACCATAGATATTGTCCTGAGTGTTGTATTTCTTTTTTGGCAATTTAACAATTTGATCACTTGGTGGTGTAAATCAACCCTTATATGTGCGCTTTACATTCATGGAAGTCATTTCCTTTTCCGTGTGATGTGTGAATGTATCCACTTATTTCCACTTAGATTTTTTCATTAAATTCCCTTCACTTCAGATTCAAGATTTTATAGTGCAAGATCATACATCTATGTCAGCCTCACAATTTGAATCGAACTTTCTTTAAGACCTATATATACCGTTCCATGGCCGTGCTCCTTAGTTCTTTAGCCCAAGACTGTTTAAACACCTTGCTGGCCTCATGTAATTTGTATGTGCGCGAGGATCCTAACTCGCGCGTATGGGCACGCGCAATTGACTAGTGATATTGACACTGGCTCCAAAGTCGCTGACGGCATGCTTTGGGGACCAATAGGACAGGTGATGCCTGGTCGCCCCGGATCTCCCTTGATCGCAAAAGGAGAGTCCAATAATGGACTCCCTTTCGATCTCAAGAAATGGTCGTCTCGTGTTGTGACTAATTTAACTGTTTCAAGAGGCTCTTCTGACTTTTTAGGCATTTTACCTTGTTCGAAGTACGGGACAATGGCTGCTAATTGAGCTAATTAGGCTTCTTGGTAAAAGGGGCGTGAATTCCAACCTTGGTTTTGATGAGAATAGCACCGTTGTTGATGATGACGAAGCTTTACGTCCTCTCTTGTTTCGAGACAATCGTTCCTCGAATAGCCATTATTTCCACATACCTCGCATGATGGTTCTTCCATGGCTTGCGCGGACGTAGTGTTTGATAGCATCACAAACCTTCTTGAAGTTGGATCGCTCTTCAAGTTTCCTCATAAGGCCTATTTTAACGGAGCATGTGCACATACTTGATCGCCTCCATCCCTTATTTGTGGCGGCCATCATTTCAATCTTACTTCGAGACCATCTTCTCGATGAGCTCTGTTGCCTCACTCATTTTGAGTGAGAAAAAGGCACCTCCAGTGGCAACATCGATGTGATCATGGGTGGTGTTGGTGAGGCCAATGTAGAAGTTCTGAACCAAGAGTCAATCCTCCGTGACATGATGTGGGCACGCCGTGATATACTCTTGGAGGAGTCCCGTGCTTCGAGAATTGACCCATATGCTTGTTGTTGGAAACTTCTGATTTTTCCGGGAAGGGCGTTGGTTTTGCCAAGTAAAAAGAACTAGTTCTCATCATGGTTCATGAGTCATGACAGTAATGCTCATCATAGTTCATTGCATTTTAGCCTGACGGTAATACTCATCATAGTTTGTAGCGTTTAGTTAGCATATAAGGTGGTGTTTAAATTCACGGGTAAAGTGGTGGTGTTTAAATTCACGGGTAAAGTTTTGATTGTCACATGGAATATCACATGAGATGTCGTAGTGGGTTATAATATTAATAAAAAATAATTTATAGATTTCATTAGTAAACTATACGATAAATTTATTAAGACTAATTAATCTATCACTAGTTCATGTTTACTGTATCACATTGTTAAATTATGGACTAATTAGGCTTAAAAAATTTGTCTCGTAAAACAGTTAATCCGTACAATCAGTTATTTTTAATTTTGTATTTAATACCCTATACATGTGTCAAATATCTAATGTGAGGGTGTAAACTTTTAGAAAGAAACTAAACAAGGCCTAATGATGTTGAACAAAACAGGTAAAAAATTGTTCCTGATTATTTTTTTCGGCTTTTGGCCCGTTAGCATTCAACCTCGTCTACAACAATACAGTTGCACGAGCTGTACTACCACACAATGGGCTATTTGCGTTAATAAAGACTGAAAGTTGGAGCTGATGCACCAGAGACGGGGCCTTAGACCAACTGCGCTCTTCATTCTCTATATCTATCTTCTAAAATAAATATTCCGTCCTAATCATCAAAATTCTCTCCTCTATACCACTTTCTCTCGCACTCATCCACCCTCTATATCTCTACTCTATATCACGTGGGGCCCACATTTCAGTTTTTTTATTTTATTTTTTCCTCTCCCCTCCCTCCCTATCCTCTCTCTCCCCATCCTCTCTCTCTCTTCACCCGATGGCCTCTGCTCCAAGTCGGCCACGGCGAGCTCGCGGCCCGGCCACGGCGCGACGGCGAGGGCACGGGGCCCTAGGGAGCGCGTGGCCCGGCCATGAACGCGGCGGCGAGGGCCCGGGGCCGCGGCGAGCGCGCAGCCTCCTCCTCTGGCTCCTGCTCCGGCGCGGGGAGCGGGCGCTGCTCCTGCTCATGACGGCGCGTCCGCGACGGCCTCGGACGCCACCGCCGGCCACCTCCGCCGGCCATCCCCTTCTCTTTCCCCCTTCTTGCTCACGGCGCGGACGGACGGACACGCGGGCCCCACGCCACGCTGGCCGATGGCGGACGTCCAGGAAGCCCCGTATTCTTCCCGGACGCGCGCTTGTCCGCTTGCGTAGCGGAGGCCTCCCAGGACAGCGCTGCGGGCCTCTCGTCTCCTCTAGGAGCCTTTCCAGGATACCAGTGCGGTTGGTCTCATGAGTGTTTTTTTTTTAAAGTCAAATCATATATTCATTAAACGCATGATTCAGGCAAATCGGCTAAAACAAGTTCATTCACAAACTCAAGGCTTTGGCTGGTTAATAATTGAGAATTAGAGGATAGCATACAACTTCCATAACCAGCCAAAGCGTCAGCCACCTTGTTACAACACCTATTACAATTGGAGATAATACATGATGAAAATTCAAAATGCATGATTAGTTGGGCTTGTCGTATAAGGCCTCCAACACCATTTCGATCAATTCCATTTGCTTTAAGAGCAGAGGCTAACACAGAAGTGTCCATCTCTAGAATGATGTGCGACATGCCCATTTGTGAAGCAAAAAGCAAGCCCTTATATGCTGCCATCGCCTCTGTGTGAAGAGCTGAAGCGGCGTAGTTGATCTTTCCAACCCCTGGAGCAGGTACCTCACCATAATTATTGCGTACAACAAAACCCCAACCTCCTGTTCTTACCTTAGATCAAACGCCCCATCCACATTAACTTTATATATGTCCTCAGGTGGTGGCTTCCATTTATCTTTATTAGGCTCAACAATTTTGTTATTGGACATATTTAATTTCTCAAACTCCATTTGGAAGTAGCTGACAGAATTATTAATTTCCTCGGCCTTCAGCATCCTTCCCCCATCATTTGCCTTATTCCTCGCTGACCACCACCTCCAAAGGAAAATTATAACCTTCAATTGAGTATCTTCTTCTAGCTTTCAAATAACATTGTAAGTTTCCCATGCCGAACCACAATTCAATAGTTGAACCCTGATATGCTCCAAATTTATTATACGCCAACATTATTTAGCATACTTGCACTTGAAAAAGAGATGCCCGCAATCCTCATCAAACCTCGGACAGATAGGACATCTCATGTCAATGATAACCCCTCGCCTTGCTAAATTTCTTCGTACTAGTAAAATGTTATGAGCAAAACGCCACATGAACATTTTGACTTTATTATGTACTTTGAGTTTCCAAATTTTATACCATTCAAAACTACTGTCATCTCTAAGTAGTATCTGAAGTAGAAGTATCCCAACCAGCCAGTGTATCTCTCCTTGCCACAGCAAGACTTGACAGAAAATAAACCTTTTGCATCGAAATGCCATGCAGGCCAATCCTCCAAATTTTCAGCAATTGGTATTCTTAAGATCTCATTTGCATCTTCCGCCCAAAAAGTTTCACGTATAAGTTCCTCATCCCATTCACCTGTTACAGGATTAATAAGTTCACTTAGTTTTATCAAGAGGTTAGTACCCTTAGGTGTAACCGGTTTTCTTGTCAACCCTTTGGGCAACCATGAGTCCTCCCAAATTCTCACACTTTCACCATTACCAATTCTCCATATGATCCCCTCCTTCAGTATATCAACCCCTTTCAAAATACTCCTCCATGTAT
Source organism: Eremochloa ophiuroides (assembly GCA_038502445.1). NCBI lineage: Eukaryota > Viridiplantae > Streptophyta > Magnoliopsida > Poales > Poaceae > Eremochloa > Eremochloa ophiuroides. Next base: position 16,469,912 of record JAHLJS010000003.1, on the reverse strand, counting down.
ATGAAGTATTAGATCCGCGTGGACAGTGAAGTATATCTGAATTTGGAAAATATCTTGCCTTCAAGACCTTTCTTTTTGGTTCAGGAGCAGTAACGCAAAAGGAATTGAAATATCACTGTAACCAGAGCTGGGATATTTGACTGCCATCTTTGTTTGAAAATGAAAAATGGAAGCAGATAACACTGATTACAAATGGTAGGAAGCAAAGTGTTGTAACAGTAATGCATACCATATGTAATGGGGTTACGTTACATTTTAGCGGACCAAACAGTATACATGGTTAACATTAGATTCTCCTGCATAAATGAAAGGTATTATATGTAGGTCCCATAGAAAGCATATGCATATGGCGCCCAACTGTTCATAACAGGGTAAAATCATCAAACGAGATTAGATTTGCTATATTACTGAAATTATAGGGATCAATAACCAGTGCACTGCCGCCAATGGTTGTCCATGATACGATGATTACACATGATACTAGTTAAAGTGCACACAGGCACACCAATACCACAAGTTTAGCTTTCGTTCAGTGCACACAGGCACACCAATACCACAAGCTTAGCATTCCTCTATTTGCGAACAGGCACCGGTATCAACTTGCCAAGGCTGATTGAACACAGAAATGCGATTTCAGGCAAACCTGTTTTCTTTCAAATAACAATGCCTTCGGTTCCCCCGATGCCAGCACTTCAAAAAAATGTTCCTTCCTGTACCTCAGTGCCAGATCACAATGAAAGCATCAATGCATCAATTGGCCAGCCTGATCCAAAGGAACTAGGTTAACAAATGTTGAAACTTGAGGCAAGGTAGTGACTCTATACGGCTACCAAAGAAAAAGGAGGAAACTACACTCATGCATCGTATAAATAATAAAAAAGGAGCACAACAGGACATGCAAGCATGACCACACTCTTTACCACATGCAGTGGAAAGGTGTTTCAGTTATCCCTCCTCTCAAATTAAATCAACTTCCAGAGCTGTAACAAGTCAATTTATTTTATTTTGACCAAATTTATAGAAAAAAAAGATAATATTTATGACAGCAAATTGGTATCACTAAATACATCATGAGATATATTTCCATAATGTACTTATTTGATGCCATAGATGTTATCGTTTTCTATGAAGTTGATCAACCTTAGATGGTTTGACTTAGGGTGACTCTAGGAATTGATTTACTTTAACGGAGACAGAGTACATAGTATAACAAATCAGGCCACAACCACAATATCCCATATTGCAAATGATACAATTAATATGTATGAAACAACACAAAATCTTCAAATGTGCTTGGAGAATGCAGTCTTACTATTTCACAAAGCTGAATGGCTTGACAAAAATAAGGGTTCTGAATTCTCAACAAAAGGCAGAAGTATCTACTGGTGAGGCAGCTCAGACAGCCAGGCATGCTTAATTTCTGCCTGAATGATATTTTTTTAACAGTCAGCACAAAACATAATTTAAAGGCAACAACGATTCAACATTTTTTAACATTAGAGCAGGTGCTTTTACAACGGTTACCAAAGGTTTCCAACCAGAGTATAAAGGAGTTTCAGACCTTAATTGCGTAATTAGTCAACGGTAAAAGATATGACTAAAGGGTTTGAACTTGTCTGTGAAAAAAATAAAAACTTCAGTTTGTGTATGTTTTATACTAAAGTAATAGCAGCTCTAGTGAGACCTGATACCAAATTCCAACAGGTCTCAGAAAGTTTATAAACACAACTAATTAGATGCAGCTTCACAGATTGAGCAGGGCAGACAGCAATGACTAAAACAATACATCGATTTTTTCTACTCTAAAGCAGTAAAGGTTGAGGGTTCCCTATATCTATATTTCAATGATGAACACAGCTTTGAACATCCAGAACCACAATATTACTAATGCAACACAAACAATGGATTAAGAATTGTAAAAAGAGGCACTGCATTATCATCTGAAATCTTTGCAGCAGACTTCACTGACAGTAATGGCAGAAATAATTTCAAATGCAACAAAAATAAGAACACTCATCTGGTAACTCTACAGTACTTTAAGTAAGGAGCACTACACTAGTAAATAACTTTCACTGGAGACATGGAAATCTAGAACGGACCGTCTTCTAGCGTCGGACATTAAGCATCTCCTTGGCCTCCTCCTGTTCAACCAGCAGGGAGTCGCTGGCATACTTGCTAAGCAGCTCCTTCTTCTTCCTCTCTAAGACCATGCGCTCAATCTCCTTTTCATCAGGTAGCGGCACATGCGCAACAAATTCCCTCCCAGCCTCCTCGCCTTTCTCCCTCTCCCTCTTCTCTTCCTCACGCTTCCTCTCCTCTTCGACCTCCTCCTCCACCCCCTCAAACAGCACCTCTCTAGCAGCCTCCCCGCTGCGTCCTCCAGCCGCAGCCACCTCACCGCTCACTACCCCCTTCATGGCCTCCCGCCGCACCCGCTCCACACGGTGCCACTCTGAAACGATCTCCTCCCGCATGCGCTTCTCGGCAGGGGCCTCAAGGCGCTCCAGCACGCCGTCCTCGTCGTCATAGTATCCATAGTACCCGGCGTTGATGCGCTTGTGGATCTCGTAGCGGGTGCGGCGCTTCCGCATCTCGGGCGGCTTGTCGAAGAGCTCCCGCACGCCAGGGAGCTTCCTGGCCGCGCCGAAGTAGCGGTACCCCGGTCCGCGGCCCGACGGGTTGGGGACGGCGACTATGTTACCGTCGAGGTCGGTCATAAGCGGCGCGTTGGAGCTGCGGGAGTAGTCACGGCCGCCGAGCTCGACGATGCGGCGCTCCCAGTGGCCGCGCTCGCGGAGGAGCTTGTTGATCTCGTCGTTGAGGTCGCGGAGGCGGTGCTCGCCGAGGCCCTCGTTCTGGATCTCGGCGACCTTGGCACCGATCTCGCGGAGGATCTCAGATCGCCAGCGCTCGGCGTCGGCGAGGTCGCGGCACTCGGAGGCGAGGTAGGGCCGGCGCTCCCGGGGCTTGCGCTTCTCCTCCTGCTTCATCGTGATGAAGCGGTTCAGCATTGACTGCGCCTTCTCCTCGTTGCGAGCCATGGCGGCGGTCGGGCGGAGACGGCGGACGGCGATCAGCGGCGGCGGCGGCGGCGGCGAGGTCCTCGAGCTGGGCGAGGGTTTGGGGCGGGTTCAATTGGGATTTGGGGGATTGGGCTCGACTTGGAGACTTTCGAGCGGCTTGGGTCTCCGGGACCCTCTTCCTCAGTCCTTCTTTAGGTCACACAGAACTTTCTCTTTTCCTGTCACATCGATTGTATTTTCTATCTACATAGAATATTAAATAAAATAATAGTTATTATATATTTATATTTTTTCCTAATTAACTCAAGATAAATCTTTTGAGTCTACTTAAATTATGATTAGACAAAAATTATCAAATACAAACAAAAATACTACGGTGCACTTTTTTTCAACTTTTTCCGATCCTAACGCAGCCCTAGTCGGTTAGCGGCGTCTTTATCCAACGGTCCAGATTGATGGACAATTGGACATATCCTCTCTCTAAATAAGTGTATCGGTAACGTGCATACCGTAAGTTTAATTTGATTAGTATATAAACTAGCATGATGGGCAGCGCGCCGGCTTTTGCTACATGTAGATAAATAGTAGGATACAAATTACATTAATTGTAAAGGCACAACAACCAAGCTTAAACTATCTGATTGTTTGTCTTTATGTCGACAATGAGTAGTCCCAATAAAAATAATTTGCAACGAAAGAAATTATGGTATGTGAAAACAAAGAGATGGTGTACTAAAAATAAAATAGACCCTAGTTAAAAAAAAGTAACCGATCATAAAGACAAAAAAATGTATTGGTGGAAAATTAGGATCCTGGAAATTTAAAAGCTAACAAAACACACAAAAAACATGAAGGAGCAAACATTTGTTCAGAACAGAGAAAGGAAACCGATCTTTGGGGAGAAAAACGTCAAACTATCTCACTCCTTGTTTGTAACACAAGTTTTATTTTAGGGGCTGGCAACTCAAGAAGATAATATATACAAATTATTAATATCTAAAATTGAGGCGCCTGCAAACATTAAAAGAAACAATAAAAAATTAGGACCTGACCTCGCCATCTCCCAAAAAAGATAACATGAAATCATCAGCATGTAAGGTTTGTCTGCAAGAGTAAGATGAAGCTCAGGAGTCAGAATTGAAGTCCAATTAACTTGGATTATGCTACATAGTGAGGCACATGTTTCTAGAAAAAAAAAGAGATATTTTGGCCAGCAAACAAACTAAACTAAATCAACAGAATGGTTAATTCTAGGAATGGGATAAAACAAACAAAATATTGCTGGAACATTGTAATATGTTAGGTGAATAAATGTAATTATAACAATTGAGGAAATGTCAGATATACCAAGGGCATCACCATAATATATATGTAAAAATATTGAGATTACGAACACAGATAAATACTATACTAATGTTAAAACATATCTGTAAAGAATACATGTTCAGCTCTAGGCATACTTCCTTTTTCCATAAACCTGAGGCTTCATTGTAAGACATTCACATGATACCTTTGTAAGTGGAACTAAATTGATCTAATAAATGCATTAGCCATGTAAATGAAGTGAGCCAAATCATGCTGCAATGTTGCAGTAAAAAATGACAAAGACTGCATGTGCGGCAAAACTTTTAGTCGTGCCTAACCAATTGGGGGGGAATCAGTTTAAGCACTTTTAGATCATTATATCATTATGGTCATGATTTGATTGCATTCTGGCCATATGTACTCCAATGCAAGAATAACAAGGGATTTGAATAGATACCTTTTGAGCCTGTCTCAGGGAAAAGAGGCCACAAGTAGCCGTCTGCTCGTTAAGTTCTCAGATATCTATAGGTGCTGAAGAAGCGAACTGAAATTTAGAAAAGGGGAATGTGGATGGGGACATGATTACTTTAGAAAAATTGGGGAAAAATGCTTACAAAAGCAATCACTTACTTTAGCAGTCATAGAACCCAGAGAAGCAGAGTTTGTAGGCACATGTATCAATATAGGTAAATTGTAGTAAAACATAGAGAGAAGTAATGCAATTACTTATTTTAGTAGGTGTAGTACTGACTAAGGAAGAATGTCTAACGCACATTTTCGTAGGTGTAAGGCACATTTAGCAGCCCAGTATGAATAAATCACTAAATTTAAGATTAAAGTTTAAATCATTAATATGGAAAAGGCATTACTCTCTTGGGCATTGCGTGCCAACCCTGTTTTCTCGTCATCTTTCTAAATAATAGAAGTGATGGTAAAAAATATTTGAAAATACAAACACACACTTTTATTTGTTACACTGCTAGGCACAATCTCTAGAAATAATTGCAGAAACTAAAGAGATTATAAAGCTAGCAAAACCACTGTAGAACGGCGTTGAACCGTAGTTTCTTATGTCAACTTTTGTTTTATTGTAAGCAATACATTGAAGATGAGAAATAGGATGAATCAGTGAGATTAAATCTCGATCCGGATTATCCAACAGCCTGTACTATGTCGTCCTCCCATGGAAGATGGGCTTGATGTGCACACATGGTAGAGCTGTATGGCATCGTTGTACAACAACAGTTCATGAAAAAGCAACGGCAGTATGTGTGACCGTAGACACATATGAGTGTGCTGCCGATCTAGGTGCAAGCACCAGATCCACAAGGGTGCAGCAATCAGATCGAGATCGAGAAAAAGGCAGATCGATCGAGGAAGAGGGACACAAACCTCAATGCGACATCGGTGGCGAGGTAGTCGAGGACGGCCGCAAGGCAGACATGGGGAAACCCATGCTTAGCGGTAGACATGGAGCGTCTGCCCCGGATCTGGCCAGGTCCCATGCACCGTCGCTATTGAAAAGGTCCCGATAGGCTAGAGGGGGTGAATAGCTTATAAAAGTTCTACAAAGTACTAGACAAATTGATTAGCAAATAACACGGTTTTGCTAAGCGCTAGCTCTACGCTACTCTATGCAAGCCACCTATCACAATATACTACACAACATATGCACTCAACCGCAAGAGACCTCTCACTTCGATCCTAGAGTGAGAGTACCTAACCAAGTAAGCAGACGCGGGAGAATGAGAGCGAGAAAGATTATACCAAAGGGCTTGATGAGGTGAAGTCCGCTTGCCGTGTAGACCCAATCACCAAGAGATAACCAATAATGCACAATGAAGACCAATCACCAATGGAGAACACCAGAAAGCCAAATCATCCACTCAATGGTGGAGAAGAGAATGAACACCTGATTTTTTATCGAGGTTCACGTGATCGCCGTCACGCTACTCCTCGTTGTGGCACCGGTCTTCCTTGGTGGATTGTGAGCTAGGCTTCACACGCCAATCCCTCACCAGGAGCCACTCAACAACACAAGAGAAGTGGCTTCTCACAACGACCAATCCACTAGAGTCGGTTTTGCCACTCCGCCGGGGAATAACCACAAGAACCCCTCACAAGAACACCTTGATGTGGATTTGGACAATCTCCTTCCAATCTCACACCAACAACACCTCCAAGCCATCTAGGTATTCAGCAAAATCCCAAGAGAATAAGAACTAAGCAATGGCTTGCTTTCAAGTGCTCTACAATGCAAATCACTAGTAATGATGCACTTGAGATTCACTCAATCTCACAAAGATGAACAAGAGATGAACAAGTGAGTGAGTGGGAGGCTTAGGATGCTCACAAATTGTATGGCAATGATTCAAGTGTGCAAGAGAGTCACCAAGTGACCAGGGAGGGAGTATAAATAACCCCAAGTGCAATCCTAGCCGTTACCCCCACTGAAACAGCAGTTAGACACAGTTTTGGGTCGTCGGACGCTACTGTCAGACGTAGTCAATCAGACTATCCGCTAGCGTCCGACGCTCGGATTAGCGCCACGTATCACTAGCGTTCAAGCACAGTCGTTCGATCCCAATGGCTAACTCTTCGCGCCTCTTTTCAAACCGTTGGACGATGCGTTGGACGGAAGCCTTCGGACTAAAGAAGTCGGTTCTAACAACAATTCACCCCTCTAATTATAACTCTAAGTACCTTGTCAAAGATCCTAAAAAGAAACAAAGGTGCAAGCCTAACTTGAGCTTCCCTAAACCGTTCTAGCGCAAGATCACATAAACCTAAGCAGTAGTACTTTAAGCACCGGGGAGCTCCTACCAACTAGCAAGCAAAAGCGCACTAAACACCTAAACTCACTACGTGCTCAATGACAAGGATACACAATCCTAATCAAGAAGCGCAACTCACTTAGTTACACAAATTAAGTGAGACACTACTTCTACGCTACACAAGCTAAGAAGGTGAGTGGCAAGCTACACAAGATAACCGGTCTCACAAGAGCAAGTACAACTACACAAGTAAATTAATGCATAAAGTAAAAGAGTTGTGTAGAAGGGAGCAAACCACCGCGCAGGATGGGAAGATGTTGACGCGGTGATTTATTTTTCGGAGGTTCACTTGTCGCCACAAGCTACGTCCTCCGTTGAGACAAGCTCTAAGATTGCCGCCGGTCCTCTTGCTAGTGGTGACCCGCAAGTCACACTCTCTCACGTGGAGTGTTTACCACAAGCTCTAGCATTTGACTCGGCCGGACCACTTGTCGCTCTTCACGTCTCACTCTACTAGCGATGCTCTTCGCGATCTCCTGCGGGGTGAGCTCCAACCCCTCACAATCTTCTCCGGAGCCAAGCACAATCTTTTTGCTTGCTTCGACGGAACCACAAGCCACCAAGCCGTCTAGAAGGTGGCAACCTACAAGAGTAACAACCACCACTGGCTTGCAACTCGATCACCAAGTGCCACTCGAAGCAATCTCACAATGCAATGCACTAGCGATCGATCACTCACTTCTCGAATGCGAATTCTATGAGCACAAGTGAGTTGAAGAGCACTAAACCATGCAAAAGTAAGGGAAACACATTCCCAAGGTGTAAGACAAGCTGCCATGGCCGGCTCTCACTCCTATTTATAGCCCTCAAAAAATAGAGCCGTTACCCCCTTCTTTGGGCACTTTGCGTGTGCACTGGACACGCAGTTAGTTCACACCGAACGCGTCAGGTGGTTATCCGGTGCTCAAAACGCCAAGAAAACTAGCCGTTACGCAGCACCTGAGAGTTTCAGGATCGTACCGGACGCGTCCGGTGCATACCCACCGGACGCCGGGAGCGTCCGGTGCTCTTTCGCAGCCCAAAAAGCACAATACGCACCGGAAGCTGCTACAGTAGCAGCCGCGCGTCCGGTGCAGCGTCCTGTGCATACATCTGCTCACTAAAACGGCGATACTCTTAGCTCTGAGCTCCGATTTCGATGATTTTGGATATTTTGGAAAGATTATTCAGAGGGCTACACAACCCACATGATTGATTGATCCAAAACTCAAAAGATAAAAGCAGTTTATTCATCCAAGATTTAACCAAGCTTCCCGCAAGTTCGAAACTTCAACCCTTTTGCAAATGTGTCAACTTCAAAGTGTTCTACAATCTTGTGCATGTGGGTTAGCATTTTCATAAATATTTTTCAAAGGGTTTTTCACTCTTTCTTGCCATGCCACTCGATCCTACCAATGCAAAGTTAGATCATGTAACATCTCTGGTGTTACTGTAACTAAAATCTGCCATGTCATCATGATCATCTGCAAATCATCCTGCATCCAACCCTGTTAATGCGCATTCACTAAAATAAATTTTACTCCTACATGTGATTGTGCATAGATGATCTAGAGTGATTTGGTTATCTAAGTACTTGTGTGAAAATTCAATTTAAAAACAAATCAAAAATTCAAAAGAAACCCTAATTCAAAAACTAAGAGGAATATAATGATGGTGCCCTAATAAAAGTTGTATCCCTTTTAAAATGGAACAACTTTTATTTTGGATGATTTTGAAGTTATTAAGAGAAATTTCAAATTAAACCCTAATTAGTGTTTTGAAATTTAAATTTAAAATTAAATTTTAAAAACTATCAAGAATCTGATCAAACTCCTTTAATGAAAGTTTTAGGGATTGTCAAATAGAACACCTTTTATTTTTGCATATTTTTAAGTTATTGAGAAAAATTTGGAGAATTTAACTGGATTGCAAATAGAATTCAAATTTCAATTTCCCCCCTTTTGAATAGTTTCAAATTTGTGCAGAATTTGAACATGGTTCAAAAAGAAAAATTGTTCTTCACAAAATTTTCCACAACTTTTATTTTGGGTGATTCTCTGGTTGCTACCTGGAATAGGAAATTATGAGCACAAGTAGGATTTGACCTTAAACCCTACCTACAGTACGCAGGCCCCTACACCTTGTTTGTGTCCGCCGCGCGCGTGCGCCGTGCCGCGCGCTGGTTCCGTCCGGCCGGCCAAGGCCCTGTCGCTGTCGACGCCGTGGTCGTGGGAGCCCCGACCGCGTTCTGAAGCACGCCGCTGTCCTATATATTGCACCGTTCGTCGTGTCCTCATTCTTCTTCCTTTGCTCATCACCGTCGACAAGCTTTGCTCCGGTCCAAATTCTCCTGGCCGGAGTCACCACCATCCAATTCCTCGTACTCGTAGCCCCGCCACATCTTCACAAACCTTCAGGAACCCCTGGAACCACCCAATTCCACTGGAGATGATGGCAGTTCGGAATCCCGTCGCGACGACCCCCCATGGCCGGGAAGCACCACCTCATCGTGGCTAGGCCTCCACAGCGCTCATCTTTCTATTTATTTTATTGTTTTATGCTTTTATCCTTGTCGTGTTGCTCTCAGAGTTGACAGATTCATCGTTACTTAACCAAGATCACCGGAACGCTTCTTTGCCGACCAGTTCATCCCGCCATGGCTCCCTCACCGCCAAGCTCTATTCTAGTCGATCTCGGCTTTACTAAGCTAGCATCTGAGCACCTCGGTGAGTTTTTGGGTCGTGTCCATACCTTTTGTTCTAACTCTTCCATGCCAAAGCTACCGGAACAGGTGTTCACCGTCGAGCCAAACTTGCTGGGCCGCCATAGTTGTAGCTATGCTCGGTATGCGTCTTAATTAGGTAGATTGATTCCCTAGACAAGTGCACATGGGTGCGAGGAGTCTTTTGGTGCCTTTAGCGTCGCCGGAGAGGCCACCGGTGGCAAACCGGCAAACTCGGACCGGCGAGGTGCCGCCGCGGCTAGAGCCGCCGTGCGTGCATGCGGGAGCGTGCCGTGAGGGTGGAGGCCGGCTGGGCTTCGTGTTGGGCCGTGTGGGTCGGCCAATTTCTGTAGGCCCGAGCGAATGGAATGGATTTTCCATTTCCTTTAAATATCAATTGTGCTGCTATTTGTTATTTCTGTAGAGCAATAAATACATATCTAAAAATTATGAAATTAATTCGGTAGCCTCCCTCTGATGTACATGATTTATTAAAAATATGACATGTACATTTTCAGTAATTTTATTATATGATAAAAATGTATCTTTTAATTAATAAATAGGATTTCTATGAATTTTTTAGATTAAATTAATTATCCAAAAATTATGAAATTGATGTGGTCACTGATTTAGATCATAAACTACCTACACAAAAAAGTTGCAGACCATTTGGACAAAGCTAAGTTATCTCATAAATTTATACTTAATTTAATTAAGTGATTTAATCAACTTAGCTTTAAAGACTTAGGGTTTGTGTGTGACATTTGGATTGTGTGATGATCTTGGATTAGAACCATGATGTGGTACTTGACATTTCATTAGTTGATTGAGTTCATCATTAAACTCGGCTTTCAACAACTGTTAAAGTGGTTAATAAATTAATTAGATGGCAATAACCTTGTTTAGTGAAATCTTAATTAGAACCTTATCGTGAAGGAAAGTTGTACTCAACTTTCTAAATTAAATTTACTTTTTATTAATTCATGATTTAGTGCATCTCCTGCATTATGGCATAAAACATGCATTTTTATTATGTGTAGTATACGAGAGTGGGAAGCATCGGGTTGATCAAGCTTCGGAGAAGATTTCTGTCGATCGAGTTCAGAAGATGTGAATCCACCTGGAAAGCTGGTGTCAAATCTAACATCTCCTGCAACACAGGCAAGCCCCCAGTGCATTTAAACTCTTACTTGTGATTTATAAAATGTTTATCACTTTGACTTAAACTGCTGCATTAAGTTGATAGGAGTTGAGTGATAATTCAATTGATGCATTACCATTCTTGACCACTTGAATATTATCCCAAAACCTGATTTAAAATAAAAATGTTTGAAAAATGCTTAGCCCTGCTAAATAATTTAGTTTTGTATAAAATGCTATTTTCCAATTATGGTGATATACTATTAATGAATCATGAGAAAGAAAAGGGGATATGAGTCCATTCGGTGATTGTGCACTTGGGTTGCAGTCCCAATACATTATCGCCAACGGAAAGAGATTTGTCCGTTCGGTGGTTGAACACTTGGGTTGGAGTCCCAAGGCTTTGTCACCGGCGGGGGATTTGAAAACCATTGGCTTACTTTGCACTTGGGTTAGAGTCCCAATACTTTGTCACCAACGGAAAATGTATTAGATACCGTTCGTTATAGGCCTGCTTGTGATCGAGACTTTACAACTAACCACATACTACGGGAAGCCTTGTCTCCGGTGGCTCTACTACTTGAACCGACAACCACACACTGGGAGTGGAGAGATGGCGAGAGTGGCGTGTACCCTTGTGGCCGGCGTGCTAGATTGGAGAGGAGTACTGTGCTCTCGGGTGGCGCAGGACCGATTCAGGTTTTGGAAAAGCCGTGGTAGTCGGGGTTGGCATATGCAAGCTTAGGTGCTACATATGCAGTGTGGATAGGGATCCCCAGCTGGGTATTAATCGATTCAAATCGTCGTTGCTCCTCGGTTAATGGAGACTTGATCCACTGACCTACCCCAAAGAGTGGTTCAGAAATAGGTTTTCTAAATGAATAAAGAATTTAGAGAATACATGTGAACCAACTTAGCTTCAGGACTACTGATTAATACTGAGTACCATATTGAAATTAGAAACTAAAAAAATTGAGCGCTTTTCTGTAAAATACTTTGATTCTTGCTTAAGTCTTACCTTGACTCCCCTCAGCCTGCATTCCTGAGTATTCTTCCTAATTTTTTAGACGGGTAAGTCTTACGGAGTACCCCATGTACTCAGGGTTTGTTAACCCCCTGTTGCAGGTGCTGACTGGTGCTCCTAACCAAGGTTATGTCGGTGGGCATGACATGCCTAGATGTTCTCTCCTAACTTAGGTTCTCCACTTGAGTTCTCTCCTACAGATCCATTCATCTTCCGCAATTTAAGTTACGTTGTAAAAGTTAAATGAATCATAATTTGTAAATTTATTATTATTACTCTTCCACACTCTGGTATTTATATTGTTATAACAAATGTTGTAATGTTGTAGTCACCCCATTGTTGATCATCAGGGGTATCAGGGTTTCCGAGGAAACCTGGCAGACCCATCTAAGTCATTTGGGTCACATGCACGGCTGTCAGAGGTTTTAGGGACAATGACGGGTGCGTGTGGGCCACATGACTTAGGCGGTTCTGCCACAGATTACTCCGAGTGGCACTAGATGACCGATATGCAAACAAGTTTGCCCCTCTTGATAGTACGACCATCTATCCTAAATTCGGTCAAGCACTTCTCTACTCAACCTTGGACCGGTGAAATGGTAACGCCCTAGGTTATACCTTTGCCTTGTGCTTTCCATTCCAATCACCGTCTTCATCTCCGTCCTCGACACCATCGATGCCGGTGCAACACATGCACCAACACCTCATGAATGATATGATCCATTTCATATCATCATGTGGCTTTTGGTTCATTGATCCTCGATTTGACTTGCTCTTCACCCTTGCTTTGGCCTCTGGTGCCAAGTCTTGCTTAAGTCTCCCGATAATCGGTACCAACGACTTCAAAGCCTCCACTTGCCCTTGGCCCTTGCAATAAGTCCATCAAGCCAAGTCTTGTCTCGATCTTCTCCATTTAGCCACATGACTCCATATCATGTCTCATGTGCATTAAACTCCTTCATACCATATGTGTGTGTTGATGCTCACTAAATGCACATTTTAACCATCAACATTGATAAAACTGAGCAAGAAAATGGCACATAGGGGTTAGGAATTTGGTTTCAATTAACAGAGTTCCACTTGTACTTGAAGAATTGTGGTTGCAGGTGAAATACAGGAGAAAATGAAGCAAATCAAGGCACATTAGAGCAGTACACGTGACAAGAGCCACATCGGGGCCAAGTCACAGGGCGCCCGCCCTGTTGGACAGGGCACCCGTCCCCCACTTAGCGCCATCTGCACTCCGCCACATCATGGATCCGTGCCCCAACCACCTAAACAGAGTTTGGCACGTTGATCCAACATCAATGGCTCAAAATCACCTCACTTGGATCCAGTAGCCCTGTTGGACAGGGCGCCCACCCTGTCAATCTGGCCTGCCACGTCTACAATCTGGAGGAGAGGCACCAAGCACTCGTGGCCGTCCATTTAAAGTCAGTTTTCATCTAAGGGAGATCAAATAAGCTGCCAAGGATTCGTGGACCCACATGTCATCCTCCAAGGGCCACAAACCACCTCTCCAACTGCCGAAACGTGCTCAACTAACCTTGCAACCGTCATTGGGAGGATCCTGAAGCGTTGGATGGCGAGGCGGTGGAATCCACCGGACGCCCGCAGCCTAGTAGGGCGCCCGCCCTACAACTTTGGCCCACAGACCTCCGGCCACCTCTACAAGTACCACAGGGGTCTCCAAGTGCTATAAATACCCCCGAATGCTTCAGTTGTAATTTACTTCCAAGTATTTACTTTAAATATTACTTTGAGTGCTCAAGTTGCGGTAGTATTAGGGGGTTAATTATCGGTTTTCATACACTTAGTGCGGGATCTTCGCCGGTGGACGGTGCTCTAATCCTAGCACGAGGTTAGAGTAGTAGCCTATAGTGTAAGCGTGGTGCTTAGACTAGAAGTTACCTTGGATTGCGGCTAGACCCACGGATAGTAGTGGTAGGTCTTAGGTGGTGACAGCCCTATGATCTTTTGGATTCCACCACGTTCGGTCTGATTTTATCAGCGTATGGTTTTTCTGGATGTGAGTAATCCCAATCTTTTGGGACCGCGTATTCCCCTGAAGTGCTAATTGGAGTTAACCTACAGTGTTACCTTGCATTCCACTCTTGAGCTCATCACTGTCTACGTCGTTACTTGGCTCTATCTTAGACTAGATTATTTGGATTAGTTATCATTACACCAGTTCATCCCTCATTATAACTCGTGATTGTTCTTGGCTTACCATTGGATATTTCTAGCCATAAGAAGCTTCCCTGTGGAAATAAATACGATACTTGGTTACTCCTAAGTGAAGTGCTACATCGATAGATTTTGTGTGCTTGCAGAATTCTGCAATAGTCATAGGAATTATCAATAAGCTTTTCTAACGCCGTTATCAGGAATAACTCTATTCTTGGTAGTGACATTAGAATTGCCAACAAGCATTTCTGGTGCCATTGCCGGGGAAGCAATTGGCCTAGATTTTCTTTTGTGTTTGCTATAGAACTAATCCCGTTCTTTAGCGGGATCACACCTATCTGTCTTTTTGTGGTGACTATTAAGCTAGATAGCTAGAATGGCTGGATTCAATCTACCTGAAAATTTTCATGAAGACCCTGAGTCAATTCTTAGAAGAGCGAGAGCTAATCTCACTCCTCTAAGAATGACTTCTGGATCTCGCCCATCTTCATCGAGGGAACCTACATTGCAAGATCATCCATCAGATGAGTCCGATCATTCTAGTACTTTGGAACCGACTAGTTCATCTACATCAAGAACAATTTGTGAGTATTCTACTCCATCTATTTCCAACATTGCTACTATGCCTAGTGCTGATAGCGGAAGTAGAGAATTCGAGCTCAAACCCGCATTGACCATAATGGTGCAAGCAATTGCATTCCATGGCAACCCTTCAGAGGATGCCAATGCTCACCTCCAGAATTTTCTGGAAATATGCAATACAATCTCTATTTCAGGAATTTCGCAGGATACAATCCGTCTGCACCTGTTTCCTTTCTCATTACTTGAGAAAGTGAAACAGTGGTTCTACATCAACATGGGATCAATGAACACTTGGGAGAAGTGCTCCAACCACTTCTTGACGAAATTCTTCCCTGTTGGTAAGATAAATATTTTGCGTAGCAAGATTTCTTACTTTCAACAGGAGATTCACGAATCCATCCCCGAAGCATGGGAGCGCATGCAAAAGTACATACAAGCCTACCCTCACCATGGCGTTGAAGATTGGCTGTTAATCCAAAGCTTCTATCATGGACTCATGATGGATTCTCGACAACATCTTGATGCTGCCGCTAGAGGTGCATTCTTGTCTCTCAAGGTGGTAAAGCCAAGAAGTTGATTGAGAAAATGGTGGATAATCAAGGATGGACCGATGATCATCTCAAAGGTAATTCTAATACTTTTGAAGTTAAATCGCTATCTTCTGAATGCCTTCTGAAAAAGTTAGAAGAAAGAGCTAATTGGAAAAGAGATCGTGCTGCTATAGAATATTATGCAAATGCTAAAACACCATGTGCATTATGTGGAGATAAAAAGCATAACATAGATATCTGTCCAATAAAAGATGTTAAATCTCTTTTAAATGATTGGCGGATATGATCCCCCACCAATTTCACCTTACCAAAGATAGAATCCACGTAGGGAGGATAATGATTATTTACATTCTAGCAATCATTATCTTAAGGAACTTGTTTTAAATCAAGCTAAAATAAACTCTGATTTAAGCTTAGTATTGATTGATCAAGATAAAATCCTAAGAGACATAAATGCTACAATAGATAAATTTCATGAGCTGTTAAGGGAGCAACTTGACTTTAATAAGATGGTAGAAAAGCAATTAGCAGATATTCATGCTAAACTATCGTACCATAATGTCGGTGCTAATTTTGGCGAGGCTAACATCGGCTAGTAAATATGTGTTTTGCGGTTGAGGCTACGGATGGTGTGCAAGGGGAACACAGGGATTATACTGGTTCAGGCCGAGCAAGCCCTACGTCCAGTGGAGAGGAGAGTCGTGTTGCCTTGCACCGGGGTGCTTGTAGTAGGGGTTACAAGCTAGTCGAGAGAGGGAAGAGCTCCCAGGTCTCTTGTGAGTGTCTAAGTGTTTGCAAGTCGTTTGCTGTGGGTGAGAACTTAGAACTTCTCCGTCGGTTCGTTCCTTCGTCTGTTTTCGTCCTCCTAAAGCTGGTCTCTGCTCTCCCTTTTATAGCCGCAAGGGAGAGGCAAAGGCAGCTACGACGCTACCTATTAAAATAGTGAGGAGTTGCCGTTCCCCGTTTGACTGGCTGCTGCCTTTTCTCCGTGTCTCCGGGGTATGGGTATGGCTGGTTCGCGAGTTCCAAGGTAGAAACAGTCGTCTGACTACGTCATGTCGTCAGCTCTCTGGGTTTTCTGGATATGGCCGTCGTGGTCCGCACGACTTTGGTGAGTTCACACCTGCCGGCTATCCTTCCGTACGATGTGACAAGAGGTGAGTCACCTTGGGACGTTGTTTCCCGAGGCTCGGGATCCTGATGGCGTGCTCGTCCTTTCGTGTGGACGGCGCAGTGGGCGTCTTTCCCGAAACGGGGCGGCACACCGTGGACCATACCGTGGAGGACAGGTGGTATGGCCGTCAGAGGCGTGCGAAGCACGGTCGCGTCGAGAGTCTCGCCCGACGGGACGGTGCTTGTAAAGTGGTCAGAGAGATCTCTTGTGGTCCAAGATTGCTCCGCTGACATTACCTGTGCCTTGGATGTCTTCGCGAGATTGCGCTCGAGGGGATAGGGAAGCTCGGGCGAATCGGAGACTTGGGGCGCCGAGGATGCCGCTCTCCCGAGCTCTCCCGAGCTGGTGCCGTTCTCCCGAGCTCTCCCGAGGAGGCTCGGGCGAATCGGAGGTTTGGGGCGCCGAGGACGCCGCTCTCCCGAGCTCTCCCGAGGAGGCTCGGGCGAATCGGAGCCTTGGGCGCCCAGGAGTGCTGCTTTCCCGAGCGCTCGAGCTGGTGCCGCCCCCGAGCTCTCCCGAGGAGGCTCGGGCGAATCGGAGACTTGGGCGCCCAGGAGTGCTGCTTTCCCGACCGCTCGCCCGAGCTCTCCTGGGGAGGCTCGGGCGAATCGGAGATTTGGGCACCGAGGGTGAGGCTCGCCCGAGCTCTCCTGGGGAGGCTCGGGTGAATCGGAGACTTGGGCGCCGAGGACGCCGCTCTCCCGAGCTCTCCCGAGGAGGCTCGGGCGAATCAGAGACTTGGGCGCCGGGGAGGCCGCTTGCCCGAGCTCTCCCGGGGAGGCTCGGGCGAATCGGAGACTTGGGCGCCGGGGATGCCGCTCTCCCGGGCGCTCGCCCGAGCTCTCCTGGGGAGGCTCGGGCGAATCGGAGATTTGGGCACCGGGGAGGCCGCTTCCCGAGCTCTCCCGAGGAGGCTCGGGCGAATCGGAGGTATGGCGCCGAGGACGCTGCTTTCCCGAGCTCTCCCGAGGAGGCTCGGGCGAATCGGAGACTTGGGCGCCGGGGAGGCCGCTGGCCCGAGCTCTCCCGGGGAGGCTCGGGCGAATCGGAGACTTGGGCGCCGAGGACGCCGCCTCCCGAGCTCTCCCGGGGAGGCTCGGGCGAATCGGAGACTTGGGCGCCGAGGACGCCGCCTCCCGAGCGCTCGCCCGAGCTCTCCCGAGGAGGCTTGGGCGCCGGGGAGGCCGCTTGCCCGAGCTCTCCCGGGGAGGCTCGGGCGAATCGGAGATTTGGGCGCCGAGGACGCCGCCTCCCGAGCTCTCCCGGGGAGGCTCGGGCGAATCGGAGATTTGGGCGCCGAGGACGCCGCTCTCCCGAGCTCTCCCGGGGAGGCTCGGGCGAGTCGGAGAATTGGGCGCCGAGGACGCCGCTCTCCCGAGGAGGCTCGGGCGAATCGGAGAATTGGGCGCCGAGGACGCCGCTCTCCCGAGCTCTCCCGGGGAGGCTCGGGCGAATCGGAGAATTGGGCGCCGAGGACGCCGCTCTCCCGAGCTCTCCCGAGGAGGCTCGGGCGAATCGGAGATTTGGGCGCCGCTCTCCCGAGCTCTCCCGAGGAGGCTCGGGCGAATCGGAGACTTGGGCGCCGAGGACGCCGCTCTCCCGAGCTCTCCCGAGGAGGCTCGGGCGAATCGGAGAATTGGGCGCCGACGACGCCGGAGGCTCGGGCGAATCGGAGACTTGGGCGCCGAGGACGCCGCTCTCCCGAGCTCTCCCGAGGAGGCTCGGGCGAATCGGAGAATTGGGCGCCGACGACGCCGCTCTCCCGAGGAGGCTGTCATTAGTGGAATGATGTCGTGGGGCTCTGTAGACGCGGCCTTCGTGGGCTTCCACTGGCCTTACTTGGGCCAGGCCAAGTTGGGAATGAGCTTTTTTGCATGGAAGTTGGGTACCCCTAACTTTGGTAACCGACACATAATGAAAAAGTTAATGCTGTGACCACGAGAGGTGGTAAGACCACTCGTGATCCCCTTATCCTGATTCTACGCCCAAGAAGAAGGTAGTAGAAGAAGAAGGTGAAAAAGAAGATTCCACTACACCTCAAGAAAAGGTGAGAACTTCTCCTCATGAATTTTATGATACCGAGGTGTTGCCTTTTCCTGACCGTAATGGGAAACCAAAGGAGGATGAACAATTCCAGAAATTCGTGGAGGTAATACAAAAATTATGTATACGTATACCTCTAGTTGATGCGATGCAGGTACCTACCTACGCAAAATATTTGAAGGACATCCTCAATAGAAGGAAACCAATCCCGAGCACAGAAATGGTGAAATTGACGGAGCAGTGTAGTGCTATTATCCTCAATGATTTCCCCGAGAAGAAGAAGGACCCCGGAAATCCTACTATCTCATGCTCTATCGGAACTCAACAATTTCATCAAGCTCTATGCGATCTTGGAGCAAGCGTCAGCGTCATGCCCAAGATAATATATGACAAGCTTAATCACACATCTTTATCTCCAACTACTATGTGTTTGCAGCTCACCGATCAATCAATACGATATCAGGCAGGAATAGCGGAGAATATCCCTATTCAAATTAAAAATTATTTCGTTCCCGTGGATTTTGTGGTGTTAGATATAAATCCTGATTTTAGAATACCACTAATCCTAGGAAGACCATTTTTAAGTACTGCAAATGCAACCATTGATGTAGGAGCCAGAGAAATCCGACTCAACATCAATATGAAATAATAAATCTTTCATTTCAGGCCACGTTGGGAGCAGTGCTCAACAGTGGAAGATGCACCTGCCGACACTACCATGCATAATGAAGATTCTCTAGAGCACGAAGAATGATGATTAGCACTTCGCGTTGTCTTCATGCTAATCATCATACGAGCATCCGATGCACCAAACCAAGGTAAGTTAAGCTAAGGTAAGAGCTAATCTCACTTATTTTCTTAAGTAACCTCACTTTTCTCTCGCAAACTCGCTTAGTATCTCACTTAGGATAATATAGTTAGGGATTGGAAGGCTGGTGGCCCACTTTGATAGGGCAGCCGCCCTGCCCTCTTTGGCTTCTAGCTCCCCTAGCTGCTCTACTATCTGATCACATGCAAGTGGAGAGCAAAGCACCAAGTATTGGCAGACATATCCATCCATCATTCACATTGCTTTCTTTCTTATCTTGTCCCAAGCACTTCCAAACTTTCCTCTCATCTCACTGGCTGATAGATGCACGTTTCAATAATGCAAGATGCTCTAGAGTGGAGACACTAGCATGTGAGAGAGCAAAGTTGAAGCTTTGGCAGAATCATAGGGCGGGCGCCCTGTCATGTAGGGCAGGCGCCTTGTCCCCTGCCGCTTCTTGTCCCCTCTGCTGCCCACTAGCTCATTTTAAACTTGTACAAGTCCGAACGAGTGCATCACCAGGCCTCCAATCTCATACTCTTGCTTCATACTCATTTTCTTTCCCCCGAGCAAACTTCGTAAGTGCTAGCCATTAATCACTAAGCAAAGCAAAGCAAGGAGAGCCACGGGAAGGTAGCACGCACACTCCCGAGAGGAGTGGTTTGTTTTACTAACCATAATCCTTGCCTTGTTAGTGTTCTTGTGTTTCATTATGTTGAAGAATTTGTTCGGAAAGAGGAAGAAGAAGACAGGAGGGAGCAGTGATGGAAGCAGTAGTGGAAGATCGAACCAACATCTACGCTTCTCGTCCGGAAGCCATTCAAGTACAGGAAGTCAGCACTCCCAAAGAAGCAATATGTCTGTTGATCAATCAAGCCGCGACGAACCTCCCGAAGAATAAGGCACTCAACATCCACCCATTCGTATTCTTGTGGATGAGGCCCAGATTATTTGGCTAAATAATCAGGAAAGAGGCTCAAAATCACGTCACTTGGATCCGGTAGCCCTGTTGGACAGGGCGCCCGCCCTGTCAATCTGGCCTGCCACATCCACGATCCGGAGGAGAGGCACCCAAGCACTCGTGGCCGTCCATTTGAAATCAGTTTTCATCTAAGGGAGATCAAATGAGGTGCCAAGGATTCATGGACCCACATGTCATCCTCCAAGGGCCACAAACCGCCTCTCCAACTGCCGAAACGTGCTCAACCGACCTTGCAACCGTCATTGGGAGGATCCTGGAGCGTTGGATGGTGAGACGGTGGAATCCACCGGACACCCGCCCTACAACTTCGGTCCACCGACCTCCGGCCACCTCTACAAGTACCACAGGGGTCTCCAAGTGCTATAAATACCTCCGAGTGCTTCAGTTGTAATCAGCTTAGGAAGAATAGAGAGATTTGGAGTTTAGTCCATCCTAGCTCATCTAGTGAGAAGCCTCCTAGCAAGGCTAGTAGTGAGAGTGTGAGTGAAGAGAAGCAGAAGAGTAGGAGAGCTCTGCTAAGGTCTATCTCTCGGGCACTTCCTTTGTAAGGTACTTTTTGATTCGGTAATATAATTTCCATTCTAGTACTTACATTTCCCACATTACTTTCAGTACTTACTTTTAGTATTTACTTTCAAGTATTTACTTTAAGTATTACTTTGAGTGCTCAGGTTGCGGTAGTACTAGGGGAAAAATTATCGGTTTTCAGACACTTAGTGTGGGATCTTCGCCGGTGGACGGTGCTCTAATCCTAGCACGAGGTTAGAGTAGTAGCCTATAGTGTAAGCGTGGTGCTTAGACTAGAAGTTACCTTGGATTGCGGCTAGACCCACGGATAGTAGTGGTAGGTCTTAGGTGGTGACAGCCCTATGATCTTTTGGATTCCACCACGTTCGGTCTGATTTTATCAGCGTATGGTTTTTCTGGATGTGAGTAATCCCAATCTTTTGGGACTGCGCATTCCCCTGAAGTGCTAATTGGAGTTAACCTACAGTGTTACCTTGCATTCCACTCTTGAGCTCATCACTGTCTACGTCGTTACTTGGCTCTATCTTAGACTAGATTATTTGGATTAGTTATCATTACACCAGTTCATCCCTCATTATAACTCATGATTGTTCTTGGCTTACCATTGGATATTTCTAGCCATAAGAAGCTTCCCAGTGAAAATAAATACGATACTTGGTTACTCCTAAGTGAAGTGCTACATCGATAGATTCTGTGCGCTTGCGAAATTCTGCAATAGTCATAGGAATTATCAATAAGCTTTTCTAACGTCGTTATCAGGAATAACTCTATTCTTGGTAGTGACATTAGAATTGCCAACAGTGTGAGCTAAGCAACTCTCTCCAAGCCATTTTTACCTCCATGCCATAGTTGATCACACACATGTACCTGTGGACTGATCACCTGTGTAACCAACACTTAAACACATATTAGTCCACCTAAATTGTCACTCAATTACCAAAACCAAATAAGGACCTTTCAGCCAGGCGTCTGACGCTTCCAGAGGCTTCCCAAAGCACCAAAACACGTCGGACGTTCATCTGAGGCTCACCGTCGGACTAAACCAAAGCGTCCGACGCTTTCAAGTTAGTTAGCTCGCGCTCAGGTGCCACACGTCGTACTCTGATGAAATGGTCCGATGCTAGAACAACTTCAACCGTCGGACGAATGCACATCGTCTAACTCTCACAAGCACAACACTGTCGGACTCAGCTCAAATCAGTGCGTCGGACCAACGACTCCCAGTGTTCGACGCTTCAAGAAACAACCAGAAAGCTCCAGAAATGCTCGAACGCTGTCCGACGCCCATTGTCGGACTAACTTACACCGTCCGACGCTTTTACACATAGAACCGCAAGTCTAGAGACCGTCGGATGCTACCAGCCAATGGTCCGACGCCCAGAGAAGAACCAACGTCCGACACTCCAACTATACACTGTTTTTCTATAGTAACGTCTCTGGGAATCGACCCCAAACACCTTTATACCTCATAGCTCCAACTCCAACTCTTCAACCCTTGTTCCCAAGTGCCAACACCAAAGGATTCTATCAATTGTGCACGGCGTGTTAGCTTTTGAAATCATTTTCCAAGGGTCACTAAGTCAAATTTTAGGTTTGTTAGATCAATGCACATGAGATGCAAGCTAGATCACTTGAAGGTAATCCAACAACATAGTTCTCCCCTTGATAGTTGGCTACTAAACCTAAATGTGATCACACCCACTTGGTGTCTTGATCACCAATAGAAAAGCCCTATAAGTTATACCTTAGTCTCTAACTTTCCTTCTTTAAGTCCTTTTCTTTCTTCCTTTGACCATCTTCACTTGATCCATGGTTGAACCCACTTGATCATCACCAATCAATATCTTGGCTCCACTCACCATGGTTAGGACAACCTGCACTTGGCCATCGCTCAAGCATATAGTGGGGGGTAAATGATATAAAGGAAGGATAGAGATGACATTGAAGAGAGATAACATGGCACAAAGATATAACTAAGCTATAGCTAGGCGGGAAGATAACAGGTGAGTGACGGATGCCTATGTTCTAACTTTTCTTCTATGGTTCTAACTTATAGATAGCATAGTAATAGTTAGCGAGATGGAGTCCACACAACTTGCACATGAGACGCTAGATGAGAGACGACAACCGATATAATAGTGTTGAGGATCCTAGCATGGTAGCCCGTCTGTTCTAATAACTTTTGTATAACATGTGGTGGAATGTAAAATACGACAAACATCAACCAAAGTAAAGTATCATCCAGACACTATGTCTACACTATAGCTGTGTACACAATTACACAGAGAACAACTAGAGCATATGTTTAAGGGTGGCGATCAATGAGCAAAAGTGTGATCGTACGTCAATCTAACAAGCATACAACTATAGTATACTAAGATAACCACTGTAAAACAACCAAAAGGATATGTTAAATAAAATAAAACACTAAGCAAACAAAGAAGATTAAGTCTACTAAACAAATCTTACTAAAAAGGAAGGTGTAGAAGGGGCTAGGATTTCAGAGTCGTACCAGCGGGGAGATAAGGCAACTGGTGTGGGCGAGTGAAAGGTCCTTGTTTGGTTTTGGTAATTGAGCGACAACTTAGGTGGACTAATATGTGTTTAAGTGTTGATTACACAGGTGATTAGTCCACAGGTACATGTGTGTGAGCATCTATGCCATGGAGGTGAAAATGGCTTGGAGATGATGCTTAGCTCACACATATGGTATGAAGGAGCTAAACGCATGAGACATGACATGGAGTCATGTGGCTAGGTGGAGAAGATCAAGACAAGGTTTCGCGTCGACGGACCGGTTGCAAGTGTGAAGGGCAAGTCGGGTGATGGCTTGGCGCCGATGGACCAACGCAACGGTGAAGAGCAAGCAAGTCAAGGATCGATGAACCAAAAGCCACGTGATGATATGAAGTGGATCATATCATTCATGAGGTGTTGGTGCATGTGTTGCACCGGCATCGATGGTGTCGGAGACGGTGATGAAGACGGTGATCGAAATGGAAAGCGCAAGGCAAAGGTATAACCTAGGGCATTTCCATTTCACCGGTCTAAGGTTGAGTAGAGAAGTGCTTGACCGGATTTAGGATAGATGGCCGTACTATCAAGAGGGGCAAACTTGTTTGCATATCGGTCATCTAGTGCCACTTGAGTGATCTAATTTGCATACGTTGTTAGGATCGAGTGGCGCGGTGAAAAGAGAGAAAAATCCTTTGAAAAATGTTTGTGAAAAGCTAACACACATGCACATGAGGTGTACACTTGGTGGTGTTAGCACACTTGCAAAGGTGGTGAAGTTTGGAGTTGAGAAGAGCTCAAAAAGAGCGTCGGACGCTGGCTTGGGTGAGCGTCGGACTATTGCGTTCAGTCCGACGGTAAACCCTAGCCTCTGTACAGTTGAGTGCGAGCAGTCGGACGCTGTCTGCAGTGACAGCGTCGGACCATCCTCGTGCGTCCGACGGTGTTTGGCCTGTGAGCGTCGGACGCTGAAGTTTGTGGGCGTCGGATTTTTGGCCGAGCGTCCGACGGTGCAGATCGTGTGAGAGCTGACACATGGCGAGCTCTGAGAGCGTCGGACTCTTGGGTTTAGTCCGACGGCGAGCGTTGGACGACCGTCCGACGGTTTTCAGCGCTCGGGGAGCTCTCTGGAAGCGTCGGACCGTGGAATTCGTTGGTCCGACGGTGTTCTGTCCGACGGTGAGCTGAAGCGCGGGAAGTTAGCCGTTGTGATCCAACGTTCAACTTCAAACAGCTAGTGACACGTGGCGGCCATCAGGAGCGTCGGACCGTGAACTTTGGTCCGACGGTGGCGCGGCTGAGCGTCCGACGCTCAGTCCGACAGCCGGTTTGAGAGGGCAATGGCTCTATTCGCTTGAGGGCTATAAATCCAAGCACTTGGCGGCCTTGGCCGACTAGCTGAGCACCCTTGGGCCTGTGTGGCTTGTGTAGGTGTGCTTGGAAGCCCTCCTACTCACTCACTTGCTTAGTGTACATCCGATTGATTGATAGTGAGTGATTCTAGTGCGTTGCATTGTGAGATTGCATCGAGTGGTACTAGGTGATCGTGTTGCAAGCCGGTGGTGCTTGTTACTCTTGGAGGTTGCCACCTCCTAGACGGCTTGGTGGCTTGTGGCTCCGTGAAGCAAGCAAGAAGATTGTGCTTAGCTCCGGAGTAGCTTTGTGAGGGGTTGGAGCTCACCCCACTGGAGATCGCAAAGAGCATCGCTAGTAGAGCGAGACGTGAAGAGCGACAAGTGGTCCGGCCAAGTCAAGTGCTAGAGCTTGTGGTAAGACTCCACGTGGGAGAGTGTGACTTGCGGGTCACTACTAGCAAGAGGACCGGCGGCAACGTTGGAGCTTGTCTCAACGGAGGACGTAGCTTGTGGCGACAAGTGAACCTCCGGAAAATAAATCACCGTGTCAACATCTTCCCATCCTTCGCGGTGGTTTGCTCCCTTCTACACAAGTTATTTATTTTGTGCATTACTTTACTTGTGTAGTTGTAGTTGCTCTTGTGAGACCGGTTACCTTGTGTAGCTTGCCACTCACCTTCTTAGCTTGTGTAGCTTAGAAGTAGTTTTTTGTTTAGTTTGTATAACTAAACAAGTTGCGCTCCTTGATTAGGATTGTGTATCCTTGTCATTGAGCACGTAGTGAGCTTAGGTGCTTAGTGCCTTTTTGCTTGCTAGTTGGTAGGAGCTCCCCGGTGCTTAAAGTACTAGTGCTTAGGTTTGTGTGACCTTGCGCTAAAAAGGTTTAGGGAAGCTCAAGTTAGCCTTGCACCTTTACTTCTTGGTAGAATCTTTTGTAAGGTGCTTAGAGTCTTAGTTAGAGGGGTGAATTGTTGCTAGAACCGAATAGGTTTTATTCCGCTGTGATTAGTTGTTAAAAAGGACTATTCACTCCCCCTCTAGTCCGCCATCTCGACCCTACAGCGAGGCTCCACTCCAAAAGCTAAAATATGACATCGAAGGTGTGCTAGAGTGGTGTCCAGTGGTCATAGCCTACCACCGGGATGGAGCAACGTATATAACACTGTTTTCCTAATGGATTTCTCATCTGAGGCCGGCACGAAGGCTGTAAATAAACCGAGCTTCTAGCAAAGGAAGAAGGGAGTAAGAGAGGTCATGAAAATGGGAAGACAAATAAAGTAGGGCCAATGCCACGCTCACATAACCGGGGAGGAGTAGTTGGCGATGATAGTGTGATGGCTAGCTTGATGGGAGGAAAGTAGGTGAGTGGTGTCTTTTTTATCTCAAAGTGTTGATACACCGATAGCAAGGGAGGGCGGATATGGAATGTAATGTTTGGAGGTAGGATGAGTGGTCGATGGGAGCTCGATGTGCCAGATCGCATGCTCATGGTAGAGCGCAGAAGCTATATTTATTTATATATTATGTTCGCAGGTTGTTGATTCAGATATTCTAGAACATGGTGCATACCATTGCCCGAGATTCATTTCTATCAGCAAGAATTTATAGTTAATTACACTTTTTGTACAACTATTTTAGGATAAATAAAACTCTAGGTGCACACTTCTATGTTTTAATCCAAACAATGTATTTTTGCATCACTTGAAATAACAATCAATGAGTATTTATGCTATCATATGATATATTGCATTTAAATGCTTTATTATGGTCACCTTAATTTAAGTCTAGGGATATGAATGCCATCTCAACCAACCCTCAGAGTTACTCAACTAGCCTAGAAATTTGAATTCTCTTCTTGTTGTATGAAATTAGGTTTACAATATTTTTTATGAAACACATTAGCCCTACAATAATGAGGCCAAGGAATGGGTACTATCCACATTGGTTATGCCCTACACCCTTCAACAGAAGCCTTGTTCCTTGTGCTTGTCTCAATGCCCATTGCGCCCTTTGCCGACGGATCTCACATTAATAACAGATGTAATGGTGTAAAATCCCTGGTGTTACTGTAATTTAAACCTGCCATGTCATCATGATTGCATGCAAATCATCTCGCATAAACTCATTATTACTGTGCATCACTAAAATCATTTTATTTCTACATGTAATTGTGCATAGACGCTCTAGAGTGATTTTTGATTTAAATGCTTGTTTGATTGTAATTATCTAACTCCAATTGGAAATTGAAAAGAGAATCCATTTGAAACCCTAAATCGGACCCAAAACCCTAATTCAAAAACTAAACAGAATTAGATGTTAGGCCTTAAACAAAAGCTGTAGATCTTTAATAGATAAGCAACTTCTATTTTGGACGATTTTGAAGTTACTAAAAATATTTTGAATATAAAACTTTAATCTTATGCTTTAAAGTTTAGATTTGAAATTCAAATTCAAAACTAGCAAGAATCTGGTCAAGGTTCTTTAATAAAAGTTGTAGATCTTTTAAAATGGAACAACTTTCATTTTTGGAGATTTTAAAGTTTATCAGTGGAACTTTAAATTAAACCCTAATTAGTGTTTGTTAATTCAAATTTAAAATATCATTTCAAAAATTATCAAGAATTTGGGAACACTCCTTCTATGAAAGTTGTAAGTATTTTCAATTTGAACAACTTTTATATTTGGGGATTTTAAAGTTGTGAATAGGAAATTCAAATTAACCTCAAAACAGTGTTTTAAAATTTAAATTTGAAATGCTATCTAAAAAATTATCAAGAATCTGATAAAACTTATTTAATGAAAGTTGTAGAGCTTGACAAGTAGAACAACTTTGATTTTTATAGGTTTTCAATTTATAGCGAAAATTTTTGAGAATTGAATTGAATTGCAAATGAAATCCAAATTCAAGTTTTACCCCCTTTTTAATAATTTCAAAACTTGGCAGAATTTGAATATGGTTCAAAAATAAAAAATGATCTTCACAAAATTTAGCACAACTTTCATTCTTGGAATTTTTCCTGTTGCTATATATAATAGGAAGATCTAGCATAAAATAGATTTTGACCTAGGTGCTGCTATAGTAATTAGGGGGGGTCCGGTCCTGCTCTGGCCGCGGGCAGAGCCGCGCGTGCCGCGCCGCCCGCCGGCGATGCCCGGGGTCCGGCGGTTGCTGGTCGACAACGTGTCAAATTCGTGAGGGTCTCGGCCACATCTGTAGTACACCCCAGCCTTATAAAAGCCGATGAGCCTATCGTTTTTTTTCCTCTCCTTCCATTGCCGCCACCGGCGAGCTCCCGGTCGCCAACCAAATTCGCGCCGCTCATGTCATCTACATCCAATTCCCTTGAGCCGTAGCTCCGTCGCATATTAGCGCTTTCAATCGACTCGCTGTCGTTGCACATTGGTTGCCGAAGCACCCTTGTTGCCGATTTTCTTCCTCGCGGTCGGCAGCGGCGCCACCGTAGGCACCTCCACGCGGCTAGGTCGTTCTGGGGGCGATCTTCTTTAACCAACTCGTGTTCTCGACTTATCTTGGTCTCGTGTGTCTTATGCGTTAGACGATTTCGTCGTTGCTCTGCAGGTGGGGCCGGAACGGAGTCTTTGCCATCGGAACGCGCCGCTGTACTCGCCATTGATGTCACCAACACCTTCCAGAACCTTCTACGCTTCAACCAGTGTGAGCAGCGTGCCTAGGTGAGCCTCTTGGTGCTCCGGTCGTATATGTCTAGGCTCAGGTTGGGGTCAGACTGGCCGGAACGTGCAGCGCCATCATGCTGCTCATAGGTCGGGCCGCCATGGTCGCCACTACTTGTGCTGCGGTGGTCTAGGAGCCGAGTTAAATTACTAGTTGTAACACTTCCTGATGTTACTGTAACTAAAACCTGCCATGTTATCATTATTGCAGGTAAATCATCCGGTATTTTTACGCATTAAAAAAATAAATTTTATTTTTTATATGGTTGTGCATAGGGAATTAGAGTGACTTATTTTGTTAATATTTGTGTTGATGTGTATTTACCTAGATTCAATTAGAAAATAAAAAGAAAATCAATTATAAATCCTAAATTGGACCTTAAAATCTTAATTCAAAAACTAAAAGGAATTGGATGTTAGGCCATAAATAAAAATCGTAGCTCTTGAAAAGTTGAGCAACTTTTATTTGGGAGAATTTAAAGTTATTATTTGAAATTTCAAATAAAACCCTAATTTAAGTCTAAAGGTTTAAGTTTAAATTCTTATTTTGAAAATTATTAAGAATTAGGCAAAACTTATTATATGAAAGTTATAAGGTTCACTGAATGGAACAACTTTTGTATTTGGAGATTTTGAGGTTATTATATAAAATTTTGATTTTTGAGTTTCTGTTCAGACTCCCGTTTAAACCCTGTTTGGTCCCTTTTTCATAATTCAAAATCCACTCAAAATTTGAATATCATTCAAAAAGCAAAGTTGTTCAGTAAGAAATTCCCCACAACTTCTATTTTGATAATTTTTCTAGTTACTATACAAAGTAAAAAGTAATTTAAGGAAATATCTAGGAACATGGAATGTGGATGCTACAGTAACTCGCCCCTTCCTCCCTGTTCTCGCACAGCACCGGCCGCACGTCGCCCATGCCGGCCGGCTACGTGCTCTCTGCTGTAGCCGAGCATGTAGGGGACCCCCGCCGCCTTGGATCGCCACTGCCCTCTCTCAGCTCGCCTATATAAGCCACCGTCCTCGTCATTTTTTCTTCCTCTCTGCCGCCTCCGCCATTGACGGCGAGCTGAAGCTCTGCCTCGTCGTCATTCTCTACCCTCCACTCATCCTTTAGTCAAACCGCCACCACCATCAACTTTCTTGCATCGTGCCGTATCCGGAGGTCTCTTTCCCCAACTCTTTTCTCCACCAGAACTTCACGGCCGGCAAAGCTGCCGCCGGTGAGCCATGGCCGTCGTGGCCGGGTCGCCACGGTCCATCCCGAGACAAGTCAAGACCATCAACGGTTGTGGCTTGCCGCTGTGATGCCGTAGCCTCGTCCTGCGGTCTCTGGCCAGCCGTTGGCCGGAGTTTGGCCGCCGAGCCGTGCCCAGCCTCTGCTCTGCTCCATGCGATTGTCTAAGGAAGAAGAAGACCCCTGTGTCTATGACGTGTGGGTCCCGTCAGGTTCCAAATATGCATCAACTCCACAGATTTAGTATTTTCTTTGAAAATTTATGTCTAAAGTTTGGTAGGTCCTAAATTAGTGCAACTTATTTTGTTAGTTTCCTTGTTAAGTGCTCTTCATGTTAGATTCATAATATGTGCTTTGTTATGTATATTTTTGTGCTGTAGAAATTAGTTTTGAAATATGGTTTAAGGATTATATTTATTTGCTTTTGGTCATATTGTGAGAAATAATAGTCCAAAAATAGTGATTCTAATTTTGTTAGTCTTCTCATGACATGCACTAGCCAGTAAGAATATAAAATGTGCAGGTTATTTACTGTTTTCATGGTGTTTTACATTAATCTTGTTAAATAAGAAATAAATGCTTGTTTTGCTTGTTATTTTTGTATTTGGACTTATATAATTCTAATTAACATGCAAATTTAGTGGTAGACTCTCTGAGTGTTGGGTGATGACTGGTTAAATTTTCATGATTTATGGTGCATGTTTCACTGAGTTATGAATTTATCATGTTTGATGCTTAATAAGTAGATTTAAAATGCATTATAAATAATATATAAATGTAAAAATTTGGAAATGGTACTCCACTGCCTTTTAATGATGTTGTGGTAGCCTGAGAATCAATAATATGGCCTATGTTGCTTTAGAAAATGTGAGTTTCACATTTATCTTGTTTTCCAATGTATTGTTGTATTATAAATTTGTTTATTTTATAGTAATTAATTTATAAAACTTGGTCATGTGAAATTTGTACTTTGGTCATAAATTGTAATCACCTAACTCTCATTGAAGTTTAGGATTAATTTGACAAGGTTTACTTATACCCTTAATTATATGCTTTAATTATTAGTTGATAATTCTAGAAATGATAAGCATAAATCATGAAATGATTTGAGTGATTTTTGGAGTTGATTGTGGACCTTGGAACACGAAAACCCTTGCTATTCCATGGCATTTGATTATTTGTTTTGCTGTGCTCATGACAAAAAGAGATAATAATAAAAAAATAAAAAAATTAAAATGCTTTTTAGTTCAATTAAACATTCCATTAGTTAATTCATGCATGTAATATTGATTATCTCTAGGATGCAACCTCTTGGGTAAAAGGGGTTGGTTAAGCGTGTTTCTCATGTCAGGGTTTTGTCTTTTCATTGGTAAATATAGAAGGACTTGCTTTATGAAATAATTAAATGTTACCAAACCCTGAATAATAATCAGCAAGTTGATTTTATTGGCTTGCAACTTTATCGTGAAGGAAAGTTGTACTCAACTTTCTTCAATTAATTAATTAACATAATGCACTTGTATGTTTCTCATCATGCATCCTGATCATTGCATTACATCATGTTAAAGCATGTATCGTTCATTTGCGTGTAGTGCATACGCGAGTGAAAAGGCTTACGTCGATCAAGTTCGGCGGGAGTCCATCGATCAAATGGTGGTGATGTCAACTTCGTGATCTCTGTGAAACCAACCTACCCTGCAACACAGGCAAGCCCCGGTGCATTAGCCCCTCCTTGTGTCTTATAAAATTTATCACTTGAGTTAAAATATTGCATTAGCTTGATAGGAGTTGGTTGTCACCTATTTGCTGCATTGCCTACCTCGATATATCATCCTTGAACCCGATTTAAAATAAAATGATTGGAAAACGCTTAGCTCTGATAAATTAATTTAGATTTGCATAAACTGCTACTTCCTGTGCTATGATTGTATATTGAGAACGAAATATGATAATAGCTAAAGAACTTGTTATCCGTCGGTCGACTTGCACTTGGGTTAGAGTCCCAATGTATTGTCGCCGTCAGAACAGTTTGGAACCGGTTGATGAAAAAGGGAATGTTTCGCTCGGTTGATGTGCACATGGGGCGGCGTTCCCCATGTCTTATCATCCGACAGGCATGAGTTTGGAAACCGTTGGGTAACTGTGTAGTTGGGTTAGAGTCCCAATGCATGGATGCCGACGGAAAAAGCTTTGGGACCGTTCGTTGTAGGGTTGCTGGATCGAGACTTTGCAACTAGCCACATACTCCGGGAAGCCCTATCTCTAGTGGCTCTATTGCTTGAACCGACAACCACGCACTGGGAGTGGAGAGATGGCGAGAGTAGCGTGTACCCTCGTGGCCGGCGTGCCTGGAGACGAGAGGAGTACTGTGCTCTCGGGTGGCACAGGATCGGTTCAGGGATAGAAAAGCCGTGGTAGACGGGGTTGACGTATGCAAGCTTAAGTGCTACATACGCAGTGTGGATAGGAATCCCCAGCTGGGTACTAATCGATTCGAATCGTCGTTGCTCCTCGATTATGGAGACTGGATCCACTGCCCTACCCCGAAAAGTCGTTTCGGAATTAGGTATTTTGAGAATAATTAATTTTGAAGTATGATGATATATGATTATGAATTTAGAATTATAGATTATGATTAAATTAAGATTGAGGTAAAATATTGAAATAGGATAGTAATGATTTTTCCGCAAAACTCTTTGACTCTTGCTCAAGCCTCACTTTGACTCCCCTCAGCCTGCATTCCTGTGTCTCATTCTTTTTTTCTTAGTCGGGTAAGTCTTGCGGAGTACCCCAGTACTCAGGGTTTGTTAACCCTTGTTGCAGGTGAGCCGAGAGTACAGTTCTGCTTGAGACCGTGCCGGTTGGCGGATCGGGCATGGACGATGATGTGTATGATATAACCCTTGGGCAGCGTGTCTAGTTGTATGATGCTACTCTACTACGAAACTCTGGTTTGGGATAATATCATTTATATTTATAAACTTACATTTATGTAACACTTCCGCACTCTTCACTCTGAT
This sequence comes from Eremochloa ophiuroides, assembly GCA_038502445.1. Taxonomy (NCBI): domain Eukaryota; kingdom Viridiplantae; phylum Streptophyta; class Magnoliopsida; order Poales; family Poaceae; genus Eremochloa; species Eremochloa ophiuroides. The sequence goes on along the minus strand of JAHLJS010000003.1, from coordinate 16,437,208 downwards.
TTGTATTATTTGTGCAAACTGTTGTAATACTGTAATGCTTACAATGAGATCCTCGGGGAAATCAGGGTTTCTTTGGGAACCCAGCAGGCCACCTAGGTCAATGGGAACTCGTGCAGACTGATCGTGGGTCCTTAGCGACGATGACAGTGCACGTGAGCCCTATGATTAAGGCGATTCTGTCACAAGTGGTATCAGAGCATTTCATTGTAAAGTACTTGCAGTATTACTTTACAAAAACTTCAAAATGATTTCGAATGAATAAAATTAATGGGGTAGTTTGGTCCGAGTTGTTTCTTAACTTTCCTCATTCATTCTATGCAATCTTTCCTTGAGTATTTCTATAGATCCGTAATTAGGTTTTGAGCTTAGTAGTGGATTAGCACCTTAAGTATGCCCTATGTTGAAAAACATTGAGTGCATGTTCACTCTAGTAATTAATTTAATCGGTATAATGCATATATATCAGAGTATTCTGATTTGCGTTAGAACGCTCATACATCATGACATTACAACCATTAATAATTCCCCCGATATGAAGTATATCTATATTTTCAAAAATAAAACTTACTTCAAAAGGTATTTTGTTAAAAATAAAATTCCTACCTTTCTTCTAAATCGAAGGATCCACAAGACCCTGCTACTGGAATTGACAACTGTCTGACCATGTTCGGAACCCCTACAGGAATGTGGCAATCACTGCAAGGGGTAGGTTACTTAGGACCACTAAGGTATTTTTAGTCCCGCACTGTTCTCCTGGGTCGGTCGAGATTTGCAGTGTCCCTACGAGTCCTAGTCAGAGCATTAACAATGGATAAACTACAACTTTACTTTTGGAAACTTCAAAAGATTTTATAAATTAAAAATGTTTGAAGAAAGCAAATATAAAAATGATTCTTGTAGCCTCTCTTGTGCTTGCTGAAAGATCTGGTGATGATTTCTGACAACTCAAGTCGATGACACACAAGAGTTCCCAGATCTTCTTTCTAGGGTCAGTGAAGAATCAAATTTCTCCAAAACTGTTCTGTATAACGTTTCTCACCCTCTCTCTGAATTAGGGCAAAGATGGTATATAAAGTGATACCCTATACATAACTAAGTTTCACTAACATTGAGAAGTCGTATAAGACGAGCGTTCATCATAACATCTAAATGGGATTAAAATATTTAAATTTCCCATTACATTCAAGTACAGCTGTTGTCTAGTGTGTCGGTTTTTAACCTAGATGACAACTTGATTTATTAAAACAAATACTTCCAAAAAGGGGTATTCTCTATTCTTGTAAAAAGGGAGTGATGCTTTGATTCGAAAACTGAACCATTCGAACCAAGTTTTGAAAATTGCTTCTGAAAGTCAAACATTCAAAAGGGTTTTGTTTTCAAAACTCGTATTGATTTTAAAATTACTTTCAAACTGTTCCGATTCAAAAGTCTCACAAAAACGCTTCCCAATTTCCAAATAAGATTTCAAAGCAATCAACATGAAAGGTTTTTGGCAATCATACAACGTTTTCTGCAAAATGGTTCTGACTCTGCATACCACCATTTTAAAATACTTTTGACCAAAAGTCCATTGCAAAAGGATTATGAAACGACTCAATTTCAAAAAATTCCTTCTTTCAAAAGTCGCCAATACCTTAGGATTCCAAAAGAACGATCTTCTAAATCATTTAAAAATAATTTTTCAAAAAGCTGTTTTTCTCCTCTTGCTTGGAATATCAAACTGATGCTAGTACCTCGATGGAATAAGTCATTCCCGACCTACGATACCGCTATAAAACTTGGGGCCCCATGTGGGATGCATCTACATGGCTTGCCGCCGAGCATATGCGGGTATCGTAGTATGATTGTGACCGCCCTCAAATGGTACTGGGCACAACTGAATTTCCGAGTTAGACTCTACTAAAAATCTTCTTAAAGGAAAAATCGAGTTCGTTGAACAGTTACACGTTGCATATCATGTTTTTGTCAGTCTTTAGTAATCTTCACTCCATAGGTTCCTAGTCCTTGGGGAGACTTCTAGATGCACTCAACTCAATATAGAAACTTGACAAATCTCTGACTATCTAAATCTACGTATGTGTCAGCCTTGATTTTCTCCTTCACGACACATGCTGTTTCCTAGAAATTGACAACCAATAGGTGTTGGATAAAAGCTATTGTAATTATAGTCTATGGGATATCATGATCTCTGACCATGATTGCAGCGTCGAAATCTGTGGTCTCTTATGGATTGCGACCATAGGAAGTTACTGCTGGACGCTCGCTGCTATCAGGGTTGATGGTCACGATCCTAGCCTGCAATTAACGTGCTTTCACTTTCTTTCAAATCTCTTCAACAAAAATTCATATCCATATTTCTTCTCGAATTTATAAAATTCCTTTGCTATTTATGGCTATATTAAAAGCTACTTTGACAATTCACATCTGATCTCTCTGAATTCTCGAAATTCTTTGTCCTTGCAATCATCCTAATTTCATCTGATAAAATAACGCGAACCGATTTGAAAATGATACCTAAGATCCAATTACTTGGAAATGGTATCTGCGATCCGCTGAGGATTCCCTATTGTTTTATGAATTTCTGGTTATTCATAAATGCCTTGAGATCTATTTGAAAATTTACTTCTTCAGAAACTTTAGGACGCACTGAAATTCGCCCACAGACTCAGTACGAAAACCCAGCAGTAGACCATGAGTTTTTATCTGCATACGTGTCATGCCTCAATCCAACACGTACCTCTCACTCAAATTCAACATGTTATTCCAAAAATCGTTAGGGTTGTGTCTATAGTGGTTCCATGACCTGTGACCACGGTGTCGCGTCGAAACCTAGGGTTCCTGGCGTGCCATGGCCGTACAGAGATTCCATTAGGCATACTATAGGGTATCGAGGTTTAGGATTGTGACATACTATAGCTTCACAATTAATAAAATTTCTTTGTTTGCACTTTATGTGAAAACAAATTCATCTCGTTACGATGTAACATGATCTACGGTTGCGATACAATATAGCAACCTGGTATCTCCTGTAACTCACAATCGCATGAGATTCTGAAGGGTATATGCTCGTATCAAGGTCTGTGGTCATTTTCATCATAGCCACAATCGATATACTTTCTCTCTTTTTACTGAGGTTAGTTTAATTGTGTTCTATGATAATATCTCAACCCGTGACTATGGTGCTGTGTCAAAACTTGAAATCTTCTGTGGACTGCAGCCACATAAGATCTTACCAGGGTACACACTAGTATCGTAGTCGGTGCTCTTGAACTATTATAGCTCGCACTTAAGGTGTTTTGAGAATAATTAATTAGGAAGCATGATGATATATGATTATGAATTTGGAATTATGGATTATGATTAAATTAAGATTGAGGTAAAATATTGAAATAGGATAGTAATGTTTTTTTTCGCAAAACTCTTTGACTCTTACTCAAGCCTTATCTTGACTCCCCTCAGCCTATATTCCTGAGTCTCATTCCCTTTTCTTAGTCGGGTAAGTCTTGCGGAGTACCCCAGTACTCAGGGTTTGTTAACCCTTATTGCAGGTGAGTCGAGAGTACAGTTCTGCTTGAGACCATGCCGGTTGGCGGATCGGGCATGGACGATGATGTATATGATATAACCCTTGGACAGGGTGTCTAGTTGTATGATGCTGCTCTACTACGAAACTCTGATTTGGGATAATGTCATTTGTTGACGGTGGATAACGTCAACTTTTATTAGAACTTCAGACACCAAAAGATACATGAATACACACTAGTCTAGGATTTTAACTGATAATTTTCACGAGTTTTGCATGTTCTATATTTTTCAGGGACTATTCCAAAAAAGCATAAAAGAAGGGTTAAAGAGCATAAAAGACACGAAACTTAACCGGAAAGGAAACATCATCACGAAAACCCTGAAAGAGTCTGGAACACACCCGAGCAACCGGGGCCCGAGACCCCACAAAGTCAGGCCAGCCGGCCCTAGGGTGGTGCCGGCCGGCGCCCCCCTAGGGTTTCGGCCCCCACCTTCTGGAGTCTTCTTTCACCGCCTCCCACGATGCATGTCGGCTCTTATTTTAAATCGGTTTGATCCTACGGCACACGTACATCCCACCGGGCTATAAATAAAGGGGCAGACCCCTCCCAGAAGCATCAAGTCATTTGGAGATCAACCATCCAGAGCCTCTCTAGTTCATCAGAGCCTCTCTATTTCATAGTTTTAGCCTAGTTATATTAGAAGTAGAGGGGTTCTAGTTCTTCAGCAGGATCCGGAGCCCCCTGGCGTCGGTCTGGAGTGCGAAGTTTGGTATAGTTCTAGTTCTTTTCTCTTATTGCATTCAACATTATGATTTGGGAAACATTGTTCTTAATCTTATATATGTTCTTAATTGCAATAGTCATTGTTCACTTTGATTATATGTCTAGCATAATTAGTTTGATCCTATTGAATTTATGTAATTGCTCGTATAGAGTTCGTCCAGAGATATCGTGGATGAATGATTGGCAGTATGTAGACATGGTGTTTAGATATCTTTTTTATCTGCGAGTGCACCCTGACGTGCCGGGTCGTGTGGTAGATTGCGTAGGTGACAGCTACGTTGAGTCCTCTGTAGTCCACCCCCCGTACGTAGGACGAGCAGAGCGCGGTCGCGAAGGAGGTGACCCTTGTGTCTTAATATCCTCATTAGATGATGCTCCTTTACATTTAATCCTGATGTAGGTAGAGCTAAACAATGATTGCTAGATGTAATTGCACTAATCATAGTATTCATTAACGTAGTTATAGAATTACTTTAAATATTAATTCCTTTCTATCAATTGGCTAGCTATCGTTATGACTATATGAGCTCTGATATTTACCTATTTATAATGATGACTGATCTTATTTATCCTATATATTTTTATCATGTGACTGATCCTTATTATGAGTAGGATTATAGTTATGGTTTTTCTTTTATATTAGCAGTATAAGTTGTAGATATAATTTAAATCATACTAGACCTTTCCAGTGGTATAAATATAAATCGAAAACCTGGTATACTCTAAGTAAAATGCTACAATGATATAATTATCTGTCCGCTTGCAGAATTGTTATTTAGTTCATATTCTTATATTTATTTCTGCCTAGTCACACGAAATAATAGATTCATTTAATATTTTATCCCTACCTAATATAATTAAGGATGACAACCTAATTCAATGCGTAGGGATGTTGGTGAGAGATAAGTGGCTAGTTGTTAATGACAAGTTAATTTAATACCATGTGTTTTTAATGTTGTTAAATAGTGATGACGTAAAAAATACCAACATCATTTATATTTGTAAACTTATATTTATGCAATACTTCCGCACTCTTCGCTCTGATTTGTATTATTAAAGCAATCTGTTGTAATACTGTAATACTTACAATGAGATCCTCGGTGAAATCAGGGTTTCCTTGGAAACCCGGCAGGCCACCTAGATCAAGGGGAACTCGTGCAGACTGATCGTGGATCCTTAGCGACGATGACAGTGTACGTGCGTTCTAAGATTAAGGCGGTTCTGTCACACTAGTCTAGTTCGCCTGAGTGTGGGGGAACACGTGGGTGTCATTCTCACCCCCTGGACCTTCATCGCTGGTGGGATTCGGTGGCCGAGCCGCCGGTGAGCTCGTGCTCAGAGGCGCCATGGCCTTCTGTTGCCTGGCCATTGGGGTCAGTAGACCCAGGCCGAGTTGGGCCGCCGGCTGGGCTGACTTGGTTAGCCCAATACTATTGGCCCGAGTAAATTGCTTTGTCTTTTTCAATTTTCAATTATATGAATAGTGTTGCATTTTGATTATTTTGTAGGAATATTTTTAGTGCTCCAAAAATTATGAAAATAATTCTGGATACTCTTTGCAGTAAATAGTATTTATGAAAAATATCAAATATAGGTTTTGGCTGGTCTATGCAGGAAATAGAAATGTGCTTTTTAATTAATAAATGATGCTTCGATAAATTATGTAGCTAAAAATATTAATCCACAAATCATGAAAATTAATGTGGCATTGTTTTGGGTTTAGAGCAATCTGTAGAAAAAGTTTGAGACCTTTTGGAGATAGTTTATTTACTTAGTAATCTTATGCTCTATTAATTGATTAAAAAAAATTAATGGACCTTCCCTGATTTTTATAGGATAAAATATATATTCAATGGTCATAAAATTTTGTGTGTCTGTTTTATGTCAGTACCTCCCCTCACAAAAAATTTGGAATTAATTTGATAATGTTTAGTTATACCCTTAATTATATGCCTTAATGATTAGTTGATAATTATAGAAATAATAAGCATGAAATGAATTGCTTTATGTGGTAATTAAATACTAAAACAAAAATGCTAATTGATATGTTGATGAAAATAAATGAATAAATAAATAAATAGGAAACCCTAATGACCTAGGATTTGTGTGACCTTGGCATTGTATGTTGACCATGGATCATTAACCCTAGATGATCCTTGGCGCTTGATGTAACAACCCTAAAAATCCACACAATCTAAAAATCCCAACCAATTAAAATTTTTCATTTATTTATTGTGAAGACCCATTTTTCTTGTGCAAGCATATAGGTTTCATTATGAAATTGGTAAATAAAGGAGTGAAGTTTGCATTTTAATTCCAATCACATAGAATAATAACTTATGCATCACATTTGGGATTTATTGCAATTTATGTTTGTATTTACTCAATAATTAAAATGGGCAATATATGTATATATACACTAAACTGAAAATAAAAAAAGAGAAAGAGAGTTCGGCCAGCAAGCCAGCCCGAGCCCGCCCGACCTTCCTCTCCTCATCTCACCGCGCGCGGCCCACGTCGCGGCTCGGCAGCGCACGCGCGCGACCGGCACACACGCGCTCGCGCTCGCTGCCAACCCGGCCCCGCCTGTCAGCCACTCTCGCCTCCACTGTTCTTCTTCCTCACGAAGGCAACGCGCCTGCCGGGGGTGTCGCGCGAATGGCGTGACCCCGGTCCCACAGCCGACCGCATGGCAGAGCCCTGACCCCGCTGTCCCCCTCCTGTCCCCTCCTTTCTTGGCCGCCAAGCGAACCCGCGCCATCCGGAGCCCTAGATCCACTCGAGCCACGGCCCTTCGATCGGCCGAGCGCAATCGGGACCGTTCGCCATTGGAGACTGGCCAAGCTCGCCTATAAATTGGAGCACCCCGAAGCCCTACCCTCATTTCCCCTCGCCGCCACCGCAGCACAGACCGGCACACCGCACCAAACCGAGAGAGAGAGCGTAGGAGAAGGGCGGAGCAGAGGAGGAGAAGCTGCCGGAGCGCCGCCGCCGCGGAGCACGCCGGAGCCGGACACGGAGGAGAAGCCGAGCTGCGGACGAGGAGCGGCACGACACTGCGATCGCTCTGCACGGCTCCGACTCGCCACTGCACCGCCATCCTAGCTTCACCGACACCACGGTGAGCCACCGCACGCCATGTCCGAACCTTGCCCTGCTTTTGCCATGGCGTTCCACCCTCGGAACGCGCAGGCACGAGCCTATACCGGCTCGGGAAGATCACCTGCACCATGCACTCACTCGACCAGCCAAAACCCCCGGACTACAAGCTTGCTAGACCGAGAACGCAGCACGACGCGTTCTCGGCGGAGTGCGCTCACCACCGACGCGTTCCGACGCCGAATCACCCGTTCCGAGCAATCCGACTAGCACCCGTACAGGTTAGAACGTCGTGGAGCACCGCCACGACCCCCTTGAGCTAGCTACGCGGATCTAAGCGCTAGAGGAAGCCTGAATCGCCCTGACCGCGTGCGCCGCGACCTTACCGGAGCGCCGCCGCGAGCCGTAGCCAAAAGAAGGTCATGCCATGGCTAAGTTCGCCACCAGAGTGTTGTATGCCTCTCTGGCCTCACCAATTTGACAAGACCGCATTCGATTGAACCAATACTTGGTCGTAGCCGCGATGCCGCTTTCCGCCGTCGTCGGCGACACGCCGCCGCCACAACCGAACACCTTGGAAAGCTCGGTAGCCAAAATTGGTAGTTGGTATACCATCGCCTTGGACCCTGGACGCGTATACATCTCCTAGAAGACCTCCTTAACCCCGCCGGAACCTCACCGTCGCGACGACATCGCCGCCGACAGGTTCCGCCTCGCCTAAGATCCGTTCCGAGTACCCCGGTCGCCTCGCGCTGCGGAGAAAGGCCGCCGAGGTTCGCCAAGTCTGCCTCGGCACCGCCGCTAGATAGCCGAGCCCTGTCTTGCCGAAATATGGCCATCGCCGCCCTGTCACCGACCGCCACACCGGAGAGACACCGCCGCCTTGAACAGACGCCCTGGAACCCTGCTAGCACCGAATCTCCGATTCGCCCGAGCCTCCCCAGGAGAGCTCGGGAGAGCAGCCCCCTCGGCACCCGAATTTCCGATTCGCCCGAGCCTCCGCAGGAGACCTCGGGAGAACGGCACCCTCCGCACCCAAATGTCCGATTCGCCCGAGCCTCCGCAGGAGACCTCGGGAGAACGGCACCCTCGGCTCCCAAATATCCGATTCGCCCGAGCCTCCGCAGGAGACCTCGGGAGAACGGCACCCTCGGCACCCAAATGTCCGATTCGCCCGAGCCTCCGCAGGAGACCTTGGGAGAACGGCACCCTCGGGCACCCAAATTTCCGATTCGCCCGAGCCTCCGCGGGAGACCTCGGGAGAACGGCACCCTCGGGCGCACCAAATCTCCGATTCGCCCGAGCCTCCCCGGGAGAGCTCGGGAGAGCGGCACCCTCGGCGCCCCGAATCTCCGATTCGCCCGAGCCCCGCCGAGCTAAACCGAGCTACACCGAGCTCCGCCGAGATACCCCCAACCACAGCCGAGCTACCCCCGACCACCGCCGAGCTACGCCAACTCCGGCAACTCTCTGAGAACCAGCATCGAACACCTGGACGACCATCGGGTCTGTGTTCTGTTGAGGCGCCACATGCCGCACTACTGGACCCGCGCGCCACATCCCGAGCTGCCCCTGAATAACCGATCAGTTTTCCCATTTTCAGAAAATAGGATAATCTTTGGAAATTCATAACTTATTCATACGATGACCAAAAATTGCGCACCATATATCAAAATTCTCAGGAAAATGAGATCTACAATCTAAGACTATGTTTGTGTGCATTTGGCTCTTTGTTTTATTGGATTTTTCTGAAATACTCTATAGGAGTCGCTGACGCGACTATTTCGTGTTCGATTTCAGAGCCGGAGGAGGATCTGACTAAGGAAGACGACCACGAGTACTTCCAAGAGCTAGGAGACGACTACGAAGGTGCCACGTCCCACCAAATCCTTAGATCCTATTACGCATTGCAAATGACATTGTTGCTATTGCTTTATGATTATGTATGGATTGGTTGCATGGTAGTATATTTGAATTACCTGCCTTGATAAGACTTTACCCTGCTATCCGCTGTTAGGTTAGCTGCTGCTTAATTTACTGTTACTCTTCCACTACTTTCTTCTTGCTATATGCTATGTGGTGGAATTGGGACGGTGTATAACTGATTATAACCACTGGGAGAGAGTGCTGCGTGCGTCTTGGGTGCGTGGTGAGGGTTGATGTCGACCAAGTGGGATGTGAGACGAGCCCATGGGGCAAGTCGTGCCGGGGGTGCAACCTGGGCATCCCCAAGCGAGATACCTGTGGCGGGTAAAGTTGTTGAGGAGGTTCCGGGTGGGATAGCCTTGGTGGTTTGAAGCCCGTGGACGGAGGTGCTGTGATGGCACGGGGAGAGTATCCCCTAAGTGGAAGATGCCTGCTTGGTCAAACCTAGGATGGACTAGTTTCAGGTTCATGGGAATCCTTTTCTACTCACTCGCTTCTGATGGGCGGGAGACGGCTGGACTACTTGGTAGGACGGTGCCACTACTGCTAGGTTGAAAGGTGATAAGGGTGGGCGGAGACGGTCGATGGGTTCCCGTTCCGTCCTAGATGCACAGTACCACTGGATGGGCCCGGTACCGTGTCTCCCAGTCTCAGCATAACGGTGTAGGATCCGGAATATCCCAGGGCTGAGTGGTAGGGTGGCATCGACCTAGGCAAGCAAGCACCCGGAATTGTGCCTAGGTGTTTGCGAAACACCTATGATGGCTAATCTTGTGAGTAGTGAAACCTCTGCAGAGTGTACGGTTGATCGATCGATACATATGCCAACCTGTTGGCTATGGACCTTTCCTGTGAAGCTTCTACTAGTGTAGTGAGTGTTCTCTTCTCCCCCTGGATGACATTTTTCCGGCAGTGTACCCGTTGTGGTAGTGTGCCGCTGAGATAGGCCCGAGAGGGAGTTGGGCCTGTCGAATGAGAGCGAGGTGTGGGTATGTGAGGTGTGGTGATGGGAAAAGGGATGATGGTGTTAACTGGTGATAAAACTTGACTAATTAAACATTGATTACAGCTGCATAGGAAAACCTCAGCCTATAGGTCTGCTTGTATAGCCTTGCATCCACTTTCCACAAAGCAAATGCTGCATAGGTGGGCTCCGTGGCCAGTACAAATCGTACTGATAAATTTGCTGTCAGGTGACGAGAATGAGTACGACTTCGAGGGAGATGATGACGAGGAATAGGGTCACGTGCTACACTCAAGTTGGCCGTGAAGGATGAATCGCTTCCGCATCTTCCAAAGCTTCTCTGATTGTTGATTCCGCCAGTGTGGCGATGTAATAAATGTTTATGTAAGACTTAATTATCGTTGTATGGATCCTGGTGGCAACTGAGATATGGGTAATTTCATGGATTGTTCCAAGCAATCTGTTGAATTACAATTCGAGCCTGTGGATTTCCCTTCGTGGAAATCGAGGTCGTTTCAGTTGGTATCAGAGCCATACTTGACTGTAGGACGAGACCCATAGAAAATGGACGTTAGAATAAGAAACCAGACTCTCTTTCGGTTATATTACCGACCTTGCATTCACTTTTTATGCAATGGCTTATCTAATACAAGGACCTGCTAATCCGTTTCTTGAAAAATTTGCAGATGACCAGCCTTGGACCACCACTTCGTCCACTGCACGACGGCACTATTGAGATCCCGATCAAATGGCCATTGACCTTATGCACCAGTAGCTTATGGGACCCTGCGTGGCCTTTAGACTAGTGATACCATGAGTTATCCTGTCATTGGCTATCTGCGCATAGCACGATCTTCTTAGCAGCTAGGAACATCCTTTATATAATAATAACCATGTGATGAGTGACATTTGGATCTTATGCTTCTTATGGTTCTCTATGCTTCTTTGGTTGAGTGTAGGATAGCATGAAAAATGTTTTAATTCATTTAAATCGTTGAAAACATCTAACTCCTACTTAAACCACAACAAGATTATTACTGCACTGAGCACGTACCTAATAAATTCAGATGTCGATGAGACGTTCTGCGCGTTTGGAGAACCGCCAGCCCTCCCCCGCGCCTGCGCCAGGACGTGGGCGTGGTCGCAACCGTGGACGCCCAGCTGGCAGACGTGCTGGAGTTAACCTGGAAGAAGAGCTGCGCCGGGCAGAGGATGCACCGCCGGTGATCGATCCGCCACCACAAGGCGAGAACGTGCCTCCGCCACCGCCGCCGCCACCGACGTTGGCGGAAGTGATGGCTCAGCAGACCCAGCTGCTGAATGCCATAGCTGCTGGGATGAACAGGCACCATGGGCCACCCCCAGAATGACTTCCAAAGGAAACTGGAGGGTTTCCTGAAGCTGAGGCCACCTACCTTCGACGGGACCGACAGCGATCCTCTCGCTGCCGATGATTGGCTTAAGGAGATGGAGAAGAAGCTGGACCTGACCACTTGCTCCGACGAGGAGTGTGTTGGGATTGCTAGCCACCAGCTGACCGGTGCTGCACGGGCATGGTGGGACAACTACACCAGCGCTCACGAAGACCCAGCCCGCATTGACTGGGATGAGTTCACCGAGGCTTTCCGTGACCACCACATTCCTGAGGGAGTCATGGAGGCCAAGGAGAACGAGTTTCGCAACATCTCCCAGGGAGCTGACCGGATCCACGAGTACACCACCCGCTTCAACTGCTTGCTCCGCTACGCACCTGCGTCTTGCGTGAGTTCCGAGAAGGAAAAGATGTACTACTACAGGAAGGGACTTCAGACCAAGATCAGGTTGGCTCTGTCAGGGAACAAGAGCTACACTCTGCGTGAGCTGATTGACCGCTGTATTGAGATCGAGAAGGATCGCATGGAAGCACGACTGGAATTCGAGGCCCAGAACAGGGGAAAGAAGCGCCGCTCTGAGGGACCCGCTCGCACTGCTCCACCCCAGAGACAGCGAACGGGTGCACCTCCGTCTTTTCGGACTCGCCAGGGACCTTCTTCGGGAACGAGCCGTGGTGGTACCAACAGCAGCAACTATCACCGCCCCGCTCAGACCTACCCTGCGCCGACTCGAGCTGTGCAGAACACACCCGCCCCCGCTACCAACACGCCAAGGACAAGCAATTGGAAGGCTCCTGCGACAGCTACAGCAGGCAGTGCGCCCTTCACTTGCTTCGGATGCGGAAAGCCTGGACACCGTGTGGCTGTGTGCCCCGACCTCAACCGCGCACCAGCAGCTGCACAGGGCACACCGAACCGGGGATCTGCTACCCGAGGAAGACTGAATCACATGACCGCTGAGGAAGCTGAAGCTGCACCTGATGCTGTGTACGGTACGTTCCTAGTTCAGGGTAACATGGCTACAGTTCTGTTCGATTCGGGAGCTACATGTTCATACATTTCATCTGCATATGCACGAAAGCATAACATACCTGTAACCCCGAGAGCAAACCCCATCCTAACTAGCTCGCCCTTAGGAACCTTCAGAAGCGTTCACATATGTAGAGGAGTGATAATCACTATCGAGGGACTTGACTTTCGAGCTGACCTAACCCTACTACCCTCCAATAGCTTAGATGTCATCTTAGGCATGGACTGGCTAACCAAACACCGGGGAGTGATATCTTGTTCACCTAGATATGTTCAGGTAACCCACCCTTGGGGAACAGCTGTCCGATGTGTACCCCAAACCGAGAGAGTCCAAGCCCTCCTATGTGCCCTGGAGACTAAAGCAGAAAAGACAGAGCTGACATTCAGAGATGTGCCAGTAGTCTGTGAATTCAATGACGTATTTCCAGAGGAGTTGCCAGGAATGCCACCAGATAGAGATGTGGAGTTTGTTATAGAGCTGATGCCAGGGACTGCACCGATTGCCAAAAGACCCTACAGAATGTCGGCTGATGAGTTGAAGGAACTCAAGAAACAGCTGGGAGAATTACTGGAGAAGGGTTTCATTAGGCCAAGTGCTTCGCCCTGGGGATCTCCCGTTTTGTTTGTCAAGAAGAAGGATGGCACGATGAGGATGTGCATTGACTACCGGAATCTGAATGCGGTTACAGTCAAGAATAAGTACCCATTGCCCCGCATCGATGATCTATTAGATCAATTGAGTAAGGCCAAGTACTTTTCAAAGATCGATCTCCAATCAGGGTATCATCAGATGAAGATCAGGAAAGAAGATATCCCGAAGACTGCATTTGTCACTAGATATGGACAATATGAGTGCACAGTAGTCTCATTTGGACTCACTAATGCTCCGGCATACTTCATGAACATGATGAACAAGGTCTTCATGAATGAGTTAGACAAGTTTGTGGTGGTATTCATTGATGATATATTGGTTTATTCAGCCACAAAAGAGGAACATGAACATCATCTGAGGACCGTATTGGAGAGGTTGTCTCGCAACCAGCTATACGCCAAATTCTCCAAGTGCGAATTCTGGCTTGAGGAAGTTGCTTTCCTTGGACACGTACTGTCAGGAGAAGGAGTCGCAGTAGACCCAGCCAAAATTGAAGCTGTGAAAGAGTGGGAACAACCCTGTAATGTGTCAGAAATCAGAAGCTTTTTGGGACTTGCAGGATACTATCGCAGATTTATTGAGAATTTTTCCAAGATTGCAAGACCCATGACCAACTTGCTGAAGAAAGAGAACAAGTTTATATGGACTCCTGAATGTGAGAAGAGTTTTCAGACCTTGAAGGAGAAGCTCACTACTACACCTGTACTAGCCCTGCCCGATATTCACAAGGATTTTGTTGTATATTGTGATGCCTCTCGGCAAGGTTTGGGCTGTGTACTAATGCAAGAAGGAAGAGTGATAGCTTATGCCTCAAGACAGTTGAAGGAGCATGAGCAGCGATACCCGACTCATGACCTAGAACTTGCAGCCGTGGTACATGCACTCAAGATTTGGAGACACTATCTGATAAGCAACAAGTGTGACATCTACACTGACCACAAGAGCCTGAAGTACTTCTTCACTCAGGAAGATTTGAATATGAGGCAGCGCAGATGGCTAGAACTCATAAAGGACTATGATCTTGAGATCCATTATCACCCAGGAAAGGCTAATGTTGTCGCTGATGCACTTAGCCGCAAAAGCTACTGCCATACCCTCATCACCAACTCTATGCCACCTGAGCTCAGGAGAGAGTTTGACGCGTTCCAGCTCGAGGTAGTCTCCTATGGCATGCTAAATGAGCTTCGCGTCGAGTACAATCTCACCTCACGAATCCGTGAAGCACAAAAGAACTGTCCTGAGATAGACTATATCCGTGGTTTGATGAAGCTGGGAAGAGGCCCTGAATACCGAGAAGATGAGCAGGGAACTGTATGGTACAAAGATAGAATCTGTGTACCGACGGATTCAGCGATACGAGAAGAGATTCTGTCAGAAGGCCATGACTCCAAATATTGCATTCACCCAGGGACAGCCAAGATGTACCATGATCTAAGGAAGCACTTCTGGTGGGTGAATATGAAGACAGACATTGCAGGGCATGTAGCCCGATGTGATACATGCAATAGAATCAAGGCCGAACATCAGAGACCAGCAGGGTTGCTACAACCAGTTGAGATACCAGAATGGAAGTGGGAGTGCATATCCATGGACTTCATAATAGGACTGCCCCGATCCGAGCATGGATATGATTCTATATGGGTAATAGTGGACCGTCTAACCAAAGTTGCACATTTTATACCGGTCAAAAGGAAATATAGAGTTGAAAAGCTAGCAGATCTATACGTATCAAACATTTTGAAGTTACATGGGGCGCCTCTGAGTATTATATCTGACCGAGGCTCACAGTTCGTATCACAGTTCTGAAAATCCTTGCACAAGTCCATCGGAACCAAGCTCGACTATAGCACCGCATACCACCCGCAAACAGACGGGCAAACAGAAAGAGTGAACCAGATTCTCGAGGACATGTTACGTGCTTGTGTATTGAGGTACAAGGAAGGATGGGAGAGCTGTCTACCCCACGCCGAGTTCTCATACAACAACAGCTATCAAACAAGCCTCAAGATGTCACCGTTTGAAGCATTGTATGGGAGACCCTGTAGGACCCCACTAATGTGGTCAGAACCAGGTGAGAGGACATTCTTCGGTCCTGCTAAGATTGTGGAAGCAGAAGAAGGTGTTGCCCAAGTAAGAGAGAATTTGAGGATTGCACAGAGTAGGCAAAAGAGCTATGCAGACAGAAGACGTAGAAAGCTTGAGTTCGAGGTTGGGGATTATGTCTACCTCAAGGTATCTCCACTTCGTGGCACTGTCAGATTCCACGTAAAAGGGAAGTTGGCACCAAGATATGTTGGGCCATACAAGATCTGTAAAAGGGTTGGAAAGCTTGCTTACAAGCTGGAACTACCGGAGGAATTATCTGGAATACACCCCGTGTTCCATGTCTCGCAATTAAGGAAGTGTTTGAAGCTTCCCGAGGAGCAAGTTCCTACAGATGCATTAGACCTACAAGACACACTTGAATACAAGGAACATCCGATCAAGATCTTGGCACGGGATACCAAAGAGACGCGAAACAAAACCATTCCGATGTGCAAGGTACAGTGGAGCAATCACAATGAAAGGGAAGCTACGTGGGAGAAGGAATCGGACTTGCGGATTATGTTTCCTTACCTCTTCGATGGGTACGTTAACTCTGAATCTCGAGGTCGAGATCCTAATGAGGGGGGAGGACTGTAACAACCCTAAAAATCCACACAATCTAAAAATCCCAACCAATTAAAATTTTTCATTTATTTATTGTGAAGACCCATTTTTCTTGTGCAAGCATATAGGTTTCATTATGAAATTGGTAAATAAAGGAGTGAAGTTTGCATTTTAATTCCAATCACATAGAATAATAACTTATGCATCACATTTGGGATTTATTGCAATTTATGTTTGTATTTACTCAATAATTAAAATGGGCAATATATGTATATATACACTAAACTGAAAATAAAAAAAGAGAAAGAGAGTTCGGCCAGCAAGCCAGCCCGAGCCCGCCCGACCTTCCTCTCCTCATCTCACCGCGCGCGGCCCACGTCGCGGCTCGGCAGCGCACGCGCGCGACCGGCACACACGCGCTCGCGCTCGCGCTCGCTGCCAACCCGGCCCCGCCTGTCAGCCACTCTCGCCTCCACTGTTCTTCTTCCTCACGAAGGCAACGCGCCTGCCGGGGGTGTCGCGCGAATGGCGTGACCCCGGTCCCACAGCCGACCGCATGGCAGAGCCCTGACCCCGCTGTCCCCCTCCTGTCCCCTCCTTTCTTGGCCGCCAAGCGAACCCGCGCCATCCGGAGCCCTAGATCCACTCGAGCCACGGCCCTTCGATCGGCCGAGCGCAATCGGGACCGTTCGCCATTGGAGACTGGCCAAGCTCGCCTATAAATTGGAGCACCCCGAAGCCCTACCCTCATTTCCCCTCGCCGCCACCGCAGCACAGACCGGCACACCGCACCAAACCGAGAGAGAGAGCGTAGGAGAAGGGCGGAGCAGAGGAGGAGAAGCTGCCGGAGCGCCGCCGCCGCGGAGCACGCCGGAGCCGGACACGGAGGAGAAGCCGAGCTGCGGACGAGGAGCGGCACGACACTGCGATCGCTCTGCACGGCTCCGACTCGCCACTGCACCGCCATCCTAGCTTCACCGACACCACGGTGAGCCACCGCACGCCATGTCCGAACCTTGCCCTGCTTTTGCCATGGCGTTCCACCCTCGGAACGCGCAGGCACGAGCCTATACCGGCTCGGGAAGATCACCTGCACCATGCACTCACTCGACCAGCCAAAACCCCCGGACTACAAGCTTGCTAGACCGAGAACGCAGCACGACGCGTTCTCGGCGGAGTGCGCTCACCACCGACGCGTTCCGACGCCGAATCACCCGTTCCGAGCAATCCGACTAGCACCCGTACAGGTTAGAACGTCGTGGAGCACCGCCACGACCCCCTTGAGCTAGCTACGCGGATCTAAGCGCTAGAGGAAGCCTGAATCGCCCTGACCGCGTGCGCCGCGACCTTACCGGAGCGCCGCCGCGAGCCGTAGCCAAAAGAAGGTCATGCCATGGCTAAGTTCGCCACCAGAGTGTTGTATGCCTCTCTGGCCTCACCAATTTGATAAGACCGCATTCGATTGAACCAATACTTGGTCGTAGCCGCGATGCCGCTTTCCGCCGTCGTCGGCGACACGCCGCCGCCACAACCGAACACCTTGGAAAGCTCGGTAGCCAAAATTGGTAGTTGGTATACCATCGCCTTGGACCCTGGACGCGTATACATCTCCTAGAAGACCTCCTTAACCCCGCCGGAACCTCACCGTCGCGACGACATCGCCGCCGACAGGTTCCGCCTCGCCTAAGATCCGTTCCGAGTACCCCGGTCGCCTCGCGCTGCGGAGAAAGGCCGCCGAGGTTCGCCAAGTCTGCCTCGGCACCGCCGCTAGATAGCCGAGCCCTGTCTTGCCGAAATATGGCCATCGCCGCCCTGTCACCGACCGCCACACCGGAGAGACACCGCCGCCTTGAACAGACGCCCTGGAACCCTGCTAGCACCGAATCTCCGATTCGCCCGAGCCTCCCCAGGAGAGCTCGGGAGAGCAGCCCCCTCGGCACCCGAATTTCCGATTCGCCCGAGCCTCCGCAGGAGACCTCGGGAGAACGGCACCCTCCGCACCCAAATGTCCGATTCGCCCGAGCCTCCGCAGGAGACCTCGGGAGAACGGCACCCTCGGCTCCCAAATATCCGATTCGCCCGAGCCTCCGCAGGAGACCTCGGGAGAACGGCACCCTCGGCACCCAAATGTCCGATTCGCCCGAGCCTCCGCAGGAGACCTCGGGAGAACGGCACCCTCGGGCACCCAAATTTCCGATTCGCCCGAGCCTCCGCGGGAGACCTCGGGAGAACGGCACCCTCGGGCGCACCAAATCTCCGATTCGCCCGAGCCTCCCCGGGAGAGCTCGGGAGAGCGGCACCCTCGGCGCCCCGAATCTCCGATTCGCCCGAGCCCCGCCGAGCTAAACCGAGCTACACCGAGCTCCGCCGAGATACCCCCAACCACAGCCGAGCTACCCCCGACCACCGCCGAGCTACGCCAACTCCGGCAACTCTCTGAGAACCAGCATCGAACACCTGGACGACCATCGGGTCTGTGTTCTGTTGAGGCGCCACATGCCGCACTACTGGACCCGCGCGCCACATCCCGAGCTGCCCCTGAATAACCGATCAGTTTTCCCATTTTCAGAAAATAGGATAATCTTTGGAAATTCATAACTTATTCATACGATGACCAAAAATTGCGCACCATATATCAAAATTCTCAGGAAAATGAGATCTACAATCTAAGACTATGTTTGTGTGCATTTGGCTCTTTGTTTTATTGGATTTTTCTGAAATACTCTATAGGAGTCGCTGACGCGACTATTTCGTGTTCGATTTCAGAGCCGGAGGAGGATCTGACTAAGGAAGACGACCACGAGTACTTCCAAGAGCTAGGAGACGACTACGAAGGTGCCACGTCCCACCAAATCCTTAGATCCTATTACGCATTGCAAATGACATTGTTGCTATTGCTTTATGATTATGTATGGATTGGTTGCATGGTAGTATATTTGAATTACCTGCCTTGATAAGACTTTACCCTGCTATCCGCTGTTAGGTTAGCTGCTGCTTAATTTACTGTTACTCTTCCACTACTTTCTTCTTGCTATATGCTATGTGGTGGAATTGGGACGGTGTATAACTGATTATAACCACTGGGAGAGAGTGCTGCGTGCGTCTTGGGTGCGTGGTGAGGGTTGATGTCGACCAAGTGGGATGTGAGACGAGCCCATGGGGCAAGTCGTGCCGGGGGTGCAACCTGGGCATCCCCAAGCGAGATACCTGTGGCGGGTAAAGTTGTTGAGGAGGTTCCGGGTGGGATAGCCTTGGTGGTTTGAAGCCCGTGGACGGAGGTGCTGTGATGGCACGGGGAGAGTATCCCCTAAGTGGAAGATGCCTGCTTGGTCAAACCTAGGATGGACTAGTTTCAGGTTCATGGGAATCCTTTTCTACTCACTCGCTTCTGATGGGCGGGAGACGGCTGGACTACTTGGTAGGACGGTGCCACTACTGCTAGGTTGAAAGGTGATAAGGGTGGGCGGAGACGGTCGATGGGTTCCCGTTCCGTCCTAGATGCACAGTACCACTGGATGGGCCCGGTACCGTGTCTCCCAGTCTCAGCATAACGGTGTAGGATCCGGAATATCCCAGGGCTGAGTGGTAGGGTGGCATCGACCTAGGCAAGCAAGCACCCGGAATTGTGCCTAGGTGTTTGCGAAACACCTATGATGGCTAATCTTGTGAGTAGTGAAACCTCTGCAGAGTGTACGGTTGATCGATCGATACATATGCCAACCTGTTGGCTATGGACCTTTCCTGTGAAGCTTCTACTAGTGTAGTGAGTGTTCTCTTCTCCCCCTGGATGACATTTTTCCGGCAGTGTACCCGTTGTGGTAGTGTGCCGCTGAGATAGGCCCGAGAGGGAGTTGGGCCTGTCGAATGAGAGCGAGGTGTGGGTATGTGAGGTGTGGTGATGGGAAAAGGGATGATGGTGTTAACTGGTGATAAAACTTGACTAATTAAACATTGATTACAGCTGCATAGGAAAACCTCAGCCTATAGGTCTGCTTGTATAGCCTTGCATCCACTTTCCACAAAGCAAATGCTGCATAGGTGGGCTCCGTGGCCAGTACAAATCGTACTGATAAATTTGCTGTCAGGTGACGAGAATGAGTACGACTTCGAGGGAGATGATGACGAGGAATAGGGTCACGTGCTACACTCAAGTTGGCCGTGAAGGATGAATCGCTTCCGCATCTTCCAAAGCTTCTCTGATTGTTGATTCCGCCAGTGTGGCGATGTAATAAATGTTTATGTAAGACTTAATTATCGTTGTATGGATCCTGGTGGCAACTGAGATATGGGTAATTTCATGGATTGTTCCAAGCAATCTGTTGAATTACAATTCGAGCCTGTGGATTTCCCTTCGTGGAAATCGAGGTCGTTTCACTTGATTAGTTGTTTGAACTCATCACTAGTCGATTAATAGTAATTCATTAGTTAAGTTATGAGTAGATTAATCTTACTTCCAACAACTATTAAAATAAAACTCTAAGTTAATAATCGATAAGTTGGTTTGTTGGCTTGCAACTTTATCGCGAAGGACAGTTGTACTCAACTTTCTAGATTAAGTTTACCTTCGAAGTAATTCACAATTTAGTGCATCTCATGCATCATAGCATACATATCATCATGTTGAACATTGCATTATTATTTCAGTGTAGTGAACGCGCTGTAATTCTTATCGGAAGCAAGTCCCGGGTACGGTATTCACTCGGAGGACGTGGATCTTTCTCGGCGATTGACTACAGAGTATTATCTGCTCCAAGCAACAGGCAAGCCCCGGTGCATTCAGCCCCTTCCTTGTGATTTACAAAATATTTATAACTTGAGTTAATCTACTGCATTAGGTTTATAAGGAGTTGATTGATAACCCAATTGATGCATTACCAACCTTGACCACTGAAATATCCGGAAACCATTTTAAAATAAAATATTTGAAAAATGCTTAAGCCCTGCTAAATTAATTTAGTTTTGCACAAAATGCTATTTTTGAGCTATGGTGATATATTAATGATTAATTCATGAAAAAGGGATATGGTTATGTTCTCATTCGGTGGCTATGCACCTGATCAGTACATCGTCATCGACGGGAAGGGATTTTCCGTTCGGTGGCCATATGATTGGGTTAGAGTCCCAACTTATCGTCGCCGACGGAAAAGGGATGTGAAAACCGGGTGGTCACCAGTGTACTTGGGTTAGAGTCTCAATGCATGGTTTCCAACGGAAAAAGAATCAGGGACCGTTTGTTATCGGCCTGCTGTGATCGAGACTTTGCAACTAGCCACATACTCCGGGAAGCCCTATTTTCGGTGGCTCTATTGCTTGAACTGACAACCACACACTGGGAGTGGAGAGATGGCGAGAATAGTGTGTACCCTCGTGACCGGCGTGCTTGGAGACGAGAGGAGTACTGTGCTCTGGGATGGCGCAGGACCGGTTCAGGGATAGAAAAGCCGTGGTAGACGGGGTTGGTATATGCAAGCTTAGGTGCTACATATGCAGTGTGGTTAGGGATCCCCAGCTGGGTACTTAATCGATTCGAATCGTCGTTGCTCCTTGGTTATGGAGACTTGATCCTCACACCTACATCGAAAAGTGGTTCGAAACTATGATGTTTTTGAGAATGAATAAGTAATTAGAATTGAAGGATATATGTGAAAGAATTGAGAACTATTGATATTGATTATAATAATATTAAATAAAATACTGAAAGTAGCATTAGTATCGCTTTTCCGCAAAACACTTTGACTCTTGCTAAAGCCTTATCTTGATTCCTCTCAGCCTGCATTCCTGAGTCTCATTCCTTTTTCTTAGTCGGGTAAGTTTTACGGAGTACCCCATGTACTCAGGATTTGTTAACCCCTATTGCAGGTAAGTCGAGCTTACAGTTCTATTTGGAACCGTGCCGGTTGGCGGATCGGGCATGGATGATGACGTGTGTATGATTTAACCCTTGGGCAGGGTGTAAGGTCGTATACTGCTACTCCATTACGAAACTCTGGTTTCGGGATAATGTAACATATGTTTGTAAATCTATGTTTATGTAATACTTCCGCACTCTTCACTCTAATTTATATTATTTGTGTAAACTGTTATAATACTTGTAAGGTCTTTACAATGAGATTCTCGAGTGAATTAGGGTTTCCGAGGAAACCTGGCAGGCCACCTAGGTCAAGGGGAATTCGTGCAGACTGATCGTGGGTCCTTAGTGACGATGACGGTGCACGTGGGCCCTATGATTAAGGCGTTTCTGTCACAAATGGTTATCAAGAAAACTGACCATGTGTTTTTTTCCTTTCAATGTCTCTCATACTCAATGCAAAATTTTGTGAACATTACGAACAGCGTTGGAGGAAGGGGTTCTAGGAAAAAATTGGCATTTAATATATCCCAAGTATGATAAACTATTCAAGTCTCTATTGTCGTATATAAGGATGAAAACGGTCGAACACGGTCGAAAAACTGCTAAATTGTTCTCTACTTCTACATTTGAATACGAAAGCGAAAGCGAAAACGGTAAAGCCGGACATGAAAACAAACACGAACATACAAAATTTTGAAAACGAACCAATTCGAGTGGAGTTATGTCGAATACGTTCGGTATACGAAAATTTAATACGGAACACCGACCCACATTGCATAACTTTAAACAAGTGCATGATCTAGTTCAACTGCATATAATAATCAATAAGTGCATAACCCGGGGTTCTAAGTATCATCACAAATACAAAATTGCAAACACACAAATACAAGTCTAGAACAAGCAATTATCAGAACATGAACATCTATATTTCATCAACATCATGCATGATGTCTGGATCACTTTCCATGTCTCTGTGAGTTACGAGTTTGGGGCCAAGAGAATACTGGATCAAATTCGGTTCGAACCGTATTTAGAAAACGGTTACATTCTGAATATAATAAAGAAATATAGAAATCAGTCGGACAAGACCTAAACTGATTTCGCTCTGATTTTGAAACCTATCGTGTTAAATATAGAAAACGATGTGGTTCGGTTCGAGATATTTCCGTTCCGTTTTCAACCTTAGTCGTATATTCCTCTCATTCGATCTCTTCCTTTTCCCTTGAAGATATGGATACTATTCATACTCTAAAGTCTGTGCATTGAGTGCATATTGCATCACACATTTCACACCTTCCTACACATGCATCGCTTACTTCTGCTACTATTCAATATTGTTATCGAACTTTCAGTTTGATGGAGCATTCACTAACTTGATGCTAAAGATTATTGCAAGTTAAATAAGTTGTATAGCTTTTTAATACCATACACACAAAACAATGCCACACAATTTGGGTTCACTAGACCATGCTAAGCATTGCTATAACCTAAATATCTACTTAGTGTTTTGGTTACATAACTATGCATCAGAATGTAAAATAATACTAGCAAGTCAACTAGGTTGCCACAAGCCACTATTTGCAGTAAGAATTCACTAGAACACAGATTTGAGCCATTACCATAGAGTACATGTTCCCTAATTACTCTTCTTTCATGCATAACTTTTTTAGCATACAGTCTAACTATATAAGCCATGCCAAAGTCTTGCCCTGCTAAACACAAAATAAATAAGATAAAAAATGTAAGAATCTAATTCAATGAGAAGCAATAATGCATATAATATATATCTTTCAAGTGTCGTTCTTCAAGTGATCTCAAATTTAGTTGATCTCCTCAACCTAGAAGTGATCTCCCTCATCTCCTAGTGGTACAATTTTTAGCAATTGGTGATAGAGGGGGTGGAGAATAGTGAAAAGATAGAAAAATTGCTATAAAGAGGAACTAATATATGCGCAAGAGGGAATCAATGATAGAGGGGGAGAAGAATGCAAGATTTATTAATAAAAGGGGATCAAATTCTTGAACATTGTGAAGCACACAAAAAAGTGGATCAAACTCATGGATGTTTGATTATTTTATGTATTTGGTTGTACACAACAAAGGTTACTTGCATTGAAGTTTTGAGTTCATATTTGCTCGTGTTATGTTTGCTAGACCATAGGCTTGAATGATGTATCAAGCACTAGACGTAGGAGTTATGTTTGAAGTGGTATTTGCTCTTTTCCAAGTGGTTTTCATGCAATAAAGGTACATTCTAATCTTGTAAAATTCAACATCACTTGGTAGTAGTGAAAATGTCCCCACAACTTTCATATATATACATATGTCCATGATTTAACCTAAACCTTAAACACATATGTAGTGGGGCTGTCACTACCAAGTTGAATTTTGTGAAATTTATCCAGCATATATCATGTTCTTCATGCTATGGATAAATGAAGCAACATGACAAACCAAGCTAGCAATATACGTGTGTATAGGGTTAGCACAGAAATTTCAATTCTTCCATATCTTTTTATGGGCGTCATCAATAGCTAAAAAGGTGGGGGGTTGAAAGTTCCAGTTTGGCTTTGATAATTGAGTGACAACATTAGTGGACTAATGCTTTTCATGTTAAATGAATAGGTGACTTAGTCCACGAGCATGAATTGATCAAACATGTGGCCATGAAAGAGAGACGGATGGGCATGTGATGATAGGCTCAACATGTGTTGGAGATGAACGCAAAAGTCTGAAGGCAAATGTATATGAGTATTGTTTTGCTTTCTTGGGCCCTATATGTGTGTAGAGAAGTGAATGGTGGGGTCTAGGATAGATAGTAACACTATAAAGAGGAAAATTCTTTGGTAAATATGGTTATCTAATGCCACTAGACGAGATCTAAAATACTTATGTACTAGATCGAGTGGTGTGGA
This sequence comes from Eremochloa ophiuroides, assembly GCA_038502445.1. Classification (NCBI taxonomy): domain Eukaryota; kingdom Viridiplantae; phylum Streptophyta; class Magnoliopsida; order Poales; family Poaceae; genus Eremochloa; species Eremochloa ophiuroides. The sequence goes on along the minus strand of JAHLJS010000003.1, from coordinate 16,412,440 downwards.
GAGAAAGCAAGTGAAAGCCTTGAAAACGCTAACTCAGTACTTCACCGTCCGAAACTCAGGACGCCACCATGCTCCGAACAAGCACACATTGTCCGAACGTCCTTTGTTCACCAGCATCCGGACCAAGCGCTAAATCTAGGGTAACGTTTCGAACACACGCCAATTGTCTAGACCTCTCCCTTGCTAGCGTTCGGATCTCATAAAGGCACTTTCTTACTTCCAAACTTCATCACCTTTGTAGTGGGGCTATCACCACCAAGAGTACATCACCATGTGCATGTGTGTTAGTTTTTCATAAATATTTTTCAAAGGATTTTCACTTGCTCTTGCCATGCCACTTGATTCTAGTAATGACACGATGTTAGATCACTCAGAGTAGCACTAGATGACCAATATGCAAATAATTTTCCCCCTCTTATAGTACGACCATCTATCCTAAACCCCGTCAAGCACTTCTTTACTCAAGCTTAGACTGGTGAAATGAAAATGCCTTACGTACGTTTACCTCATGCTTTCCATTGTATCTCCATCACTGCACCATTGATGTTAATGCAACACATGCACCAAATACCATCAGAAATGATATGATCCACTTCATATCATCACATGACTTTTGGTTCATCAATCGTCGACTTGCTTGCTCTTCACCATTGCATTGGTCTATCGACGCCAAGCCCGCTAGCTTGCCCTTCACATTCACAATCGATCCATCATTGCTAAGTCTTGTCTTGATCGTCACCATATCATATCTCATGCATTGATCTTCTTCATCACAAGTGTGAGCTTAGCAACATTCCAAGCCATTTTTATCTCCATTGCATAGTTGCTCATACAAGTGTACACACGGACTAAGCACCCGTGTATTTCATGTAACCACAATTAGTCTACCTAAGTTGTCCCTCAATTACCAAAACCAAACAAGAACCTTTCATAGATGGAGTGCTTTTGCACATGCTGAAACCCTCTAGTGCTCACTAGAGTCTAGAGCGTAGATGCTTTTGACCAGGTCGATCTGATTGCTAGTTTGAAATATCTAATGGTGCTCAGCGAGAATAGCAATATGGTCTTTAGCTCAGCTAATCTAAACTTATTGTGCTCACTGGAGTAGAACCATTGGAGCTTAGGTTATGTTAGGGTGTTTGTGATAGGTGCACACACGAGTTTTCCAACGAAGTTACCGTACCAAAGAATAAAGGTTGCCTAAAACCTTTCGCAAAGCTCTCTATAGTGCATTAGGAATATCTGGTGATAGCACCAGCGTTACATTCTAGAGAATGTTTTTTTGTGAGCACACGGTTTGAAGATACATTGGATGTTCGGTGGTCACTGAGTCCAAGCACTAGGGTTTAAAGCACCCAATGGCTAGTTTTCGACATGTGTGTTAGTGACCATTGTGGTTTCGATGGTACCATCGATGGTCTACGATGAGTATGTAGAATGATGTCAAAGTGGGGTAGCAGTTAGTTTCTTAAGTGGGCTTATAAATAGACGGTATGGTTGGGCTTGTTGGATCTCTAGATACCCCTAACAAATATGCACACTCATTAGAGCTCAAGTAGTCTCCCCACTAGCATTGCCTAGTTGAGAGCGCATTTGGGTGAGATTAGAGTTTATCCAGTGCATTTGCTTTGAGATTTATCATCTAGTGTCACTATAGAAGCATCTTGGCTACAAATTTCTTATTATTCTTGGTGGTTGTCACCACTTAGATGGGTTGGAGCAGTGGCTACTCCATTGAGCACTGAATTAGAGATTGTGAGGGGATATTATGCTTATTTCCTAGCAGAGAGACGAAGATCAACTATACTTGTTATGGGCCTCGCTGGAGTACCTTTTAATCAAAGTCAGGTCATACACAAGCGCTCATGTTGGAGGGATTGTTGAGCTTGTAGCGGAGCTAGCAATGATCCTTGGATTCACCTTGAGTGGACGTAGGTGGCTAGCAAGCCACTGAATTATGGGGATATATCTCCTATCATCCTCTTTGTTGTTTGATCGTTCCACACTTGCTCTTTACATTTATGCAGTTCAACTTCTACTGAATTTAGTAGTACTTGCTTCTAGGGTGTTTTGTTAGATAACTTTACCCACCAAATGACATAGACAACCGCTTTACTTGGATCACTGTTGTGTAGTTGTTCACCCCAGGCTTGTGAGACTAGCTAAAGGTAGTGCTTTTTGGAACATCCTTGTTATTGAGCTTGGTTTTTCTAGTGCTTGTTGTTGTCCAAAATTTAATTAGGCTATTCATATTTACTTAGCCCTTTTATCGTGTCTTCATTAGTCTCTACACTTGTTTATGATGGTAAAATTGTGATGCCTCGGTACTGTTATGACTCCTCAGTGCTTTGTTCCTCTATTAGCTCATCAATTTCATGACCCCTTTTGACCGCATGAAATAAAATAAAAATTCCAATCACTACTACTTTTATATCATTCATCATTGTCAAGATTCCATTAGTTACGGAAACAAAAAAGTTCACTTTCTAATCCTTTCTATATGAAATCAGCGCTGTCATGACTCACTTAGCAACAAATATAACAGAAAATACTAGTTCATCTCCTACTTTACACATCAACTTACTATCATGGCGATACCAATGCCACAATAACTAGGATATGGCCACTTACTACAACTACTATCTTTTATATAAATTGGCACGTCTTTTACCACATTGCACCTCTATACATACAAGTGTCTTACCCACATTGCCAAACTCCACCCCTTTTTGCTCATTAGGGGGACCCATTCACTCTCTCTTACCCGTTTCTTTTCTTTTGGAGCTCTATGCTAGAAAAATCGTTCCTTGCCACTTATGTCATATCTCATATGGTGGTTCTACTTCCCTAAAGATCATGGAGTTATTGAGTAAGTAAGTTTTTTCTATTCCTCATCCCGATCATTGAGCTTGTGGAGGATCGGTGATCCTTGGACTCACCTAAACATGGACATAGGTGGCCAGCAAGCTACCAAACCCTAGGGATATTTGTATCACCCTCTTTATTGTTTGATCGCTCTACACGTGCTATTTACGTCTGTGATATTTCAATTTCTAGTGTAGAGTTAGTAGTACTTGTGCTTTTTAGGGTGTTTTGTTAGATAGCTTTGCCTGCCAAGTGACATAGGCGTAGTTGCTTTACTTTGATCACTAAGTTGTGTAGTTGTTCACCCTAGGCTTGCAAGACCAGCTAAAGGCAATGACTATTAGATCATCCTTGTTATCTAACTCGTTTTGCTCATTGCTCGTTGTCGTAGAGATTTCTAATGGCTATTCACTTTACTCTAGCCACCTAGACATGTTTTATCATATCTTTAGTAATATCTGCTCTTTGTGTATGAGGATAAAGGTATAATACCTACTCGGTGCTCGGTTCTTCTATCAACTAGTCGATATCATGACCCATTCTTACCACATTAAATAAAAGAAAAATTCCACTCCTTACTACCTTTATATCATTCATCACTATTGAGATTCTATTAGCTATAGTAAAACAAAAAATGTTCGCTTTCTAATCCTTTCCATATCAACTCTACGCTCTTGTGACTCACCTAGCAACAAACATAATAGAAATTATTCGTTTGCTTTACATATCAATTTACCTCCCTAGAGACTACCCATGCCACAATAACTAGAATATGGCTTCTTGTTACTACTTCTTTTTATATAAATGGTGGGTTCACGTCACCAACCACTATTACACCTTCCTGAATAGAGTGGCTCTTTTGTTCTTTACCAAAATCCACCCCAAATTTGGTCGTTGTGGGATCTATTTGGACTTTCTTTCCAATATCTACTTCCTCTAGCATCACATATTGTCGCGTAAAGTTTTTTCATTTCCTCCTCCCACATGGTTTGATATACATAGTTTTAGATACAGTCTAAACATGCAACAATATTGCTAGTTGATGTAGTTCTTGTCGTGGAACATTTTACCACAAAATAGATTGACTGTTGATCCACATAGTGGGTAAGACGGTCGATAGGACAACATCGTTTAATGGAACTAAGTGTTGTCTATGTGGTTAGTTATGATGGTGACAGTTGCGTTGACGATGAAGTGATACGAATGAGGAATCTGACTATATTATATAAAAAATATATCTATTTGAAATTAGATATGATTTCTCTAGATAGTAAATGGTTTTCTTATGGTATAGGATCCAAATCTTGGTAAAATTTAATATGCCACATTAGCAAGATACTAATTTAGTAATATATTAAATACAGGCAAGGAATACACATAAATGATGTCATATCACATCTAGCATAACATATTGATACCTGGAAATACCATATTTCACAAGAAGCATTATTCCTTTTTCCCCCCAAACGACTCCACCGTCCATACATGTTTTTTACACACTGAAGACTACTAGATCTAAATTGTAAATTGTTTCAACAAAGGCTTACACAAATTTGGACAAAGCAGAAGGTTCAGATCGTAAGATCGCTAGTCCCTGCTCTTCCTGGTCAGTGGCCGTTACCACTGCCTCCTCTCCTCTCCTCTCCTCTCTCGTGCAGAGGAGAGAGACAGGCTCCGCCCCCCTCGCCGCCCTCGCGCCTCCTCCGCCCGCCCACACAGCTCACGCCGAGCGTCACCTCGTCGCTACCTTCCATTCTTGGCTTCTCGCCGCACTTCTCCCACACGGCACCTGGCGCCCTCGTGGCGGTATAAATTGCCCCTCCTCGCTCCTCGCCGCTCCCCAAACCCACCAAACCCTAGCCCCCTTAGCGGCAGCGGCGCTAGAGGTGGAACGAGAGCTTGGCGGAGGTAGCAAGGGTGGCGCTGCTTGCTCGCTTTCTGGGTTTCTATCCCGTACCGCGTCGAGCGACAGCTGCGCGACGATGAGCAGCCTTGTGGAGCGGCTGCGCGTGCGGTCGGAGAGGCGGCCACGGTACGCGCTCGACGAGTCCGATGACGACCTCCCGCTGCGCGCTGGGGCCGGAAAGGGGAAGGATCGACAGAACGACGCGCCTGCCGAGCGGATCGAGCGCGAGGACGCGGTATGGCTGATCGGGGTCTCGCTTCTCTTCGCTTGCTGTTGCGAATTTTGCTGAGGCTGGGTGTTAGTAATGCTTTTTTGGGGAAATTGGGCCTATTGTTGCTAGGGTTTCTGCTTTGCATTGGGAGTTAGGTTGCTTGATGGTTACTGACTGGTGCTGGGACGTTTCTAGGAATATCTGGTGTGATGACATGGTTGCTTGATGCGTTTAGGGGATGGAATCGTGAATCTGGGCTCTTTCCCTATGTTTTTCTTGGGACTGATTTCAGCTATGAGATGCTACAAGTCTAGGTACTTAGTATGACGTAGGTCAACATCAACAAAAGTTAAGCTATTGAAATTTATGCATTCTGAAGACGACCTAAGGATCTGTGGTTTTTGAGGTTGACGCATTTGGTTGGTACTATGCTACCTGAATTTGAACTCAAATGGAAGAACCAGATGTGACACCCATTTTTGTTAACTGTCTTGGCGTAGCTGTAAATACTAGGCCGCCCATGTCGTGCAGGTGAGTTAGTGGTCCCCTAAGCTGCCGCCCATATGATAGGTGGTCCCCTAAGCTCAAGCTTGAGCCAGGACAGCTGATGAAACTATCTTAAGGGAGGACATTCAAATATTTGAAATTTTATTTGTTATCAGTTCACTGTCGGCTGATCGGCTCACATTAAATCCAGACAGTAAGATAGCGATCTTATCCTTCTCATTTTGAATTCTGAGATAGTGAGATATCTTGCTAAAAAACTGAACCTTGTCTTCTCTATGTACTGGATCTCTAAATGTTTATGATGCATTATCTTGACTTCCAATCTCCTCTAGTCCATGTGATTTTGTTTTTTAATCTTATTTCTTTTGTATCTATCTACATAAATCCTGTAGTTTTAGTTGGTTCGTCCTTATTTTATATGTGCAGAAAGAAGAAGCTTGCCAACGATGTGGAAAAAGTGATAATCTAGTCTCTTGTTCAACATGTACATATGCATTTCACAGAAAATGCTTGGTTCCTTGCTTAAACATCACATCTGATAGATGGAGCTGCCCGGAATGTGTATGTCTTTGCATCATCAATTCATCATACACCTCCCTTTCAGTTTATGCTTGATACTGTTGGTATAGCAGTTCACCTCGTTTGTTATCTTCAGGTAAGTCCCTTAACAGAGATGGAGAGGATTCTAGATATTGAAATAGTGGAACCCCCTGGTGAAGATTCTAGTTCCACAGAGCCTCGATCAAAGAAGATGGAGCGATATCTTATCAAGTGGAAAGGATTATCATACATTCATTGCTCTTGGTAGTTACTTGCTCACTACATGATTATATTTCTCTGTACTGTCTTTAATTATTATCTCTTTTCAAAAACCAGGGTTTCAGAAAAAGAATATTCAGAAGCTGCGAATATACACCCTCGTTTGAGGACTAGGTTGAATAACTTCAGAAGGCAAAAGGAGGCCATGAAAAAAGAAGCAGAAAGATCTGGTGAGGACATTGTTGCAATTAGACCGGAGTGGACAACTGTTGACAGGATCCTTGCTAGCAGGTATGCTGGGTAATTTAACAACAGACAAATTATATGCATGGTGCTTTGCTACTTTTACCTTGGTATAGTGGATTGGTGATACTGAATAGTAATACGATTTTCTGTTAGATATGTAGTGATTTGTATTGGTATTGTGATGTGATTTTATAATCTGATGCTCCAGTTTTTCCATTAGTGAATTATTGAATTAGTATATGCATGTAGTTTTGTGGCAGGTAACTTTCATGCATGTCGCTATTGTCAATGCATACTCCATTTATGAGGCTTTTATTTCCTACTGGTTCTGTGAATCAGTCAGTCATATGCTATGCGGCGCAGATACGGATACACGGATATGGCAAATTCCTAAAAAATTGAATATGCGGATACATTTTACTGTTTAAGAACTAAAAGATAATAACACATACTAAAACTGATATAACAATAAAGCATTGCAATCTACTTAACTACTTAAGTTCTATTATCACAGAACAGCAGGTATCATTGTATCAAGTCTCAACTCTCAAATTCTCAAATATAGTAGTCTCAAATATAGGAAAGCAATAAAAGGCATTCAAGCTCGGATCAAGGTCCTGTTTCCTCATTTGTTTCATTCTCATCCACAACATCAAGCCGCAGATCACCCAAACCAAAAGACTCCAGCTTGCAATTCAGGCTCATCAAGGGGGGGTGATCAAGAGGGAGAGAGGTCAGCCACTTTGAGAATGCCAAGTGAATCAAAACCCAAAAGAATCTCCTCCCACATCCTTGTCTTTCCTGTCTTATATGCATCAGTTCTTGACAGAAGCCTCGGTGGGGAGCAAAGAAATCAAGCATCAGTAGAGTAGATCGAGATGTGAGAACAGGGAAAGGGATGAACCTTCTCGGGAGTTGAGGGTCACTGGATTGACGTTGCGGGGGCGGAGACTTTTCACTGGCGAGCTGGGGCGGAGGCTCGTCCCCGGCTGGCGAGTGAGGCGAGGCATGCCTTACCACACGAGTTCCTGGGAGGCGGCGCACGAGGGTGTGGGTGTTCCAGCGTCGGGGGCAGAGGGAGATAGAATTGCTTCTTGTTGGGCTGGGCCATATCCAACAGGCAGATATGTATCGCCCACGGTACTCAAAATTTGCGAAAACAATAAAAATTCGGATACTCCACCGATCGTATCGGATACGTACCCTCAGCCACATATCCATGCAATGCAGGTCTTATGAAACTCATGTGACAGGAATTTATTCCATGATCTAGAATGAAGTCCAGTACCCATTACTCATGATAAACCATGCCTTCCACTCATCTTCATATCGCGTATTTTCCATTTCATGATGGTCTCACCCATCTAGATGGCTATTTTCCATCTTCCTTACATATATCCATTAGTTTCCATTTAGCAGAAGTCTGGCATATTGAGATTTTATTTTGTACATTGTTCAATGGACAGAAAAAACTCGGTTGGTGAGCGGGAGTACTATGTTAAATGGAATGAACTTACATATGAGGAATGTACATGGGAAAGTGAGTCTGATATCTTGGCGTTCCAAATTGAGATTGAACGCTTCAATGAGATCCAGTCCAGGCGTAAGAAATCTGGTGATAAGGGCAAGGCCACTCGGGAGCCACGCCAATTCAAGGAGAGTCCTACGTTTCTTTCTGGTGGTATGTGCTATGAATAAACATTATGCTGCTATTAAATACAAACTATTCCTTGATATTTAATTTTCAGCTGACTGTAATTCTTATGGAGTGCTTTTGATGGTTTTTGAAGGCACACTACATCCCTATCAGCTTGAAGGGTTAAACTTCTTGCGCTATTCGTGGTTTCATAACAAACGCGTAATCCTTGGTGACGAGATGGGTCTTGGTAAGAGATGCTTGTATTGTAAGGACAAAGCTTTTTGTTCAAATGTTGTTTTGGGATTTGAGAAAACGATGACAACTGCAGGGAAGACGATACAAAGTATTGCTTTTCTTGCCTCACTGTTTGAAGACAAGTTTGGTCCACAACTGGTCGTTGCTCCCCTCTCAACCCTACGGAATTGGGAGCGTGAATTTGCAACTTGGGCACCTCAAATGAATGTTGTATGTGGATGAAACTAATTTGAGACCAATATTGTGTGTAATTTGGACAAGCTGATATCCCCTTGATACTTTTTCCTTATTGTGGACAGGTAATGTATTTTGGAGCTGCTGCTTCTCGCGATATTATTAGGAAGCACGAGTTTTACTACCCCAAAGAGAAACTGAAGAAGCTGAAGAAAAAGAAATCATCTCCATCTAATGAAGAAAAGAAGCAGTCAAGGATAAGATTTGATGTCTTATTGACGTCTTATGAGATGATCAACATGGACTCGTCTGTTCTAAAAAATATAGAATGGGAATGCTTGGTACTTCTATTTTTTGTCTCAGCAATCAGCATCATACCTGTGTCCAAGCTGTGTCCATACATAGCATGTTTTAAGGTTTAATTAACTTCTTCCTAATCTGTATATTGTGTTAGGTTGTGGATGAGGGGCATCGGTTGAAAAACAAAGATTCCAAGTTGTTTGGTCAACTTAAAGATTATAACACCAAACATCGTGTTCTATTAACAGGGACCCCAGTCCAGGTTACTTCTTCATACACATTGTCATGACTGAGCTTTATGGAAAAAATTATACATTTAAGTTAACCAATACCCTCCCAAATTGGCAGTATTCCTACTACTGTACTACAATATTTGCTTAGAAATCCAACACCTCTTATCTCTCTTTTGCTTGTTATTTTTTTTGTTTTACTTGCTAATTTTGGAATCTGGGTATTCGAGCAATGTTTGTAACTATCTTCCTCATCAAACAGATCAGGACACAACTATCTAAATAGTATATTTGTTGAATCTACAATATGCTTATGTGAAAATAAGAAACTGCACTTTTACACAACTGTGTATTCCGGGACGCTATTTATGAATCATGTCTACAAATTAAGCGCGGCAACTTTGCACGAGTGTTGATCCTATACTAGGGGACATCATCATTTTTATTTGAGATTACATTTGTTAATTATTCAATTAATTTCTTAATACCAATGCCATCATTATCTTCTTGAGTTTCGTTTCACTATTCTTAGGGCCTATTTGCATGAGCTAGTTGGCTAAAAATTAGCTCAAATTAGCCAAGATTAGTTAGCTAGTTGGCAAACAACTAGTTCAATACTTGTCTAAAAAATTAGCCCACCAATTAGCTCCCTGTTTGGATGGGCTAGAGCTAATATGGGCTATTCTTTAGCTGGCTAGTGATTAGCCCTGGAATCCAAACAGGGCCTTAGTATGCTGTTCGTTGTACTAGTGTCTGTTGACCCCGAGCATTTTTTTTGCAAGTGTTTTAACTTGATGTTCCGTTTTCCTTTTCTGCAGAATAACCTTGATGAACTTTTCATGCTTATGCACTTCCTTGAGGGTGAAAGTGTAAGAATCTCCTGTCTCTTCGATGCTCAAAATTTTATTTCATTTAATTCATGGCACTGTGGCTTCTGTGGCCTTCTTCTTTCTTATAAATATGTCTCAATAGAGTTTTCTTATTATTGAATTGCTTCTGTAGGGCCTAGGATAGGAATGGTTGTTTGTAAACCTCATCATGATTACTTGTTCTGATATACTTTCATATAAGGTTGTCGTATCTGCGTTACATGGATATGGTAGATCAGGGGCGTATCCCGTATCAGATATGTATCCGGATAGGCGATGGATATGGCCCTGATATGTACCCATGGATTATCTGTTTTTTATTTATTTTTCGCAATTATCAGTATGTGCGGTGATACGTATCTATAAGGTGGATACGGCCCAACCAGCCCAACAAGCGGCAGACCGCACGGGCGCACAGCAGCCCAACAAACACGCGCACTCCCTTATCTCCCTCTGTCCCCGACACCAGCACCCCCGCAGCTAGCGCCGCCAGGCCGCCTCCAGCGAACACGTGCGGTGACGCCGGCGATAATCTCCACCCCCCGTGACATCCCGTCCTGCTTGCTGGACACCGGTGACGAGCCTCCGCCCCCGCTTGCCAGTGACGAGCCTCCGCCTCTCTGCTCGTCGGCCGCCGGTGATAAGTCTCCGGCTCTCCCCCCTGCTCCTCTGCTCATTTTCTATCTACTTTGTTTTTGCAGTTCTTAGTTTCTTGTTGCTTGATTTTCTTTGTATATGTAGTGGATGACGTCTCCAAATATGGGTAGATGGCGTCTTTCCATTCTTGATCTACTTTGCAGCTTGATGTTCTCGATGAAAATAAAACAAATTTAGAAATAGGGAGTTGATGTGCCTGAATGCCATTTATTAATAATAGGAAAACATAATAATAGAACTTAAGTAGTTAAGTAGACTGCAATGTTTTGTTGTTATCAGATTTAATATGCATTATTATCTTTTTATTTTAAAATAATAGAACATATCCACATATTGGTTTTTTTGGAAATTGCCGTATACTGTATCCGTCCGATACTGATACCCGTATCCGTATCCGTCTGATACTAATACGCGTATCCGTATCCGTCCTGCATAGGCCGTTATGGTAATTGCTTACTATGATTTATAATGCTGTTGCCACTATGTTATATGAGCCTACTGTCAGATGGCTGGGTAAATATGCTTGCAAAAAAAAAAAAAAGATTGTTGGGTAGATACCACTCTTGTGAAACCTCCCATAAAATTGAAGTCTGTTGGCATTGAATTTCAGAACTCTATTAATGCTTAATGGAGTGCTTACGAAAACCATTCTTCTGCAAGTGCAAGCAAAATAAGATGAAATAAGGTGTAAGATATTGAAATACTGTATATATAGCTTAACCATCATAATGTACCGCTTCTATTCACATTCGCTTGAACCATCGTAATGTGAAATACTGTATATATAGCTTATCCATCGTAATGTACCGCTTCTATTCACATTCAGCTTACTTTCAGCCACAAAACAGTATTTTCCTCTCACAACAATTCAGCCGTAGAATTCAGCCCAGCCGAATTTCAGCTCAAGCCGAATTTCTTACTGGCACTATGTTAATTGGATCACTGAGTTTGTTGGACCCCAAACCATTTCTGCTTGGTAAAAGAAAACATTTTGATGCATAGCGTAGCCATGTATGCACAATGCATTGCAATACTTTATACTTGGTTCAATTGTGCAACATTCCCATCGCCTCAGGCCGTGTCACATTAAATGTTCTAGTTGATGACCTAAATTCGTTTTCTCCTGAAACTATTAGCCTGATGTGACATGCTTTTGCAGTTTGGGAGTATAACTGATCTCCAAGAAGAGTTCAAGGATATAAACCAAGACAAGCAAATTGAGAAGCTTCACGGAATGCTGAAGCCACATCTTCTTCGAAGTGAGTATCTATCTACTTCGCCTTTTCATATTTTGGCCAGGCATACAGTGATGCTGGTATCGAATTGAATAATTTGTTTAATTGGTTGCCATTGTTAAAAGAATCTAAAACTTAATTGCAACCTTGTCGTGCCTGTGGTACAAATAGGATTCAAGAAGGATGTTATGAAAGAACTTCCTCCAAAAAAGGAATTGATTCTACGAGTTGAATTGACGAGCAAACAGAAGGAGTACTATAAGGCAATTCTCACCAAGAATTATGAAGTGTTAGCCCGTCGTAACGGTGGACATGTAATAGCTTGTTTTGATTTTCATTTAATTGGTTATATCTTCCTTTACTGGATTTACAATTTTTAACTGTTTTGTTACAGACATCTCTAATAAACGTTGTAATGGAGTTGCGCAAGCTCTGTTGCCATGGATTCATGATTGACGAACCTGATTTTGAACCTGCCAATCCAGAAGAAGGTTTAAGGTGTGCACATGTTCTTGTTTATTAGCTGTCTTCTATTTGTTTCACTGTGTTTATTTAGTTTATCTTTACTGTGATTGTTAGTTCTTGGCCTATGTGGTTTCATGTTATTTTTTTATTGTATATTGTCATCCTCCTTAGTTCGCTCATAGGTTTTGTTCTTGTTGTTTTACATAATGTTTTTGCTGGTGTATGATGATCACTTTGAACTGCCAGTTCTGTAGGAGTACTTGGTGTCACTAACCTTCTAAGCTTGCTTGACTGTAAAGACACCTCGCCATATTGGAGTTGTCCATTGTTTGTTTCTCTCTGATCTTCTCATTGAACAAGCAATGAAAACCATAAGCGAGTTTGTTGCTAATTGGTTTGGTTGGGATTTAGCTGTAATAAATATCTTGATAATAGTCATAGCGCTCTTTCTAATTCAAGTATAACTTCTGTATCGATCCATTAGAATGCTTCTTTGAGTAATTTTTTTTTTTAAATTGTTCATATGCTGAACTGGAATAACTTATTTTGGATTTAGCTACCTTTCAAGCTTGAGTAAATCTGCTGAGCAGTATATTTACTCCACAATTATTTTTATTATTAGGTGTCACTGCTATCTTGATTCTTTGAATTTGCAGGAGGCTTCTAGATTCATCAGGTAAGATGCAGCTACTGGACAAGATGATGGTGAAACTGAAAGAGCAGGGTCATAGAGTTCTAATTTATTCACAGTTCCAGCACATGTTGGACTTGCTGGAGGACTATTTGAGTTACAGGGTATTTAGTTATCTTCCCATTGTAACTATGTTAGCTTTATGGGCTAATGTATCTCATCCACTGTTCTGTGAATTATGCATGTTTCAGAAATGGAACTATGAACGCATTGATGGCAAGATAAGTGGTGCTGAGAGGCAGATACGGATAGATCGCTTCAACGCTAAGAATTCGACTAGGTTTTGCTTTCTTCTTTCTACCAGAGCTGGCGGTCTGGGAATAAACTTGGCAACTGCAGATACTGTAATCATCTATGACAGGTGAAACAATCTCTCTGTTTCGACAAAAACAGTTAATATAATGGGTTTGCTTTAACTTCTCACCTATGGATGTACAGTGATTGGAACCCACATGCAGATTTGCAAGCTATGGCAAGAGCTCATCGATTAGGACAGACTAGTAAGGTATTTTACCTTACAATGTATATTGTATCAAAAAGCAGATTTTGAATAAGTTTTGTGGTGATTTTATAGTTTTCATCTGTTTTTTCTTTTAGGTGATGATATACAGGCTTGTTAGCCGAGGTACAATTGAAGAGCGAATGATGCAACTTACAAAGAAAAAGATTTTATTGGAGCACTTAGTTGTTGGTCGACTCACAAAAGCTAATAATGTCAATCAGGTGTGGTGACTGCTTTTTTAATGGTGAATTTTGTAAACCATCAACTTAGGTTGATCTTTTATGGCTTAAGCTATTTGTGAATTTGTTTATGAATTAAAGGTTGAGTAGTTACATGTTACCTTTTGTTACTGGGATGGCATGAAATGAATGTAGCATCTGTTAGTATCATGTCCCTTTCTTTGTGTTATATTTAATAATTCTTAGAACCTTACAAATGTTGCCAGAGTTGGTGACTATTGATTCTTATCTGTAAATTATTGTTTCTCTTGATGTCAATAGCAGTTTATGGTTGTATGAGATTCTATGGGTTTGTTAGCATGTGTGTGATATATAGGTTTAGCTCCGCTGGTGTGTCATGCACTTGTGATTCATACCTATTTTTGGAGCTGTGATGTGATATGCAATGCTAGTTGTTAAGGTCCCATTTGATTGTTTCATATTCATAATCTAGTGGATGCATTAGTTCAGATCAGGCTGGGTGATCTGGTGGGCATTGGTACATGCATGGCTGAATAAGGGTTTGATGACCAAGGGTAAGGCATCCCACACTCTACTCTTGGCTGGCCAACTGAGTAGTAGTTGCTAGTTATCATGGAAACAAGGTCGACAACCTCGTTAAGGCTTGTCTTCAAGAACTAACCATAAAAAGAATGCCATGAAGATGGAACCCAGGATCTCAGGGCCTATTTCTCATAAGTTTCCTATAAATCTTTGCTGGAGCTGGTGATGGGCTGGTTGCTGGTCTCATCCAAGCATTACATTTTTGTGTATGTTTCTTTCAGACTTCCAACACTTCTCATCTTCTAGAACATGTAATTGGCATGTACAAACAAAACAATGTAGAATAGTTCAAAGTGCATGTCCTTACTGTGATGTCTGCGCATCACACACTTCTGGTCTATTTAGGACTTGTTGATTGGCTGATGCAAACTAGCAGTTAACCCAGTTAGCTGTTCTGCCCCACTGGTGAGCCCTTCATCGTTTTTTTCAGTACTAAATAATAAATATGCATCTTTGCCCGTTTTAGGAGGAGCTGGATGATATTATACGCTATGGATCAAAGGAGCTTTTTGATGACGAGAATGACGAATCTCGCCAAATTCATTATGACGAAGCTGCAATTGAGAGGTAAACACTTTCTTAGGCCCTTTTTGGATCTCCTAAGATAAGAATGAGAATGAGGTAGAAAAATGAGTGAGATCCAAGCACAGATTCTAGATCCAACTATGTTGCCAAACCTTGCTATGGGGAGATTCTACCTATGCAAAGTCCATAATCACTATGAGAATTAGATCAAACCCCCTCATTTTTTTTCATTATCTAGAATCTAGAATCTAGAATCTACATCACCATGTAGAATCACTAATGAGAATGGGATCTAATCATGGTCTTAACTTCACCTTGGGAAGTTATTTCGTGCATTATGCATGCCTTTTTAGTTTTTAATGTGAATTTGTTTGAAGTATTACCAAATTTATGTATCAATTTGCAAAGTATACTGGAATCTGGAGATATTTTGATCATGGTTGCAAAGCTGGGATTTTTCATGACCATGACAATAAATTGCACAATAGTTTATACTCAATATCACCCTATAAAAGAACAAAATGAGTTGCATAATTGATTTCATTTGTTTAATTCCATTTCCTTATGAAATTCTTTCTTTTCTCCTATTACAGTAATTCATACCCCCTCCGTTCCAAATTGTAAGTCGTTCCAAGAATCTTGGAAAGTCAAAGTATGTCAACTTTGACCAAGTTTATATGATAAAATAATAATATTTACAAAATTAACTAAGTCTCATTAGATTCTTCACCAAATATATTTTCATAATATACTTATATGGTGTCATAAATCTTTGTATTTCTCTCAATAATTTTGGTCAAACTTGAGATGCTTTGACTCTCCAAGATTCTTGGAATGACTTACAATTTGGGATGGAGGGAGTAGTATGGAATTTGTCTTCATGCAGAGTATATGCAACACTAATCCTTGTTATGCCCCCAATTTTTAGCTTCTTTAACTTGAAACTGTAGTGCTGTATGTTAGAGGGGACAACTTTTTAATATTTCTGCACTGACCTCACAGGTTGTTAGACCGTGATCAAGTTGACGGTGATGAATCTGTGGAAGATGAAGAAGAAGATGAATTCTTAAAAGGATTCAAGGTATTGAGGTCTTATTTCGATTATTCATTACAAGCATAATGCTTGAGGAGCTTCTTTATTTTAGTTATTCCTCTTGATATTTAGTAACAATGTTTGTTCTTTTCTAGTTTATTATGTGCATGCACATGTATTCGATAAAGTGCACATAATCTCTTTTTGCACAAGTATACTTGTGTGGCAGTGAGGTCTGACTGTGTTATTTGTATGCTTGCGAGTATGCATGTAACCAAGCCACTATTGATATTTGATAGGATTAACCTATGCGTCAGTTTTTGTTGATGAATGAGATATTCTTAGTATTTGCCATATTCTAGCAAGCAAAAGAGTTCCTTTATTTAATCCAAAAGCAACAAGATTCTCACTTCATGTATTACTCCATGCTAAGGTTGCAAACTTTGAATACATCGACGAGGCAAAGGCTCAGGCAGAAAAAGAGGAGGAGGCACGTAGAAAGGCTGCAGCTGAAGCTGAAAACTCTGAAAGATTAAACTATTGGGATGAACTATTGAAGGATAGATACGATGTACAGAAAGTTGAAGAACATACTGCTATGGGAAAAGGGAAAAGAAGCCGCAAACAGGTTTAATTTCTAACCATTACCATTGTTAGCCTTTTTCATATCCTTTTTCCTTATTTTGTGATCTGCATTCCTTGCTTTGAGGTTGGCAATAGATGTAATTTCATATTTTTTTCCTTTCAAAAAAAAAAAAATCATATTTGTTGGCAACTTACAGTATTTCACTTGTAAAAAGTCTTTTAAACTCCATGTAGACACTGTAATTGTAATTAAATTTTAGGAAATCATGCTTATACACCTAACTAGGATAACTGATTGACAATATGTATCAAAGCCATATAACTAATTTTATCATGAAGCATAGGTTCTTCCTTCTCATTGCATCTTGCGCTTATTAAGATGGCTACTGCCTCTTGTATGCCATGCTGGACTCCATTGGCTTGGTTGCCTGGCCATGTCTATAACTCTAATATCTCTATGCAACCAAATGTGCTAGCATTCCAAAGTAACCGGGTCCTTCAGCATCATTATGGTTCAGTGCAAGACCCTTTTTTTGCTTCCAATCTTTGTATAACTTGTACAGATTTCCCATTGGATACCAAACATGTCCTAGCTGCTTTTAATTATATCACATCATAATCCTCAGAGTTGTTTTTTCTAGAGCACAGATATCGGAATCAACGTGAGGGTTCCTTTGTCTAAACACACCTTTTGTATTTTATTCCATTAAGTGTTTTGTTCCATTAAGAGGATCCTAGAGACAGATACAGGATGTTTTGAGAGAAGACCCTGTGTGGTTTAAAGGCAGAGTATTATACTGTGATGGTAGAACACAATAACTCTCCCCTAATATCTAATGCTCCAGGTTCTGGTTATCTGGTATATATCATGACTAAAGTTTGACAATTTTTGTGAATTATTATTACTGTAAGACATTTTCTGAATGGAGCTGTAGTAGTTTTGCATGAAAGAAGGAAGAATGTTGCCATTGTTTGTTATATCTTTCTGGGTTTAACGGCGTAGTGCCATTAGTGCATTACCTCTTAGCTAGTTATGACATCTACTGCTCAGTGTAGTGTAATCTTCTGTTTGCAATGGTAATTCTCTTTAGTTTTGCATGACAATAAAGTTAAGTATATCCGTTCCATGTTAGATCTTTCTTGCTTAACTGTACAGTAAATATTAGTTCATTGCCTGCCATCCCACCCCAAATCAATCATAGATCTAGCGCTTAATGTACTACTCTCTCCATCCCAAATTGTAAGTCATTCCAAGAATCTTAGAAAGTCAAAGTATCTCAATTTTGATCAAGTTTATATAATAAAATAAAAGTATTAACAATATCAACTAAGTATCATTATATTCTTCATCAAATATATTTTTATAGCACATTTATTTGGTGCCATAAACCTTTGTATTTTTCTCTATAATTTTGGTCAAAGTTGAGATGCTTTGACTCTCCAAGATTCTTGGAGTGACTTACAATTTGGAGATGGAGGAAGTACTATGTCTGTTTGGTAATGAATGAATTGTTTTTAATTTGATCAATTTGAACTTTAGATTGACCATATACATTTTCAGTAACAGAAAAGACTGATGAGCCTTGCTTCTTTTCGGCGTCACGTGCAGATGACTGCCGCTGACGAAGATGACATTCATGATTTAAGCTCTGAAGATGAGGATTACTCATTGGAGGATGACGTGTCAGATAACGACACAAGTTTGCAAGGCAATATTTCCGGGAAGAGGGGCCAATATTCTAAGAGAAAATCACGTAAGACAGTTTATGCAAATACACTGTACTAAGGATTACTGCTACATGATGAATATTCTGTACTTATACTTTGCCAATCATTGTCATAGGTAATGTTGATTCTATTCCATTGATGGAGGGTGAAGGACGTACCTTGAGAGTTCTTGGATTCAACCATGCTCAACGAGCAATGTTCCTACAAACACTCAATAGGTTAGTTACTGATATGCCTGTTGAACCTGTCTGTTCGGCAAGTGAGTACCTTGAACCTGTAGTTTATGTGCAGATGTTGATATGCTATTACATTGCGTGATAAAGCATGCACACAGAAATTTGTTTAATTTGTATCTCTTGGCCATGGTTACATTTTTATCATGGAGTTCTTTTTTTAAGAATTGTTGGTTAGTGTTGCATTTTATTACTCATTTCTATAGCTGTGTGCTCTGACCTGTATCTTTGTCACCAAATTGTAATTTATGGTCCAATTTTAAGAATAAAATATTTGCGCTGAAGTCACTGGCTATTCTCTAGTTGTACTATCAGACCAACATGAACGTGACCCCATGCAACATTGCAGGTTCGGTTTTCAGAATTATGACTGGAAAGAGTATCTTCCCCGTCTTAAAGGAAAAAGTGTCGAGGAAATTCAGAGGTATGTGAAATGTGCTCTCCATATTTTATGACCCCAAATATTTTGAGTTGTAGTCCAAATAATGAGGAATCTCGGGCGTAGTTTCGTAACTTAGGTGGATATTATGCACATCATTCTACATTTTATTGATTCTTTCTAGGTATACAGACAATGAATTTGAGTTTGTGCTTCGACGACTTTTGATAGTACACATTTAGGCTAAGTCAACTTCTGGTAGTGGAAGTGTACACACCAATATGCTTGGTTGTACCTTTTTGTTTGTTATGTTGCAAATCTCTATAGCTATAGCACCCTTGCCAACAAGGAAAGATGTGACATCATCACATATGAAGCCAAATTAAGCAGGCAGCCACCAAAGTCAGACTATCTCTGAAGTGCTAGTAGCAAATTGAGCCAGTCACCAAAGCTAGACTACCACTGAAGTCCTAATAGCAGGTGGCCATAGCTTAACCCCAGTGCTAGTAGCAAATTGAGCCAACACTTACCAAAGCTAGACTACCAAAGCTCGCAGCTGAAGGGCCAGTTTGGCAGTGCTCTGCCATGGGATTAGGCCAGAGCGCTGCCAAACACTACTGCTCCAGCCTGCTCCATCTCGGAAGCACTCCCCCTGCGCTCCACTTGATTTGCATTATTGTTGGGGTGCGGAAAAAATCCGCTCCGTCTGCAGCACGCCTCTCTCTCTGCTTCCTGTTCTGCTGCCTGATCCCCTCTCAACTGCCTGCGCCGCTGTCCACTGCACCTCTGCCTGCACAGCCCCTCTCCGGCTCGCCAACGGTGGCTTGGACCACGAGATCCAGGCAGATCCATGGTGACGAAGCACTTCCCCTGCGCTCCACTTGATTTGCATTATGGTTGGGGTTGGGGAGCGGAAAAAATCCGCTCTGTCTGCAGCACGCCTCTCTCTCTGCTTCCTGTTCTGCTGCCTGATCCCCTCTCCACTGCCCGCGCCGCTGTCCACTGCACCTCTGCCTACACAGCCCCTCTCCGGCTCGTCAACGGTGGCGTGGACCACGAGCTCCAGGCAGATCCGTGGTGGTGATGAAGGAAGAGGGCTGGAGGGAGGCCAGATCGACCACGGCGAGGAGTGCTGCAATTGGAGGACATCGGCCCAGGCGAGCTGGAGCCAAAGCTGATGGAGAAGCGTTACGAAACCCTGAAATCAGCAGGTAGGGAGCAACCTGAGCGGGAGCCTAGGGGAGCTGGAGCCGGAGCCGCGGGTAGCTTCCTGACAGCGGTACCAAACAGGACCTAAATAAAAGTCATATGAACATGGAACAGGCGTCTGGATGCTGTCCCTCTATCGTTAATTTTTCCTTGTCGAGCCCATAATCACAAGAATGTTGTATACCCACTCAAGATTCAAGAAAACACTAGGCAGCAAGTGCTAGCCTACTGACTAGCACCTGATGCCTTTTTGTGGAGATTCTGAAAGTGATTTGTAGCAATAACCTTTGTGCAATTTATTTGCTTATTCTATAATATGTTCTTGCAGATATGCTGAACTTGTCATGGCACATCTCGTTGAAGAAATTAACGATTCTGACTATTTTTCAGGTAATTGAGCTTAGTGATGGCTGCTATCATTTCTACCCATCTAATTCTTATCCTCCTTGTGCACGAATGCAGATGGCGTTCCAAAGGAGATGATGCGTGTTGATGATGTACTAGTCAGGATAGCAAACATATCCCTTATCGAGGAGAAGGTACATGTGGCTTTCAGTTGTTATTGGCATCTTTTTTTTTAACCTCTTAGAATTCAAAAGAAACTTAAGCACCCTGATGATGCTCAATACAAATATGATTTTGCTGTATTCTTTCTTGTGTGAAGTGCAAGTGTGTCAAGAGCTGAACTTTAGTATTTCAACTTATGTGTTCCTTTGAAGCCAGACTGTTCTTTATCACATTTGGAAGCATAGTATTTTTACAAATTCATAGATTTTTGCACCTTATAAAACTCCATTGATTACAGTACCTTGATATAATTCTGCTATCAATGAGGCAACCTTTGTGTACTGTATTCTTTCTTACCTTTGTATTGTGGTTCCAGGTGGCTGCCACAGAACCAGGAAAAATTACAAACATATTTCCTAATTACTTGATCTATGAGTTCCAAGGCTTATCTGGTGGAAGAATATGGAAAACGGAGCATGATCTACTGTTATTGAGAGGCATACTGAAGTAAGTATCTGTTGGCATGTTTTCTTTGTCTCAATAAGCTTCACAAAATTACCCCTCCATGAAATTAGCAGTGGCTGGAACAGTTTCGTGGAAAGAGTAGCCTTAAAAAGTCGATGTTTGGACTTCACTTCTGTGTCAACAGCAGTGGCCTTGCTATGACATAGCTGAGGTGTTTGGGTCACTTGTCAGTTGATGGATTATTAGTTTTTCTGGTATGGCAGCAGTGGCTTGCTTCTTGGCCCGAGTGGACATATTTGGCTTAGAAGTTAGGGTTACCCTAGGCATCTTCTCACATAGCTTGATAGCTTCCAGGTGGTGCCTGTCCACCCAGTGCCCTAATGATTTTTGAGACATCGAGCTGAGGAACACTGTTTAATGAAGGCAACGAATTCAGCTTATCTTGAATGATGAGTAAGCAAACTGAAGTATCACATGCAAATCAGATGAGCTCCAAATTTGATTTGATATCTTAAATTGTTTATTTTGATTCCATATGTTTAGAGACTTTTACAATTGTAATCATGTGGAACAGCTCAATGAAAGATGTAGGTTTTTAAGGGGTATTCTTGACCTGCATAGTGAATGCCATTAATTGCTTTTTTGTATACTTCCTGTGTGTTTTCCTAGTGGATAATGCATTTTTTTACCAACTATTGTTGCACACTGTAGCGACACTTTATTTAAGGTATTAACACAATGCATTTGTTTTGCCTTCATCAGGCATGGATATGCAAGGTGGCAGTATATATCAGATGACAGAGAGAATGGGCTTTTTGAGGCTGCACGACGGGAGCTGAATCTCCCTTCGGTTAATGAAATAATTGGTGCTCAGTTGAACAACGAGGCAAATGTTAGCAATTAGCATGTGCTTACTATGTCCTTTCCTCCAAATTTCTACGTGACCCATTGCATTTCTTATTTCCTCCGTTCCTTTTCCAGGGGAATTTGGAAGGTGCACAGGAAGGCCAAGTGAACTCAACCAGCATGTCCCATTACAAGGAGATCCAGAGAAAGATAGTTGAGTTCTTGAGAAAGAGATACCATCTTCTGGAGAGAGCCTTGAATCTGGAATACGCTGTGGTACAGTACTTGGCTTTTCCCTGAACTAACAGCTCTCAAAACTCACATGGGAGTGCACAGTAGCTGTTCATGTAGTATCTTGCTCTTGCAGCATTTGTTAAAGCGTACCTTTTTTCTTCTTGCAGATAAAGAAACAAATTCCTGTTCCTGATGATATTACTGATCAAGGTGTTCCAGCAGGACATGTTCCACTTATTCCAGATATCAGTGAACTGTTGCGGGAATTGCCCAATCTTGAGCCAATTTGTAAGTGATCTCTTGTTTCCTATATATTCCTTGTCTCCATCTATGCAGCAAGAGACAGTCACATAGTGGGCATAGAACATGCTCGGCACTCGGCAGATACCATTTTAATCATGTGTCATGCATGACTCTTGTCTTGTATACTAAACCATCTCTAAAGATGTCATGTTGTTGACATGTACTCTTGAGGTTTGTTCATTGTTTGTTTTGATAACTGGGATCCTCATTTCCAGCTACCAATGCAGTGGTTCCTGAGGGCACAGCTGGTCAGTTGCAAGTTCCCCATCTTTACAATAAGGTGCGTAAGCGCAATGGCATGAGTTTTCATGGGTCATGTGTGAACACATCATTTGTTTCCTCAATATAACCAGACTGTGTATGCTCTGCAGATGTGTGGAGTGCTTGAAGAGAGTGGTGCTTCTGCGCTCAGTTCGTTCTTTGGAGACAAGTCCGCATCTTCTAGTTTAGCCAATAGCCTTCGACAGTTTGAGACTGTGTGTGAGAATGTTGTTGAGGCCTTGCGACCGCAACAAAATGGGACTGCCACTGCTATCAAAGAGGAAGTGGTAGACTGCAGCCACCAAAGCAGCAGCTGCCCCTCAGCAAGATTCAGGCCATGAGACAGCGAATGGGCAGTCTTCGACATCTAAGACTGACATGGAAATCGATGGTTGATCTGTAGGTGCCAGAGTGGTAGGAAAGGGAATTCCCGAATCAATATGTATACTGTGGTCAGAATGTACGCTATAGATTGTAACATTAAGGAAAGCACCTCCAGGCCTGAGGGTGTAACTGCTAATGGTTTGGTTTTCTTGTCCTTGTAGTATGCATACACATTCAGAACTTAACATATGCTTCATGCAGCCATTTTGTAAGGCTATGTGTGCTCGAACCGGTGATCACTGTCCTGTGCATACATCATGCTGTGTTGGTGCCTGGCCTCTTTGATACACACGGCTAATTATTAGCTAGGATTAAAAATTAATCTAAGTTTGCCAGTTAGCCCACTTTTGTTTAGCTCACGTATCAAGCAGGCCCTTAATGATGGTTGATGGCAATTAGCACTTTTCAACGCATCCATATTTTAAAAACAGTGCTCACGTATCAAATAGGCCCTTAATGATGGTTGATGGCAATTAGGCCACTTTTCAACGCATCCATGTTTTAAAAACAGTGCACTATGAAACCGTCTACTCCGGTGAAACTAAAAGGTTTGGAAGAACTTATTGTAACTGCGGCTGATTTGTGGTGAGATAAAAACACTGTTCCACGGTTGAAATGTGGAGCTGAGACGATTCTGGATGATAAGCTGATTTTATGTTATTAAATGTTAGTGTATTAAATGCTGATAAAACTCTGTAAAACTCCTATTTATCAAACAGGTTCTTAGTGATGGTGGATAAGAGCAACCCCAAGAGGTCAAAAAAAAATCCTCAAAACTTATCATATGTCCCTCAAATAAATTGCACTCCAAAGTTACTTTAACCCCGACAGCTTCCTAATATTTTCCGTCCCCTCTTTTCTTTCAGTTGGTACGGTGACTCCAAGATTAGGGGGCGCGTAGGCTTGTTACAGATACTAGCAGAAAGGCACGTGCGACACGCACGTGTCTAAAAAAATTACTTCTTTAACAAGAGAAGCAGTGTTGAGTTAATGGCTATTACATTTTACAAAGAAAAAAAACATACTTTTTCTCAAGAAAAAATATACATTTTCTCAAAATTTTAAACCTAGATATTCATTTTGAAACATTTGGCTAGACTACCTGTAAAGTATAGGATGAGAGACACCAATCACCTACAAAATTTGTTAGAAGTATGAAGTCTGGAATAAACTTGATGATCAAAGAATTTGAATCCTCATCTTCCACAGCATTCACTAAAGTTTCATGCTTCTTCAAACGAAATCGTAGAGTTGAATTGTCATCCGAGATATAAGCACACAAACACACATCAATCAAAAATGAGAAATTTGGCACAATGTCCTACTTACCGTCTCTGATCCAAAATGCAAGCGTCTCCAAGCACATTCACCTCCTTCTTGAGCCCTATGCACTTTATACAAATCCTATCACTACAAGAGATATGAATTTCTCATCAGAACGACTAAATTTGTTGCTAAGTGAATTTGTTTAGTATCTTTTTTTTTTGTGTTACTATGACCCCATGACGAAAATTCTTTGGCCATTGTTAAGAGACTTTAGAAATCATTATAAAATAAAGGATTTCTATACCATGAAAACTATAAATCATCACGAGATGCTTAGTTGTCATTATCACAAATCTACGACATTAGTTCATTGTAAATATTTTATTTAAGCTGCGTGTAACCCTACATGTCATAATTTTGTACCATTTTTATTTAATAGGCTACAACGTATATATCCAATTAGTTATTTTTCAAAATGTAAAAAATAGTTAATTTCTGAAATATTAAGTTATACAAATTCATTCAAAACAAGAATGCAAGAAGATTCATACAATAATAGATATTGGCAACTCTGCAATATAATCAATATCAATAGCTTACAGATATATGCTGGGTGGCGTTTTCATGTGAACCACGCAAATATTAGTTTTGGGGGATATCATTAACCTTTTCTTGGAGTAGCTTTAAGTTCGTTGGAAGGGACAAAGGAGCTTGTCAAATCAGCATGGACCAATCATAAACCTGGATTAGCCCCACTGGAAACAATGAATGATTGAATTTTTTAAGCAGATCGCCACCGTGTCCTCATCCATGATTACGGCAGTCTCCGTCATTCATTCACTCATTCCACGACGCGACGCAGCTTTGGAGCTGACAGCGCCAGAGAGAGGGTTGCCGGACATGGCAGAAGCGGCAGACCGCGAGCGCCCGCCGTGGCGCTGCACGGTGGCCGTGCAGGCCGCGCTCTGCCTCGCGCTCTACGCGGCCTTTAGCCTCGGCGAGCCGCAGCTCATCCCGCGGGGCGGGGTGGACGCACTCGGGCGCGGCGGCGGCGTCGCCTTCCTCAGCGTCGCTGGCGGCCCGCGGGGACCCGTCGAGCAGGCGAGGCTCCTGAGGCAGGTGCGCGCGTTTTGCACTCACCCACCCTCCACGCTCTCCGGCCGGGGATCTCTTCTGCTTCACGCGCCTGCAGGTTCAATTCCATTCTTGGAGTGCCCGAACACCCCCCCACCCCCCACCCATTGGGCATGGTCTTTTGTGTGGTTGCAGCTCGCTCACGCACGGCATTGAGCCGGTCACTGACGAAATCGAACTTCTGAAACACGGTAAATTGGATTAGTGCTTGAGTAAATCTTCCACGGAACATGTTGAGTGCGCAACGAAACTAGGAAGAGTTTATTCACCCGTCCCATGGGATTAAATTCAGAAATATGAATTCCTCATTCTGATAACGATTTGCTCATGTATTTGCCTGTCCCGTTCTTCTGACCAGCGATGCGTTCACACAGGTTATACCGTGTTTGATGGCCTACACACGCGCAGATCCAAGATTGGTATTACTTTACGAATAACCATGCCATTGGACTGCCTGAGTCCTGGGATCATGGCACATGCGCATGTGCTTTCCGATGAGGCGCATGTGCCTCCTGATCATGCTTTTCACTGCAATCAACACTGACCTGTCCTAAACTGCATTTTTCTAGTATAGTTGTATTGTGATTGTGCCCCACCAATCTACTCCGTAATTCTGTACGTATTAGTTAACGCCACACAAGTTAGTCCTGATTTTCCACTAGCCCGTTTGGCATATTTTTGCCGCTGATCGATGCAAAAGTCTGTCTTTTGGTGTTCCTTAGAAATGTTTGGTTGTTTGTGACTCTGTTGTTCCACAATCTAGCCTTTTTTTTTCTTCTTCCATTGGCATTAAACAAATGCACCAAGGAAGAATGCATATTTTCTACAATCTTTTCTAGGTTTGCCTTTTTTTTTTTTTAATAAAACTGTTATCTATGAAGATGGAGACCATAGCAAAGGTTTATGAAGTCAAGTTCGTGCTGGATGTTGCTCAACTGGGAGAGGATGATCCACTTTGGCAAAATGTAAGTATTTAGTGCTAATAATGTTGGGCTCATGTGTCATATTACTTGTCCATTGCATTGCCATTGTAACATTTATTAAGTGAATCAAATTCTCAGCTCTATAGTTTTTCTTTCTTTCTTTCCTATTTTTAGGGTTCCATGTACTTCCAAGATTTGAACATCCCTTGGTAAGCCAGTAGTTCCTGGTTCATTCATGTAACCTGATTTAATAGTAAGGAAAATGTAGCACAATAGTTCACTGTGCTGCCCAAGGTTTGCCCTCTTCTGTGTGTACATTATAATTGTTTCTCCATAAGGTACTCCACTAAGTCATCACATGGGCGGACAGTCGGCAACTTTTTGAAGAAAGTGAAGATGCCCTACGATCAGGTTCTAGATATTATTGGTCTGGACACTTGGCCTCTGCAGGTATTACATCTTTAGCACCTTGAGTTTTACTCTAGCAGGCAACCCATCTGATAAAGGGCAGTACATCACATTATATATGCCGGCATTTATGGATACTTATACATCGATTTGTAACTGTTTTTACAAGGAACCTCTACGTGATGGCAAGATAAGCACTTCTTATAGGGGGCAAACTAAATGGTTGGATCAATCACTAGCGCTCACTGACAGCAGCTGGTAAGTGCTTACGCAGTTGTCCCTGGTTTTTGTGTGCAAACTCTTTGTATTATTGTTGGAAATGCTAATATGTAGTCTATGGACATGCATATATGAGTTTTTTTTTTTAAAAAAAACATATGTTTAATCATCAAGAGACTAAGTTAAAAACTATAGAGTTTAGCATTGAAGAATGAAGGTATCTTGGCAAACTTTGAACATCCATAAGAAATAGTAAAATCACCCTTATTAGCCAAATTGACGCATTTATGCTACTTTTGCAGATTTATGCATGGGTATTGCCTGCAACCAAATGCTCACATTCTTTTTCTTTAAGACAGGAAAATAGTTGTTGGATACAATCCGTTACTTGTTTGCAATGGAGAGGAAACACCAGAAACCACAAAGTTCTCTGTGCCAATTCAACACACTTTTGCAAAATATGAAGTGGTAACTTGTGTTCTCTTCATTGATGGTATTTGTTTTTTTTTTTTCAAATTAATGATTGCTATAATTTAGTTCCCTCTATACGTACAGAATGCATACATAAGCATGGGTGGGTTCTGTGGTTATTTCCACCGAGACAACTCGATATTGTACATTGGACATCCCAGCCCTGGTGATGACCAAAAAATTGTCGATGGTTTTTTCTTGCACAGAGTTAGACCCCTTGAGATGGTGAGTTCATGACTATATGACACTTTCCCTTCTATATCCCATATGAATATGAAACCATTAAATTTCCATTTGATTTTCGTTTGGCAAAATGTGGCAGGACTCAATGTGGATAAATGTAGAAGGAAAGTTGGTTCAGAGATCTGTTGTCCAGCAGTATGGAACAGGAGCTATGTGAACCTCATGACTGAATTTCAGTTTCTGTTCCATTATGTCAGCACCGAACAAAGACCACAAAAATTTCAGTTTCAGTTTCTGAATTTCAGTATTGGATTCATTCAGTTCAAATAAGCCGCATTAGATTTGTTTGTCATTTTGCCAGTTTCAACATGTTTGATTTTGTAAGGAACTTTAGGTAGCCTTAAACATTTAGAAACAAAAGAGAGTTCACTATCAAATAGAGTGCTGCCCAAGCAGGGCACGAGCAGTTAATACATTCTTCTTCTTGTGTCTGCTGGTGCTGTGCCAGTTGACCTCAGCAGGATCTCAACTACAGTCAGATTTGTTTCAGAAGTTTTGGATAATGTTTGCAAGGCTGTAACTGTCGTTTTGATGATTCCTAAGGCCCAAATTGTTCCATTTTCTTTTATCTTTTACAAAAACTAAAGTCAGAACTCAGAAGGATACGGTTGGTGCTATAGCATTTCAGAGGCCTTGTGGCTCCAGCCTTAAATGACTGAATTCAGTCAGGGCTATGACTACTTGCTCAATTTAGGTCTGCAAGCTTGAATTCAGTCTGCTAAATCATCATTGCCACAAGTATTTGAACTGCTAGCAAGCAATTGGACTTCTAGAGCAGAAGACAAGTATCTAACTATGAAACCAGGCACAAGTTCCACGCGAAATCTTATAGGCATGACAAAGTAAAAAATGATTATCATTAATTAAATATGATAAATAGTCTGATACAAGGAGCATAGTCCATCTGATACTGTTGTGATATCGAAATGGCCAGAAGCCCATCAATAAAATCAATCAAGTAATAATTCTAAAAAAAGATCAACTCAGCAAGCACGAGACAAAGTTGATCACAGTGGAGTTTCAGCAAACCTAAAAGCTAATTTGAGTAACATAAGCAGCATCTTCAAAGTTCCCACTCCCCTAGAATTTAACAGTACTTACGCAAACACAAGCAACACCATCCCAACCAAGGTGAAATGCGCAGAACAATATCATCCTCTGTCTGCACTTTCTGATGCTTGCTTGCACAGCTCACAGTTGTCATCTTCTACACTCGACCCGAAGAACACTCATACTGCTGACGTTTTGATGGCACTGTCCACTACTGAATTCACAAGAACTTGTCTTCCTTTGGGGTTCTGGAACATTGCTCGCCATCTTCCGTTTACTAATACTGCTGACGTGAATGTCCTGAGAGGCAACCTGATCCACAAGCACCATCTGACAATTCACTGAGTCACAAGCCTTCGCAAAATCTAGTTTAATTACAGAGAGCAATCTCCCTTTTATAAATCCAGTTTGGTCAAAAGCTACCAGACTTTGAATTTGATTTTATAACATACTTGCGAGGACCTTCGAGATGAGCTTCACAGAGAAATTTTGCAAAGAAATTGGCCTATATGCATCGGGTGAGATCACACCTGGCTTTTTGGGCAGCAGGACAATGTAGGCTCTATTTATCCTCTCCGTTTCTGCCTCATTGTTGTTGAAAGCACACAAAAGTTGTTCCAATTCGGGCTTCATGAAGTCCCAAGCAGCGGTATAAAAGGAAGAACCAAACCCATCCAGCCAAGAGCACTATTCCTATCCATGCCATACAACACAGATTTGGCCTCCTGGATTGTGATGGGAGCTGACAGGGTGGAGTCATCAACAGGGGCTTGGTCACAATAGATTTTTCTGTAAACTGAAATCCCATCTTGTATCCGCTACTGCACCAAGCAGCACGGTGTAAATGGAGGCGAAAGTTTGAATCATAGCAGCATGATCACTGACAGCTACACTATCGGACCGTCCACCTCAGTTTCTTTGATCTGACTCGACATACTTGATCAAGGCGTGAGCATGGAAAAAAAGAATGAGACACCTGGTAAAGCAATGGCTCG
Organism: Eremochloa ophiuroides; assembly: GCA_038502445.1. NCBI lineage: Eukaryota > Viridiplantae > Streptophyta > Magnoliopsida > Poales > Poaceae > Eremochloa > Eremochloa ophiuroides. The sequence continues at coordinate 16,382,746 of JAHLJS010000003.1, read as the reverse complement.
TAAGAAAGGTCGGACGTGAACCAACAAAAATGTCTGCAAACTTGGTCGTAAGAAAGTACAATGATTTTTCAGATTCTACAGATGTTGAACCTGGCTCATGATGTAAACAGGACGAGGCTCTATCACATCTGCTTCTCCGAGACCCATGCCTATTGAAAATCACATTCGCCATCCCTGTGGATCAAAGGAGACACACAACAGCATGCAGGTGATTCAGACCTGTAACTCAAACAGCAGATGTACTTAATTTTGTTTAATGTCAAAAACGATAAAGAATAAGCTAAGCTGCGACAATGCAATGAAACAGTCCCTGTGCTATTACAATTGCTACTACAATCCTGCATAAAAAAACAGCTACTAGCTATCTAAAGACTAAGCAAAACCATCAATCCAAGGTGCCTTTAAGCTGTTGAACCATCGGTGCTCAAGGGCTTCCGCCGCGGTGAGCCTCTTCTCCGGGCAGAAGGCCAGCAGGCCTGTGAGCACATCACGCCCATCCTCCGACAAATCTGCCAAGCACTCCCGGTCAAGCTTTCCCGCAGCAGAGGTCATCCTATCTCGCAACTCAGACATTTCAGCAGTCATCTTGTCCTCACTCTCCGCCTGGAAGAGAGTCTCCCCGATTAGAAGCTCCGCCATGATGCACCCAAGCCCCCACATGTCTATGGCCGGGCCGTAGTACCAATTGCCGTCAAGCATCTCCGGCGAGTTGTACTGCAGCGTCCCGACGGGGTGGGCCTCATGCGGCTTCCCATCGGGCTTCTGCCGCGTCGCCGACCCAAAGTCGCACACTTTGAGCTCGCCCAAAGGGCTGACAAGGACATTCTCAGATTTGATATCGCGATGGATGAAACCGAGATCGTGTACCTTCTTCGCAGCGCCGATAAGCTGCCTCATCATCCAGCGGATCTCGTTCTCCGAGAAGGTCCTCCAGATGGAGTCGCGGAGGCTCAACCCACCCTGGATCAACTCCAAGACGAGATGCACGTCTCCGTTCTTGGGGTCGACGGCACCGCCGTCGATCCCGATGATCGACGGGTGGCCGCGGCAAGCGTGGAGGCAGCCGGCCTCCATGGCGAGCGCGCGGCGGTCGGGGGGCCCGTGGCCGTCGGGCCCATCGCCGCGGATCCACTTCAGCGCGACCGGCTTGCCGGTGCGGCGGTCGCGCGCCCTGCTCACGACGCCCTCGGCGCCCTTCCCGAGGACCTCGAACACCTCGAACTCGTCGATGCTCCTGAGATCTTTGTACCGTGGTCGCTTGTTCGCGTCAGCGGCGCGCGGTTCTTGGTCCGGTGCCGGACGTTTGCGGGCCGTCGGAAAAGCGGCAGACATGCTGAACTCGAGATTGCGAGAGAAAAGGCTGCGGCAATCTGGGCGCGTGGAAACGAGATCGAAACACGATCGGCGAGAGCAGGGAAAAAGCGAATTGCGAATCGAGAACTATTTATTGAAGGCGGTGGCAGGTGGCAGTTGGCGCCTGGTTTGCTAACGACTCCTACTCGAATTCGATGTTTAGGTTGAGTAGGCATTGCGTTTTCCGGGCACGCGAAATTATCCAGACGAGGAGGCTTTGCTGACCACAGCAACGCTACTTTACTATCAGCACAGATTTTGGTAAATGAAATTCACAAAAAAAAAAAAGATTTTGGTAAATGAACAAAAAAATCAGAAAACATTATTTATTCTTGTTGGCATATATCATAGAATTGCTACGATGGACAAAATACAGAATTGCCCTAGCATGAACCAAAAAAGAGTTAAATAACAGTAACCATGAAAAAAAATGTGAAAATAATATATAACTTTCACGTCATGTGTTAAAATTAAATTAAACTTGCATTAACAAAAAAAATCATTTCTTTCTTTTATGAACAAAAAAATAACATGAGTAAAATTATGGTGAACAAAAAAAAAGAAAATTGGTTCTATAGCACTGAAAGATAACGAAAATTGAAAAATACCACCGAAAGAACTCTGTTACGTAAAATACCACTTAAAGGTGGGACGTTAACCAGCACGCAGAAGTCTCGCGTGCGACTCCTCTGCGTCTCTGCGACAAGTGCCGTGCCTGGTGGCTGGCGAGTTGGCGAGGCCTGGCAGCGCATGGACGGGCGACGAGCAGCCCGCGAGGCGTGGCTCAGGCTCTCACCTCGCGGCCGACGACGAGCACGCGAGGGTGGGCAGCACATGCAGGTTCGGCGCACGAGGGATGCGTGGCCGCTTGGGCGGCGAACGCACGGGTAGCTGCACGCTGGCGGGCTGGGGAGGGTTGTCTGTGTGCGCGCGCTGTCCGCGTGGATCATGGCCAGTCAAAGCTGCCCTAGTGTAGCAGCCCCCGTCTGGACAGCGGCTGGGCTCAGGAAGGACTCCGGGTATGTTGCATCTCCACTGAAGAATCTGCACTCGAATCAAAAGGGAAGTTTATCCTCCCTGCAGTTTCCCAGTCATTGCTGTTGGTGCCGAAGCCATTGCTAGGCTTCCTGATGGCGCGAATCCTGACTCCTACCACTAAGGCCACCTGCACTCATCATTCTCCAAATTCATCCTTAAAAAAAAATATTCCATCCTGGTCATCGAGATTCTCTCCTCTTGCCGTAAAAAAAAAAAGATTCTCTCCTCTATACCACATTCTCCCGCATCCACTCATCCTCTATATCTCTACTCTATATTTATTTTTTCTTTTTTTATTCCCCCCACCTTCTCCACTCTCTCTCCCCCTCCCTTCCCGTTCTCACTCTCCCTCACCGCGACACCCTCTCTCCTTCGCCGCCGCCGCCGCCGCCAGCCCGAGTGGCCTCGCGGCCTCCTCCCCGGCGCGGCCTCGACGGCCGGCGAGCCCGCGCGGGCCCCGGTGCTACGGCCTCTCGGTACTACTGTTTTGACTTAAGAATTTACTCTGAGCCTGAAACTTGTGGAGGCACAAGATTGAGTTAAGTCTAGGTAATTAATTAATATGATTCATGAAGGTTGAGCTGCTATTTATCTTATTCCTAGCATTACTAAGTTCTGGAGATTTATTTTGAAAATTTAAAATCTTACATGATGAGCTCTTGTATGACAAAGTTTGAATTCCTACCAAAGCCATATGTAATACATTTATAGATAGGAAAACCTTTGCACATTTATGCTACTTGCTTTGCATTGAGTTCAGTCAACCTTTGTTGTATACCTTATGAGAGCCTTGTCATGCTTTTAAAATCAAGATCACTTACACACTCCACCCGCACATATGCATTACTCCTACTCTGGGAGTAAGCGCAGTCATTTTTCACTTTCATCCAGATCCACCTTAAAAATATTTTCTCCTACACTGGGAGTAAACACCCAAAAATATACCCTATAGAACAGCCCCTGTTTAATTGCTCTAAGTTCTTATCATTATCTCTCCAATTATTTATATTCAAAGGATGCATGTGGCTATGCAAAAGTATTGAAAAAAAGAAAAAGAAAAGGGAGTAAAAGATGGACAAGTGTCCTAGCAATTAAAACAATGGGTACTTAGATGCCCGCCTCCTTGATGAAAAGAAGAAGAAGAAGAAAGAATAAAGATAGCCCATGTTTTCCCGCGGAAGTTCTAAGTTCCAAGAGAGATTTCAAAGAGCCAAAGTAGAATTAGAATTAGCCACCATATATACATCTATCCACCATATTCCATACACATGCACATCTTGGTTTGATTGTATGACTCTCTGTGGATCTATTGTTTGACTTTACAATATATGAATTGTAAGTATGCTCATCCTTGTTATTGCCACTCCTGTAAGCTCCACTACACTCCTTAGTTGTAGGAAGACATAACATCATTAATGCCTCGGTGAGATCCATAAATACTACAGATATTGAGGAACTTGAGGGTGTCATACAATTAAGCTCTGAGTTTTATTTTGAAAGCCCTGTAAAACTCCGGAATATTGGTACTGTAAAGAATTTGAGACATAGTGCTTAACTTGATTGTTATGTCTTTCGATTGCTCAAAACTTATGCAAAAGCTGAGAAGCTCCATAGTTAAAGGTAAAATGGGTAAGTTCGAGAGTTAGAGCAGTTTTGTCTAATCCGGAGGAGAATTTCTGTTTGAAAGCATGTGTACTTAGAAGGCATGAAAGTATTGTAGCAACTCCTGATCCAAATATATTAGTAATTAGGCTTAGATTGTTTACCAAGGGACTGGCAAAAGGTAAGCTTAGGGGAGTTGTTGACGGTGGATAACGTCAACTTTTATTAGAACTTTAGACATGAAAGGACACATGAATACACACTAATCTAGGGTTTTAGCTGACAATCTCCACGAGTTTTGGTGATTTCATATTTTCCAGAGAGTATTCCAGAAAAGGATTAAAAGAGGGTTTAAAGTGCTTAAAAGTCACGAAACGTGTCACAGACGAAGACATCGCGTATTAGACTACTAGAAGTATCTAGAAGACACCGGAGCGGAGGCGGGACCCAAAGCCCACAAGGTGGGGCTGGCCGGCCCCCTAGGCACGTCACCCGGTGCCCTAGGTCAAGTGGAGGCACTCCCCTTTTGGAATCTTCCTCTCACGCTTCCTTGGCACCTAAGTAAAGCATCTCTACGTCGATCCTAAGGTCGGTTTGATCCGACAGTGCACATAACATGAGACGCGGATCGATGACGTGGCGGTTCCTTGCCCTCTACTCCACCTCAGCCTATATAATGATGCCCCAAGGCCCCTCTTAGAGGCATTCTACACTCCGGTGCTTCATATTCTCTACATAAATTAGGGTTAGGGTCCCTCTAATTAATCTAGTTCTAGTTCTAGTTCATCTAGTTGTAGCAGTTAGGAGAGACTAGTTCATCTAGATCTAGTCTTGTTTAGAGATTAGAGAGATATAGTAGGAGAGTAGAGATTCTGGAGGAGTTCCGGCCTGTCGGTGCTTCTTCGTGGCTGTATTCTTCTGGATTCAGCTTCCTCGCCCGAAGTTGCGTTCTGAGGTACTTTTGTATTCAACATTCTAATTCAAGTAAGCAGTTGTTCTTAAGTTTGCAACTCATATTGAGTACTTTGATCTTGGTCATTACTTGATTGAAGTAGTATTTTGTAGCGTAGGCGTGGTGCCTAGACTAGGTTTACTTGTGAATGCCTCCTGATTAGCCGGATAGTGGTAGTTCGCGTAGGTGACAGCTACATTGATTCCTCTGTAATCCACTTCCCGTTGATAGGATTGGTAGGTGTATAGGTGATTGGTAGGAGAGAACTCTGATTTCTGCTCTTATTCAGGTTACTGCCCAGTTAGAACGGTATTATTCAAAGCTTACCGGTTGTTGGAACTAGATAGTCAATAGCTATCTCCTCTTTATTAATATTATCTAGCCTAATTATAGGGTTAAGCTCATCGGCTTGGTCATTATCACCTACTGTTCCCTGTGGATACGATATTTAAAACCTCCGGGTGAAGTGCTACATCGGTATTACATCTGTGCGCTTGCGGATAATCTAATAATAATAATATTTAATAGAGTGCAGTTAATTTATACCAACAAGCATTTCTGGCGCCATTGCCGGGGAACGGTTTGCTGATTTTGACCTTAGTTTAGCTTAATCTTATATTATACTTTTACCTTTTATTATCCTTATGGATGCTTTAAATTTCACACCTATCTATCTATATGGCATGCGCAAAAGCTTCGAGTCAGCAAAATCTGTAGAGCCTATCATAACACCTGGTTATGAGCTGCGCCCATGTCTAATTAATATGATTCGGGATAAACCCTTCTCGGAAGAAGAAAACGAAAACCCATACTTACACATACGAGAGTTCGAGCAGACCTGTGCATGCTTGCACATTGCTGGCATGTCTGATAAGACCTTAAGATGGAAGCTTTTTTCGTTCTCTTTGACCGAAAAAGCTAAACGTTGGTATAATCGAGCCGTAGGAAGTATGCGAGGTGATTGGGAAACATTATGCTCTGAATTTTGTTTATATTTTTTTCCTATCTATAGAGTAGTTAATCTTCGAAAAGAGATTCTAACTTTTAGGCAACTAGAACAAGGATCTCTTAGTACATCATGGGATCGATTTAATGAACTTGCTACATCTGGCCCTGACCTTAGTTTTCGAGACCCCGTACTTATTCAACATTTTTATTTGGATCTTACCAAGAATTCTGGGGAATTCCTTGATTTATCCACTGGAGGAGCCTTTCCTTATTTGCCTATAAGTAAAGCAAGAGCTATGATCAACAAGGTGGCTCTAACTAATTCCGAGCTCCCCGAGGAAGAGAAGGAATCATACCCCGAACAAGAAGAGAAAGTTTTGGTAGCTAAAACACAATCACTCCAATCCCAAGATTTAGCTATCACTCCTAAACCATCGAAACCCCACTTTGATGATTTAGACTTCCAATTAGCTAAGATGCTCATAAATTAATGTACATCAGATCTTCTCAGAAGAGTATCTTGGAAAAAATGTCGTCAACTTCCTTTTCCCCCTGAAAGACATTGGGAAGAATGCAAGGATGGCATGTCTAGTGATGCCATAGAAAGAGAGCCAAGCCACTTAGGAATCAATTCTATCTTCTCCCCTTCTATGCTCACATTAAATGTCTAATATGAACCCATCTCTAGACCCATCCTTGACCATGATGATCATTTTTCTGCTCTCTCTCCTAAGTCTCATAATGACCCTAGGATCCCATTAAGACATCCCAAGAATAGGAGTCATGAAGGTTATTGGAATGACTAAGAAGAGGTACGACAATGGCAGGAATGCATAGAACATACTAGAAACATATACGCTATTGTCAAAGAATGGATGGAAGAGGACGAACCCTTAGTAATAGCATCTAAACTTGGTCTAAATTCAAATGGTGAGCTTAAATCAATTTCTGTAATAAACATAACTCATCCAAGTTTAGACAAAGCCTTGGACAAAACCAATCTTAGAGACACCAATCCATGGGAAATCCTAGAAAATAAAATATCCAATGAATGTTGTAGACATGAAATAATAGAGACAAACTTGTTGCCTACAGACATTTATGAAGAAACACCCTTGGAGTTTGAAAAGGGAGATCACATCAATGAGCATGGGAATTACTTCTTTAACACCTCATCGAATCCATGCTCATATGCGAAATCTCCTGGATCAATTGGTCTCTCTAACATTATCGCACACGAGATCTTCAAACCCCTCATTCTACCTATTCATAAATTTATTGAAAGGGTGGTTATAGATGCATATGTTTATCATAAATATTGTAGATCTCGTTGCACAAAAGCTGGTGTTCTAGAGGAAACCACCCCACGAACTCAATAATTAGAAGGTTTCCCAAGAATGACTTTGTGTCTTAAATTGCCACTCTTGAAAGATAATATGAATTTACACCTTTTGTTGTAATGCCCTTGTGAATTGAGCATAGAATTATAATCATGAAAATATTCCTTTGTGTATTTTTGTCACTAACCATTTCAGGCTTGAAGTAGAAGAATGACAGCATTAGGTATGTCCAACCAATCATCATGCAAAATTAATCCATCCAAACTTAACTTTGCCTTGCAAAATACAAGCTTGGGGGAATGGGCTTATTTAGAAAATCTTATGTTGCTAATGTTGGTTGTCTCTACCTTGTCAATCCATGTTCAAATTGTTAATCAATGATCATGCTCTTTCATCCCTGTTTGCATAACTCTCTATAAACTTTCATGTTACCTTTGTTCTCTATAGTATACTTAAGGTTTGGAGAAATTTCATACACCTTTTAAATTAGGCATGGTGCTTAGTTTAAACTGTTTTCTGGAATCATAATTAGACAAGGTGTTTAGTTTGATTTCCAAACTAAGAGGTGTGATGATTTTACTTTCAAAAGCGTTTTGAATTAAGCGTGGTGCTTAGGATAAAATGCCTTCCTAAGTCAAATTAGACGTTGTGTCTACGTTGATTTTTGAGCCGCTCGTATACTGTAGTAGACATTGGATATTTTGTTGGTCTAACCCTTGCAGAAAACTTTCAATTTAATTTGGGTAAATCACGAGATAAATTCAAATCAGAGATGAGACAGGGCACATGTTGAACTTCAATAACTTTGCAGAGGAAGACACAGCTCATTCATTATGGATGGAAGAACTGTGAGTATTAATGATCCATTCACTTTATCTTCTGCTGCAAGTTACTTGGACTCAAGCCATGCCGGTATAGAACATGATCTATGCTAACATAATATCAACTCTATCTTCTTAGTAGCATAGATAGAACATGGTAAAATTTTGGACAAACAACCTATGTTCCAAAGTTGTACATTCCTTCGGGTATGTGTTGTCCACTAATCTGTTGCAGGCATAATAATGAATGGAGTGACAAGGTGTTCATAAGATAAAAAAGCAAAAGATGGCAAAAAGGATAAGCAACAAAGGATACAAGATGCTCATGAACAACTCAAGATGCAAGAGAAGGAAATGACCACCAGTCATCTACCCTTCATTACTTAGTGTCATCACGCTCTAATAATGAAGGTAATAGCTTAGGGTTAGTGGTTATTATTTTCCTCTTGATCTTAGTATGCACATAAATGAAGATGCAAACATGTTAGAGTTACAGCTTTAATTGATAAACCTAATTAACTCAATATGCTTTGTTCTTTAAGATTGTTGATGACGTCATTCTCTTGACCTTAGTCTTAACCAAACGAGGTAAAACATTATATTCTATCTTTGGAAGCTGATAGTCATACTCATGTGAAAATTTATATATTATGTAGAAATAGACAATCGTTCCATTGGTTAAGCAATTTAAATCTTTTCTGCCATGCGAACTTAAATGCAACATTAAATGCTTAATCGTCTGATCTTACCACTCATGTCATGAGTAAAAGAAATTATGCAACACCTACTTCATCTTGTTCAATGTACCTAAGGCTAGAGAAAAATAAATAAATAAAGAGATAGATTTGGTTCTATTGGTGTTTTTGCACCAGCAGAGCCCATGCACTTGATCTCTACCTTGATTTTGCAAATAGGACAACACTTCGAGCAAAGTTTGTTAATTCCCAAAATTCCACGAGTGGAAGTCCTGTGAACATGCACACTGAGCAAGATGCTGCCAGATCCAACTATTAATACTCTACTCCAACCTGCTGGCCAAACAATGGATAAAAGCGACATCATCATCACAAGGGGTGCAACCATCATGATGCAAAAGAGTGGATAAAAGTCCTAACGGTAGACTTTAAATTCCGCACCTTTGTCATAAGGTAATATGATAGTTATCTAATTAATTAGTATTCATAATTTACATTAGTAATTTTACTTTAGCATATTCATCTTTATGCATATCAAAAGAAAAAAGAAAAATCTTTATTGCCTTATTTACTGCATCATAAAACATTAAAGCCCATGTGAATAAACCTAAAGAATATTCACTATGGCGGCATAAAAAATAAATAAAAATAAAAATAGCATCTGTATTTATTTGTTGCATTATAAAAATCATATGCCCCATGAGAATAAATATTCTCCGTGGTGGCATAAAAAAATCACGCATACATATTTACTTTTCTACAAAAGAAAACTAGAAAATCCTAAAAAAAGAGAATCCTGCTAGAATCTGTCAATTAAAATCAACTCAGAGAATAATCAATTACTTATGGGCTGATCGCTAACCTCTTATTAAATTCGAGCCTCGAGTTTTGGTTTTCTTGTTGGAGTATAATTCTGCAGAAATGACATTATGACTGAGGAGTGAGTCCATCAGTGGAGCCCACTAGGACTATTGCTGAAAAGCTTGCTCTAAAGATCAACAACACCAAGTATTGCAAACATCTAGCTTGGGGGAGGAGCATCCCCTACTTATCAGGTAACTATACCTAAGCGATTATCGAGTCAGTCTTATATAGTCATAAAGTACCAAAAAAATGTGAGCACATGAAGGCTCACAATAGTATCATAGGAAAATTTAAAAATGTCAAAAATATATGTGTCGGTGCTAGGATTAGCGAGTGCTAACACCTGCTAGTAAACTTGTGTTTTGCGGTTGAGATCACGGATGGTGTGCAAGGGGGAACATAGGGTTTATACTGGTTCAGACAAAGAGTGCCCTACGCCCAGTGTGGGATCGAGTCGTGTTGCCTTGCACCGGGGTGCTTGTAGTAGGGGTTACAAGCCTAGTCGAGAGAGGAAGGAGCTCCCAAGTCTCTTATGTGTATGAGTGTTTGTGTGTTCTTATGTTTGTAGGTTGTAGTGAGCGACGTGGAGTCCTCGTTGTGAATGCTGTGATCGGCCTCTGCCCTCCCTTTTATAGTTACAAGAGAGATGCTAGAGTTACATGTGATGCCCTGTGGTTACAGTGCTCGGCATGGCGGAGACAGTGGTGACCGGTGGCTATCGTCAGCCATCCCCTTGTCTTGGCGTCTCGAAGGTATGGCATTAGTCATTCGGCTGATCTTCCGCTGTTCCATTGGTGAGTTCCAAGGTGACGCACTGTGCGGTGCGGGGCTTGCTGCGTGGCACTACGTCATGCCGTCGCATCTGACCCTGCACAGTGCAACGAGTAGATAGGTTGACCTTTGAGTACTAGCTCCCGAGGCTCGGGAGACCTTGATGCCATCGGGGGTGTGATGGGATGGAGCGGGTGAGAGTGTCCTCCCTCGGGTGCTTCCCTTCCCCCGTGAGGTACTTTTCTGGGCGTAGGCGAGCCTGATCGCAAGGGTTGCCCATTCCCCCGGATTGGCCGGGCGGCTGTCGTTCCCCTTTTCCTGGTGCCACACGTGCGGCCGGGGCATGGTAGTCGCCTCGTAGTTGGAGAATCTCCTCGTCAGCCTAGGGGGTCGTACAGTTGACCGTCCCTATAGCGGCGTGGGGGAAGTTGGACCGTCAGATCGGTTGTCAGATGTGGTATGGTAGTTGGTACGGCGAACGTGCGCGTTCAGGGTGCCGTTGCGTCAAGGGCCCACCCGACGGGACCGTGCTTGTAAAGCGGTCAGGGAGGCCCCTTGGCCATCAAGTTTGCCCTGCTGACGTCAGCAGGGCTCGGGCGAACCCGAGGGGCGCTCCCGAGGGAGTTAGCATGTAGCAGGGGGCTCGGGCGAATCGGAAACCAGATGCCCGAGCCTTTCTTTCCTGAGCCCTGTCGCGGAGGCTCGGGCGAATCGGAGAATTTCTCCCTAGGGGTCCGCGCGCCCGGGGGAGGTGATGTGCTTTCGCGCGACTCTATACTAGGCCGCGTGGGAGGTTCCCGCGTGGGCCGTGGCTAGCGCCTTCTTGGGTCGGGCTTTATTCGGGAGGTGTGATTTTGCGTTGAAGTTGGGTACCCGACAGTAGCCCCTAGCTTGTGGTGGAGTGGAGGCACTCCTCCAGAGGCTCAGGTTAGTTTCTCCTATCATGTTTGGTAAGGTTTGTTTTATTTTATCCGGTGGGTGCGCGCGAGCGCACCTATCGGGTGTAGCCCCCGGGGCCTTGGAGAGATGATGCATCCCTTCAAGGGCTTGAAATCTTGTTTGTAGAATCTCGGGTGCCTTCTCGCTCGCTAGCGACTTGTCCCTTGGTAGGAGTTTTCCGGTGCTGGAGCCCCCGAGCCCCTACCGTGGGTAGACGGCCGATCCGAGTGCGTCCTTTATCCTGCCAAGGTACAAAGAGAGTCCCTGAGCACCTTTTTCGTATCGGGGGTCGATCGGGTTCTTTTTAGTTCGACCTTCACGCTCTTCTTTGAGAAGAGGAAGGTTTCGTCATGCTTGACTTCCCACGGTGGGGGCGCAAGTCGGCATTTCCGGTGAGCTGCAAGCGGGTTTGTCCAAGTGGAGGTCCGTGTCCCGTTCGTTGGGGGTCGGCTAGTGGCCTGAGCACACTCTAAATGTTCCCAGAGTGTCGATTTATGGGTCTTGGGTCCCTTTGACAGGTCCCGAGGGCCTGATGCCGCCCCCAGAGGGGATCCCACATCATCAACTCGCTGCTAGGACTTGGACACAGCGTGGGGTGTCCCTTTTGACGCTCGGGCAGTCGGGATACTGACTGTTTAGTGATCCACCCACTTGCTGTCCCTAACTCGGTATCCCTGGGGTGATTGTTTGAGCCATAGAGGGCCAGTCTTCGATCCCCTGGGAACGTAACGAGCGCCCGAGCCCGGGGTTCCTTCGTCGAGAAGGAGAGCAATCGTTGAAATCGAGGGGGTTAGCAATGATTCGACACACCTTTTGAGGAAGGAAGCCTGACAGATGTGACGGTTCGGGGCAGATGGGACGGTTGCGTGCGCGAAGGCAACGGCGATGCGGAGTGTCATGGTAGGGCCCACGCAGTTAATGCGGCGGATTCACTGCATCCACTTCGGGTTCGTGGCCTAAGTATATAAGGAAAGAACCGTTCTTTCTTTCTTTTTTACCTTAGCCATTTGCTGCCTTCGCTTGCCTTAGCCTCTTCGTCTCCGTCGTCCAGAGCCCTTCGCTAGCTCCTCGCCCTCGCCGCCGGCGTCCTTTTCCTCTTCTCGCGCCCTTTTCCCCTCACAATGGCTGCTCCAGCGCCTACTGACGCCGCCGCTGCTGCCGTCGCCCCGCTCGAGGTGGAGCCTTGGCTCCCCTCTTCGGTGACGAAGGGACAGCTTGAGGACCTCGTGATGTTGGGGCTCCTCCGCCGCCGCACCGACCCACAGCGCCCGGAGTGGATTGCGCCGCCGCGCGACCATCATGAGCTGCGGCCCCTCAAGGGGTATGTCGTGAGCTTCGTCGCCTTCCACGAGAGGGTTACTCGGGTCATCGCCGAGCCGGTTCTGCTGGGCGCTCCTCTTCTCCAACGAACTAGAGCTACACAACCTCACCCCCAACTCCGTCTCGCAGGCAGCAATCTTCGCCGCCGTCTGTGAGGGCTACCTTGGGGTGATGTCGCATTGAGACCTCTGGCGGTATCTCTTCCGCGTCGACTCGTACACGAAGTTGTTCGGCGCGGGGAACCCGCGGAAGATCGTCAGCGCCGGGGGCTGCAACTTCACGCTCCGCTCCTTCAAGTACATCCCCTGCAGGGCCCAGTCGTCCAACACGGGGTGGCACGACGGCTGGTTCTACCTACGGAACGACGAGGGCAGCCTTCCCCGAGTACACGGGGAGGGTGATCTCCGCCCCCATTCCTCGGTGGAAGTGGGGGTGTCCGTCGCGGGACTCCAAGCACCTGGATCCCTACCTCGCCGTGTTGCGGGTGCTACAGGACCAGGGTTTGACGGCGGCCGGGGTGGTGGCGCACTTACACGCGCGGACGGTGCTGCCCCTGATGGAGTGCCGCCTCGCCCTGTATGAGATGGTGGAGGGAGCGTTGAGGGAGGGCATGTCGATGCTGAATCAGAGCATCAGCTCCAAGGTGATCATGCGCCGTGTGAGGTACACAGTAAGCGGTCATCCCACCCGGGACGAGCTGAAGAGGGTGGCTATGCGCCCACGCCCGGGGTAAATCTCGCTGGTGAGTGTCTATCTTCCCATCAACTGTCTGCCTTTCTCTTCTTTTTTCTGATTCTTGTCCCCCTCGGCGTAGGGCCTCTCGAGGGAGGGAAGGCCCTCTCTGCCCCCCGTCCCAGGGCGAGCGGCAGAAGGCGGAGAAGGACAAGAGAACCTCAGAGAGGAGGAAGCAGGCTCGTCAGACCTAGAGGCTCGCCCAGCTTTGCCACCGCTAGCGGTTGGCTGGGGAGCCGGAAGAGGAGTCTCCGTCCGAGGAGGATGAGGAGGAAGAAGAAGAAGACGATGATGACGCTGACACCACCCAGTACGTGGTGGTCACAAAGCCCGCGGTGGGCGCCGACGAGCCGGGGAAGGCTCCTATGTTGGCGCCCGCCGGCGGAAGCGCCGGGGGCCGTATTCCGAGCCCCCAAGCGAAGTTATCGGAGGCCGTGCCTGGAGGCGCGGTGTTGGTTGTTGAGGCTGTCGGGGCCGGTGCTCCAGCTGACCGGCGGCCACGAGGACCCATCTGAGGGGCCGAGAACGGGCTCAGGCCCGGCGCCCGAGACTGCCGAGGCCGCGCCTTCGACCGTGGCTGATGATGGGGCCCGAGGGCCCGTATTCAAGCGGACCCTCCCTCCGGACGCGTCGCCGGTCGCCGCGACGGCCGAGGCCAGAGGAAGCGGGGAAGGGACGCCGCCCGTGATGGAGCTGGGCGACGCTGGGACGCTGGACCTCGAGCTGGGGTCCGCCTGAACCAGGGCGTCCCCGCCGAGGGACGGTGGCGCCGAGGAGACCCCCGGCGGCCAGACGGGGCCCCCGCCGTTAGGGGCGTCTCAAGGTGGCGACGACTCCGACGTCGAGGTGCTGCCTGCCCCTCTGCCAGCGACGCATCCCACGCCGTCCGCCGGGCCTGCCGCTCCACCGAGCACCGGGGCGGCGAAGAAGATGGCGATCCCCAAGACTAAGTAAGTCTTTTTTCGAATTGTTCTCTTACCGATTTTTGTTCCTCGTTGTGAATGCCGATTTTTTCCCTGTCTTGCTCCAGGAAGCGCCCATGGTCGGCCCTCCAGGTTTCGCACCGGAAGGTCCTGAAGGTGCAGGCCTGGAGCACTGCTGGAGAGGAGGCCCGCCTGGCGGCTGAAGATGCTCCCTCGGCGGAGGCCCGTCCGTCCGAGGGCTCGGCGGCACTAGAGGCGGATCCATCTCCCACGATCGTTGTGGCCTCGCCCGCCGCCCAGGAGATGGCTTCGGCTCCAGCTCTCGAGACGCCCGTTGTCGCCCTCGGGGATGCTCCTGAGGTGGCGACAACTGCTTCCGCACTGGAGTCGGCTGACACCGGCACTGCAGCCATGGACGTTCGATGCTCCGCCGTCGTCCGAGGCTACGACACCACCCCCTATGGGCTCCATGGTGCTGGTCGTCGGGGGGCCCCTCCCCGGATGTTGACGGGCTCCCGCATCGAGTGGACCAGCCGGGCGGACCGCGAAACCCCGCCGATCTTCACGTTGCGGGACGACGCCGAGGCCGCTCGCTAGGACGCTCTCCAGGACCTCAAGTCCCAACGGTCGGAGAGCCTGTGCCTCCTCAGTGGACTCCATTGACTCGGAGTTCCAGGAGCGTCTCGAGGTGAGCGCTTTTGCTTTGCTTCTTTCATTGCCCTGGTGTTCCTGGCCGGTGTCTTCTTTTGACTCGCCGGCTTGCTTTTATTTCTGGTTCTTCTCTAGGAGCTCATGACGACCTCCCACGAGAAGTCAGTGCTTCCTCCGCCAGGGCCTTGGCCTCTGGAAGTGTTGACACTTCTTAGCGCAACCACCAGAGATAGGGTGTTAGGCTATCTCTGATAACAGCGCCAGAAGTGCCCTGAGGGGGTATTTCTTATGTCTATTGGATAATTCCTGCAAGCGCACAGAATATACCGCTATAGCACTTCACCCAGGAGTATTCCAAGGTATCGTTATTTATTTTATCCCAAGGGAAAGTGGTTGCTAGGAATAATTAATAAAAGAGAGATCTTTAAGTCTATAACAACTTAGTATCAACTAGTGATAGGGGGGTAAATCGATATATAGAGGAAAGGGTAATGACACCAAGATACGACAAGGTTTTAGGATAACTAAAGATAACTAGTAGAGTATAGCTAGGTGGGAGGACAACGAGTGATATAAGACTCCTATGACACTTACTTTATTCTTGTGAACTATCTTATCAAATGGATGAATTATACTAAGACAACAACCTTACTTCCGGTGTGTAGGGGGTAGTGCGAAACAATAGAGGATATAACCTCTACCCGAAGCGCCTACTCTCTTATGAGAGCCTACCTTTTAAGAACTTGCCTAAAACACGTGGAGGGATACTAAGACTAGACAGGGCTGTCACCACCTGCTATCACCCACAAACAATCCGTGCGACAAGCGGCATTCAAAGGCAAGATCTAGTCTAAGCACCACGCTTACACTAAGCCTTACTACTCTAATTGAGTACCAACAACTAAAGCACCCTATGACAGGCGATGAACTACACATGTGAGCTGGTTACAGGATCACTATCTAATATAACTCAACTATAAGTTAAGACAAGACATAACAATACTATAAAGAATAGTAATGCACCAAGTAGAGACTTAGTAAAGTAAAGTAAAGATAATATATTGATAAAGATAAAGTCTTATAAAAGGAAAGGTATAAGAGCTATACCAGACTCTCCAGCAGACGACTCCGTAGACACCGAGTGTAGCTCGACTGGACTCTAACTCCCACACTAGACTAATACTATTACTACTAAAGAGTGGGAGCTTCTCTTGTCTCTTGTGGATCTTGTGTATCTTGGGTGTGTTGAAGAGGGTGATGGTAGCCTCTATTTATATGGGAGAGTTGAGGGGTGCCACGTCAGCGATCCGCGTGCTCCTTGCCTCTCCACCCTTGGATGAACCGCCTTAATACCATAGGATGGACGGCAGAGGTGATTTCATCACGTGGAAGACATTCAGGAAGGCGGTGGGGGCCAACCGACCTGGCCAGGCACCAGGGGGGTTGGCCGACCCCCTATGACAGGTGGGCCCAACCAGGTGTGGTCCCCACCAGTTATAGAGCATTGCCTTGTGCTGGATTCTGTCTTAATTGTATTGTTTCACGCCTTGATCCGTGTGCTTTGATTCTCCACCGTTGAATGGAAGCACATGTTGATCTGATGGTGGAATTGAGCTGGGTAGAGTGTCACACGGATCCTGTCACGTCACCAGAGCCAGGTGGGCCCCATGGTGGGGTCGG
Source organism: Eremochloa ophiuroides (assembly GCA_038502445.1). NCBI lineage: Eukaryota > Viridiplantae > Streptophyta > Magnoliopsida > Poales > Poaceae > Eremochloa > Eremochloa ophiuroides. Next base: position 16,366,117 of record JAHLJS010000003.1, on the reverse strand, counting down.
CCGACCCACACATGGGCCCACTCTGAGCTCTCCTCTCTTCTAAGTGATGTCTTGAGTCATTTGTTGAAGTGTGATGACTTGGTTCCTGAAACGACCTCGATTTCCACGAAGGAAAATCCACAGACACGCATTGTAATTAAATAGATTGTATCGAACAATCCATAAAATTACCCAAATCTCAGTTGATACCAGGATCCATACAACGAGTTCATAACAAAGTCTTACATAAATTATTACATCGCCACACTGGCGGATTCAACAATTCAGGAGAAGCTGATAAGATGCGGAAACGATTCATCCTTCACGGCCAACTTGAGTGTAGCACGCGACCCTACTCCTCCCAATCGTCTCCATCGAAGTCATACTCTTTCTCGTCACCTGACAGCAAATTTATGAGTACGATTTGTACTGGCCACGGAGCCCACCTATGATAGCAGTTGCTTTGTGGAAAGTGGATGCAAGGCTGATCAAACAGACCTATAGGCTGGGGTTTCCTATGCAAGTGTAATCAATATTTTAATAGTCAAGTTTATATCCCATCCAACTCCAACCATTTCACCCAACCCATTCCAATCCCATCTCATACACCACCTCTCGCACACCTCGCTCTCATTCGGCAGGCCCAACTCCCTCTCGGGCCTGTCTCAGCGACACACTGCCGCAACGGGCACACTGCCGAAAAGTGTCAACCAGGGGGAGAAGAGAACACTCACTACACTAGTAGAAGCTTCACAGGAAAGGTCCATAGCCGACGAGTCAGCATATGTATCGATCGATCAACCACACACTCTGCAGAGGTTTCACTACTCACAAGATTAGCCATCATAGGTGTTGCGCAAACACCTAGGCAGAATTTCGGGTGCTTGCTTGCCTAGGTCGATTGCCACCCTACCACTCAGCCCTGGGGTATTCCGGATCCAACACCGTTATGCTGAGACTAGGAGACACAGTACCGGGCCCATCCAGTGGTACTGCAGCATCTAGAGCGGAACGGGAACCCATCGACTGTCTCCGCCCACCCTTATCACCTCTCAACCTAGCAGTAGTGGCACCGCCCTACCAAGTAGTCCAACCGTTCCCCGCCCATCGAAGACGAGTGAGCAGTAAAGGATTCCCATGAACCTGAAACTAGTCCGTCCTAGGTTTGACCATGCAGGCATCTCCTCTTAGGGGATACTCTCCCCGTGACATCACAGCACCTCCGTTCACGGGCTTCAAACCACACAGGCTACCCGCCACAGGTATCTCTCGTAGGGATGCCCAGGTTGCACCCCCGGTATGACTTGCCCTTCTGGCTCGTCTCATAGCCCACTTGGTCGACTTGACCCTCACCACGCACCCAACACTCACGCAGCACGCTCCCCCGTATAATTATGTTTAGTTCACATAGGCCAACTGTTCCCGATTCCCCACATATGTGTAATAATCATTAAGTGGTAGAAGAGCAAATAAGCATATAATAGCGAGCATCTATCCTATCAGCGGATAGCAGGGTGACAGTTTAAACAACGCAGGATAATCAATCATTCTAATATGCAACCTAAACAGTTCATATCATATGATCATAAAGCAATGGCATGAACAATATTTAGCAATGCGTAATAGGTGCTAAGGATTTGGTGGGACGTGGCACCTTTGTAGTCATCTCCTAGCTCCTGAAGGTACTCGTGGTCGTCTTCCTCAGTCAGATTCTCCTCCGGCTCTGAAAACGGAATTGAAATAGTCACGTTAGCGACTCCTATAGATCATTCAGAAAAATCCAATAAGAATAAAGATCCAAATGCACTCAAACATAGGTTCAGGTTGTAGAGCTCATTTTTCTGAGAATTTTGATATATGGTGCGCAATTTTTGGTCATCGTATGAATAAGTTATGAATTTCCGAAGTTTACCTTATTTTCTAAAAATGGAAAAAGGCTAATTACTCAGGGGGTGACACGTGGCAGGCTATGATTGGCTAGGGTACTGTTCACATTGACCGAGTCAACTGGCTTCGGCGGCAATGGCTCTGCTGACGTCAGCATGACGTCATTGTTGACGTCAGCTGTTGACCGAGTCAACGCTTCCTCTGACTGGTGGGGTCGGGTGACGTCATAGTGACGTCATCATGATGTCACCGGGCTTGACACTTGTCGGCACGTGGGCGTGCCACGTGGCGCATTAGGCCCGCAGTGTGGCTCGGCGCACGGCACCCGGTCCACGGTGGACCTGCGGCTAGGTGTCCAGTGCACCGCTCTCACGGGTGCACGTGGACCGCGTCCATCCCTCCCTCTTCTCTCTTCGGCTCATGGTGGACTCGGTCCACGGATGAGCCGCTGTCGGGAGCGCGTGCACCGGTGCTGACGTCCGGCGCACGTCAGTGCCCCCCAGGTGCTCGACGCGGGTTCTCAATGAATCGCTGGCGGTGGCGAGGTACGGGGGTGACCCCGGCGAGCTTGATGATGGTCGGAGATGGTCCCTACCACCAACTGATGGCCTCGCACGGTGATTGTGGAACTAAAAGGGTCCACTTGTGCTTTTGGCCACGGCCTATGGTGGTATGGTTGCCGGCGGCGAGGTTGCCGCGGGGTAGCTGCTCCAGTGAGCTGCGGTATGGCCCTCGAAAGGAACGGATCTTGCTTCCTCTAAGCTTCGGTGAAGAAGGTTTAGTCTCCAATTTGGGCTATCGGGGTCCCAAGGCGGCCAATTGCAACGGCGATGTCGCTCCAGCGGCGGCGCACGGTGGCGAGGTGGTTGCGCGTGCCTGGGGAAGTGATAGCGAGCGCTACTCCTCGCTTCGGCCAGCAGTAGTGGTGACTAGTTCGTCGGTGGTGGTTAATTGCTATGACGGGCTCGGTTGGCGATGAGCGCATGCGGCGGTTCTCCAGTGAGGTCGTGGCACTGCGGTTCATGGTGAGCGGGTCTCCCACTAACGCTTGCAGCTTGCTGCTCGACACGAGGAGGCCGTGGCGTTGCCCACGACTATCTATCCTACCCGGAGTTGGTCGGGGTTGCTCGGAACGCGCGCAGCACGGCGGCGCTCCGGCGGACTTCGGTGCTCAGGTGAAACATGGTGGGTGTGGGTCGGGCATTTCTTTGACAGATGGTCCAGCCTTGCAGTGCTACGGTGGTCCTCCTAGTCCAAGTGGTTTGACGAAATTGGTCCCCTACGCGAGGGAATACCGGTGGAACGGCGGCGCTCCGGGAGCTCAGTTCGCGACGGCGGTGCCCGTCGCTCTGTTCTTCCTCGGTTCAACGGTCTGGCCAGGCTAGGTCGTGTGCGTGCGTGCCATCATGTTGCAGAGCCGGCAGTGGCTCGAGCCTGCGCGTCTTGGAGGTGAGACACCATGGCTGAAAGCATGGTCGAGGTTGGATGAGGTGCTCGATGGCTCACCGTGGTGCTGGTGAAGTATGAATGGCTTTGCAGTGACGAGGTGACGCCGTGCAGAGTGTTCGTAGTGCCGTGCCGCTCCTCGTCCGCAGCTCCGGCTTCTCCTCCGCGTTCGGCTCCGGCATGCTCCGCGGCGGCGGCGCTCCGGCAGCTCCTCCTCTGCTCCGCCCTTCTTCCTTCTCCCTCTCTCACTCAGTGCGGTGTTAGTGTTTCGTGCCGCAGCGCGGCGGCGGCGAGGGGGAGTGGGTCTAGGGTAATGCGGAGGCCTCCAATTTATAACAGAGCTCAGCAGTTCCCATGGCGGGCGGCTCTGATTCTCCCGGGCGGATCGGAGGGCTGTGGCGCGTGCTCCACTAGGGTTCCAAGCGAGCGCGGGTTCCCTTGGTGACCAAGGAAAGGGGACAAGCGGGGGACAAAGCTGCCAGGGGCGTGGCGTTGCCGGCTGTGGGACTGGGGTCACGCAAATCGCGTGTTCACCCCTCCCGACTCCGCGAGGAAGAAGAACAGTGGGGGGAATCGCAACTGACAAGCGGGGCCGAATCAGTCAGCGGCAGCGACGGCGCGTGCATGCGGTGGCATTGCGCATGCGCGCGGGGTTGGGCCGCGACTTGGGCCTGCTGGTTGTGGCTCGCGCGAGGGAAGGAAAGGGAGACGGGCCGGTTGGGCTGGCTGGCGTGCCCGCGTGCGCGCTGGTGAGGCGAGCTGGCTCGGCCACTGGCCGGCTTGGGCCGAATGGCTAGCTAGCCTTGCTCTCTCTCTCTCTCTCTCTTTCTCTTTTTCCTTTTCTATTCTAATTTCTAGTGTTCAATTTATACATGTATATGCTTTAATATTTGTGTGAGTACTCAAGCCAATCACAAGATGCAAATAAAATCCACATATGCACATAGCTAGTGAAAATAACTAAAAAGAAGTTAGGGTGCAATGACACATATTTGTAGCTTGTAGATTTTAATTCCTATATATGCATGCACATGAAATATGTTTTAGTGTAATAAAGATGAAAAAATTTAATTAGTTGGTATTTTTGGGTTGTGTGTATTTTAGGTTTGTTACAGTTCCCAAATACATGGTTTAGCCGACCCATAATATTGGGCTCCAAGTGCTCCAATTTGTTCTGTTTTGATCTTTCCTGCATTCACAAGCTAAGAGTACAAGTGGAACTAGTTATTGATAAAATATGTTCATGATATGTTTATTCTCCCTTGAATCCGAGCCCTGTTGACTGTGTTTAAATGTGGATTTTTATGGTATATCCACCGTCAACAAGATCCCCCAAGCTTAACCTTTGCTCGTCCCGAGCAAATAATTAAACCTAGCTTCGGTGGATCAGGAGTTGCTACAATGTTCATGTTTCAATAGTATCATGTGTACAACAGAATACTTCTCTTTTGAATGAAAAAAATGGCTATAAAAATTCACCCATTTTACCTTAGTCCTTTATGGGGCTAGTAACCTTTCCTTTGCCTTAAGTGGTTGAGAGACAGAACAGTTTAACTTGAGCACTATTTTTCTCATTCTTTGCAAGTTTCATACTGGAGGTTTTAGCAATGTTTTGCAAAAGAAAACTTAATGTTTCTCATATGGTTCTCTCATGTCTCTCAAATGGTGTATGATTCCTTACCAAGGCACAAAGTAAATGTTGCCTTCTCTTTATCATCCTACTTCTAAAAATAGCTTATGTGGAGTTTAAGGTAGGAATGAAAGAGTATAGCATACTTACTTTGCATATGTTGTAGAGTCAATGCTTGGATCCAAAGAGAGAAGTGTCATGCCCTTAGATCAAGATGTGCAAGTGTGTGAAAAATATGAACTATAATGCTCCTCTATTTGAAATTGTATCTCTCTCTAATAAATTTTAGAGACATGGCTATCAATTTTCCTTTCTTTATTCATGAGCCTAGACTTGCTCATATATTTTTCTTTTCTTTTCTATGGACTATTCTTGTGTCCACTTTTCTTTCCTTTTTCTTTTCATTTTGCATAGCCTTTTTGTCTCTTCTACCATAATAACTAAGAGAGCTTTTCTATGACTTTAACACATGGAGCATTTATTTAGTGAAAATGAAAGGCATGTGGTTGTGTACTTCCAGTGAAGAAGCAGCATATATATGTGGTGTGTACGTGATCTTGATCTTGGAAGAATGATAAGACTCTCAATAAGGGTCAACAAGACTTGACAACACTCAATACAAAGCAAATAGCTTATGTGGAAGGTTTCAGACATGTGTAGCATATATGGCCGTGGTAGGAATTTATCATCATTGAGGAACAATAAGGTTCTGATTGATTAAGAAATAAATCTCCAGTAATCATGCATGCTTAGAACATTATTATAGCAGCTCTTGTTTCACTATATCATATCTCACAACAACTTAGACTTAGTTCTAGCACTTAGCATCCATAAAGTTTTCAGGTTCATGATGATTTTCAATAAGCCAAGTGATCCATACTCAAAAAAATACTAAGTTGTAAACTAGGCATTAAAGAAACATTAACAGGGCAACTATTTATCATTTCCATGAGGAAGATAAACATTCATGAGACATATGGAATATGGAAAATATATATTTTTTGGTATTTGCATTTTTTTAAATGCAATAATGTAAACAGATAGGATAGAATACTTACCTTGGTGGGGGAGAGGATCTCCCCCAAGCTTGTCTTTTTGCTCATTGTGGTGGCGGATAGTATTGGAACCATCCCGCCCAGCGTTGTGCTTCTTCATCTTAGATAGCTTACAATAGTTGGGCATTTTGTTGTGCCATACTCAGAGTTGCATCTTGCTCAACTTGCATTGTGCCCATGTCATTGATGAGTTGATCCATTTTCGATCCTTGGCTTCGACTGACCCCTCGCTCGTGTGGACGGACAGGGAGTGCGCACTCTTGGAGTGTGCTGTTGAGGCCGTTCTGTGGACCCTGAAATGTCCATGAAACTTGCCTCATCGCCTTCTTCTTCGTATCTCCCTTGCAGCTCATGATGTGCCGCCTTGCTCAAATTGAGAGACTTGTGACATACTCCTTGTCACCCTTCTTGATCCTGCTAACATTTTGACTTCTTGCCTCTCGGTCCCTAATTTATAGGTTAGTGTACGCAGCGCATACAACCGACGCCTCTCACATGGGAGAGAGATTTCGGCTGTATGTCCGGGATAAATCATTTTACGATCACTATTTTCATCTCTTTTTAGGACTTGAGCACTTATGAAGAAATCTTCGGTTACAATATCTCTAGGAGAAGCAATATATTCAAAGTAGTGTTTCCCATCTAGCAAGTCCATTGTTTCAGCAATGCGAGTGATAAAAGAAGTAAAGAATATGGGCTCGCTTCTATGGAAAATACCAAGCCAAAAATGGACTAAAATTTTAGTAGGTGAAACTTTTATTTTCTTGGTCATGGCATAGGAGCAGTCTTAGTTCATCATTAAGAAGGATTTGCACATTAGAGCCAGGGAGAAGAGTTATGGCCATCTAATAATGGATCAAGCGCAAAGTAGGATTATGGTTTTCATCAGTTTTAGGCTCAGTGCAATCATTGAATCTAGTTATAGCTTTCCAGAATTCAGTTTTATCAAATCTTCTTGTGTCATTAACTAGATCTAGATGACAATTGTTATCAAAGTCAAGTGCCATACTAAAAACTCCCTAAGTTAAATTATACTCTTGATTGAACATGCGAAAGTAGACATTATTATCAGTGGCTTGTAAAGAGCATAGGAATTCAATGGTGAGTTTTTCAATTCCAAGTTCTTGCACTTCCCGAAAAGCTTCTCCACCCAATTGTATTGAGAACAGTATTAAATTCTGCGGTCATACCTATGTTGTCCAAGAGGACAGAGTCGATGATGCCGGTATGTTCATAACCGCGGTGTCGGATGGAGAGGTACCTTTGGTACTCTTCTTGGTTCAACATTAGACCGCTCTCAGGGTCGAACGTCCTCTCGGGAGGCACTCCAAAGCTTCGTCTTGGTGGGGCTTCTCTTCCTTCATCTTCATCATGGTGGGGTCGTCGGGGGGAACTCTCTATGACACTCTTGGCCTTCTTGAGTGCGGAGGAGAACTTCTTCATCCTGCAGCAATGAGATAACACAACACACTACAACAACTGGGATTAGCGTTAGCCTTAGCTATCCCACTGTTAGTGGTCCTTGCAGGGTATGGTTACCTCCACAAAGAAGATATTGAGAGCAAAGATGAGAGTAAGACAAGCTTCTACTACTACAATATTTTTGGTTTTTTGGTTTGAGTGGCTAACTAAAACTAAACTTGAGAAAGAACTTGCTCAAATGGAGAGAAGAAGGGAGAATGTGTGCTCGAGATGATTCAGCTGGTTTGGGTGTGGAATTGAGCACACACTGCAAGGATATTTATGGGGGGAGAAGGGCTGGTGACCAGGACACAAGGGCCAGGTCAGACGTCCCCACTATGGCAGTGTCAGGGCTGCTTTCACCTTTGGATAGGGAATCTATTTGAATTTAAACACAACTTTGCAGGCAGGGATTTAAACATGGGTCAGTTTCAGCTTTAAACAGTGTGTTTCACTTTGTCCAGTAAAGCAAAGATTAGTGGTGGACCAAAAGTGATGCAATTTCAGAGATTCCCTTGTCTAGTGCTTTGTGAAAGAGAAGGGTGTATGACAAAAGTGGGGACATGCTTTAAAGTGATTCCCATGGACCATGGGAGCTCTAATGCATGCCAAAGTATCCACTTTTCAGAATTTAGATGGTGGTGGATATTGGATTCTCATTGGAGCATGTGAAAGTGGTCATGACAAAAAGTTGTCGGCCAAATTCAAATTGAGCTGGTGATTAAAGTTGAAACAGTGATCAGGACACCAGACCAACATCACCAGAGGTGAGTGGGCCCCATGGTGGGGTTGGTCGACCCCACCTTGGGTGGTCCCACCACCTCAGGTGTGAGCAACACAGTTCTACTCAAGTTTTATTTGCCTATTCATTTTATTCTGTCGAAATAAATTATTTCAAAATTTAAATATGAAATGCAATGCAAAAATGCAAGAATTAAAATGCGAAAAGGTAAATATAAGATAAATACTGATTTACCTTACCAGCAAGGGCTCCATGTTTTAGGTCCGTAGAGCAGGACCTTTCCTTTTCGGGTTCATTCTTCGGGTGCATCGATTGGTCTCGGAGATGGGGATCGTGATGATCGCACCTCTTTCTTCTGCCATTCCTTCTTGGTTGATGCTTGTGACCCGGCGGAGTCAACCTTGTTTACCACCTCAGCTTTACTTACTAGTTCGGCCTTTTTGGCCTTTGGAGGTTGATTCTTTCGGTGGGGTGCATAGTTGTGGCTTGCTTCTCCCTAGGTTCTTCCTTGCCTGTTGCATCGATTTATAACCATTGAAAGGACATTTAATTCTCTTACCTGGGAGTTGGAAGTGGATTTGGCTGGATTCCACATAGATGATGGCAGTTCACAGTGTTGAGGAACGGCCTTCCCAGGATGACAGGGGACTTCGTCATCGGCCCCCATGTCAAGAATAATGAAGTCGGCGGGGATGTATTCGTTTTGAACTTTGACAAGGATGTCCCTTGGCCAATCCCTCGGGGAACCGGATGGATTGATCGGCCATCTGCAATTTGACAAAAGTGGGGTACAAAGGTACCCTAGCAAATTCTCATACATTATCTTGGACATAATGTTCACTCCGGATCCAAGGTCGCAGAAGGCGTTGTTGAAGGTGTGCGGCCCGATTTCGCAGGTGATGGTAGGATGGCCAGGGTCACTCTTCTTGGCCACGAATGGCGGGTCAAGAAGGCAACCCGAGTTTGGCCTAACCGGAGGCTTACCAAACCTCAGTGGAAATTAACTTGACACCCTCAATTGGTTCCTCAGGTTTCCCTAGGATCTTAACTTGTTCGAAGGATGGGACAGCTGCTGCTATTTGAGCTAATTGGGTTTCTAGTATTTTATTAAAGCTCAATTGATTTTTCATAGCAGTGTTAAAGCTATCCATTTTCTCACTAAGATTTTCAAGAATCTTATCATTAGCCATTATTTTCTTGTTTATGCTATCATTGATTTTAGATTGGCCTAAGACAAGATCTTTAAGAGAAGGTTGGTTACCATAAGAATTATTAAAATTATTGCTGTAACCATTACCTTGGTTTCCTTGGTAGAAGGGGCGCGAGTTACATCCTCCTTGTTGCTGGGGTCGATACCCATTGTTATTGTTGTTGTTGATGAAGCTCACTTCCACCTTCATCTCAGGACAGTTGTTGCCTGAGTGATCTTCTCCACCACATACCTCGCACCATGAATCAGCTTCGATTGCTCGTGCGGCGGCAGTGGTTCGAATGGCCTCTTGTTCCTTTTTGGAACCTTCCTCAATCTTTTTCATCAAGAGGTCCATTTTTGCTAAGCGCATGTCCATCCTCATGAACGGTGTGCATACCCCTTTTCTTGGGCTGGAGACGCTCCTCATTCCATCGTTGGTTGATAACCATCTTTTTAATGAGGTCTTTGGACATCCTTGACATTGTGTTGCAGGAATGCTCCTCCAGCGGCAGCATCAAGGTGACTACGGGCTAGTCCAGTCAGCCCATGGTAGAAACCTTGGATTAGGAGCCATTCTTCAATCCCATGATGAGGACAAGCATGAATGTACTCCTAGAGACGTTCCCATGCTTCGGGAATTGTCTCGTCAGCTTGCTGTTGGAAGCTTGAGATTTTTCTACGGAGAGCGATGATTTTGCCCATTGGGAAGAATTTCTTGAGAAATACATTGGCGCACTTCTCCCAGGTGGTAGCTTCATTCTTGTTGGCATAGAACCATTGCTTCGCCTTCCCAAGCAGTGAGAATGGGAACAGGCGAAGACGGATGGCGTGAGCCGAGACATTCTTGATAGTGAAGGTACCACACACCTCCAGAAAGTGCTGGAGATGGGCATTGGCATCTTCATGCGGCTTTCCACAGAATGGATTGGCTTGCACCATGTTGATAAGCACTAGCTTAAGCTCAAAGGTAACATCCCCCAAGTTGAGCTGCGGACCGGTGGCAATGTTGTCGGCCGACGGTGCAGAGAACTCAGAGATGGCCTTTTGGGCCATAGCTTCCTTGGTTGATAGTGCGGAGCCTCTTTCCTCGAACGGATTTAGGTTTGAGATGAACCTTTGAGGTCGAACTTGACGGACGTCTAGTTCTCCTCAACAATTGCTCAGGATCTTCAATGAAATTTGACGGCAATTGGAAACCGCTCATGCACTGTCTTGGTTCACGATAACGAGAAACACAGAGAGGGATAAAGCCCCTAACACTAATTGATAACTAAATTGATAGTAGACTCTGGACTCAATTTTTATTAATATTCGTAGACTGATGCTTTCCCCAGCAATGGCGCCAGAAATGCTTGTTGACACTTCTTAACGCAACCACCAGAGACAGGGTGTTAGGCTAGCTCTGATAACGGCGCCAGAAGTGCCTTGAGGGGTATTTCTTATGTCTATTGGATAATTCCGCAAGCGCACAGAAGTATACCGCTGTAGCACTTCACCCATGAATATTCCAAGGTATTGTTATTTATTTTATCCCAAGGAAAAGCGGTTGCTAGGAATAATTAATAAAAGAGAGAGATCCTTAAGTCTATAACAACTTAGTATCAACTAGTGATAGGGGGGTAAATCGATATATAGAGGAAAGGGTAATGACACCAAGATACGACAAGGTTTTAGGATAACTAAAGATAACTAGTAGAGTATAGCTAGGTGGGAGGACAACGAGTGAGTATAAGACTCCTATGACACTTACTTTACTCTTATGAACTATTTTATCAAATGGATGAATTATACTAAGACAGCAACCTTACTTCCGGTGTGTAGGGGGTAGTGCGAAACAATAGAGGATATAACCTCTACCCGAAGCGCCTACTCTCTTATGGGAGCCTACCTTTTAAGAACTTGCCTAAAACACGTGGAGGGATACTAAGACTAGACAGGGCTGTCACCACCTGCTATCACCCACAAACAATCCGTGCGACAAGCGGCATTCAAAGGCAAGATCTAGTCTAAGCACTACGCTTACACTAAGCCTTACTACTCTAATTGAGTACCAACAACTAAAGCACCCTATGACAGGCGATGAACTACACATGTGAGCTAGTTACAGGATCACTATCTAATATAACTCAACTATAAGTTAAGACAAGACACAACAATACTATAAATAATAGTAATGCACCAAGTAGAGACTTAGTAAAATATATTGATAATGGTAAAGTCTTACAGAAGGAAAGGTATAAGAACTATACCAAACTCACCAGCAGACGACTCCGGAGACTCCGAGCGTAGCTCAACTCGACTCTAACTCCCACACTAGACTAATACTACTACTACTAAAGAGTGAAGCTTCTCTTGTCTCTTGTGGATCTTGTGTATCTTGGGTGTGTTGAAGAGGGTGATGGCAACCTCTATTTATAGGGGAGAGTTGAGGGGCGCCACGTCAGCGATCCGCGTGCTCCTTGCCTCTCCACCCTTGGATGAACCGCCTTAATACCTTAGGATGGACGGCAGAGGTGATTTCATCACGTGGAAGACATGCAGGAAGGCGGTGGGTGCCAACCAACCTGGCCAGGCACCAGGGGGGTTGGCCGACCCCCTATGACAGGTGGGCCCAACCAGGTGTGGTCCCCACCAGTTATAGAGCGTTGCCTTGTGCTGGTTCTGTCTTGATTGTATTGTTTCACGCCTTGATCCATGTGCTTTGATTCTCCACCGCTGAATGGAAGCACATGTTGATCTGATGGTGGAATTGAGCTGGGTAGAGTGTCACACGGATCCTGCCACGTCACCAGAGCTAGGTGGGCCCTATGGTGGGGTCGGCCGACCCACACATGGGCCCACTCTGAGCTCTCCTCTCTTCTAATTGATGTCTTGAGTCATTTGTTGAAGTGTGATGACTTGGTTCCCAAATACATGGTGCGGCCGACCCATAATATTGGGCTCCAAGTGCTCCAATTTGTTCTGTTTTGATCTTCCCTGCATTCACAAGCTAAGAGTACAAGTGGAACTAGTTGTCGATAAAATATGTTCATGATATGTTTATTTCCATTGAATCCGAGTACTGTTGACGGTGTTTGAATGTGGATTTTCATGGTATATGCACTGTCAATAGGAAGCAGCTGGAGCTGAAGAGCCTGGCCCCCGCCCGCTCCCAGCAAGAGCTCACCAGCGTGATGGCTCGGCTGGCCGACCTGACCCTCGACCGCGACGCCTTGAAGGTCGAGGTCACGGAGGCTCGGGGCCGGGTCGCTCCCCTGGAGGGGCGCGTCCAACAGCTGGAGGCTGCCCTGGCCAAGGCAACTCGGGAGCGGGACGCCGCGCGGACGCTCGCCGCCGAGAAGGAGGCCGCCGTGGATGTCCTGTCGTCGGACTTGGACCGCTCCCAGGTGGCCCTGAACCAGGCGGTGGGCGAGGTCGACGCCGTCCGGAGGAGGCGAGACAGGTGCGGGAGGAGGTCGAAGGTAAGTCTTACCCTTTTTTACCTTTCGTTCGTTCTGATTGTCCATCATCTTCCGCCGCAGCTTAATCGTCTTGTCGCAGCAGTTTTGAAGGTGGAAGTCGTCAGCGCGCAGGGGACCATCACCGTCCTCAACGCCGCGCACGACGCCGAGGTCGCCGAACACCAGGACCTGCAGAGGGTGGCACACGCGCTGTGTGACGCCCTCGGCACCGGTGGTGAGCCCTCGGGGAGCTCACTCAGGAGCCGCCTGGAAGCCCTCCACGGAAGGTTGGGCGACCAGCTTAAAGAAGCCCTCCTGACAGGTGTCCAGAAGACGCTGGCGGTGGCGAAGTCTCACTATGAAAACTTCGACACCGACGCCGTCAGCGAGGGTTTCCTCGAGACCACTGACGACGAGCTCCTGGCACTGATCAACTCGATGGCGGTCCCTGGGACGGCGCTGGTGGCCCTCTTCGAAGAAGACCTGAAGCTCCCCCTGGACCTAGATTAGGAGAGTTGGGCAATCGTGCCTGGAAAAATTTGTAAGAAACGAACATGCGGCCCTTCCTGGCCCTGATACTTATGTAAATATCTGCTGCATGCTTATTTTTTAATTCGTTTTCGTTTAGCGTTTTTCATTAAGCGTTTTCCTCGTCGACCCTGAGCCCGGGCCATCGAGCCTCGGGGGACCTTTCGGGCGTCGTAACTTTAGTGGCGTAGACTCGGCCGTGGTCCTAGGGATCTCGGTAGGGCGAGAGCTTTAGAAAAAGGGTTCGATCGATACTGCCCGAGCCTTCTCCCCTTACAAACATTTTTCTTATAAGTTCTCTTCCGAGCGCGGGTTGTCTTTAGGCAAAGAGTGGTGAGTGGAGATGTCGTATCCCGGAGGCGTAGGCGGTCTCGAGGCTCGGCCGGCTCTGCCCTCTAGGACTTCCTTTGCTCATCCAAGACTTATAAGCGTGCGTTTGGTTTAGGTAAGAAGCGAACTCGGGAGATGAAAAATTTCAACGATTTTTGAAATTTTTGAGTTTTCGAATTCGATTAGTCTTGGAGGAGTCCGGGGGTTCCCCCCGTCCTAGCCCCCGAGGGAGGGTCGGCCCTATCGGACATAGGGCCGAGCCTCACTTTTGATTGCACAGTTCTCCCGTTCCCGTGGGTGGGCTCGGGTGAAGATCTTAAAATCGTACGAGGAAAAGAAATCGAATCTTTTATTGATTTCAAGATGTAATGTACAATGCTCGAAATCTTAAGGATAGAAGCGATGTAGCTGTTTGATGTTCCAAGCGTTGTCGTAGACTTTGCCTTTCTCGTTCACCAGCTTGTACGTTCCCGGGCGCAGCACCTCGGCGATGACGAATGGCCCTTCCCATGGTGGCGTCAGCTTGTGATGTCCTCTGCTGTCCTGCCTGAGCCGCAGCACCAGGTCGCCTACGCTGAAGGCTCGGCCTCGAATGCGCCGAGCGTGGTACCTGCGTAGGGTTTGCTGGTACTAGGCCGAGTACATTAAGGTGATGTCTCGGGCCTCGTCGACTTAGTCCAGCGTGTCCTCCCGAGAGATCTGATTGCCTTGCTCGTCGTAGGCTCGGACCCTCGGAGTGCCGTATTCCAAGTCAGTGGGAAGCACTGCCTCGGCACCATAGACCAGGAAGAAAGACGTGAAGCCCATGGCTCGGCTCGGCGTGGTCCTTAGGCTCCATATCATCGCGGGAAGCTCGGTCAGCCACCTCTTGCCAAACTTATTCATCTTGTTGAAAATTCTCGGCTTGAGGCCTTCGAGAATCATGCCGTTGGCACGCTCCACTTGGCCATTCATTCTCGGGTGGGCTACCGCCGCCCAATCCACTCGTATGTGGTGGTCGTCGCAGAATGCCAGGAATTTCTTCCCGGTGAACTGCGTTCCGTTGTCGGTGATGATGGAGTTCGGGACACCAAAGCGATGAACGATGTTGGTGAAGAACAACACTGCTTGGGTTGAACTGAATTGGGCAATTGGACGAGCTTCGATCCACTTTGAGAACTTGTCGATGGCGACAAGTAGGTGGGTGAAGCCCTCGGGCGCCTTCTTAAGGGGCCCGACAAGGTCCAGTCCCCACACGGTGAAAGGCCAAGTGATGGGGATCGTCTGGAGAGCTTGGGTCGGGAGAAGAGTTTGCCGAGCGTAGTACTAGCACCCTTCGCAGGAGCGTACTACCTCGGTAGCATCGACCACAGCGGTTGGGCAAGAGAAGCCTTGTCGAAAGGCGTTGCCAACGAGCGTCCTCGGCGCGGCGTGGTGACCGCAGGCCCCGATGTGTATCTCCTCAACCAGGCGCTTGCCTTGGCTGAAAGGGATGCAGCGCTGCAGGACCCCGGAAGGGCTACACCGATGGAATTCGCCGTCGATCATCGTGAAGGACTTGGCCCTTCGCGCCAGCCGCCGAGCCTTGGTCTTGTTCGAAGGCCAAATCCCTCGGACGAGCCAACTGACCAGTGGCCCGCGCCAATCTGGCTCGTCGTCATCCACCTCGGCTTCAATCTCCATCGCCTCGGCTTCATCGTCGGTGCCAGCCTCAGGCCTCGAGCGGCTTCTCTTTGCCAGAGGGGTCGGCAGCCCCCGAGGGACTTCTGTGGCTTGAAGACGCTCCGAGTTCTCCCGGGGGCTCGGGGGTCTCCTTCCCCTTGCCTCCTGAGGGATCGACGTTGACCGAAGGCTTGTGGAGATCGTTGGCAAATACGTCTGTCAGGGACCGAAGCCCTTTTAGACGCGATTTTTGCCAACTCGTCGGCCTCATCGTTGTACCTGCGCGCGACGTGGTTGAGCTCGAGGCCGTCCAATTTTTCCTCGAGCAACCACATCAGCTTGCAGTAGGCGGCCATCTTGGGGTTTTGGCACGTCGACTCCTTCATCACCTGGTCCACGACGAGCTAGGGAATCTCCTCGAACCTCGAGGCACCTGATCCGGAGCTCAATGGTGATGTGGAGTCCATTGACAAGGGCCTCATACTCGGCCACGTTGTTGGAGGCCGTGAAGTGCAGCCGTAGTAGGTATTTGAGCCGGACCCCGAGGGGTGAGACGAAGACAATGCCTGTGTCGGCACCAGTCTTCATCATCGACCCATCGAAGTACATGACCCAATACTCCTCTTGGGTCAGGAGTGGTGGTAGTTGTGTCTCGTTCTATTCCGCCATGAAGTCTGCCAGCACCTGGGACTTGATGGCCTTGCGCGGCGCAATAGGTGATGCCATCGCCCATGAGCTCGATAGCCCATTAGCAATCCTCCCAGTCGTCTCCCGGTTCTGAATCACCTCCCCGACAGGGAAGGATGATACCACGGTAATGGGATGAGATTCGAAGTAGTGCCGCAGCTTGCGCCGAGCAAGGATGATTGCAGTACACCAGCTTCTAGATCTGGCGGTAGCGTGTCTTGGTCTCGGACGAGACTTCGTTGATGAAGTAGACCGGCCGCTGAACAGGCAGCGCGTGTCCTTCTTCCCGCCGCTCCACGACGACTGCTGCGCTCACAACTTGGTTAGTAGCAGTGACGTACAGCAGGAGGTCTTCCCCTTCGGTGGGGCACTGAGTATTGGAGCTTCTGAAAGCAGAGCTTTATGCCTTTCGAGGGCTTCCTGGGCCTCAGAGGTCCAGGTGAAGTGCTCGGTTTTCTTCAGCAGCCTGATACAGAGGCAAACCTTTTTCGCCGAGCCGCGAAATGAATCGGCTTAAGGCTGCTAGACACCCTATCAGCTTCTGCACGCCTTTGAGGTTGCGGATCGACCCCATCCATGTGATGGCCGATATTTTTTTTGGGTTGGCCTCGATGCCATGCTGGGAAACAATAAACCCGAGCAACATGCCTCGGGGGACCCCGAAGACATATTTCTCGGGGTTCGAGCTTTATATTTTTCTTTTTGAGGCATTCGAACGCCTCTTCTAGGTTGGCTATCAAGTCGTCTGCCTTCCTAGTTTTTATCACAATATCATCTACGTAAGCCTCAACGGTTCGCCCGATGAGGTCCCCAAAAACCTTGAGCATGCAACGTTGGTAAGTTGCGCCCGCGTTTTTGAGGCCAAATGGCATGGTTACGTAGCAATATGTGCCGAAGGGAGTGATGAAAGAAGTTGCTAGCTCGTTGGACTCTTTCATGCGGATTTGATGGTAACCAGAATATGCATCAAGAAAACTAAGCCTTTCGCAACCAGCAGTGGAATCAACTATTTGATCAATGCGAGATAATAGGAAATGGATACATAGGACATGCTTTATTTAAACTAGTATTATCAACACACATCCTTCATTTTCCATTCATTTTCTTAACTAAGACAGGGTTGGCTAACCACTGATGGAAGACCTCCTTGATGAATCCGCCCGCCAAAAGCTTATGCACCTCTTCCCCGATGGCCCGGCGCTTCTCCTCGTCGAATCGGCGCAGGCGCTGCTTCACCGGTTTAGACCCGGCCCGAATGTCCAAGGAGTGCTCGGCGACCTCCCTCGGGATGCCTGGCATGTCCGAGGGACTCCAAGCAAACACGTTGGCGTGCTTGTGGAGGAAGTCGACGAGCACAACTTCCTATTCTGGGTCGAGGGTGGCGCTGATCCTCAGCACCCTGCCATCGGGCGTGCCTGGGTTGAGGGGCACCTCCTTCACCCCCTCGACGGGCTCGAAAGTGCCCGTGGCCTTCTTGGGGTCTGGGACCTCCTTGGCCAGCTCCTCGAGGTCGGCGATGAGGGCCTCGGACTCCACCAACGTGTTGGCATACTCGCAGCACTCAACGTCGCACTGGTAGGAGGCGCCAACGGTGATGACCCCCTTGGGCCCTAGCATCTTGAGCTTGAGGTAGGTGTAGTTTGGGATGGCCATGAACTTGGCATAACATGGCCTCCCGAGGATGGTGTGGTAGGTGCCGCGGAAGCCTACCACCTCGAAGGTGAGGGTCTCCTTCCTAATGTTGTCAGGAGTCCCGAATTAGATGGGCAAGTCGATCTGCCCGAGGGGTTGTACGCTCTTCGCCGGAACTATCCCGTGGAACGGGGATGTCACCGCCCGGAGAAGAGAACGGCTGATCCCCATCGAGTCGAGGGTCTCAGTGTACAAGATGTTGAGGCTGCTGCCTCCGTCCATAAGGACCTTAGTGAGTCGCGTGTTGCCAATGACGGGGTCGACAACAAGCGGGTAGCGTCCCGGTGATGGGACGTGGCCGGGTGATCGTCCCGGCTGAATGTGATGGCATCGAGGGACCAGTCGAGGAAGCACGGTATTGCTGGTCCGACGGTGTAGACCTCCCGACGCTCGCGCTTTCGCTGACGTGGCGTGGGAGCAGTCCCGGGTCCGCCGAAGATCAAGAGGCACTTGTCGACGGGGGGGGGGAACTCGTCTTCCTTCCCCCCTGGTCCTCCTTGTCTTCCGCGGGCTTCTTGCCGACGGTGTCCCGGAACGCCTGCCGCCCGAAATGCTTCTTGAGCATTACACATGCTCCGAGCGTGTGATTCACTGGGCCCTGGTGATAAGGGCACGGTTTGGAGAGCATCTCGTCGAAGCGACCACAGGGCAGCTGTTTCGCCCTGGGCTCAGCAGCTGCAACGAGGGGCTCGTTGCGGAGGGGGCCTTCCCCTTCCCCTTCTTCTTATTGTTGTTGGGGGCTCGGGAGAAGGAGCCCTCGGGGGCTTCCTCCTTCCTCTTCCCCTTGGGGTCGAAGAAGAGGGCTCCCACTGCCTCATCGCCCGACAGCGAAGCTGGATAGCTATCCTCATGAGCTCGGTGACCCTCGTGGGGGTTTGACGCCCCAGCTCATGAACAAGCTCTTTGCAGGTCGTCCCTGCAGCGAAGGCTCCGACGACGTCGGAGTCGGCGACCTGGGCAGCTTGTTATACTGCTTGGAGAATCGCTGGATGTAGTCCCTGAGGGACTCGCCCGGCTTCTGCTTGCAGCCCCGGAGATCCCAGGAGTTGCCAGGGTGCACGTAAGTGCCCTGGAAGTTCCCCACGAAGATCTTGACCAGATCGCTCCAGTCGAAGATCAATCGTGGGGGGAGATGTTCCAGCGGTCTGTTGACGGTTGCCGTCAACATTTCACCCATAATCAAGGTAAAACCGCATGAAATGCAAAGAACCCACCTTGAAACTTGCCTAGTTCCACATGTCCTTGGAGAAATCTTGTGTATGCAGGAAAAATGATGGAAATAAGGCAAAACAAAGCAAGGCAAGACACCTCAGCTCCTCAGCTGCCACATGGGAGCAAGAGGGGGGCGCCCGGCCTACCAACAGGGCGCCCACCCTGTCCAAAGTTCCAAATAGCACTTGCCACCTCACTGATCCGTGTGCCAACCTCCCAAATGGTCTGTGACACGTTGAAACAACATCAACGGCTCAGATACAAGGCACGAGGATCTGGTGGCCCTATCAACAGGGCGCCCACCCTGTCAAAGTTGAGTGCCACATCCACGATCTAAGGGAAGGTGTCCAGGAGCCATCTACACCATCAATTCAAGTCGGTTTTCATCCAACGGTGATCAAGTGAAGTGCCATGGATTGAAGGACCCACATGTCATCCTCCCAGGGGTTGCAAACCGCCTTTCCAAGGCACCAACCGACTTTGCAACCGCCTATGGGGAGGAATGAGAGCGGCTGGATGCACGACGGTGGATCCAAGGGGGCGCCCGCCCCCCTAGGAGGGCGCCCGCCCTGCTCTTTCGCTGCCACTGACCTCTAGGAGCTCTACAAGTACCCCTGGTGCACTCCTACACTATAAATAGGGCTAGGATTCTCACTTGTAAGGGGAAACACGTAGGAACACACAAGAAACACTAGAGAATCCATTTGAGATTCAGCTCAGTAGCTCCTCTCTCTCTCTCTAGCGAAGCTCTGCTCTTAGGAATAGTGCTAGCTAGAGAAGAGTAGAGTATTGGAGAGAAGTCGGGAGAAGGAAGAAGTCTGTGGTGGAGCCGGGCTTGTCGGTGACCTCCTCTGCGGTGTTCTTCACTCTTATCGGTAATAAAGATCCTCTTCTTCATTTACTATTGTTTTACTTTAAGTAGCTCTATACTTGCTCATTGCTTGGTTAGAGTGCTCTAATTCCTTCGCCAAAGTTAGAGTAGTAAGTTTTATAGATTAAGCAGTGGTGCTTAGGCTATAGCTTACCCTTGAGTGCCGCTAGGCCCACGGATAGTAGTGGTAGGTGCTAGGTGGTGACAGCCCTAAGATCCTCTGTATTCCACCACGTTCGGCCTAGTATCTGGTATAAGCGTAGGACTTCGGGACGTACGGTGCCTAATCAGTCGAACCCCGGCGAGTTTAGGACTTTGCGTGTCCCAAGTATAGAAGTCTCTTTGGTATAACAATCATTTGATCTTTTACTGAGATAGAGTTCTCCCCCAAAACTCCAGAGCTACCTAATGCGTGTTTCCACCTTAGTTATACTTCATTGATTTATCCTTACTAAGGTTATTACCCCATTTATCCATATCTAGATCCTTGACTATCATATCCTTGGAATCACAAACCCCGCCTTCCTTTGGGAAAATATAAATTCGACACCTGGTACTCCCAGGTAAAGTGCAACACGATAGTTCTGTGCGCTTGCAGAATCCTATCACCTATCCTTTAGAGCTACCCATTGCATTTTTGGCGTCGTTGCTAGAAATAACTTTATTCCTAGTAGCTAAGTTAGAAGTATCAACAACCACATACTTTGAGCATAAGGATTGACAACCCCCTGTGATTGCGTTGAGAAGTATTGTTACCATTGCTAGAGGATAGATTTGGCTACCTTCTTTTGATAGCGTTAGTAACTGTCAACAAGCATTTTTGGCGCCGTCGCCAGGGAAGGCAACTGTTGAATTCCTTTTATTTGAGTCAAGTCTAGATAGTTATCCTTAGAATCACGAATATGGCTGAAAGGACCATCCGTGAATTCTCTGCACCTTCTGCTGCTAATATAGCAACAGGCCCTAATGTCATCGAGGCGAATACTCAGTTCGAGTTAAAGCCCGCATTAATCACAATGGTTCAAGCTAGCCCATTTTGTGGCAAAGCTCACGAGGATGCTAATGCACACCTCCAACACTTCTTGGAGATATGCAGCACCTTTACCATTAAAGGAGTAACCCCAGACGCAATTCGTTTGCGACTCTTTCCTTTCTCCTTGTTAGGAAAAGCCAAGCAATGGTTCTATACGAACCAAAATGATGTGGACACATGGAAAAAGTATTCCAACTCTTTCCTAGTGAAATTCTTTCCTCTAGGCAAGACCAATGCTCTTCGCAATAAGATCTCTAGTTTCCAACAACAAGCCGATGAATCGATTCCCGAGGCTTGGGAACGAATGCAAGAGTATGTCGCTGCCTGTCCACACCATGGTATGGAGGATTGGCTTTTGATCCAAAACTTCTACCATGGATTAACCCCTCTTGATAGAATCCATCTAGATGCTGCCGCCGGTGGAGCATTCTTTTCTCTTAAAGTTTCAGATGCGAAAGCTTTGATTGAGAAGATGGTGTCCAATCAAGGATGGAACCAGGAACGTCTGCAACTGTGCAAGCGAGGTATGCATTCGTTAAAGGAAGCTGACATGATTGCAGTTAAAGTGGATCTACTGGCCAAAAGGCTAGAAAATTGCGAGAGGATGTGTACATCTGAGACCGTGCAAGCCATGGAGACTCACATGACGTGTGAAGTCTGTGAAGAAGTCGGCCATTCTGGACTCCATTGTCCTGAGACACATGAAGACCTCAACTTCATCAACAATGACAACAGTTTTCGTTCATCAAATCAAGGATGGACTCAGCTCTCCAATTCTCAAGGTAACACCTTCAATTCTTCACAACGTCCAAACAGTCAAGGTAATAACTATCATTCTCTTAAAGATCTTGTCTATGGTCAAGGTAGAATGACTGATAGTATAACAAGAAGCTCCATGCTAATGATAGGATGCTAGATAGCATAAATGCTAAATTGGATGATTTCTCTCCTGCAATTAAGAATCAACTTAGTTTCAATAAGATGCTTGAAACCCAATTAGCACAACTAGCTGCTGCAATTCCATCTTTTGAAAAAATAGAATACCAGGAAAGCCTGAAACAACCATGGAATCTGCTAATCTTGTTACTATTAGTTACAATGGCTATGAACTAGATGGATGGAATTTTTCAACTAAAAAGGGAGATCCTAGAACCCCTGTCATATCTTGTTCTATTCAATCTCAATAGTTCCATAATGCTATATGTGATCTAGGATCTAGCATTAACATCATGTCTAAAGAACATTATGAAAAGCTATTTTACACTGAGCTAGTACCAACTTCTGCATATGTGTAATTAGCTGATCAAATAACTTGCTACATAGAAGGAGTACATTGTGATGTTCTGGTAAAAGTAAGAAACAACTTTGTGCCTGCCGATTTCATGATTTTAGACATGGGTAATAGGGACAACTTACCCCTCATTCTAGGCCGACCTTTCTTGAATACTGTGAATGCATGCATATTTGTTGCTAGTGGTAGCATGTATTTCTATATAAATGGGAAGAAAGAAAGATTTGTTTTCTCTTGTGCACCACACCATGCAACTAACATGCAGGAAAATAAGAGTCGATCCATGAGGAGGAGAAAAACAAGAATCTGGAGAAACAAGAAAGACAGAGATGCGGTTAAGAGGGAACCATCATCTACAGCCTCTACACCAGACCCTGCTACCGTCAAAGAAGGACAAGATGAGAAGAAGACATCAATCAATGAAGAACCTCCTTCCGAGGAAGGACAGCTATGGGAGTAAGTATTCTATCTCTCTCTTTAATTATTGCATTGGCATATTTCCCTTCTTCATGAATTAAATCAATTAATTGTTAGAAGCATGTTTAAATTTATGTCTTGCATTTAATAAAAACCATAATAAAAGAGAGATTAAAAATAAAAAAAATAATAATAAAATAAAATAAATTTGGTTTATCATAGTAGCAATAAATAAAAGTAGAATAAAAAGCAAAGCCTAGTGATCATAATAAGATGCAAAAGAGGAAACAACCCGACCAAGAGGAGAATCCGATCCTAGAGAAGAAGCTAGCTTGGGGGAGCCGTCATCCTCGCCAAGGTATGGTTTCTAAACCCAGCTCTTTTTCTTAATTACTATGAGTTATAATGTTCTTGTATAACAATAAATAAATGAAAATAATGATAAGAAAAAGAATATGCTATGTTTTTGTTGGAAATGATGAACAATTGCTCAATGATGATTTGCAAAATCTTGTTATGCAATCCTTGCTATGAAATTTTTAAGTGTGATTTCTGAAATCTGTCTTAAGTCAAACACTATTGTGGGTTGCACATGCTAATAACCTAAGTTATGCTCTTGCAAGATTAAAATTGGTATAAGTAGAACTTTTACCTGATCTAAGGAATGAGTGAGAACCAACTAGAGATTTTGATTTATAAATTTCAAATTCTTGCTCATGGTTCCTTTATGGAATTAAATACCTACCATCAAGCCATACATCCACAACCAACTAAAACCACCAAAAGAAAGAGCTCTTGTCTGCTTTGAGCTTGCTTAGACCTTATTTGATCTAGGTAGAGAAACTAGTCATATTCTTTGATCAAGATCACGTACACATGCCGCCTATGTATTACTTCTACACTGGAAGTATACATCTATGCTCCACACACCAATTGAGACAGCCAACCACAATCAACTTTTGTCCTTTGATAGATAGGGAGTATAGGTTACTGAAAAAAAGAGAAAGAGAGCAAGTGCTCAAGGAAAACAAAAGAGGACAAATGTCCCATGGGCAGGTGCCCATATCCCTTCTTCATTTTTAAAAAAACTATGTATTCAGTAACCTTGCTATCCCCTGTCTAAGGCAAAGGAATAAGTCTCAAGGAGCCCACCAAATAATTTACACTTGCACTTCTTGATCATGTTTTATGACTTGTTGCTCCCTGTGATCTAAGAGTCTAATCTTGCAATACATTCAGTTCAAGTATGCTTTTGCTCCAATCCTATAAACCCCACATAAGCTTGGGATAGACATGAAAAGCTCTTTTGAGCTCTTGTGAGGTCCATCACATTAAGGAGTGGTTGAGAGTACCATTAAAGGAACCAAAGCAAGATTTCCTTTTTCAAAAGAATAAAAACTCTCTAGTAAATGGTCTCACTCTACCAAAGTAAGGGAGGAAGTATCTACTTATCTATGCTATCTTGTTTTTGCATAACCCATGGTGAAAAAGCTATAAGCCCCATATAGTTAAGACATACGATGAATTTTTGAATCATGCTCAATACTAGAATAGTGTTGGTTTGTATGCAAGATCTTTGTGAATTGTTACATTAAAGAAATTCTTGATCCAACATTGCCATGTTAAATCATGTCTTTGCTTGAGGACAAGCAAAAGGTTAGCTTAGGGGAGTTTATTGACGGTCACTAACACCCTATTTTACCGTCAACATTTCACCCATAATCAAGGTAAAATCTCATGAAATGCAAAGAACCCACCTTGAAACTTACCTAGTTCCACATGTCCTTGAAGAAATCTTGTGTATGTAGGAAAAATGGTGGAAACAAGGGAAAACAAAGCAAGCCAAGACACCTCAGTACCTCAGCTGCCACATGGGAGCCAGAGGGGGGCGCCCGCCCTACCAACAGGGTTCCCGCCCTGTCCAAAGTGCCAAATGGCACTTGCCACCTCACTGATCCGTGTGCCAACCTCCCAAATGGTCTGTAACACGTTGAAACAACATCAACAGCTCAGATACAAGGCACGAGGATCTGGTGGCCCTATCAACAGGGCGCCCACCCTGTCAAAGTTGAGTGCCACGTCCACGATCTGAGGGAAGATGTCCAGGAGCCATCTACACCATCAATTGAAGTCAGTTTTCATCCAACGGTTATCAAGTGAAGTGCCATGGATTGAAGGACCCACATGTCATCCTCCCAGGGGTTGCAAACCGCCTTTCCAAGGCACCAACCGACTTTGCAACCGCCTATGGGGAGGAATGAGAGCCGCTGGATGCAAGACAGTGGATCCAAGGGGGCGCCCGCCCCCCTAGGAGTGCGCCCGCCCTGCTCTTTCGCGCCACCGACCTCCAGGAGCTCTACAAGTACCCCTGGTGCACTCCTACACTATAAATAGGGCTAGGATTCTGTAACAGAACCGCCTAAATTACATGGCCCACAGGCGACTGTCATTATCATTAATGACTCTGACAGCCGGGCCCATGTTCCATATAACCTAGACCGATCTGTCGGGCTACATCAGCGCCCAATTTTTTTTTTCTTCCGCAGGATCACATTGCGAATACATTACAAGATTACAACATTTCACAGTAAAATACATCAGAGTACAGGAGCGGAATATTACATAACTTTATGTTACAAACCAGTTGTCCAAATAGAGTTCCAGTACGATTATTACAATCCATAAGTAGTGGCAGTAGCAGTTGAATAATTATACAACATTATACATAAGGTAACTCGAACCCTGCCCACAGGTTCCACTTCACTCTTCCTCGCTACCCTCCTGGATGATGGTCATACAGCACGGAGCAAAACAGACATCTGAAGGCGGATCTCCTGCAGCAAGGGTTAACAAACCCTGAGTACTAGGGGTACTCCGCAAGACTTACCCGACTAAAGGTGTAAGATGAGACTCAGGAATGCAGGGTCATAGGTGAGGCTAGCAGGAGGTAAAAGATTTGCAGAAAAGCATCACTATCCTATTTTATTTCATCATTATCTATAGTTCCAATATTCAAACTCATAGATCGTCATTTCTCCACTTACTTCCTTTATTCAGAAAACACCTAGTTGAGAACCACTTTTCGGGGTAGGGAAGTGGATTGAGTCTCCATTGACCGAGGAGCACGTCGATTCGAATCCAGAAAGTATACCCAGCTGGGGATTCTAACCACACTGCATATGCAGCACGCCGGCATACATATACCAACCTATCATCTAGGTCTTTCTATCCCGGAACCGGTCCTGCGCCACCCGGGAGCACAGTACTCCACTCGTCTCCAGGCACGACGGCCACGTGGGTACAAGCTACTCCCGCCATCTCTCCACTCCCAGTGCGTGGTTGTCGGTTCCAGCAATAGAGCCACCTGACTCTAGGCTTTCCACAAAGGTATGTGGCTAGGCTGTTCATCTCGATCCAGCACGCCTACAACGAACGGTCCCTATAGTTTTGAAAACCGTGTCTACCGGTGAGAAGTCATGGGAAACGCCGTCCCACGAGCACGTCAGCCGAGCGAAACACCTTACAGTGATATCGACCAGCTTTGAACTATTCCGAAGGTGATCGTGCATTGGGACTCTAACGCAAATACACATCGACCAACGGATCACAAGTTCTCCACTAATCATAAAGTATGTATACATTCATAGCACAGAAAATAGTTTTTTTTTATAAAATTCTAATTTTTATTAAGCATGCCTAAGCATTTTTTTTAAACCATTTCATTTAAATCAGGTTTCAGGATAATTATTTGGGACAATGCATCTGGATAGGTAACAATCAACTCCTATCAACTTAATGCAATAGATTGACTCGAATTATAAAGAATTTCACAACAGAGGGTTAATGCACCGGGGCTTGCCTTGGAGTGAAAAGAGGGTCGGGTTGGGATCGGTCCCGCAGATGTCGAAACCCTGGATCACCTCCGGAGCTGTCTCCCCAGCAGTGGCCTCGACTTTCACTTCCTCGCTCCCGGTCACTACACGTGTGCAATGATGCATGATTAACATGATGCAACAGTCTTTATAGGAATGCAATAATCAATGATTAACATCTTGAGTACAACTTTCCTTCACGGAAAAGTTGTAAACGGAGATCAAAAATTATACAGCAATTATTAAAGAGATGATTTTAGCAGTCATGGAAAGCCGTTGCACGACTTTTACGACTTTGACCTTACACTAACATCTTTTATTGCCAAGGATCATATAGGGGTGGATCCTTGAGCTTCAATCAATCCAAAATCCACACAAAACCCTAAATCCATTTCTTCTACTCATTTTATTTATTTTTCCTAATTTCACATATATTTACTAACTGACCAAACTAACTCCAATTGTGACCAAATTTCACCAACAGCTAGGTTTCATCATTAAACAGAGCCACAATTAATTTCATGATTTTTGGAGTTACCGACAATTTATTAAAAATCAACAAAGTTGCATTATCCATTTATTTGGCTGATTTTTACCCCTAACAGAAAAGGTCTAAAATGAACATATGATATTTTTATTAAATTCTATACATCACAGAGAGCTACCACAAAATTTTTCATGATTTTTCAGGCCACAGATTAATTCCTATGAAATTGACAAACATCAGCACTATTCATAGAAATAAATTTGAAAAAGGCTATTGAAAATCGCTGGAAAATGGGAAAAGCGAAACCGGCCCGAGGCGGCCCACACAACCGGCTCGGCCCGGCCACTCGCCCCCGCCGCGCTGCCCGCGCCCGAACTGGGCCGGCCCACTATCACGCGCGTCGTCTCCCGCGCGCACGCGGCCCGCGCCTGCGCGAGCTGAGGCGCTGACAGGCGGGCCCCGCCTGTCAGCTCCTCCTCCTACCTCCCGCCAGCTCGCGCGCGCACCGGCACGCGGCGGTCCGCCACGGGTATCGCCGCCGGCGACTTCAACAGCGAAACTGACCGCGTCAGTCCACGCCCTAGAGCTAAGGGAACACCCAGGCATGCTCAGCTCCTACCCTAATCGCCTACGACGAGCCGAAGCTCGCCCATGGCGGACGCGCAGCCCGGTGGATCTACGCCGCCCACGCCGGACCCGCGAGGTAATAACAGAGGGGTTGGGGAGGGTCATCAGGTCACCACGGGTCTCGGTGACAAGGTGGTGAAGGCAGAGGTGGCCCGAAGGGACGAGCTTGACGGTGACCGCAACGGCGGCGGCGTGCTCCGACGGTAACTCCCCCGTTCCGGCGACACTGGACCACCACAGAGCATACGGTCGCAAGCATGAGAAACTACAGGCTACATGGAGCCTCGGACACAAGCTAAGGATCCCCAGAACTCACCTAATCGGTCTCGACACCGCACGCGGCTCGCGGCGGCGCTCCGGGCACCCGCAGCGACGGCGACGAGTACACCGGCACCCTCGAGCCACTACAGCTTCCACCAGTGGGCTCGGGAGGTGCGCAAGAGAGTTGGCTAGATGCTCACGAGATGGAGAGAGTGATGGTGGTGCGGTGTGGGCGAATTTTGCCGGCGAACCGAGCGAACTCCGGCGAGCCGGGAAACGGGAAAAAGAAGAAGGCGGCCCGCTCGTCGTATTTATAGGGCAGAGGACGAGAGGGAGAGGGAGAAAAGGCGTCAACGGCCCGTATTTGAGCAACGTGGGAGCAGGGACGGGCGTGGCCGACCGACGGCGACGCGCCCACGCCGGCGACGCGCGAACAGCGCGAGGAGGACAGTGCCCATCCCGGGTTACTGTAGCTCAACCACTCCCATTTTTGTTTTTTTGTGGAATTCGGTCAAATTCAAATGGAAAAAGGAAAAATGGTAAAAAGCAAAGTTGTAGTGCTCAGAAAACTGAACACTTTTTGTTTTTGGACCAACTCCAAATTTGGCCAAATTTGAAATCTATTCAAAAGGGGATGAATAGGGTTTTTGAATTTCAAACTGTATTTTCAAAATTACTTTTGATTTTACACAACAACTTGAAAAATGGCTAAAATAGAAGTTGTTCCCCTCAGAGAGCTTTACAACTTTCATTAAGGAAGTTTTGTCAGATTCCAATTAATTTTTGAAATGGCATTTCAAATTCAATTTTTTTTATTCACTGTTTTGAGTTAAATTCAAATTTTCATAACAGAACTTCAAAATCTCCAAAAATAAAAGTTGTCACATTTAATTAGATCTACAACTTTCATTAAAGGATCACCCCCAGATTCCTTCTAGATTTTGAATTAGGGTTTTGGGGCTAAATCTAGGGTTATTTCAAATATGCAATTAGGATTTTAAATTTTCAATCCAATACTTTATCAATCCAAGCCACTCTAGGTCCCTAAGCACAATCATATGCAAATTAATTAAGTTAAATATGATGACATGGCAGGTTATTTATTCCGTAATACCCAGGGTATTACAGCCTTCCCCCCTAAAAGAAATCTCGTCCCGAGATTGCTAAACTAGACATTGAAACAAAGTAATGGAAAAGAAAATACATAAGGTAAACTATACTTGCACTAGCTCACAAAATAAGTAGGAGGGTTTTTAACACAGGGAGTACTAGTCAGACTATTACAGTTACAGGGTGGCAAAGAATTCCGGAAAATTCTCCGCCAGGTAGTCCTCAGATTCCCAGGTGGCTTCGTCTTCGGAATGTTGACTCCATTGAATCTTGTACCATCTAGTTGTGGTCCTTTGAGTGACACGGTCCTTTATGTCCAAAACCCGTACTGGATATTCTGAGTATGTCAGTTCGGGTTCCAGTACCACACCTTCCACATCGGTCACTTGGTCGGGAACTCGCAGACATTTCTTTAGCTGAGATACATGAAACACATTGTGCACTTCTGACAGATGATCTGGCAATTGCAACCGGTAGGCAACTTTTCCCACACGCTCGGTGATTACGAATGGTCCAATGTAGCGCGGGGCTAACTTGCCTTTGACCCCAAAACGGTTGACCCCTTTCATAGGCGAAACCTTCAAGTACACATAATCTCCAACCTTGAATGCTAATGGTCTACGCCGCTGATCGGCATAGCTTTTCTGTCGAGACTGAGCCACTTTCAGATTCTCTTGTATTAATCGAACCTTCTCTTCGGCTTCATTGACCAAGTCGACTCCATAAAACCATCTTTCACCGGGCTCGGACCAATTCAATGGAGTAGGACATCTGCGGCCGTATACTGCCTCGAACGGAGCCATCTTGATGCTTTCTTGATAGCTGTTGTTGTACGAGAATTCAGCTAACGCCAAACACTTGTCCCACTTGTCAGGGTAATTCAATGCACAGGCTCTCAACATATCTTCAAGCACTTGGTTGACTCTCTCTGTCTGCCCGTCAGTCTGCGGATGATAAGCCGTACTATGCAGAAGTTTTGTGCCCAATGATTCATGGAAAGATCTCCAAAACTTGGATATGAACTGAGTGCCTCGATCAGAAACAATGGTCTTCGGCACCCCATGGAGCTTCATCATATGCTCTATGTAGAGATTTGCATAAGTCGCTGCCGTGTATTTGAGCTTGACTGGCAAGAAGTGAGCTTGCTTAGTGAGGCGGTCGACGATTACCCAAATGGAATCATAACCGCTTGATGTTTTGGGCAATCCCACAACGAAATCCATGCTAATATCTTCCCATTTCCACGCGGGAACAGGCAATGGTTGTAGCTCTCCACCAGGCTTCATGTGCACAGCCTTGACCTTCTGACATGTGTCACATCTCGTCACGTACTGCGCAATTTCTATCTTCATCTTGGTCCACCAGAATTTCTGTTTCAAATCCTGGTACATCTTATTGCTTCCTGGGTGGATAGAGTATCTGGTCAGATGAGCTTCATCAAGAATTTTGCGACGTAGCTCCGGAACTTTTGGAACTACCAAACGATTCTTGAACCATACGACGCCCTCATCATCAATTCTGAAACAATCTGCCTTTCCTGCCTGGACTTTTTCTTTGATATGCTTGATGCCCTTGCTTCCCTTTTGAGCAACCACGATCTCATCACGGATAGAAGTTTCAATACTGATGTTTGCCAGACTGCCCTGTGGAACTATTTCTATGCCCAACTTTTCCAACTCACCGCACAACGACAGACTATAAGGCTTCACAGTCAGACAGTTGCAGTGAGCCTTCCGACTGAGTGCGTCAGCAACCACGTTAGCTTTGCCAGGGTGATAATGCACTTCAATATCATAATCTTTGATCAACTCAAGCCATCTTCGCTGCCTCATGTTCAGTTCTTCTTGTGTAAAGATGTACTTCAGGCTCTTGTGATCTGTATACACATTGCAGGTGCTGCCTAGCAAATAGTGGCGCCAGATTTTCAAGGCATGAACCACAGCTGCCAATTCTAAGTCATGAGTAGGATAATTTTCTTCATGAGGTCGGAGTTGTCGTGAAGCATAAGCAATAACTCTGCCCTCTTGCATCAAAACACAGCCGAGACCAGTACCGGATGCATCACAATACACATCAAATGGCTTTTCAATATCTGGCTGAGCTAGGACTGGTGCAGTAGTCAAACACTTCTTCAAGGTTTGAAACGCTGCCTCACATTCTGACGACCACACAAACTTGACTTGATGTTTCAACAAGTTGGTGATTGGTTTGGCTATTCTTGAGAAATCTGGGATGAAACGGCGGTAATATCCCGCCATGCCCATAAAACTGCGGACCTGATGAACAGTGGTTGGCGGCTTCCAATTTAAAATTTCCTCCTACCTTACTCGGATCGACAGATACTCCTTCAGCTGAGAGAATATGTCCGAGAAAAGGAACTTTGTTCAACCAGAATTCACACTTGCTAAACTTTGCATAAAGCTGGTGCTCTCTCAAACGAGTTAGGACAATGCGAAGGTGGTTGGCATGTTCTTCGGGTGTTTTGGAATAGACAAGGATATCATCGATGAACACGACAACAAATTTGTCGAGCTCGGGCATGAAGACGGAGTTCATGAGATACATGAAGTAGGCAGGTGCGTTGGTTAGGCCAAAAGACATGACTAGATATTCATATAGGCCATATCTGGTAGTGAAAGCCGTTTTTGGAATGTCTTCAGGACGGATTTTGATTTGGTGGTAGCCGGACCTAAGGTCGATCTTAGAAAACACCCTAGCTCCAGCCAGTTGGTCAAAGAGTAGGTCAATACGAGGCAACGGATATTTGTTTTTGACAGTCACCTCGTTGAGTGGACGATAGTCGATACAGAGTCGAAGAGATTGGTCCTTCTTTTTAACAAAAATGGCAGGACAACCCCAAGGAGATGAACTAGGGCGGATGAAACCCTTATCAAGCAGCTCTTGCAACTGAATTTTAAGCTCTGCCAATTCCTTGGGAGGCATCCTATAAGCTCTACGAGAGATAGGAGCTGTTCCAGGCTTTAGCTCAATGGCAAATTCCACATCTCGATCAGGTGGCAAACCGGGCAACTCATCAGGAAACACGTCTGGGAATTCACAGACCACAGGAATCTTCATCACTTCTTCCACTGAGGTAGCACACAACCTTTGCACGGTTTTCTCCACCTTTCTCATAGGTAGTGGAAGTTGGATAAGAAGTTGAGTTTGACTATTAGGTATGTTCACTCTTATAGTTCTATTCAGCACATCAATGAGAGCATTGTGCTGGTACATCCAATTCATACCTAATATCACCTCAATATCTTGATTCTTTAGCACTATCATAGTCGTAGGGGAATTTATGCCCTCCCAACTCTATAGGCACTCCCTGAACTACCTCTTTAGTAGACATACGCCCCCCGGGCGAGTGTATAAGGAAATCTTCCTTTATTTCCCCAATTGGAATTTCATGCTTGACGACAAAGGTACGATTTATGAATGAATGCGATGCACCAGAATCGAAAAGCGTAAGTGCAGGATGACTGGCAACAGGGAACCTACCCATCATGACGGGCTCTCCCGCAGGGATATCATCAACTTGAGTGTAATAGACCTGACCTGCTTTCTTGACAACTTTGCCCTTCTGAGCATGATGTTGATGACCACGGTGCTGACTCTGCTGCTGCTGCTGATGTTGCTGCTGCTGACCACCAGGTGCATTCTGATTGTACCTCTTTGGGAAAGGGCAGTTGCGTGCCCAGTGCCCCATCTTACCACAGTTGTAGCAAGGATGATTGTAGGTGGTTTGAGGGGTATTAATACGAACGCCAGGGGCATTCGGCTGAGTGGCATTTTGTTGATTTGAGGTGTGGGAGGTGGCGGCGGTGCGCACAACCACCTGCTGTTGAGGATAAGATGGACGATTTTGGTGAGTGGGGTGGTAGATGAATTTCTGGCGCTTCTGACCACCAGAAAATGCAGGCCTCTTATTCTTTTTCTTCTCCTCCTGGAGCTGACGGTTGCTTTCTTCAAAAGCCAATGCACAGTCAACCGCTTCATGGAAAGTACATTTGAGGTTGTTGGACAAACTGCGCTGAATCTTGTAATTCAGCCCCCTGATGAAACAGGCCTTCTTCTTCTCATCGGTGTTGGTGTGCTCGGGTGCATACTGTGCCAGATGGTTAAACTGTCCCAGGTACTGAGTGACAGTGGACTCGTTCTGCTTCAGTGACAGGAATTGATCCAACTTCAGCCTTATCACACCCGCGGGGATATAATGAGCACGGAACGCCTCGCGGAACTCCTGCCAGGTGAGCTGGTGTCCTTCAGTCTGTGCTGCCAACAGGTTGGCATACCAGGTCGTTGCTGGACCACGGAGTTGTTGCGCTGCGAACAGAGGTTTCTGTACCTCTGTACAGTGGATCAAGCTGAACTTCTGTTCCATGGTACGAAGCCAATCGTCTGCCTCCAGAGGTTCATCTGCCTTGGTGAACACAGGCGGACGGGTGTCGGTGAAGTCAACATAGGTGGTTTCCTCATTGTCGCGGCGACCACGGCGTCCACCACGATCTTGCTGACTCTGAGCTAGCAGGGTTGCCACGTTCGTCAAAGCAGTGATGGCCTCTGCCAGAGTGGTTGGAAGTGGTGGCGGTGGAGGAGCGCCAGTCCCATGACCAGAGTGATCTCCCATCTGTTAACAAGCAACCACTAAGGACTTATATTACATAAGCAGAGCATAGAAGCACACACAATTCTTACATTATTAATATTACAAGACTCGCACCCAAGCAAGAGTCACGCCCCATACTAAGGTTTTTCTAGCAAGCACCTATTTTACAAACTGGAAAGGCAACTAGCTGACAGCCCTAGGCCTACACTAGTCTAGTCCTCGTCGACTGCAGACGCGTAGGAAGCGTCACTGTCCACGAAGTCCTCCTCAAAGTCCTCGTCACTCTCCTCGGAGCCTGCCTCCTCGACCTCGATAGACTCGATCTCCTCGTCAGTCTCCTCCATGTCCTCCTCACCAAGGACAACTCCAAGCTCCGGGTCCTCCTCCTCAGGTACCGGAATAGGGTAGAGCTGATCATTGAGCTGGTGCACCTCCTCGTGCAAGGCGATGTTGTCTTCCTCCAGCTGCGCGGTGCGCTGCTCTGCCTGCAACATCCTGTCCATGATCGCTCCCTCGCGATCCCAAGCCTCGCCCTGCTGCTTCGTCAGGCGGTCAATCTCCCGACGCAAGTCTCGGTTGGTCCTCACATCACGATAGTGATTGAGGCGAGCCACACGGTAGTCCTTCTCCCACTGACTCACTAGCCTCTGAAGTCTCCCGACCTCAGCCTCCAACTCCTCACTGCTGCGACAGGGTGGGCGACCCCCAGAAGCCTCGCCCTCCCCGGTACGTGGCGCCAGCTGGTGGCGCGGAACGCCACGTGGTCCCGTCATTTTCCTGGCAGTGAGCTTGCAACGAGCCATCTGGAGAAGGTAAGTGGATTTTATAAGATATACAAGTTAGCAAGAACAGGTTTGGTAACTTATCCCAAATACCCACTTTTAAGGAGGAAGTTATTATTATGTGATTAACATGATGCATGCACGTACTTACGAATTTAAATCATGCAAGTAAACACATACAAAAGTAAGTAAACTTTTCAACATAGGGCTAATAATAATAATATTATTCCACATGCTACCATAGCCACATGATATTAAATATAAATCACTTAAGACTACGGAATAAGATAAGAACAGAAGCAATTTGGACCCAAAATAATATATTAAGTTTTATGATCCAAAACATTTTGAAGTTTTCGAAAGGTAATCCGTAATGATTGGCAATGTAATGCTCTGGTACCAACTGTAACAGAACCGCCTAAATTACATGGCCCACAGGCGACTGTCATTATCATTAATGACTCTGACAGCCGGGCCCATGTTCCATATAACCTAGACCGATCTGTCGGGCTACATCAGCGCCCAATTTTTTTTTTTCCGCAGGATCACATTGCGAATACATTACAAGATTACAACATTTCACAGTAAAATACATCAGAGTACAGGAGCGGAATATTACATAACTTTATGTTACAAACCAGTTGTCCAAATAGAGTTCCAGTACGATTATTACAATCCATAAGTAGTGGCAGTAGCAGTTGAATAATTATACAACATTATACATAAGGTAACTCGAACCCTGCCCACAGGTTCCACTTCACTCTTCCTCGCTACCCTCCTGGATGATGGTCATACAGCACGGAGCAAAACAGACATCTGAAGGCGGATCTCCTGCAGCAAGGGTTAACAAACCCTGAGTACTAGGGGTACTCCGCAAGACTTACCCGACTAAAGGTGTAAGATGAGACTCAGGAATGCAGGGTCATAGGTGAGGCTAGCAGGAGGTAAAAGATTTGCAGAAAAGCATCACTATCCTATTTTATTTCATCATTATCTATAGTTCCAATATTCAAACTCATAGATCGTCATTTCTCCACTTACTTCCTTTATTCAGAAAACACCTAGTTGAGAACCACTTTTCGGGGTAGGGAAGTGGATTGAGTCTCCATTGACCGAGGAGCACGTCGATTCGAATCCAGAAAGTATACCCAGCTGGGGATTCTAACCACACTGCATATGCAGCACGCCGGCATACATATACCAACCTATCATCTAGGTCTTTCTATCCCGGAACCGGTCCTGCGCCACCCGGGAGCACAGTACTCCACTCGTCTCCAGGCACGACGGCCACGTGGGTACAAGCTACTCCCGCCATCTCTCCACTCCCAGTGCGTGGTTGTCGGTTCCAGCAATAGAGCCACCTGACTCTAGGCTTTCCACAAAGGTATGTGGCTAGGCTGTTCATCTCGATCCAGCACGCCTACAACGAACGGTCCCTATAGTTTTGAAAACCGTGTCTGCCGGTGAGAAGTCATGGGAAACGCCGTCCCACGAGCACGTCAGCCGAGCGAAACACCTTACAGTGATATCGACCAGCTTTGAACTATTCCGAAGGTGATCGTGCATTGGGACTCTAACGCAAATACACATCGACCAACGGATCACAAGTTCTCCACTAATCATAAAGTATGTATACATTCATAGCACAGAAAATAGTTTTTTTTTATAAAATTCTAATTTTTATTAAGCATGCCTAAGCATTTTTTTTAAACCATTTCATTTAAATCAGGTTTCAGGATAATTATTTGGGACAATGCATCTGGATAGGTAACAATCAACTCCTATCAACTTAATGCAATAGATTGACTCGAATTATAAAGAATTTCACAACAGAGGGTTAATGCACCGGGGCTTGCCTTGGAGTGAAAAGAGGGTCGGGTTGGGATCGGTCCCGCAGATGTCGAAACCCTGGATCACCTCCGGAGCTGTCTCCCCAGCAGTGGCCTCGACTTTCACTTCCTCGCTCCCGGTCACTACACGTGTGCAATGATGCATGCTTAACATGATGCAACAGTCTTTATAGGAATGCAATAATCAATGATTAACATCTTGAGTACAACTTTCCTTCACGGAAAAGTTGTAAACGGAGATCAAAAATTATACAGCAATTATTAAAGAGATGATTTTAGCAGTCATGGAAAGCCGTTGCACGACTTTTACGACTTTGACCTTACACTAACATCTTTTATTGCCAAGGATCATATAGGGGTGGATCCTTGAGCTTCAATCAATCCAAAATCCACACAAAACCCTAAATCCATTTCTTCTACTCATTTTATTTATTTTTCCTAATTTCACATATATTTACTAACTGACCAAACTAACTCCAATTGTGACCAAATTTCACCAACAGCTAGGTTTCATCATTAAACAGAGCCACAATTAATTTCATGATTTTTGGAGTTACCTACAATTTATTAAAAATCAACAAAGTTGCATTATCCATTTATTTGGCTGATTTTTACCCCTAACAGAAAAGGTCTAAAATGAACATATGATATTTTTATTAAATTCTATACATCACAGAGAGCTACCACAAAATTTTTCATGATTTTTCAGGCCACAGATTAATTCCTATGAAATTGACAAACATCAGCACTATTCATAGAAATAAATTTGAAAAAGGCTATTGAAAATCGCTGGAAAATGGGAAAAGCGAAACCGGCCCGAGGCGGCCCACACAACCGGCTCGGCCCGGCCACTCGCCCCCGCCGCGCTGCCCGCGCCCGCCCGAACTGGGCCGGCCCACTATCACGCGCGTCGTCTCCCGCGCGCACGCGGCCCGCGCCTGCGCGAGCTGAGGCGCTGACAGGCGGGCCCCGCCTGTCAGCTCCTCCTCCTACCTCCCGCCAGCTCGCGCACGCACCGGCACGCGGCGGTCCGCCACGGGTATCGCCGCCGGCGACTTCAACAGCGAAACTGACCGCGTCAGTCCACGCCCTAGAGCTAAGGGAACACCCAGGCATGCTCAGCTCCTACCCTAATCGCCTACGACGAGCCGAAGCTCGCCCATGGCGGACGCGCAGCCCGGCGGATCTACGCCGCCCACGCCGGACCCGCGAGGTAATAACAGAGGGGTTGGGGAGGGTCATCAGCTCACCACGGGTCTCGGTGACAAGGTGGTGAAGGCAGAGGTGGCCCGAAGGGACGAGCTTGACGGTGACCGCAACGGCGGCGGCGTGCTCCGACGGTAACTCCCCCGTTCCGGCGACACTGGACCACCACAGAGCATACGGTCGCAAGCATGAGAAACTACAGGCTACATGGAGCCTCGGACACAAGCTAAGGATCCCCAGAACTCACCTAATCGGTCTCGACACCGCACGCGGCTCGCGGCGGCGCTCCGGGCACCCGCAGCGACGGCGACGAGTACACCGGCACCCTCGAGCCACTACAAGCTTCCACCAGTGGGCTCGGGAGGTGCGCAAGAGAGTTGGCTAGATGCTCACGAGATGGAGAGAGTGATGGTGGTGCGGTGTGGGCGAATTTTGCCGGCGAACCGAGCGAACTCCGGCGAGCCGGGAAACGGGAAAAAGAAGAAGGCGGCCCGCTCGTCGTATTTATAGGGCAGAGGACGAGAGGGAGAGGGAGAAAAGGCGTCAACGGCCCGTATTTGAGCAACGTGGGAGCAGGGACGGGCGTGGCCGACCGACGGCGACGCGCCCACGCCGGCGACGCGCGAACAGCGCGAGGAGGACAGTGCCCATCCCGGGTTACTGTAGCTCAACCACTCCCATTTTTGTTTTTTTGTGGAATTCGGTCAAATTCAAATGGAAAAAGGAAAAATGGTAAAAAGCAAAGTTGTAGTGCTCAGAAAACTGAACACTTTTTGTTTTTGGACCAACTCCAAATTTGGCCAAATTTGAAATCTATTCAAAAGGGGATGAATAGGGTTTTTGAATTTCAAACTGTATTTTCAAAATTACTTTTGATTTTACACAACAACTTGAAAAATGGCTAAAATAGAAGTTGTTCCCCTCAGAGAGCTTTACAACTTTCATTAAGGAAGTTTTGTCAGATTCCAATTAATTTTTGAAATGGCATTTCAAATTCAATTTTTTTTATTCACTGTTTTGAGTTAAATTCAAATTTTCATAACAGAACTTCAAAATCTCCAAAAATAAAAGTTGTCACATTTAATTAGATCTACAACTTTCATTAAAGGATCACCCCCAGATTCCTTCTAGATTTTGAATTAGGGTTTTGGGGCTAAATCTAGGGTTATTTCAAATATGCAATTAGGATTTTAAATTTTCAATCCAATACTTTATCAATCCAAGCCACTCTAGGTCCCTAAGCACAATCATATGCAAATTAATTAAGTTAAATATGATGACATGGCAGGTTATTTATTCCGTAATACCCAGGGTATTACAGATTCTCACTTGTAAGGGGAAACACCTAGGAACACACAAGAAACACTAGAGAGTCCACTTGAGATTCAGCTCAGTAGCTCCTCTCTCTCTCTCTCTCTAGCGAAGCTCTGTTCTTAGGAATAGTGCTAGCTAGAGAAGAGTAGAGTATTGGAGAGAAGTCGGGAGAAGGAAGAAGTCTGTGGTGGAGCCGGGCTTGTCGGTGACCTCCTCTGCGGTGTTCTTCACTCTTATCGGTAATAAAGATCCTCTTCTTCATTTACTATTGTTTTACTTTAAGTAGCTCTATACTTGCTCATTGCTTGGTTAGAGTGCTCTAATTCCTTGGCTAGAGTTAGAGTAGTAAGTTTTATAGATTAAGCGTGGTGCTTAGGCTATAGCTTACCCTTGAGTGCCGCTAGGCCCACGGATAGTAGTGGTTGGTGCTAGGTGGTGACAGCCCTAGGATCCTCTGTATTCCACCACGTTCGGCCTAGTATCCGGTATAAGCATAGGACTTTGGGATGTACGGTGCCTAATCAGTCGAACCCCGACGAGTTTAGGACTTTGCGTGTCCCAAGTATAGAAGTCTCTTTGGTATAATAGTCATTTGATCTTTTACTGAGATAGAGTTCTCCCCCAAAACTCCATAGCTACCTAGTGCGTGTTTCCACCTTAGTTATACTTCATTGATTTATCCTTACTAAGGTTATTACCCCATTTATCCATATCTAGATCCTTGACTATCATATCCTTGGAATTACAAACCCCGCCTTCCTTTGGGAAAAATAAATTCGACACCTGGTACTCCCAGGTAAAGTGCAACACGATAGTTCTGTGCGCTTGCAGAATCCTATCACCTATCCTTTAGAGCTACCCATAGCATTTTTGGCGCCGTTGCTAGAAATAACTTTATTCCTAGTAGCTACGTTAGAAGTGTCAACAACCACATACTTTGAGCATAGGGATTGACAACCCCCGTGATTGCGTTGAGAAGTATTGTTACCATTGCTAGAGGATAGATTTGGCTACCTTCTTTTGATAGCGTTAGTAACTGTCAACACGGTCCCATCCCTCCGAGTACTCCGGAAGGGTGGAGTTGCTGCTAGAGTTGAACTCCCCGCCGCTGCATGCTCTGGGAGAGTTCACAGGAGAGGACGGTGGAGAGTCGTAGAGGTCGCCCAGGCCCTCCTGGTGATGGGCAGATGCCATCGCTTGGTCGTGCCCATAGGCACGAACGGCACGGACGTGGGCGTCCACAGCAGTGTGGAGCCCAAAGAGAAATGGCGAGGGCGTCGCCGGCCTTCCCCAGTGAGGGCGATGGGAAACGGCGGGCGATGCCGTGGCCCCTCCCACGTTACTCCGTGGAGTAGTGGGGGGGCGTGGTGCCTCCATCGCTCGTGGCGTTGAGCTGGTGGTGAGCATGGAGGTGGTGTCCCACGCTGGGGGCACCGAGTTGGTCGCGTCTCCCGCAGCGAGGCTCGGGTTGACGCGGTTGCGCCTCCCCCGCTTGGCTCGGCGGGAGCAGCGCATGGCGTTCCCTCCGTCCCCTGAAACGGGTGGAGGTGTCGCCGGGATCCTTTCCCCAGCCACCTGCTGGGCCGGGGTCAGGACCATGATGGCCCGGGGCTCGGTCGGGCGAAGGTTCATCTCGAGGCCGTGGCCAATGACCACGAACTTAAGGCTCCCGAACCGGAGCACCGCACCAGCAGGAAGTGCAGGGATGTTGGCTACCATCCACAACCTGGATCGACACGCAAAACTGCCCTACCTGGCACGCCAACTGTCGGTGCAAGGATTAGCGAGTGCTAACACCGGCTAGTAAACTTGTGTTTTGTGGTTGAGACCACGGATGGTGTGCAAGGGGGAACACAGGGTTTATACTGGTTCAGGCAAAGAGTGCCCTATATCCAGTGTGGGATCGAGTCGTGTTGCCTTACACCGGGGTGCTTGTAGTAGGGGTTACAAGCCTAGTCGAGAGAGGGATGAGCTCCCAAGTCTCTTGTGTGTATGAGTGTTTGTGTGTTCTTATGTTTGTAGGTTGTAGTGAGCGATGTGGAGTCCTTGTTGTGAATGCTATGATCGGCCTCTAGCCTCCCTTTTATAGTTACAAGGGAGAGGCTAGAGTTACATGTGATGCCCTGTGGTTACAGTGCTCGGCATGGCGGAGACAGTGGTGACCGGTGGCTATCGTCAGCCATTCCCTCGTCTTGGAGTCTCAAAGGTATGGCATTAGTCATTCGGCTGATCTTCCACTGTTCCATTAGTGAGTTCCAAGGTGACGCACTGTGCGGTGCGGGGCTTGCTGCGTGGCACTACGTCATGCCGTCGCATCTGACCCTGCACAGTGCAACGAGTAGATAGGTTGACCTTTGAGTACTAGCTCCCGAGGCTCGGGAGACCTTGATGCCATCGGGGGCGTGATGGGATGGAGCGGGTGAGAGTGTCCTCCCTCGAGTGCTTCCCTTCCCCCGTGAGGTACTTTTCTGGGGGTAGGCGAGCCTGATCGCAAGGGTTGCCCATTCCCCCGGGTTGGCCGGGCGGCTGTCGTTCCCCTCTTCCTCGTGCCACACGTGCGGCCGGGGCATGGTAGTCGCCGTCGTAGTTGGAGAATCTCCTCGTCAGCCCAGGGGGTCGTACAGTTGACCGTCCCTATAGCGGCGTGGGAGAAGTTGGACCATCAGATCGGTTGTCAGATGAGGTATTGTAGTTGGTACGGCGAACGTGCGCGTTCAGGGTGCAGTTGCGTCAAGGGGCCCACCCGACGGGACCGTGCTTGTAAAGTGGTCTGGGAGGTCCCTTGGCCGTCAAGTTTGCCATGCTGACGTCAGTAGGGATCGGGCGAACCCGAGGAGCGCTCCCGAGGGAGTTAGCATGTAGCGGGGGGCTCGGGCGAATCGAAAACCAGATGCCCGAGCCTTGCTTTCCCGAGCCCTGTCGCGGAGGCTCGGGCGAATCGGAGAATTTCTCCCGAGGGGTCCGCGCGCCCGGGGGAGGTGATGTGCTTCCACGCAGCTCTGTCTTAGGCCGCGCGAGAGGTTCCCACGTGGGCCGTTCCCGCGTGGGCCGTGGCTGGCGCCTTCTTGGGCCGGACTTTATTCAGGAGGTGTGATTTTACGTTGAAGTTGGGTACCCGACAATATGGGCACATGAAGGTCCATATTAAAACCAAACAAATATACTTAGCTATTTATTAAGGTGTGATCAAAGAGTGTGTCTATAGTCTATCTAGTTTAGAGTGAACTAAAAACTGGAGAATATTAAAATTTTGTCTTGGAGATGATGAATAGTTGCTTTGCCATAATTCCTTTCAAGTGCCTAGTTTTCAACCTCAAATTCTCCCGAGTTTTAGATACTACTGTTTTGACTTAAGAATTTACTCTGAACCTGAAACTTGTGGAGGCATAAGCTTGAGCTAAGTCTAGGTAATTGATTGATATGATTCATCAAGGTTGAGCTGCTAT
Source organism: Eremochloa ophiuroides (assembly GCA_038502445.1). Lineage (NCBI taxonomy): Eukaryota > Viridiplantae > Streptophyta > Magnoliopsida > Poales > Poaceae > Eremochloa > Eremochloa ophiuroides. Next base: position 16,324,019 of record JAHLJS010000003.1, on the reverse strand, counting down.
TTATCTTATACGTAGCATTACTAAGTTCTGGAGATTTATTTTGAAAATTTAAAATCTTACATGAGGAGCTCTTGTATGACAAAGTTTGAATTCCTACCAAAGCCATATGTAATACATTTAGAGATAGGAAAACCTTTGCATATTTTTGCTACTTGCTTTGCATTGACTTTAGTCAACCTTTGTTGTATACCTTATGAGAGCCTTGTCATGCTTTTAAAATCAAGATCACTTACACACTCCACCCGCACATATACATTACTCCTACTCTGGGAGTAAGCGCAGTCATTTTTCACTTTCATCCAGATCCACCTTAAAAATATTTTCTCCTACACTGGGACTAAACACCCAAAAATATACCCTATAGGACAGCCCCTATTTAATTGCTCTAAGTTCTTATCATTATCTCTCCAATTATTTATATTCAAAGGACGCATGTGGCTATGCAAAAGTATTGAAAAAAAGAAAAAGAAAAGGGAGTAAAAGATGGACAAGTGTCCCAGCAATTAAAAACAATGGGTACTTAGATGCCCGCCTCCCTGATGAAAAAAGAAGAAGAAGAAAGAATAAAGATAGCCCATGTTTTTCCGCGGAAGTTCTAAGTTCCAAGAGAGAGTGAACCATTTTTCAAAGAGCAAAAGTAGAATTAGAATTAGCCACCATATTCCATACACATGCACTTCTTGGTTTGACTGTATGCCTTGACTCTCTGTGGATCTATTGTTTGACTTTACAATATATGAATTGCAAGTATGCTCATCCTTGTTATTGCCACTCCTGTAAGCTCCACTACACTCCTTAGTTGTAGAAAGGCATAACATCATTAATGCCTCGATGAGATCTATAAATACTACAGATACTGAGGGACTTAAGGGTGTCATACAATTAAGCTCTGAGTTTTATTTTGAAAACCCTGCAAAGCTCCGGAATATTGGTACTGCGAAGAATTTGAGACATAGTGTTTGACTTGATTGTTCTGTCTTTCGATTGCTCAAGACTTATGCAAAAGCTGAGAAGCTCCATAGTTAATGGTAAAATGGGTAAGTTCGAGAGTTAGAGCAGTTTTGTCTAATCCGGAGGAGAATTTCTGTTTGAAAGCATGTGTACTTAAAAGGCATGAAAGCATTGTAGCAACTCCTGATCCAAATATATTAGTAATTAGGCTTAGATTGTTTACCAAGGGACTGGCAAAGGGTAAACTTGGGGGAGTTGTTGACGGTGGATAACGTCAACTTTTATTAGAACTTTAGACATGAAAGGACACATGAATACACACTAGTCTAGGGTTTTAACAGACAATCTCCACGAGTTTTGGTGATTTCATATTTTCTAGAGAGTATTCCAGAAAAGGATTAAAACAGGGTTTAAAGTGCTTAAAAGTCACGAAACGTGTCACGGACGAAGACATCGCGTATTGGACTACTAGAAGTATCTAGAAGACACCGGAGCGGAGGCGGGGCCCAAAGCCCACAAGGTGGGGCCGGCTAGCCCCCTAGGCACGCCGCCCGGCGCCCTCGGTCAAGTGGCGGCGCTCCCCTTCTGGAATCTTCCTCCCACGCTTCCTTGGCACCCAAATAAAGCAACTCTACGTCGATCTAAGGTCGATTTGATCCGACGGTGCACATAACATGAGACGCGGATCGATGACGTGGCGGTTCCTTGCCCTCTACTCCACCTCGGCCTATATAATGACGCTCCAAGGCCCCTCCTAGAGGCATTCTACATCCCGGTGCTTCATATTCTCTACATAAATTAGGGTTAGGGTCCCTCTAGTTGATCTACTTCTAGTTCTAGTTCATCTAGTTGTAGCAGTTAGGAGAGACTAGTTCATTTAGATCTAGTCTTGTTTAGAGATTAAAGAGATAGAGTAGGAGAGTAGAGATTCTGGAGGAGTTCCGGCCTGTCGGTGCTTCTTCGTGGCTGTATTCTTCTGGATTCAGGTTCCTCGCCCAAAGCTGCATTCTGAGGTACTTTTGTATTCAACATTCTAATTCAAGTAAGTAGTTGTTCTTATTTGTTCTTAAGTTTGCAACTCATATTGAGTACTTTGATCTTGGTCATTACTTGATTGAAGTAGTATTTCGTAGCGTAGGCGTGGTGCCTAGGCTAGGTTTACTTGTGAATGCCCCCCTGATTAGCCGGATAGTGGTAGTTCGCGTAGGTGACAGTTACGTTGATTCCTCTGTAGTCCACTTCCTATTGATAGGATTGGTAAGTGTATAGGTGCTTGGTAGGAGAGAACTCTGATTTCTGCTCTTATTCAGGTTACTGCCCAGTTAGAACGGTATTATTCAAAGCTTACCGGTTGTTGGAACTAGATGGTCAATAGTTATCTCCTCTTTCTTAATATTATCTACCCTAATTGTAGGGTTAAGTTCATTGGCTTGGTCATTATCACCTACTGTTCCCTGTGGATACGATATTTAAAACCTCCGGGTGAAGTGCTACATCGGTATTACATCTGTGCGCTTGCGGATAATCTGATAATAATAATAATAATATTTAATAGAGTGTAGTTAATTTATACCAACAGGGGGCAGCTCCAGCCTAGTACAAGTCATCGGGGTCGAAGCCACCGTCCTCCACGTTGTCCTCCTCGTCAACGCCTACGTCTGGGTGGGATAGCAGGGGGACAAAGAGGAAGGGTGAGTACATCGAAATGTACTCCGCAAGTGTAGAAAAAATATGACATGCGGCTTATCACAAAGGTAGGCTGACTTGGTTTGACTCAGCACCTAAAGTGACACAACCCTATTTCCTTAATTTCCTAAGCACCTATTTAACTAAGTGAAATCTCATCTCCTCAGAGTAACCAACACTCGGAAGTCCAACCGAGCAAACCACACCTGGAAATCCATCCAAGCGACCAACACTTGGAAGTCCATCCAAGCACCTGTTCCTTTTCCAAAGGAACCACCCAACCAAGAAACAAAGTAACCAACTAATCTCGAAGAAGTCCAAACCAGCTCTTGACCGTGAGCACGGCTGATATATCAGTTTTACACTCTGCAGAGGTTGCACACTTTCACCATGAGTCGTGTTGTTCCCCATTACGCCAAACACTGCCTAGGTGAACGGCGGGGTCACACTACAAGGCCGTTACAAAGCCCTCTAAGCCTGTTTTACACGTACCTCTAAGGTTTCACCGCTAACATGGGTAACGACCCACTGCAGAAGCCCCCTCTTCAGCCACAAAACATTCCCCGTGTAAAGGCAAAACTTAGAGGAAACTAATTAATTAGCCAGGTCCAGCCCTACTCCAGACCTCATGGTTGCGCTGTAAAGCCGGGTTACTCGCTCCGAGAACCGGGTCCTAGGGATCCAGGCAGGATAACTAGCACAAAACCAATCCACCATCATCAACAGCCGTTACATGGCACAAACCAAAACCTCCACCAAACGGTCCATCCTGCCGGATTTGCCTAATCACCATGTTTCTAAAAAACATTTACCAGTTCCACATGTTGCATAGATCATTAATCCATATTTGATTAAACTCTTCCCAACCCAAGACTACAAAGTTAAGCATGACTTCTACCATGTCCCAACCCGGGGTTTCAAGGATGGTAATAATCAAATTCTAGTAAACCCTAACATGGGATTCAATTTAGACTCTGCATGCAACTAAGGATCTAACTACTCTAACTCAAAAGTAAAATAAAGTAGGTGCAAGATGAGTAAGGACACTTGCATTCGCAAAGAGTAGGATCCGAGGTATCGAACACCTGATCGGGGAGATCCTGACTCTCACCACCGTCTAGCGACAATCAACATACATGGCCCACAATAATAAAATAAAATAAGAAACAGTACACCAACAGTGGAAAAACATTATGAAAATATTATAAAATAATTATATTTGTTTCTACGATCGTTTCGATATAAAGATCACGTAAAACGGAATTAAAATGCGTAAGATATGATTTTCCAAATATTTATTATTAGAAAATAATTAATATATTATTAACTCAAAATTTAAAAGGTTCAAACCTACTGTACAGCAGCGAAAACATAGAGAGAGTGAAAATACGAATCTAACGCAAGTTGATTGGTTCAATTTGGATTTAAAACGGAGGAATTATGCAATTAATAGGTTTTCCTACACTAAAATAATATATTAAAATAAATCATAAATTTCCAAAGGTTGAAAACATATTGAACAGAGGTAAAAATATGTAGATTATTTAATTATGAGTTTAACGCAATTTAAATAGTTCAAATCAGATTAAAAATATGAAAGTTATGGCCTAAATACTCTTAATGGCAAAACTGTAAATACAGAAAAACGTATTTTTGATTCAACCCGACAGATATACGTTTTCCTAAAGTGAATACGCAATCTGTGAAATGCGCAAAGGAGTGCGGGTTCAGAACTTAACAAATGTAGGGGCTCTTTAGCAAATTTCCAAGACGAAGGGGTATGGGGTTACGGGAGCCGTCCGATTCATTCTGGATGGTGTGGATTAGATCGGGTAGGGGACAGCCGGGCTGGCCGCCGGAACGGGGCGGCTTGCGGTGGCGCCATTGCCGGCAATTTGCCGGAGTGCGCGGAAAAGGCCAAAGAGGCTACGGCTGGCTTCGGGAATGGAACAGGCATTGCCGGCAGTTTGCCGGAGTGCACGGAAAAGGCCCAAGAGGCTACGGCTGGCTTTGGGAATGGAACAGGTGGGTAGAGGGGCTCATGGCGAATTCGGCTAAGGCTAGAAACCGACCGGGGAGAGGTTCCACGCGGTGGTCGCCATGAGCAGCGGCAACGAGCTCGTCGGCGCGCGTGGAAGAGGTCCGAACGACCTTGGATTTTCAAAATTAAAGGTAACGCAAGAGAGAGGGAGGACTTGGGATCTCACCTAGGGGCTCAATTTGAAGGGGGAGAGGCTTGGCGGCGGAGCTTGGCGACGAAGGGCGGACGGTGACAGCGGCGAGGTGGGGACCGGGTGCTGCGGCCTTCAATCCATGACGAGGAGGGGCTCGGCGAGGTCGCGGTGATGCCGAGTGGCCGTAGAGGAAGACGGGTGAGTCGGAGGCGGCCTGCAGAGGGGAAACGGGAGCTCGGGTCGAGCTCCTGCCAATGGTGACGGTGAGTGCTCTGCTCACTCTAGGGAACGGGGAAAATGACTAATAGATGGAGGCCGAGAAGTCTTTACCGCACGGCGGAGATCCAGGTGGCTGGAATCGGCGAATGGCGCTTCCGGAGGTGCGGATTGGGGCCGCGCAGCGCGCGACGGCAATGATGCTCTCGGCGGGCTCTAGTGCGACTTGGAAGTGGGAGAGGAGGTCTGGGAAGGGATGAAACGGTGGCGGCGTGCGAAGCTGAGGACTCGACGAGTCCTTAATATAGGGTGGCGGCTCTCCGAGCAGCGGAGTGGCTCGCGCGGAAAGGGCGGAGGAGTCTGCTGCCGTTCTCGGTTCGTCGATCCGATCCATGCGGGAGGTGGACGATGGCGCCGATAGGTGGGGCCGCTCTGTCGGTTTCAGCGGTAGAGGGAGAGGGGGAGTTAGCGGGCTGCGGCTGCGGGCTCTGCTGGGCCGGCCCACGCGCGCGCACAGAAAGGGATGGAGGGGGAAAGAGAGGAAGGCAGGCCGGGCCGAGAGGGAAGAGGTGAGGTGGTTTGTTGTTTTTTTTCTTTTGCTTTTGCTTTGCAAATAAAATAGATGATTAACTATAGTATCATAATACTCATATTTATTCATGAGAAATCATGATTAGGGTTTTTAGTCAATAGACATACTTATTTACTTATAAAATAAAAATTAGAAACCATCGGAGCCTAAACGGAAATTTGAAATAATAAATATTTTTCAACCAATAAAAATTATGCAAACGGCATGAATGCAACAAAACATTTATAATAATTCTATAAAATATTATTTACTCCTATTATTAATTGTCCATAATATAATTAAAATTAATAATTGCTAAAATTTAAAAAACAGGGTGTTACATATAAGCTACCAGCTCCTTGGCTTATTGAAACAGGCGCTCTTATCTGAAGATAAGTAAATGTAATCAGTGACCATAAATGACTATAGAAATTTGAGATTGAAAAAATGATCAAGTGGGTTAGCATACCTTTGGCTGGGCCATCATCAACAACTTTTCTAGCTGGAAGGAACAACAAGAATCAAGATGGTAATGGAACAATTGCACAATAAGAATGACCGAAGAGAGCATAGATTTGCATCGATGTAACCAACATTAGCTTGAATAAAACTCCCACGTGGTGCACCATATAGATCCTTGGACACAGATCTTGAATGAACCGATTCAGGGAAACATTAGCTTCCTTCGAATGAAACTATGAAGAAAATCACGTATCATAATTTCAAATGGGAATGCAAACTAAAATTCCCAGCACCTCCTAGAACCACCTAAAATAGAAACAAAAATCTTAGGAAGATAGAACACATGATGGCACCACTGAGCTCAGAATCACATGTAAACTCTAATGATAATGCATTTATGTATGGCTCAAAAAATTAATCAAACAGTATAAGTAGTGTTCTAGTAGTGTACATACAAAAAGAAGCCCACCCTAACAAAATGCATAATCCAATGGTGCTGGAGGGTGGGTGATGTGCTTGACCTGGCGGGTGGGGACGTGGTCCGTGATGATAAATGTTTTGAGTCTAGTTGGATCATGATTGGACATTTATTGCAAAAGATTTCATGCTGCTACAGTGTTAGAGTTTCATTTTTTTTAACTAAATGGGGCCATAGTGCAAGTAACACGGTCATGTTTTGAACTGGACGTAGGGACATTCCACTTGAGCCGGTACACGTTTTCGCGTCCTCTTAACACATATTCTAACATTAAAACACATATCACTAAATTCACTAGTTGTTGATGTTAATATGAAACATCAATATAAATATTTGTATATAATAAATTGAGTCAAATTTATGACACATGATAATAGTTATTTAGAAGGGGAGGGAGTATGAATGTATGATCCGGCGACGGCGAGGCCGACGGAGATAACAGCCGAAAGGGAAGGGGGCGCTTGGTTGCTGCACAAGACTCGCTCGCCGAGTCCACGCCCTGTTTCTTCCGTGAATTGCCTCCGCGCTTGCTCGGATATTTTGCTGGTCCGGACTCGACAGTCTCCATCCAGCTTCTCCGATCCAGTGGAAAAATGCTCGGCGGCAGACTCGGGCACAGCCGCACAGGGCACCAACGGGGAAATTATCGCGTGGAGGCACAAAGAAGCAAGCGACTCGCGGTCCAAGCAGCCATCGCGCAGCCCGCGCGCGCACGGCGGCACCAGTCAATGCCACTGCCACTAGTGGTGAATCTAGGAAAAATCATCGCTGGGTCGGCCTAGACTTAGAGCCGCAACTAGAGTTGACAATAATGTAACACCATCCATATATTTATAGCATTCATACCTGAATAAATGTAACGATAACATAATTTGATCAAAAAATATTTACAATAGTGGTTACCTCTTATAGTTGCACCCTGCGAGTACGATCTTCCATATTTTGGAAACGAACTATGATATCATTATTTGGTATTGCATCAAGAAATTCTTGCTCAACGAAGCAAACGACACAATCATTTATAAAACCATCGCCGACTCGGTTTCAGTAGGTCTGTCTTCACTATTTTCACAGCTGAGAAACACCTTTCCACTGACGCCGTCGCAATTGGAAGAACTAGCACAAGTTTGAGAAGCTGATATACCAAAGGAAAAGAAAGATGTTTGTTTGTATCCACCATCATTTTACCAAGCTCAGAAATAGTGGCCACTTGGGCAAATCTAGCATCAGCTCGCACATTGTCAATGTATAGATTAAGGTCAATAACAAGATCATCTAGGTCGCTTGGAGCAAAATCATGAGGATATGCCTTAGCTAATTCCATCAAACTCTCAATTTTGAATCCATCAAAAGAATTCTTTGGACTAAAGGCAGCAATGTTGGTAAGCAATGGAGAATTTACCTCATTGAAACGGTCATTAAATTCTGCAAGCTGTAAGTCAATAACTGGGTTCAAGCCAATTATATTTTGTGAACCATTCAGCTTGAAATCTACGTGGTACACCTGCTATAATTTTCTGAGGGTATTTAAAACCAGGTGGTGGTCTAAAAGGGCCTCTAATCAAATACTTCCGCCTTATCTCATTTTGTAGCTTTTCACCAATGTAATCTGAAATTTTCCTTCTATCCGCCAGATCATACGGAAGCTCATCAAAATTTACCTCATGTCGTGAGATCCGTAAAGAACGTTGAACTGTATTGTTGCCGTTTGTTGCATTTGCATCTCTTCTTGGAGTTCCTCCATCAATATTCTCCATTACATCTCCTGAGGCGCCTCCGTCATTATCACTTGCTTGGGTTAATTTCCTTTTCAGAAAACGATCCGTTGTGCTTTGATTGCCTATCAAATTATGTAGAGTCAATCAATAAACTTTGAAGCGCAAATAGATATTAAATGTACAATTAGAGAACACAAGTAGATTCATCACTAATTTACTTACGCGCCATGTTTGGGCGGCAAGTGCTAGCTTGTGCTTCCTCCCCGTGGATCAACCAGCTTAGTACGGAGGGAGATGAATCGCCGATCAGCGACGCGGAAGTTGGATCGGAGACGACGGAGAGTGGATGACGATCTACGGAGGGAGATGAATCGATGCGGCAAGCCGACGGGCGGCGGCTGAATGTGTATACGACGTATTAGTATCACGTATAGGTATAATCGTTGTGGGCTGCTGTGGGCTTCTCGCTTCTGGGCTGCTGTGGCCTGTTGTCACCAGGCGGGCCGGGGTCAACATTTTTATTTAAAGGGGTCAAGCACGGTGAAAATTTATACATATACAAGTGCTATTATGAGGTCGTCGGGGTCAGCTGACCCCGGTAGGATCACGTAGGTTCGCCACTGACTGCCACTGCTTTCGTTGCAACACAACTCGGGAAGTCTGGACGTACTCTGGAGCCGAGAAAACTACCAACCCAGGCAGCGGCGCGGTTGGCCAAGTCGAAGCGACCGCAGACTCCGTGCGTTGACGTCTCACTTGCCGGGCTGCCGCCAGTGGAGTGCGAGTGCGACTCGCTGCGGCAGGCCGTTCGCGTCAAGATGGAGCACGGCAGGTTCGGCCCCGCCGACGGCGGCTACGACAGCAGCAGCAGCAGCGGCGGCGGCGGTGGCAGCAGCCCGGCGGCGTCCCCGCGCTCCGGGCCCTCAGACAGCGACGGCTCCAGCAGCAGCAGCAACGCCGACGAGTTCTGCCCCGATCCTTACCCGAGTGTACCCGTGTTCCAGCAACTGGTGACCGTGTCGGAGTCGTCCGCCTGCGTGCTCGACGACATCGACAGGCACCAGCAGCGCATGCTCGCGCTCCTCCCGGCCTTCTCCTCTCCCGCCAGGGCCGGCGCGCGCGCGGACGCCTTGTCTCGCTGGCTCGCCGGTTTCGGCGCCGGCTGGGTGCTGGAGGACATGGGCGCGTTGGGCGGCGGCGGCGGTCTCCTCTCGCGGCGGGAGGTCGGGAGGAGGGTCAGGGCGTGGGCGCGGGCGCTGAGCGCCATGGAGCACGCGTTCCGCCTTCGCCACCAGAAGCTCATGGCCGTGCAGGTGGTCGCCATGGGGGAGCTCGCGGCCGCGAGCGCCGTGGCGATGCTGACGCTGCCCGGCGCCGTGGCAGCGCTCGGGAGCTCGCCGTCGAAGCTGCTCGCGGCGCTCGACGTGTACGTCCCGGTTTCGGAGGCGTTCCCCGTCCTCGCGAGGCTCTTCTCCTGGGGCCTCGCGCATCCGGTCTCGGTTGCCGCCGAGGCCGCTCTCGCCGCGCTGGTGGACGCGGCCCGGAGCTGCGCGCGCGACCTCAGGACGTCCTTCATAAGGTCGCACTACCCGTGGCGGATGCCGGAGGGTGGCGAGGTCCACCCGTGCGTCGGCTTCTGGATGGGCTACTTTCGCTGCCTGCTGCGCAACCGCATCTCCCTCTACTTCGTCCTCGGCGGCGACGATGACAGTGAAGCGCCGCCGCCGCGCGTGCCAGGCGGCGGCCTCGGCCTGGTGGGGGAGCTCATATCCTGCCTGGAGGCCGTGCTGGAGGAGAAGTCTGCCGCGCTCGCGTTTCCGGGGCTGAGGCAGGTGTTCATGCTCAACAACACGTTCGCCATCGTGCGCCGCGCAGTGCGCTCCGACCTCAAGTTGTTCCTGCCGCCGGGATGGGTTCGCGTCCGGGAGGAGCGCATGGAAGGCTACATCAGAGGCTACATGGACGCGTCGTGGAAGCCCGTCGTGTCACGCTTGGACGTCGGCGGCACGAAGGCCAAGTCTGGCGCTGCTCTTGGCGGGCGCCGAAGCAATCGCCTGAGCCTGTTCTACGCGGCGTTGGAGAACGCTTGCAGCGCGCAGAGATGCTGGAAGGTGCCCAACCCGGTGATCCGAGGAATCCTCCGGAAAAAAGTCGGGGAGAAGGTCGTGCCAGTGTATCGCCGGTACTTGGAAGACCATCCGGAGATAGAGGTGTCTAAAGGCCACACTGCGGAGGAGCTAGAGCAGCGCTTGTCAGATTTATTTGAAGGATAGGCTCGTAGGCTCCGTTTGAATATGGTTTGAATATTTGTTAGTACAAATTTATATAAATTCATCTTTTTCTGTTGGCAGAGCTCCTTACCACCTTTCATTAGTATCTATTAGGGTTGTTTAAAATAAACCTACTCGGCTTTCCTCGCACAAGAGAAATCGAAGCATCGGTGGCTCTTCTACGCGCCGAGACATGTCGTTGCTTGTTTTCATAAAAGCCCTTGACGTTTTTGAAATCTAACCCGTAGTCCACTCTGTCGTCCCTGAACAGTACACACGTTGGAATATTTTTCACATAAACTTCTAATGTAAATTTTATTCGACATGAAGAAGAGAGAAATCGAGAATTGACTCATTTTTTCCTCTACCTCTTGGATATTTTACAGAGAGCCCATCCACCCAACCTGAACGGTCGAACCCCAACCTCCTCCTCATTCCTCTCTTCTCCCGGCCGCCGATGCCGCTCGAATATCGCCGCGTGTGCTTCCCAGTTTACCGTCCCTCCAATTATCATAGGATCTTATTTCTGCCCAGATGTCCGGATGGGGCAAACCGTCTGGAATCCCATGCCGCATGCCTGACCATGCTCGAGCGGCTGCGCACCCACAGCGAACAACCCCAATGGCAGGCGTGTGGCGCGTTACAGTCGGCCGTAGCGGTGAAAGTCCCTAGTTTGGTTTTGGCAATTGATGAAACCTAGCTACTAACCTAATTGCTAAGTGTGTGTAGTGTTGACGGTATTTATACCCTATTTTCTACCATCATAACCGTCAACAAAACACTCTTTTCAGGGAAGAAACAAGCAAACACATAGTGACTTAGGTACAAATAATTTGGTTCCACATATACATGTTAGTATTTGTTTGCAGGTGCTCAAACTAGGTGTTTTCAGAGTATAAAAGTACCAAGAAGAGAGTGGAGCACCTGGAGGGCCCACATGCAGGTCGGCCGACCCACATATGGGGCCCACCAGGGCTCTGCTGACATGGCACGATCCATGTGACATCCCACTCCGCTCAATTCCACCATCAGATCAAAGTTGCGTTTCCAATCAACGGTGGAAGATCAAAGCACATGGATTCAAGCGTGAACCGACAAGAGTAAGGCAAAACAAGTACATAGCCACACTCTTTGACAAGTGCGGACCACAGTGGTGGGCCCACCTTGCCATAGGTGGGTCGGCCGACCCACCCATGGTGGGCCCAGGCCACCGCCATGCTCCACCGTCTTCCTGCATGTTTCACACGTGCTGGTTTAATCATCGCCGTTCATCTGAGGCGATTTCAAGACGGTTTATCCACGGGCCAAGGTGGAAAGGCGCATGGATTGATGACATGGCACTCCCCTTCATCTCCCTATAAATACCCTCTAGTCCTTCACTCTAGACATCAAGGAATAAAGTATCAAGTGTATCATAGAAAGAAAGACTACTTTAGTAGCTTTAGTGTTAGAATAAGAGGGAAGAGAGTGAGGAAAGTCTACAGGAGAAAGCCCTGAGCCTGTCGGGAGTCTTCCTCGAGGTGTACCTCAGCGAATGCAAGCTTCTAGTAAGTTTTACATCTGAGTCCTTATAGTATTTGATATTCTGGTTCTGGTATTTTAAGTATATACTTGCTTTACTTGCATGTTGCTTTACTTAGTGAAGTACTCTAGTCTCTAGCTAAGATTAGAGTAGTAAGTATAGTGTACACGTGGTGTCTAGGCTATATCTTATCAGTGTGGGCCGCTTGTCGCACGGATTGTTTGTGGGTGCCAGCAAGTGGTGACAGCCTTGTCTGGTCTTAGTATCCCTGCACGTGTGTAAGACAAGTTATTAAAACGGCAGGGCATCAATACAATAGTATAGCCGCCCCGGGAGGAGTTATATCTCCTCCTGTTTCGCCTATCGTCTCTTGTAAAGGGAGGAGGTGGTAACCCTCTTTATACTTAGAAAGCCAAGACCAGATATCGTTTGCTACATAGAACCTCTCTATACCTATATCCTCACCCCCTTTGATTACCAAACCCTTTGATCACTATCTGACGGCTTTGGACCTAGTTAGTTCACTTCACGTTCCCCGTGGAAAATACAATACCTGGAATACTCCTGGTGAAGGCTACATTGACTACCGTACGCTTGCGGTATATCCGTTTGCCACCTTTGGTGTCAACAAGCTTTTTGGCGCCGTTGCCGGGGAACGATAGCTGTCTTAACTAGAGTCAAGTCGTCTTAGTTATCCTTGTTTGATCAAAACTATCTCTTTCACACACATATGGATCAAACACCTATCTTCGAGTATGCTGCTCCATCGGGCGCTAGTATGGAGCTGCATAGTTCATCACAGGCCATTTTGGCCGTTCGTTATGAGCTACGCCCGAGTCTCATAGCGATGGTTCAGGAGAATCCTTTTTCAAGGGATGAAGATGAGAACCCCTATACACACCTACGAGATTTCGAACAATTATGCTCTTGCATACATATCCAAGGGATGAGACGAGATACCCTTAAGTGGAAGCTATTTCCGTTCTCTTTAACGGGAATAGCCAAACGAAGGTATACTCGTCACGTAGGTAGTTGTTGACGGTGGATAACGTCAACTTTTATTAGAACTTTAGACACCAAAGGATACATGAATACACACTAGTCTAGGATTTTAATTTACAGTTTCCACGAGTTTTGCATGTTCTGTATTTTTCAGGGGCTATTCCAGAAAAGCATAAAAGAAGGGTTAAAGAGCATGATTACCACGTAACTTAACCGCCAAGGAAACATCATCATGAGAACACTAGAAGCATCTGGAACACACCCGAAGCACCGGGGCCCGAGACCCACCAGGGTGGGGCCGGCCGGCGCCAGGGTGGGGCCGGCCGGCACCCCCCTGCTAGGGTTTCGGTCCACCTTCTGGAGTCTTCTTCCACCGTCTCTATGGAGTCATCTCAGCCCTTGTTTCAAGTTGGTTTGATCCTACGGCGCACGTTGTTGACATCTACTAACGTCGCCAAATATAACTATATAACTTTTAATGCGAGAGGCGAGATTAGAAGATGAATGGTAATTAATTAACTTGTCATTAGCAACTAGCCACTTTTCTATTACCAACATTCTTATGTAATAACTAGGTTGTCATCCCTAATTAATAATGCTAAGAATAAATAAAGGTTTCATATATTAATCTATGTGACTAGGCAGAAATAAATATAAATAATATAAACTAAGATCAGTTCTGCAAGCGGACAGATAATTATACCATTGTAGCATTTTACCTAGGGAGTTCTACCAGGTTGTCGATTTATATTTATACCACTGGAAAGAATTAGGATAAACTTTAATCTATTATATTGATAGTGATGGTATACAATGGATAAGTGACATTACCGATGTCATTTACTCTACTCATAACAGGTAGAGGTCACAAGATAAATAAAGATAAAGGTGATAAGTATGATCAAGCATCATAATAAAAGATAATCATCAGAGCACTTCTCTAATCATAGTAATAGCTAGCCAATGGATAAACTAAGGAATTAATATCAAAGGTAATTCTATAAGTACATCAATTAATAACTCTAATTAGTGCAATTACATCTAGCAATCATTGTTAGACTAATCCTATATCATCATCACATGCAAAGGGCATGTAACAACCCTAAAAATCCACACAACCTAAAAATCCCAACCAATTAAAATTTTTCATTTATTTATTATGAAAACCCATTTTTCTTATGCAAACATATAGGTTTCATTATGAATTTGGTAAATAAAGGAGTAAAGCTTGCATTTTAATTCCATTCACATAGAATAATAACTTATGCATCACATTTGGGATTTATTGCAATTTATGTTTATATTTACTCAATATTTAAAATGGGTAATATATGTATTTATACACTAAAGTGAAAATAGAAAAAGAAAAGAAAATGAAAAGGGAGAGAGAGCAAAGCTAGCCATTCGGCCCAGCCGGCCTGTTAAACCAGCCCAAACACCGCCGCGGCCCATCTCTCGCGCGCGCTCGCACCAACCACACTGGGCCGGCCCAACATTCGCGACCGCCCTCGACGCTCTCACGCGCGCGCGTTGAGTCGCTGCCGCAACGACCCCACCCGTCAGCGTTTTTCCTCTCGCTACTGTTCTTCTTCTCACCTCGCGAAAGACGGTGGCCGACAGAGTCACGTAAATGGCGTGACCGACAGCGCCACGCATGGCAGAGCCCTGACCCCGCTGTCCCTCGTCTGTCCCCTGCCTTGCTCGCCAAGAAGCCGCGCGCACTGGGAAACCCTAGCTCGGGAGCACCGATGGTCTCCACGTGCCCCCTTCGCCGCTAATCATCGTCCGCCGCCACGCCATGCCCTGGCCGTCTATAAAAGGAGTCGCCCCGAAGCCCTAGACCTCGTCCCACTCGCCGCCGCCGCACTGCGGCACAACCACTACACCACACCGCACAATAGAGGGAGAGGGAGAAGGGAGAAGGGCGGAGCAGAGGAGGAGAAGCTGCCGGAGCGCCGCCACCGCGGAGCACGCCGGAGCCGGACACGGAGGAGAAGCCCGAGCTGCGGACGAGGAGCGGCACGGCACTGCGATCACTCTGCACAGCGTCACCTCGTCACTGCACCGCCATCCTTACCTCACCAGCCCCACGGTGAGCCACCGAGCACCTCATCCAACCTCGCCGTGCTACGGTCATGGCGCTCGGCATCACGAGCGTGTAGGCCGCGGGCTGTTTCCGGCCCCTGAACACTTCGCACAACACGCGCACAAGACCGGCCATCAAACCACTGGACATCGGCTATGGACGTCAGGCCACTTCCGACGGGTATCGCCGTCACATGTGCTCGGAGCACCGCCACCTCGACGGCGTTCCCGCGTGCACAAGCCGTGAAACCGCCGACGCGACCCGCTAGCGTGACCACCAACTCACCGA
Source organism: Eremochloa ophiuroides (assembly GCA_038502445.1). Taxonomy (NCBI): domain Eukaryota; kingdom Viridiplantae; phylum Streptophyta; class Magnoliopsida; order Poales; family Poaceae; genus Eremochloa; species Eremochloa ophiuroides. The sequence goes on along the minus strand of JAHLJS010000003.1, from coordinate 16,308,595 downwards.
CCACCTCGGACAAGCTTAGTTGCGGAAGATCGAACCTCCATAGCCCGGAACACCGAGAGGTGCGTTCTCGGGGAAACGTGATCGCCGCCGACACGTTCCGCCTCGCCTAAAATGCGTTCCGAGTACCCCCGATCGCCTCGCGCTGCGGAGAAAGGCCGACGAGGTTCGCCAAGTCTGCCTCGGCATCGCCGCGTAGATAGCTGAGCCCCGAATCATGTCTATCGCCTTGGCTACGTGCGCCTCCACCTCGTCGGAGAACCGCCGTATGCCGTGGGAGAGAAGGAGGCCCACAACATCATTTCACTAATGACAGCCAACCCTCGGGAGGGCGGCACCCTCGGCGCACCAAATCTCCGATTCGCCCGAGCCTCCCCGGGAGAGCGGCACCCTCGGCGCCCAAATGTCCGATTCGCCCGAGCCTCCCTGGGAGAGCTCGGGAGAGCGGCACCCTCGGCGCCCCGAATCTCCGATTCGCCCGAGCTCCGCCGAGCTACGCCGACGCCGGCGACTCTCTGGGAACCAGTATCGAACACCTGGTGGGCGACCATCGGGTCTGAGTTCTGATGAGGTGCCACATGCCGCACTACTGGACCCGCGCGCCACGTGGACCAATCCCGAGCTGCCCCTGATTAATCGGCTATTTTCCATTTTCAGAAAATAGGATAATCTTCGGAAATTCATAACTTATTCATACGATGTCCAAAAATTGCGCACCATATATCAAAATTCTCAGAAAAATGAGATATACAATCTAAGACTATGTTTGTGTGCATTTGGCTCTTTATTTTATTGGATTTTTCTGAAATACTCTATAGGAGTCGCTGACGCGACTATTTCGTGTTCGATTTCAGAGCCGGAGGAGGATCTGACTAAGGAAGGCGACCACGAGTACTTTTAGGAGCTAGGAGACGACTACGAAGGTGCCACGTCCCACCAAATCCTTAGATCCTATTTACGCATTGCAAATGACATTGTTGCTATTGCTCTATGATTATGTATGGCTTGGTTGCATGATAGTATATTTGAATTCCCTGCCTTGTTAAGACTTTACCCTACTGTCCGCTGCTAGGTTAGCTGTTGCTTAATTTACTGTCACTCTTCCACTACTCACTACTTGCTATATGCTATGTGGTGGAATTGGGACGGCGTATAACTGATTATAACCACTGGGAGAGAGTGCTGCATGCGTCTTGGGTGCGTGGTAAGGGTTGATGTCGACCAAGTGGGATGTGAGACAAGCCCATGGGGCAAGTCGTGCCGGGGGTGCAACCTGGGCATCCCCAAGCGAGATACCTATGGCGGGTAAAGATGTTGAGGAGGTTCCGGGTGGGATAGCCTTGGTGGTTTGAAGCCCGTGGACGGAGGTGCTGTGATGGCACGGGGAGAGTATCCCCTAAGTGAAGATGCCTGCTTGGTCAAACCTAGGACGGACTAGTTTCAGGTTCATGAGAACCCTTTTCTACTCACTCGCTTCTGATGGGCGGGAGACGGCTGGACTACTTGGTAGGACGGTGCCACTACTGCTAGGTTGAGAGGTGATAAGGGTGGGCGGAGACGGTCGATGGGTTCCCGTTCCGTTCTAGATGCGCAGTACCACTGGATGGGCCCGGTACTGTGTCTCCCAGTCTCAGCATAACGGTGTAGGATCCGGAATATCCCAGGGCTGAGTGGTAGGGTGGCATGGACCTAGGCAAGCAAGCACCCGGAATTCTGCCTAGGTGTTTGCGCAACACCTATGATGGTTAATCTTGTGGGTAGTGAAACCTCTGCAGAGTGTACGGTTGATCGATCGATACATATACCAACCTGTTGGCTATGGACCTTTCCTGTGAAGCTTCTACTAGTGTAGTGAGTGTTCTCTTCTCCCTCTGGATGTCATTTTTCCGGCAGTGTACCCGCTGTGGTAGTGTGCCGCTGAAATAGGCCCGAGAGGGAGTTGGGCCTGTCGAATGAGAGTGAGGTGTGGGTAAGTGAAATGTGGTGATGGGAAAAGGGATGATGGTGTTAACTGGAGATAAAACTTGACTAATTAAACATTGATTACAGCTGCATAGGAAACCTCAGCCTATAGGTCTGCTTGTATAGCCTTGCATCCACTTTCCACAAAGCAAATGCTGCATAGGTGGGCTCCGTGGCCAGTACAAATCGTACTGATAAATTTGCTGTCAGGTGACGAGAATGAGTACGACTTCGAGGAAGATGATGGCGAGGAATAGGGTCACGTGCTACACTCAAGTTGGCCGTGAAGGATGAAACGTTTCCGCATCTTCTAAAGCTTCTCTGAATGTTGATTCCGCCAGTGTGGCGATGTAATAATTGTTTATGTAAGACTTAATTACCGTTGTATGGATCCTGGTGTCAACTGAGATATGGGTAATTTCATGGATTGTCCAAGCAATCTGTTGAATTACAATTCGAGCCTGTGGATTTCCCTTCGCGGAAATCGAGGTCGTTTCAGTTGGTATCGGAGCCATACTTGACTGTAGGACGAGACCCATAGAAAATGGACGATAGAATAGGAAGCCAGACTCTCTTTCGGTTATATTACCGACCTTGCATTCACTTTTTATGCAATGGCTTATCTAATACAAGGACCTGCTAATCCGTTTCTTGAAAAATTCGCAGATGACCAGCCTTGGACCACCACTTCGTCCACTGCACGACGGCACTATTGAGATCCCGATCAATGGAAGGAACCACGGCGGATTTGCCATGGTACTACGCCAGGTATTGGAGGAGCTGGGAGCACCGTCTGACCAGATCCAGTACTTCAGCCGAGGGAAGCTTGTCGAGGCTGAGAGGTTTGAAGGACCTGTCACTACCAGAGTTGAGACACCCGTCAGCCTGACCCTTCCAGGGATGCCGGTCTTTACTGACTACATTGCTGGAGAGACTGTGGAGGACGGAGTATAGTCCGTCTCCCGCAAGGTACTACGCGCAGTTGTGTACACAGCATACGAGTACCTTAAGGGGACCCACTTCCGTCTGCTACCTCAGGCCTTGGAGCTACACCCTGACCCCATTCAGAGGATTCTGTACACCAGCCAGATCGTTCAGGCCGAGACTGACCCCTGCCTACGCATAGTGGCACACCACCTCCAGGAGCAGGACGAGTTCATCAGCTCATTGGAGCAAAGGAGGCAGCGTGACCGAGCACGCATGGCAGAGGTCGAGGACAGTTTGCAGAAAGGGACTCAGACCCTGGAGAGTTTGAGCAGAGCAGTCACTGACTTGCAGCTGGAGATGCAGCGCCGTGATGAGTTACACCGAGCCGAGATCGCCGACTTGCGAGACAAGATCGGAGATTTTGGGCTACGCAATGACTACCTGAACAGCAGAGTATTGGGATTACAGAGGAGGCTGGACGACAAGGAGAGAGCGCTTGCTGAGAGGGAGCAGAGGAGCAGAGACAGAGGAGTCGAGATGAGCACGTTGCGCTCCAGGATCAGGGAGTTGGAGAAGCAGTTGGAGAAAGCCGAGGAGAAGTCCACCTGCAACCAAGGGATTCTAATCGACCGCGTGAAGATGGTGGAGTTCTTAAAGGACAAGCTACGGAGGACAGAGACAGCTTGGAAGCAGTCCGACGCCAGGAGAGCTATTGAGGTCCGGAAGGTACAGAGTTTGCTTCCCCCACTGGAGATGGTGAAGCCCCGGGAGGGAGACTTCTGCGTACCACCCACTACGCTCAACCTGGGAGCGTGTCCGTCTCTAAGGATGCAGGAGATTGAGGCCACCCCAGAGCTAGCTGTAGCTCTCGACTATGTCAAGCGCCTGACCATGACCGACGACGAGATCGAGGCAGAGGACAGCCGCATACCCGACGCCGTACTCGACCTTATGCACCAGTAGCTTATGGGACCCTGCGTGGCCCTTAGACTAGTGATACCATGAGTTGTCCTGTCATTGGCTATCTGCGCATAGCACGATCTTCTTAGCAGCTAGGAACATCCTTTATATAACCATGTGATGAGTGACATTGGATCTTATGCTTCTTATGGTTCTCTATGCTTCTTTGGTTGAGTGTAGGATAGCATGAAAAATGTTTTAATTCATTTAAATCGTTGAAAACATCTAACTCCTACTTAAACCACTGCATGATTATTACTGCACTGAGCACGTACCTAATAAATTCAGATGTCGATGAGACGTTCCGCGCGTCTGGAGAACCGCCAGCCCTCCCCCGCACCTGCGCCAGGACGAGGGCGTGGTCGCAACCGTGGACGCCCAGCTGGCAGACGTGCTGGAGTTAACCTGGAAGAAGAGCTGCGCCGGGCTGAGGATGCACCGCCGGTGAACGATCCACCACCACAAGGCGAGAACGTGCCTCCGCCACCGCCACCGCCGCCGCCATCGACGTTGGCGGAAGTGATGCCACAGCAAACCCAGCTGGTGAATGCCATAGCTACTAGGATGAACAGGCACCACGGGCCACCCCAGAATGACTTCCAAAGGAAACTGGAGGGTTTCCTGAAGCTGAGGCCACCTACCTTCGACGGGACCGACAGCGATCCCCTCGCTGCCGACGATTGGCTTAAAGAGATGGAGAAGAAGCTGGACCTGACCACTTGCTCCGACGAGGAGTGTGTTGGGATTGCTAGCCACCAGCTGACCGGTGCTGCACGAGCATGGTGGGACAACTACACCAGTGCTCACGAGGACCCAGCCCGCATTGATTGGGATGAGTTCACCGAGGCTTTCCGTGACCACCACATTACTGAGGGAGTCATGGAGGCCAAGGAGAACGAGTTTCGCAACATCTCCCAGGGAGCTGACCGGATCCACGAGTACACCACCCGCTTCAACTGTTTGCTCCGCTACGCACCTGCGTCTTGCGTGAGTTCCGAGAAGGAAAAGATGTACTACTACAGGAAGGGACTTCAGAAAAAGATCAGGTTGCCTCTGTCAGGGAGCAAGAGCTACACTCTGCGTGAGCTGATTGACCGCTGTATTGAGATCGAGAAGGATCGCATGGAAGCACGTCTGGAATTCGAGGCCCAGAACAAGGGAAAGAAGCGCCGCTCTGAGGGACTCGCTCGCACTGCTCCACCCCAGTGACAGCGAACGGGCGCACCTCCGCCTTTTCGGACTCGCCAGGGACCTTCTTCGGGAACGAGCTGTGGTGGTACCAACAGCAGCAACTATCACCGCCCCGCTCAGACCTACCCTGCACCGACTCGAGCTGTGCAGAACACACCCGCCCCCGCTACCAACACGCCAAGGACAAGCAATTGGAGGGCTCCTGCGACAGCCACAGCAGGCAGTGCGCCCTTCACTTGCTTCGGGTGCGGAAAGCCTGGACACCGTGTGGCTGTGTGCCCCGACCTCAACCGTGCACCAGCAGCTACACAGGGCACACCGAACCGGGGATCTGATGCCCGAGGAAGACTGAACCACATGACCGCTGAGGAAGCTGAAGCTGCACCTGATGCTGTGAACGGTACGTTCCTAGTTCAGGGTAACATGGCTACAGTTCTGTTCGATTCGGGAGCTACATGTTCATACATTTCATCTGCTTATGCACGTAAGCATAACATACCTGTAACCCCGAGAGCAAACCCCATCCTAACTAGCTCGCCCTTAGGAACCTTCAGAAGCGTTCACATATGTAGGGGAGTGATAATCACAATCGAGGGACTTGACTTTCGAGCTGACCTAACCCTACTACCCTCCAATAGCTTAGATGTCATCTTAGGCATGGACTGGCTAACCAAACACCGGGGAGTGATATCTTGTTCACCTAGATATGTTCAGGTAACCCACCCTTGGGGAACAGCCGTCCAATGTATACCCCAAACCAGGAGAATCCAAGCCCTCCTATGTGCTCTGGAGACTAAGGCAGATAAAATGGAGCTGACATTCAGAGATGTGCCAGTAGTCTATGAATTCAATGACGTATTTCCAGAGGAGTTGCCAGGAATGCCACCAGATAGAGATGTGGAGTTTGTTATAGAGCTGATGCCAGGAACTGCACCAATTGCCAAAAGACCCTACAGAATGTCGGTTGATGAGTTGAAGGAACTCAAGAAGCAGCTGGGAGAATTACTGGAGAAGGGCTTCATTAGGCCTAGTGCCTCGCCCTGGGGATCTCCCGTTTTGTTTGTCAAGAAGAAGGATGGCACGATGAGGATGTGCATTGACTACCGGAATCTGAATGCGGTTACAGTCAAGAATAAGTACCCACTGCCCCGCATCGATGATCTGTGAGATCAACTGAGTAAGGCCAAGTACTTCTCAAAGATCGATCTCCGATCAGGGTACCATCAGATGAAGATCAGGGAAGAAGATATCCCGAAGACTGCATTTGTCACTAGATATGGACAGGATGAGTGCACAGAAGTCTCATTTGGACTCACTAATGCTCTGGCATACTTCATGAACATGATGAACAAGATCTTCATGAATGAGCTAGACAAGTTTGTAGTGGTATTTATTTGATGATATATTGGTTTACTCAGCCACAAAAGAGGAACATGAACATCATCTGAGGATCGTATTGGAGAGGTTGTCTCGCAACCAGCTATACGCCAAATTCTCCAAGTGTGAATTCTGGCTAGAGGAAGTTGCTTTCCTTGGTCACGTACTGTCAGGAGAAGGAGTTGCGGTAGACCCAGCCAATATTGAAGCTGTGAAAGAGTGGGAACAACCCCGTAATGTGTCAGAAATCAGAAGCTTTTTGGGACTTGCAGGATACTATCGCAGATTTATTGAGAATTTCTCCAAGATTGCAAGACCCATGACCAACTTGCTGAAGAAAGAGAACAAGTTTATATGGACTCCTGAATGTGAGAAGAGTTTCCAGACCTTGAAGGAGAAGCTCACTACTACACCTGTACTAGCCCTACCCGATATTCACAAAGATTTTGTTGTATATTGTGACGCCTCTCGGCAAGGTTTGGGCTGTGTACTAATGCAAGAAGGAAGGGTGATAGCTTATGCCTCAAGATAGTTGAAGGAACATGAGCAGCGATACCTGACTCATGACCTAGAACTTGCAGCCGTGGTACATGCACTCAAGATTTGGAGACACTATCTAATAAGCAACAAGTGTGACATCTACACTGATCACAAGAGCCTGAAGTATTTCTTCACACAAGAAGATCTGAATATGAGGCAGCGCAGATGGCTAGAACTCATTAAGGACTATGATCTTGAGATCCATTACCACCCAGGAAAGGCTAATGCTGTCGCTGATGCACTTAGCCGCAAAAGCTACTGCCATACCCTCATCACCAACTCTATGCCGCCTGAGCTCAGGAGAGAGTTCGACGCGTTCCAGCTCGAGGTAGTCTCCTATGGCATGCTAAATGAGCTTCGCGTCGAGTACAATCTCACCTCATGGATCCGTGAAGCACAAAGGAATTGTCCTGAGATAGACTATATCCGTGGTTTGATGAAGCTGGGAAGAGGCCCCGAATACCGAGAAGATGAGCAGGGAACCGTATGGTACAAAGATAGAATCTGCGTACCAACGGATTCAGCGATACGAGAAGAGATCCTGTCGGAAGGGCATGACTCCAAATATTGCATTCACCCAGGGTCAGCCAAGATGTACCATGATCTAAGGAAGCACTTCTGGTGGGAGAATATGAAGACAGACATTGCAGGGCATGTAGCCCGATGTGATACATGCAATAGAATCAAGGCCGAGCATCAGAGACCAGCAAGGTTGCTACAACCAGTTGAGATACCAGAATGGAATTGGGAGTGCATATCCATGGACTTCATATTAGGACTGCCCCGATCCGAGCATGGATATGATTCTATATGGGTAATAGTGGACCGTCTGACCAAAGTCGCACATTTTATACCGGTCAAAAGGAAGTATAGAGTTGAAAAGCTAGCAGATCTGTACGTATCAAACATTTTGAAGTTACATGGGGCACCTCTGAGTATTATATCTGACCGAGGATCACAGTTTGTATCACAGTTCTGGAAATCCTTGCACAAGTCCATCGGGACCAAGCTCGACTACAGCACAGCATACCACCCGCAAACAGACGGGCAAACAGAAAGAGTGAACCAGATTCTCGAGGACATGTTACGTGCTTGCGTATTGAGGTACAAGGAAGGATGGGAGAGCTGTCTACCCCACGCCGAGTTCTCATACAACAATAGTTATCAGACGAGCATTAAGATGTCTCCATTTGAAGCGTTGTATGGAAGACCGTGCAGAACACCGCTAATGTGGTCGGAACCAGGTGAAAGGACATTCTTCGGTCCTGCTAAGATTGTGGAAGCAGAAGAAGGTGTTGCCCAAGTAAGAGAGAATGTGAGGATTGCACAAAGTAGGCAAAAGAGCTATGCAGATAGAAGACGTAGAGAGCTTGAGTTCAAGGTTGGGGATTATGTCTACCTCAAGGTATCTCCACTTCGTGACACCGTCAGATTCCACGTAAAAGGAAAATTGGCACCAAGATATGTTGGGCCATACAAGATCTGTAAAAGGGTTGGAAAGCTTGCTTACAAGCTGGAACTACCGGAGGAATTATCTGAAGTACACCCCGTGTTCCATGTCTCGCAATTAAGGAAGTGTTTGAAGCTTCCCGAGGAGCAAGTTCCTACGGATGCATTAGACCAGCAAGACACACTTGAATACAAGGAACATCCGATCAAGATCTTGGCACAGGATACCAAAGAGACGCGGAACAAGACAATTCCGATGTGCAAGGTACCATGGAGCAATCACACCGAAAGGGAAGCTACGTGGGAGAAAGAATCGGACTTGCGGATTATGTTTCCTTACCTCTTCGAAGGGTACGTTATCTCTGAATCTCGAGGTCGAGATCCTAATGAGGGGGGAGGACTGTAACAACCCTAAAAATCCACACAACCTAAAAATCCCAACCAATTGAAAATTTTCATTTATTTATTATGAAAACCCATTTTTCTTGTGCAAACATATAGGTTTCATTATAAATTTGGTAAATAAAGGAGTAAAGCTTGCATTTTAATTCCATTCACATAGAATAATAACTTATGCATCACATTTGGGATTTATTGCAATTTATGTTTGTATTTACTCAATATTTAAAATGGGTAATATATGTATTTATACAATAAAGTGAAAATAGAAAAAGAAAAGAAAATGAAAAGGGAGAGCGAGCAAAGCTAGCCATTCGGCCCAGCCGGCCTGCTAAACCAGCCCAAACACCGCCGCGGCCCATCTCTCGCGCGCGCTAGCACCAACCACACTGGGCCGGCCCAACATTCGCGACCGCCCTCGACGCTCTCACGCGCGCGCGTTGAGTCACTGCCGCAACGACCCCACCCGTCAGCGTTTTTCCTCTCGCTACTGTTCTTCTTCTCACCTCGCGAAAGACGGTGGCCGACAGAGTCACGTAAATGGCATGACCGACAGCGCCATGCATGGCAGAGCCCTGACCCCGCTGTCCCTCGTCTGTCCCCTGCCTTGCTCGCCAAGAAGCCGCGCGCACTGGGAAACCCTAGCTCGGGAGCACCGATGGTCTCCACGTGCCCCCTTCGCCGCTAATCATCGTCCGCCGCCACGCCATGCCCTGGCCGTCTATAAAAGGAGTCGCCCCGAAGCCCTAGACCTCGTCCCACTCGTCGCCACCGCGCTGCGGCACAACCACTACACCACACCGCACAATAGAGGGAGAGGGAGAAGGGAGAAGGGCGGAGCAGAGGAGGAGAAGCTGCCGGAGCGCCGCCGCCGCGGAGCACGCCGGAGCCGGACACGGAGGAGAAGCCCGAGCTGCGGACGAGGAGCGGCACGGCACTGCGATCACTCTGCACAGCGTCACCTCGTCACTGCACCACCATCCTTACCTCACCAGCCCCACGGTGAGCCACCGAGCACCTCATCCAACCTCGCCGTGCTACGGTCATGGCGCTCGGCATCACGAGCGTGTAGGCCGCGGGCTGTTTCCGGCCCCTGAACACTTCGCACAACACGCGCACAAGACCGGCCATCAAACCACTGGACATCGGCTATGGACGTCAGGCCACTTCCGACGGGTATCGCCGTCACATGTGCTTGGAGCACCGCCACCTCGACGGCGTTCCCGCGTGCACAAGCCGTGAAACCGCCGACGCGACCCGCTAGCGTGACCACCAACTCACCGACCACCTCGGACAAGCTTAGTTGCGGAAGATCGAACCTCCATAGCCCGGAACACCGAGAGGTGCGTTCTCGGGGAAACGTGATCGCCGCCGACACGTTCCGCCTCGCCTAAAATGCGTTCCGAGTACCCCCGATCGCCTCGCGCTGCGGAGAAAGGCCGACGAGGTTCGCCAAGTCTGCCTCGGCACCGCCGCGTAGATAGCTGAGCCCCGAATCATGTCTATCGCCTTGGCTACGTGTGCCTCCACCTCGTCGGAGAACCGCCGTATGCCGTGGGAGAGAAGGAGGCCCACGACATCATTTCACTAATGACAGCCAACCCATGGGAGGGCGGCACCCTCGGCGCACCAAATCTCCGATTCGCCCGAGCCTCCCCGGGAGAGCGGCACCCTCGGCGCCCAAATGTCCGATTCGCCCGAGCCTCCGCGGGAGAGCTCGGGAGAGCGGCACCCTCGGCGCCGCGAATCTCCGATTCGCCCGAGCTACGCCGAGCCCCGCCGAGCTCCGCCGAGCCCCGCCGAGCTACGCCGAGCTCCGCCGAGCTACGCCGACGCCGGCGACTCTCTGGGAACCAGCATCGAACACCTGGTGGGCGACCATCGGGTCTGAGTTCTGATGAGGCGCCACATGCCGCACTACTGGACCCGCGCGCCACGTGGACCAATCCCGAGCTGCCCCTGATTAATCGGCCATTTTCCATTTTCAGAAAATAGGATAATCTTCGGAAATTCATAACTTATTCATACGATGTCCAAAAATTGCGCACCATATATCAAAATTCTCAGAAAAATGAGATCTACAATCTAAGACTATGTTTGTGTGCATTTGGCTCTTTATTTTATTGGATTTTTCTGAAATACTCTATAGGAGTCGCTGACGCGACTATTTCGTGTTCGATTTCAGAGCCGGAGGAGGATCTGACTAAGGAAGGCGACCACGAGTACTTTTAGGAGCTAGGAGACGACTACGAAGGTGCCACGTCCCACCAAATCCTTAGATCCTATTTACGCATTGCAAATGACATTGTTGCTATTGCTCTATGATTATGTATGGCTTGGTTGCATGATAGTATATTTGAATTCCCTGCCTTGTTAAGACTTTACCCTACTGTCCGCTGCTAGGTTAGCTGTTGCTTAATTTACTGTCACTCTTCCACTACTCACTACTTGCTATATGCTATGTGGTGGAATTGGGACGGCGTATAACTGATTATAACCACTGGGAGAGAATGCTGCCTGCGTCTTGGGTGCGTGGTAAGGGTTGATGTCGACCAAGTGGGATGTGAGACAAGCCCATGGGGCAAGTCGTGCCGGGGGTGCAACCTGGGCATCCCCAAGCGAGATACCTGTGGCGGGTAAAGATGTTGAGGAGGTTCCGGGTGGGATAGCCTTGGTGGTTTGAAGCCCGTGGACGGAGGTGCTGTGATGGCACGGGGAGAGTATCCCCTAAGTGAAGATGCCTGCTTGGTCAAACCTAGGACGGACTAGTTTCAGGTTCATGGGAATCCTTTTCTACTCACTCGCTTCTGATGGGCGGGAGACGGCTGGACTACTTGGTAGGACGGTGCCACTACTGCTAGGTTAAGAGGTGATAAGGGTGGGCGGAGATGGTCGATGGGTTCCCGTTCCGTTCTAGATGCGCAGTACCACTGGATGGGCCCGGTACTGTGTCTCCCAGTCTCAACATAATGGTGTAGGATCTGGAATATCCCAGGGCTGAGTGGTAGGGTGGCATCGACCTAGGCAAGCAAGTACCCGGAATTCTGCCTAGGTGTTTGCGCAACACCTATAATGGCTAATCTTGTGGGTAGTGAAACCTCTGCAGAGTGTACGATTGATCGATCGATACATATGGCAACCTGTTGGCTATGGACCTTTCCTGTGAAGCTTCTACTAGTGTAGTGAGTGTTCTCTTCTCCCCCTAGATGACATTTTTCCGGCAGTGTACCCGCTGTGGTAGTGTGCCGCTGAGATAGGCCCGAGAAGGAGTTGGGCCTGTCAAATGAGAGTGAGGTGTGGGTAAGTGAGATGTGGTGATGGGAAAAGGGATGATGGTGTTAACTGGAGATAAAACTTGACTAATTAAACATTGATTACAGCTGCATAGGAAACCTCAGCCTATAGGTCTGCTTGTATAGCCTTGCATCCACTTTCCACAAAGCAAATGCTGCATAGGTGGGCTCCGTGGCCAGTACAAATCGTACTGATAAATTTGCTGTCAGGTGACGAGAATGAGTACGACTTCGAGGAAGATGATGGCGAGGAATAGGGTCACGTGCTACACTCAAGTTGGCCGTGAAGGATGAAACGTTTCCGCATCTTCTAAAGCTTCTCTGAATGTTGATTCCGCCAGTGTGGCGATGTAATAATTGTTTATGTAAGACTTAATTACCGTTGTATGGATCCTGGTGTCAACTGAGATATGGGTAATTTCATGAATTGTTCAAGCAATCTGTTGAATTACAATTCGAGCCTGTGGATTTCCTTTCGCGGAAATCGAGGTCGTTTTAGGGCATCATCCAGGAAGGATGTGAAACAGAGTCATCATCCAACTTCGCGACAGTGCCTACTGGCCTACGTACGGGGGGTGGACTACAGAGGACTCAACGCAGCTATCACCTACGCGATCTACCACACGACCTGGCACATCAGGGTGCACTCGCAGATAAATAGAATACCTAGACACCACGTCTACATATCGTTCATCATCTATCCATCGTACGCATGAATAAACGCTAAACGAGCAATTACATAGATTCAATAAGATCAAACCAACTATACTAAACATATAATCAAAGTAGACAAAGACTATTGTAATCAAGAATATATGAACTATTAAGAACAATATTTCCCTAATCATAATGAAGAATACAATAATAGAGAAAGAACTAGAATTATACCGAACTCCGTGCTTCCGACAGATGCCGGGGCTCCAGATCCGCCGAAGAACTAGAACTCCTCTACTTCTATTCTAACTAGGCTAGAACTATGAACTAGGAGGCTCTTGATGAACTAGGAGGCTCTTGATGGCTTGAGGACTTGATGCCTTGAATGAATGATGGGTTGATGCCTCCAGGGGGTCTGCCCCTTTATTTATAGCCCGGTGGGATGCACGTGCGCCGTAGGATCAAACCGACTTGAAACAAGGGCTGAGATGACTTGACAAAGGTGGCGGAAGAAGACTGCAGAAGGTGGGCTGAAACCCTAGCAGGGGGCGCCGGCCGGCCCCACCCTGGTGGGTCTCGGGCCCCGGTGCTTTGGGTGTGTTCCAGATGCTTCTAGTGTTCTCATGATGATGTTTTCTTGGCGGTTAAGTTACATGGTAATTATGATCTTTAACCCTTCTTTTATGCTTTTCTGGAATAGCCCCTGGAAAATACAGATCATGCAAAACTCGTGGAAACTGTCAGTTAAAACCCTAGACTAGTGTGTATTCATGTATCCTTTGGTGTCTAAAGTTCTAATAAAAGTTGATGTTATCCACCGTCAACAACACCCCCAAGCTTACCTGTTTGCCAGTCCCTTGGCAAACAAACTAAGCCTAATTACTAATGTAATTGGATCAGGAGTTGCTACAATGCTTTCATACTTCCCAAGTACACATGCTGCAAACATAGATTCTCCTCCGGATTAGACAAAACTGCTCTAACTTTTAAACTTACCCATTTTACCTTTAACTATGGGGCTTTATAGCTCTTGCCTTAGTCTTGAGTAATTGAAAGAAAGAACAATCAAGTCTTGCACTATGTAGCAAATTCTTCACAGTACCAATATCCGGGAGTTTTGTAAGTTTTCAAAATAAAACTCAGAGCTTTAATTGTATGACACCCTCAAGTCTCTCAGTATATATGGTATTTGTGGATCTTACTTAAGGCATTAATGTTATGCCTTCCTATAACTAAGAATTTATAGTGGAGCTTATAGGAGTGGCAATAACAAGGTTTAAACATACTTGCAATTCATATGTTGTAAAGTCAAACAATGGATCCACAGAGAATCAAGGCATACAATCAAACCAAGATGTGCATGTGTATGGAATATGGTGGATAGGTGTATATGTGGTATTTAGTGGCTATTCCTAATTCTACTTTTGCTCTTTAAAAATGATTCACTCTCCTTTGTAACTTGGAGGAACACATGGGCTATCTTTATTCTCTTTCTTTCTCTCTCTTTTTTTTTGGGAGGCGGGCAGCTAGTACCCATTGTTTTAATGCTGGGACAGTTGTCCATCTTTTACTCCCTTTTCATATTTTTGCATAGCCACATGTATTCTTTGAATAAATAACTGGAGAAATAATAAGAACTTAGAGCAATTATAACGGGGCTATCCTACGGGGTTTATATGTTTTTGGCTGTTTACTCCTAGTGTAGGATAAAACATTTTCATGATGAACATTGATGAAGGTGGAAATGGTTGCGATTACTCCCAGGGTAGGAATAATGCATATGTGCTGAAATGTGTACGTGATCTTGGTTTAAAAAGCATGACAAGACCCTCATATGGTATACAACAAAGGTTGACTGAACTCAATGCAAAGCAAGCAGCATAAAAAGGTTTTCCTATCTCTAGATGTATCATATATAGCTTTGGTAGGAATTCATACTTTGTCATACAAGAGCTCATCATGTAGATTTCAAATTTTCGAAATAAATCTCCAGAATTTAGTAATGCTAGGAATAAGATAAATAGTAGCTCAACTTTCATGAATCATATCAATCAATCACCTAGACTTAGTTTAAACATATGCCTCCACAAGTTTTAGGTTCAGAGTAAATTCTTAAGTTAAAATAGCAATATCTAAAACTTAGGAGAATTTAAGTTTGACAACTAGGTATTTGAAAAGTACTGTGACAGAGCAACTATTCATCATCTCCAAGACAAAATTTTAATGTTCATCAATTTTAATTTAATTCTAGTCTAGCCTGACTCTAATCAAACTTTAATATATAGATAGATATTTATTTGGTTTTCAATTTTTATCTTACTAGCTAACTCACGCGAAAAAACAATATAGTAATAACGATAAGATAGGAAACTTATACTTACCTGGATTTTAATTGGAGGGTGCCCACCCCCAAGCTTGACTTTTGACAGGGTCTTTGATGTTGCAAATTGAGTGATCCTTCTGAGCAGTGTATCGGCAGTGTAAGGGCGTCGGGTTGACTAGCTCCTTGATCTTGTGTTTCCCTATAAAACTCAATTGCCAATAAAAATACCAAATTTCATAGAGAGGGGTTAGGTTTAATACCACTCCATGGTAAGTGATTGATTTTATATTTCCAGCAGAAGTTTAAGCTTCTTTATCCAATTAGGAAACTTCTTTAAGAGTGTGGACCTTCATGTGCCCACATATTTTTTGGTATTTTTTCTGAAAGGTGTGGACCTTCATGTGCTCACATATTTTTGGTATTTTTAGATTTTCCTATGATACTATAGTGAACCTTCATGTGTTCACATATTTTTGGCATTTTGTGTTTGTATAAAGTAAATTTAATAAGCGCATAGATAAAGTCACCAGGTAACTTGGGGATACTTCTCCCCCAAGCTTGATGTCTGCAATACTTGGTGCTTGAATGATCTTCAAAGTGAGTTGGTTAGCAGCAGTCCTGGTGGGTGCCAGTAATAGACTCTCTCTTTAGTCAAATATTGTTCCTGCATAGTTATACTCCAACAAGAAAACCAAAACTCGAGGCTCGAATTATCAAGGGGTTAGCGGTCAGCCAATGAGCAGTTTGATTATCCTTTGAGTTGATTTTATTTAATAGATTTTAGCAGGATTCTAACAGGATTCTCTTTTTAGGATTTTTCAATTTTCTTATGTAGCAATCTAAAAAATGTATGCATGCTAATAACAATTTTTATGCCACCACAGGGAATACTTATTTCCATGGGGCTTAGGATTTTTTTAATGCAACAAAGTAAATATAAATACTACTACCCTCTATAAATCATTTTTATTTTTATGCCACCACAGTAAATATGTCTACAGGGTCACCATAGATTCATTTAGATGGGGCTTTAATACTTATGATGCAGTAAATAAAGCAGTAAATGTTTTTGTGGGTTTTATTATGCAAAAATGATTGTACTAATAAATATGCTAAGCAAAATTACTAATGAATGCTAACTTAATTAGATAACTACCATTCTAACCTTATGGCTAGGGTATGGAATTTAAAGTCTACCGACAGGACTTATATAGAGGAGAGTACTTACTCAGTAGATTCATTGTCTGAGGTTATCTCAGTCAATTCCCTATTTTGCGGTGGTGTAGCAGGTGCTTCTTCCTTCTCCTTCCATCTCTTTTCTGTCTCTTCTGCTTCTCTCCTTTCTAGCTCCAGCTCTTCCTTGTAAGCTTCTCTTGTTTCTTCATCTCTCTTCATCCATTCTTCCACTTGTGCCTGGATCTCTTCTTTCTCTGCCTTAACAATCTGGTCCATCCTCTTAGCTTCCGCTTCCCACTCACTCCAGCATGGTGCTTGTACGGCTTCTTCTTGCTCCTTGTAGCAGTCTTCATACTTCACAATCCTACCAGAGAACTCCTCCCATCCACAGTGAGGCTGGGCAGCCTGACGGCGGGTTTGGCGTTTCCTTTTGTTGCATTGTTTCCTGATCTGCTCATGGTTAAGATGTGTTTTAAATTGACAGCGTACCTTTCCGGTGGGTAGGTTGAAGTGGATCTGTCCAGACCCGATGTAGATGATAGCATTGGCGGTGTAGAGGAATGGTCTTCCCAAAAGAATAGGCGATTCATCGTCCCCCTGCGTATCAAGAACTAGAAAATCTGCGGGTATATATTTATTTTGAATTCTTACCATGACGTCCTTGACTACGCCTTCCGGGAATCTCAATGATTGGTCTACCATCTGCAACTGAATATATATTGGGTATAATGGTAAATCATCAAATAATTCATCATATACCTTTTTGGGCATTACGTTGACGTCTGATCCAGTGTCACAGATGGTGTCGGAAAAAGTGATGTCTCTAATTGTGCATTCGATGATTGGTACACCTGGGTCACTTTTCTTTGTTGGAAATGGTTTTGGGAGCATATGATCATTTTCTGTGTTGATGGCATTGATTAATTGAGCGGTTTCTTCAGGTACATGCTGGGGCTTGTTCTTCCACCATCTTCTATTGTTCTTCTTCTTGGGTGCTGGTTGTTGTTGTTGCTCTTCTTGTTGATGGAATTGCTTCGGGACTGCAGGATTCTTGAGGATGCGGTTCTTGAATGAAAATCTCTCCTTCTTGTCTTTGATGGAGAGGACAATCTTGGCGTGTTCCGCATAAATGATGGCTTTGGTTGTTCATAAGAATGGTCGTCCCAAGATAATGGGTGCCTTCTCATCTCCTCCAGTATCCATGATCACAAAGTCAATTGGGACATATGATTGCCCCACTCTGATAACAGCTTCTTCTAGTACTACCCTCGGGGTAGCAAATGGATTGATCTGCAAGCTGCAAACGCATATCTGTGTACAATAAAGGATCACCTAAAATTTTCTCATAGATTACCTTGGGCATTATGTTGACACGTGCGCCGAAATCATAGATAGCCTCTGGAAAGTTGTGACATCCTATAAAGATAGGAATCACAGGTCTTCCAGGGTCTCCCATTTTCTTAGGTAGTGAGTGATCTATCCACTGTATATCTGCAGGCTCAATTTGGTATTGTGTTGTATTGTGAATATCAACAAGGTTAGCAGTTTCTAAATCCTCCGGCTGGCCTAGAATTTTACCTTTCTCAAATGGAGGGACAGCAGCAGCTAGCTGAGCTAATTGTGATTCTAACATTTTATTAAAGCTGTGATGATTCTTTATAGCAGAAGCAAAGGTATCCATTCTGGTATTTATATTTTCTCAAGCTTTATCATTCGAGGCTACCTTTCTAGACATTTGATCTAACAATTTAGATTGACCAGCAACTAAATCTCTTAAAGGCAGAAGATTGTAATTATTGTAATTATTACCTTGGTTGTTACCTTGGTAATTACCTTATCGAGGTTGCTGATTCCATCCTTGGTTTGGCTGGTTCCATCCTTGAATTTGCTGAGGACGATAGTAGGTGTTGTTGTTGATGAAATTCACATCCTCTTGCAACGTAGGGCAGTTGACAGCTGAATGCCCGTAATCTCCACATTCTTCACAGGTCATGCGAGAATCATTGATATGCATGACTTCCTTCTTCTCTATGTCGAGCTTCTTCATAATGAGGTCTAGCTTGGCAGTGACCATGTTAGTCTCCTTCAGATGATGGATGCCTCCTCCTCTCTTGCGAGGTTGAGTACGTTCTTCATTACAGCTTGAATTCGAGGCCATATTCTCAACAAGTGCTTGAGCTTCTGGAAGCTTAAGTGATAGGAAAGCTCCTCTAGCTGCAGCATCTATGAACTCACGGGTGCTTGAGATAAGCCCGTGGTAGAAGGTCTACAATAGTAGCCAATCCTCTATCCCATGATGAGGACAGTCTTCAATGTAATCTTGGAATATCTCCCATGCTTCAGTGAATTCGTCATGTTGCTGTTGAAAACTTGAGATTTTCCCACGCAGAGCATTTGTCTTGCCTGTAGGAAAGAACTTTGCTAGAAAAGCAGTTGAGCATCGGTCCCATGTAGTGTTCTTGTCTTTGTTGGCGTAGAACCACTGCTTGGCTTTCCCCAAAAGTGAAAATGGGAAAATACAGAGTAAAATAGCATCTCTTGGTACTCCTCTGATCGTGAAGGTGCTGTAAATCTCTAAAAAGTGTTGTAAGTGTGCACTTGCATCTTCATGAGCTTTTCCATAAAACTGGCTGGCTTGAACCATGGTGATAAGAGCAGGCTTGAGCTCGAATCCATTCTCCCCCGTATTGACTGCTGGTCCAGTCCGGATGTTTTCTGTTGTTGGGGTAGAGAACTCGCGCAACGTCTTCTCAGCCATGTCTTCAAACACAGGAGATAAATCTTCTCCTAAGTGTTCTTCTTCCAATGTTGGAGCTGGCTCCTTTGATGAATGAGCTTGAGCAGCAATGAGTGTTTTTGATGGTAGCTTGAAATTGTCCCTCGCTTCTACAAACTTCTTTCTTCTCAGGAGTTTCTCTGGATCGTCAGTGAAATTATTTGGAAGAGAAAAACCATTCATTCATCACCCTGCATAAGATAAGCAAATGATAAAAAATAAGGGTGTGCCTGTTTGAGTTAGAGATCAATCGGTAATACAATATTATCCATTGTGTATACATGTGGTATCAATATTTCTGTCAACACCAAATTTTGGGCTGGGAGCCGATAGCCGATACCAGAGGAAGATAGCCAATTTCGGAAGCAGATTCCGTCCAGCGGAAGGAAGGAAATAGCCGATTTCACGGTGAATCGGTTATCGGGCTAAGGTGACAGGAGGCGCGCAGCGTCAGTATTGATGACGTCATCCAGAGTCCGCGTTGCCAGGATACGATCACGATTGGAGTCCGTTATGGAAAGGGAAGGTGGGACTCCAAGTTACCTTAGATATAGGATAGTTTGTTAGTTTTCTTATCTATTAATGAGTTGTAATTCGATTAGGACTCTATCTTGTCAAGCCCAGGGTATAAATATAAACCCCCGGCCATTGTAATACGTACAACAACATCAATACAACACAACTTTCGGCTCCGGCCAACAAACCCTAGAGTCAGTCGAGTCCGGCGAGTTACTTCATCCAGGCTGGGTGTCATCCGGTGGACGCAGGCTTGCTTGTAAGTATCGTCAACCCCCTGTTAAACTATGTCTTTTTAGCGTCATCCGGTGGACGTAGAAGCATGGCGGTCCAGGGTCCTTGCTAAGCTCTGTTTCTTTGGCGTCATCCAGTGGACGTGGGAAGCACAGTGAGTCAAGGATGATTCACGCTGGTTTACCCGATCAATCTGTGTTAATCGTCATCCGGTGGACGAGATGCAGATTAGGACAGTTTTCACGCGCGGATTAGTTATCGATTCATGTTTGTTTGCTTGATTAATCTATTAGTTAATGTCATCCGGTAGACAGGCTATAGATTGAGATAGTTTGCACGCATGGATTAGTTATCGGCTCTAGCTAAATATGGCAATTTAGTTAGATTCATTAAGTTATCAAGATGTTATTTGTTGTTTATTGTTTATTTATCAATATAACATCTCTCTGCCCGATCAAGATTGATAGATTTGGCTTTACATTTATTTGAATCTGATCGTCGTTTATACTTTCTTATGCTTATTTTACCACGATGATCGGTTCCATGCTTACATCGGCTAATTCCCTATCAATCTTGTTCGTTACATGTTGTGCATTCGGTGCTAGTCGAGACATAAGTGGTTCTGAGGTTATCGTAAGTCTTATTTTTCGTATCCTTGTTTAAGTTAAACTGAGTGTCATCCGGTGAAACAGGTTTAACCTAAACAAGTTTCGCTAGATTAGACTTGCTTTAATTTGAGATCTGTTTATGACTGTGCTAGCATTCGTTCGTGCTTCATGGACCCTGCATCGGCTAAAGAGCCGATTCAGTTATGCTTTTACGAATAGATCGTGTATATAGACTTATTTGGATATCAAACGATCTAGCTTTGTTTGCTGGTTTTGTTGAAGCCCGCTGGCCATTAGACCAGGTGAACACAGACTTGTTGAACTTAGCGAAGAGAATTTACTAAAGCCGCCGGCCTTCTAGACCAGCTTTAGGAGATCTCTATTTGTTTGATGTACAGATCAGATCTGTACGCGTGATCTATTTTCTTTTATACACATTAAGTGAATTAGATCGGCTAGCACGTTATTATGTTCATATGAGTATCCTGATAGCCGTTTTACTTCATTATTATACTATCGGTTCATAACATGACGGAATCGGCTTTCTAGTCGATCTCCGATTATACTGGCTCTTTGAGCCGTACAATTGGAACTATCTGGACTCACCAGTTAGTTCCGCCTTGAGTTACTGATTATATCTGTTTCCTTGTCAATTATAGGTCAAATTGACTGGCACGCTTGGGTGTTACCGACATTCTCAGACCGGGTCCGAAGCTAGCTGGATCTGCGAGAGCTCTACTGCTTTCAAGGGTCGTTTCCGGCTTCGCTGGTGTGTTGGGCTTAGGGAACCACTTTTTGCGCCAACACACTTTTTGGCACGCCTGGTGGGACGATTCAGTGAAGACCATGGCAAAAGGGAAGACCGCGGCAGACGGCTCCTCCAAGGATGACGGTATCCTCAGGGTCAGGATCGAAGATCTCAACGAGGAGGACGCGGCAGTGCTGAACAAGATCATTGAAGAATTCGCTGATGCCTGCCTGCTTTCATTCAGCAAGCAGCGCGATGGCTCCATAGTGAAGAATGCATTCCCAAGGTGGATCATGGACGGCCATTCTGATAAATCTGAAGAAGAGTGTAAGGCCGACCTCAAACAGATGCTGGAGGAAGCGACCTGGGAGGCCGCCTATTCAGCAGTCGGTCACCACCACAAATCCTTCCTGCAGACGTTCTATAACATCATGAAGACAGCTCTCAAGCGGCAGGATTGGGAGTCTTTGGGTCCAGTTTACTTCAACATACCCGCAGAAGACGCAGATCCAAAAGCAGCGGTAGGGACCTCCAATTCCTCACCGCAACAGCCGAGCCAGCCGAAAGCGCCAGTGCAAGGTGCCACGGTCGTCGGCTCAAAAAATAGCAGCTTCTCCCAGATTATACAAAGATCATACTACGGAGGAGATCGCCGCTTTCATGCAGGACACCGGGCAGACGGTGAACTCGATGAACTCATCAGCGGTGAACCCGGCGGCTAGAAATACGCCGACGGCAGACACGGCTAACCCAACTCCTGGATACCACGAGGGGATTACATATCAAGACCTTCAGGCAGCGCCGCATCCAGGGTACGCCCAGACGCCCAACAATCAGCTGCTGGAGCAGATGAGTGCCATGCTCCGTGATACGTTCGGTTTGCAGCCGAAGACCGGGACTGGAATCCAGTACAGACGTCGTTACCCCGAGTGGTACGACCGAGTGACGTTGCCGCCCAGGTATCGTTTGCCCGACTTCTCCAAGTTCAGTGGGCAGGACGACATCACCACCATGGAACACATCAGCCGCTACCTGACCCAGCTCGGCGAAGCTTCATATGAGGTAGCTCACAGGGTCCGGCTCTTTCCGCTATCACTAACAGGGCCGGCGTTTAGCTGGTTCGCGTCCATGGAGCCTGGCTCGATTCAAGGTTAGGAAGATCTGGAGACCAAGTTCCATAATTACTTCTTCTCTGGCACCGGGGAGAAAGACATCACAGATCTCACCAACATGCGCCAAAGACCGAATGAACTTGAATCGGCTTTCATCAGGCGATTCAGGGAAACCAGGAACATGTGTTACTCTTTGAACCTGAACGACAAGCAGCTCGCCAAGATAGTGGTCAGTGGGCTGCTCCCACACGGTATCTGTCTGGAGCACGGAGTTCGGTATAATTCTAGTTATTTCTCTATTATTGTATTCTTCATTATGATTAGGGAAACATTGTTTTTAATAGTTCATATGTTCTTGATTACAATAGTCTTTGTCTACTTTGATTATATGTCTAGTATAGTTGGTTTGATCTTATTGAATTCATGTAATTGCTCGTATAGCGTTTATTCATGCGTACGATGGATAGATGATGAACGATATGTAGACGTGGTGTCTAGGTATTTTGTTTATCTGCGAGTGCACCCCAATGTGTCGGGTCATGTGGTAGATCGCGTAGGTGACAGCTGCGTTGAGTCCTCTGTAGTACGCCCCCCGTACGTAGGCCAGCAGGCACGGTCTCGAAGTTGGATGATGACTCTATTTCACATCCTTTCTAGATGATGCCCTTTGCATGTGATCATGATATAGGATTAGTCTAACAATGATTGCTAGATGTAATTGCACTAATTAGAGTTATTCATTGATGTAGTTATAGAATTACCTTTGATATTAATTCCTTAGTTTATCCATTGGCTAGCTATTACTATGACTAGAGAAGTGCTCTGATGATTATCTTTTATTATGATGCTTGATCATACTTATCACCTTTATCTTTATTTATCTTGTGATCTCTACCTGTTATGAGTAGAGTAAATGCCATCGGTAATGTCACTTATCTATTGTATACCATCACTATCAATATAATAGATTAAAGTTTATCCTAGTCCTTCTCAGTGGTATAAATATAAATCGACAACTTGGTAGAACTCTCTAGGTAAAATGCTACAATGGTATAATTATCTGTCCGCTTACAGAACTGATCTTAGTTTATATTATTTATATTTATTTCTGCCTAGTCACGTAGATTAATATTTGAAACATTTATTTATTTTTAGCATTATTAATTAGGGATGACAACCTAGTTCTTGCACAAGAATGTTGGTAATAGAAAAGTGGCTAGTTGCTAATGACAAGTTAATTAATTACCATTCATCTTCTAATCTCGCCTCTCGCATTAAAAGTTATATAGTTGTATTTGGCGACGTTAGTAGATGTCAACAGTAGTGTAAATGAAGAATGGGACAAGCTGCAATCAAAGTTTTGTATCATCTTCTTCTCCATTCCCCGAGTTGCTCTTCTTCGTGTAGAGATCCTAAACTTTAGACAAAAGGAAAAGGAACCTCTAGGTGCGGCATGGGCCCGTTTCACAGACTTAGTATCTTCTGGCCCTGATTTAGCCATAACCGAGCTAGCACTCTTGCAACATTTCTACCTCGGTCTTAGCCAAAATTCCGCACAATTTCTTGATTTAGCCTCCAAGGGAGCATTCTTGTATCTCTCTATTAGTGAAGGTAAGGAAGTTCTTACGAAAATTCTCGAGAACACCCCCTACACTAATGTCTATGATGAAGCCCCCGAGGAAGATCAAACCCCGAAGGACGAACCTGCGATAGCCGGAACCTCACTACTCACAACACAAGCTGTCGAACCTGAACCAAAACCACTAAATAATCCATAGGAAGTTAAACCTCTGGAATTTCCTCTTGATATCGAGGCTGATCTCTTCTTAGATTTCAGAAATGCCTCGAATTAACCTGTGCAAAAGAGGTCTGCAACACGTAAAGCTCCAAATGATCACATCCCACTATTGATGGTGGATATACCATAAAAATCCACACTCAAACACCGTCAACAGGCCTCGGATTCAAGGAAGATCAACATAACAAGAACATATTTTTATCAATAACTTGTTCCACTTGTACTTTTAAGCTTGTGAATGCAGGGAAGACCAAAACAGTGCAAAAGTGAGTAGCTAGGGGCCACCTACGTGGTTCGGCCGAACCATGTTTGGTTGCCCCAGGCCACCACATTCCAACACAATGCTTACAACATCAAATGGAAGAGAGAGGAGCTTGAGGTAGGGCCAGGCATGGTTCGGCCGAACCATGGATGGGGCCCACCAGGCCCTGCTGACATGGCACGATCCGTGTGACACTCCTCTCAACTTCTTTCATCCATCAGATCAACATGTGTTTACCTTCAACGGTGGAGAAGCAATGTACAAGGATTCAGTGTGACAAACATGCAATCAAGGAGGAACCAACATATGGGGATAATCAATGACAGATGGGGACCACAGTGGTGGGCCCAACTCCCCAAAGGTGGTTTGGCCGAACCACCCAATGTGGGTCCAGGCCACCGCTGCACTCAATGACATGTGGGGACTCCTTCTAGAAGACCCTGGCTAGGCCCACATGCCATGGGGGGGTCGGCCGAACCACCCCTGGTGCCCAGCCAGGTCGGTTGGCCTCCACCGCCTTCCTGCATGCCTCCCACGTGCTCATTTCATCATTGCCGTTGATTTGTGGCGGTTGCAAGGTCGGTTTATCCAAGGGCCAAGGTGGAAAGGCACACGGATCGCTGACGTGGCACCTCTCCATCTTCCCCCTATAAATAGAGGCTGCATCCACCCTCTCAAGACATGATTCATTCAAGATACAAGTGAAGAAGTAGTGTAGTTCCACCTTAGTAGTAGTTGTAGTCTAGTGTGGGAGTTAGAGTTGAGTCGAGCTGCGCTCGGGGTCTCCGGAGTCGTCTACTGGAGAGTCTGGTATAGCTCTTGTATCTTTCTCTTTCTATAAGACTTATCTACTTTAATATATTATTCTTGCTTTACTTCAGTGAGTCCTTACTTAGTGCATTACTTTAATAGTATTGTTGTGAGTTAATATATTACTTGGTCGGTTTGCATTAGACTGCGATCCTGTAACCAGCTCACGTGTGTAGTTCATCGCCTGTCATTGGTTGCTCTAGTTGCCTTGATCACTGCTAGAGTAGTAAGGCTTAGTGTAAGCGTGGTGCTTAGACTAGATCTTGCCTTCGAATGCCGCTTGTCGCACGGATTGTTTGTGGGTGCTAGCAGGTGGTGACAGCCCTGTCTAGTCTTAGTATCCCTCCATGTGTTTTATGCAAGTTCTTAAAAGGTAGGCTCCCATAAGAGAATAGCCGCTTCGGGTAGAGGTTATATCCCCTACTGTCTCGCCTATCCCCTACACACCGGAAGTAAGGTAGCAGTCTTAGTGTATCTCATCCATTTGATAGGATAGATCACAGGAGTAAAGTTTGAATCACAGGAACCTTTCTCACTCGTTGTCCTCCCACCTAGCTGCACTACACTAGTTATCTTTTAGTATTTCATTTGTTATCTTTGAATCATCACCTTCCTATCATACTTCGATTACCCCCTCTGCACCAGTTGTGCTAAGTTGAGATAGACTTAAGGATCTCCTTCTATTAATATTTCTAGCAATCGCTTTCCCTTGGGATAAAATAAATAACGATACCTTGGAATACTCCCGGGTGAAGTGCTACAGCGGTATATTCTGTGCACTTGCGGAATTATCCAATAGACATAAGAAATACCCCAGGCACTTCTGGTGCCGTTATCAGAGATAGCCTAACACCCTGTCTCTGGTGGTTGCGCTAAGAAGTGTCAACATCGAGACGAAACGGTGGCTTAGGGACGAGGATGAAACAAGATGAGGATGACGGGTGGTGCTCGGGACGGAGCAGAGGATGAGGCCGCAGTGGTGTCAGCTTCTGGTGTTGGCCTGGCCAACGCTGCCAGTCCACAACCTTGGTAGAATGGTCGTGGTCGATGGAGTGGCGGCTGCAGCCGGCTTGTGGCTAGCGACGGCGAGTTGAGTTGTGGACATGGCCAAGATAGAATGGCTTGACGCGGGGCGACCACAGGCATGGTGCGACTAGCAAGGCGTGGATTTGGTGGGGCCACAGTGGAGCTTGGCGAGCCGAGGGCAGGCAGGATAGGGCAGATGAGTCAGCTGCGCGGCTAGGCCACGCGCTGAGCCTGGTGATGGCGTGCACTACACAAGAGAAAGAAGCAGGAAATGGAACGACATGGCGGCGCTGATGGGGAGTAGAAGGAAGAGGAGCGATGACTCTTGGTTTTACACGGGCACACGACTTAGGTTCGAGGGGTGTCAGCTCGCTCCTAGACATTCGTGCCAACAAGAGGACACACGACATGCATCCCAGGGTGTTGGGTATGGACATTGAGGCGCCAGGGGCATTGTGGTGGTGGTCGCTGACTATCCATTTCGTTGGCATCCCTAGGGTTAGGATGGTGCAGCGGCCTAGGCCGCAGGTTTGGCTACGCGCGGGGTCAGGGTAGCCGTTTGGACTAGGGTGTTAGGTGGGCCAAGGGGATGAGATAGTTGCGCTGGTGGCGCAGTCGGGCTAGCTGGGCCAGTGGTGCTGTTGGCCCGAGAAGGGGAAGAGGAGGAGCTGAGCTTCGCTCGTGCTGGAGGAGTAGGCGTGGCGCTACGCGTGTTCTGGCCAAGGCCCAAGTGGGCAACTGAGGTGGGCGCTGGGTGCTAGGCCGACTACAGAGGAACGGCCCAAGAGGGGAGAGGGAGTCGCTATAGGCGCGTTGGGCCAAGAAGGGATGCGGGCTGGTGAGGTGTTGGACTGCGCAGCTAGGACTGGAAAGAAGGGTAAAGAAGTAGCCCAGCTGGGAAGGAAGAGAAGGGTGGTGGGCTGATTTGGGAGGGATAGAAAGGGATTTCGCCTTTTATCATTTAGATAAATTTTGAGGGATTGGATTGATATTCGAGAGGAAGTCAAAATAGAAATAGAGAGGAATTTTAGTTACAGATTGGGAGGAAATGGAAGAGGATTCTCCTTTGATGAATTTGTGAAATGATATCTCATAGATCGTGAGAAGGAGATGGGGTTTCTGCATTTGCGATTGCGAATAGAGATGGAAAAAAGGAAAGGGTTATTTTTTCGTTTTATGAAGTTGTGATTTTGAACAAGAGAATTGGAGGGAGATGTGAAGAAGGGTCCAGAAAAATTGCTACAAACTTGGAATGGACACGACGGGAGAATTTAGGTGGGATCCCAAATAGAGGGTAATATGAGGGTCTTGAGAGAGAGAGAGAGAGAGAGAGAGAGAGATCTTCTTACCAAGTTGTGCTCAAAGAACTGAACAGAACACGATACCCTAACTCGACTAATGTTCACGAGCACACACCTACAATCCAACCCTATGCGATTCCCTAACTTTTCCTTTGTGTGTATGGGTGGGTTAGGGTGAGAGGTTAGGGGGATAAGGAGGAGGGAGATCTGGGGGATTCATCACGTGGTGTGGATGGGGCACGAGTCCTTTGCCCCCACCTACCCACACACAACTGTCGGAGTATGGAGCCGCTTTTGTTGGTGTGGGGTTGTTGACGTTTCCTAACGCAAATAGATTAATCCGCAAGTGCACGGATACCGTTGTAGCTTTCACCCAAGAGTATTCCAGGGTATCAATTTCCACGGGGAACGCGAAGTGCACTAATTAGGTCTCAAGATTGCCCAAGGAAAAATATATGTTTTTTTAGGGACAGAGAGAAAAAGATTTCCTAAGTTTTCTAGGTGATCTAAGAATCAAGGATACTATAAGTGTACTTATTTTGGGACATCAAAACACTAGCCTCAGAATGAGATGAGAAGGGGACTAGGAAGTTCTGACTACGGTCCTACAAACTCTAACCCGAACGTGGTGGAATACGTCGGCCGTCAGGGCTGTGACCACCTGGGGCTACCACAACTATACGTAGGGTTAGGTGTAACTCCAGGTAATCGCAAGACTAAACACCATGCCTAATCTATTAATTACTACTCCTAGCGTTGCAAAGACTAGAGCACTTGATGCAAGCGGGAAACTAATAAATAACTTAAAAGTAAATACTGAAAGTAAATAAAGAACTCAGGAATTAAGAATTGAAGAACCTGGAGATTGCTGGAAGACGAACCACATACTGCAAAAGTACAATGTTGAGGAAGATCCGACAGACCCGGCTCCTCCGCTCTCTCCTCTTCTCTCTCCCTCTTTACCACTAAAAGAACTAGAACTAGATCTAAAACTAGAAGTAGATGAAGTAGAACTATATCTAACTAGAGGGACCCTACTAGCCCTAATTTATGTAGAGAATATGAAGCACCGGGATGTAGAATGCCTTATGGAGGGGGCCTAGGGCGTCCTTATATAGGCCGAGGTGGAGTAGGGGGTAAGGAACCGCCATGTCATCGATCCGCGTCTCATGTTATATGCACCGTCGGATCAAACTGACCTTAGATCGACGTCGTGATACTTTGCTTAGGTGCTAAGCAAGCGTGGGAGGAAGTTTCTAGAAGCCAGAGGCGAGGTGGCGCAGTGGAGGGCCACTCGGCCCCACCCTAGGGCCGGCCGGCGCTGCCCTGGGCCCAAACGGGCTCCGCTTCGCCGACGTGTCTTCTTTCGGTCTCCCGCAGTCCAATGGTGTATGTTGGGTCGCAGATTTTGAGTCCAAACTCCGAATATAGCAAATGATAGGTCCGTTTCGATTGTCTCGACGAGCCCATCGCAATGGTGTAGTCCAATTCCTTATTTGAGATACTTTTATTGATGGAAAATTAAATATACCTGCAAACATCGGGAGAAAGCAAAACTCGTAGAACTTGTTAGTATAAACCCTACAACTATTGTCTATTATTTATTTTATCTCTTTTTGTTCAATAGTTGATGGTTATATTTAGTATTTAACAAATGTCAACAAGTTCCCTCACACTTGCTCTTTGCTCATCCCGAGTAAAGGTTAAGATAATGACATAGCTATTCAGAGATATAGGACCCGCATGCAGATTATTCCAAAACATTTCTTGTACTTGCGGGGTATATGGAGTGGCTAACATATCTCCTTGAGTGGTTCAAAAGTAGAACAGCTCTTGAAGCGAAGTCATCTTCCCGAATTCCTATCTCGGCAACTTGGAGTTTTTAAATTTTTTTACAAGAAAAGACATTGATCACTTTATACTCCCCAAATGGTACTCTCTGTCACTCAATGGTGTATGATTTCTCACCAAGGCATAACTTAGGGATTGCATTATTTTCCTCCCTACTTCTAAAAAGCTTATGTGGAGTTTTGGGTAGGGAAATATATATAGCATACTTACCTTGCATATGTTGTAAAGTCAAACCCTGGATCCAAGGAAGGAAATGTCATACTCTTAGATCAAGATGTGCATGTGTGTGGAATATTTGGTGGCTAACCTAATTCTACTTTTGCTCCTCATAGACAAATCTCTCTTTTTGAAACTTGAGGCTTATGTTGCAGGACAACATGGGCTAGCTCTTTCTCTCTCTTTTTTCACTTTTTTTTAGGCGGGCATCTAAGTACCCATTTTTTATTCATTCGGACACTTGTCCATTTTTACCTCTCAGACGGGCATCTTTGTACCCATTGTTTTCTCTCACATCTTACACTTTTTGCCTAGCCTCATGCCTCTTCTATGCAATTTGATTCTTTTGAGAGATAGTAACAAGAACTTAGAGCATTTAATTGGATAAACCTATCAAGAATATTTTTGGTGTTCACTCCCAGTGTAGGAGTAGAATATTTTGAGGTGGATGAACGACATGTGTTTGCGTACTTCCAGTGTAGAAGCAGCATATGTATGTGGGTGTATGTGATCTTAATCTTGGGAGTATGATAAATCTCTCGACAAGGGTCAACAAGACTCGACAAAACTCAACACAAAGTAAGCAGCATGTGGAAAGGTTTCTATCCCGTAAGTATGTATTTGGCTCTGGTAGGAATTTATCACCACTGAGGAGTATGTGATACTATGGTTTTTATAATTTTTATCAAAAGAAAATTCTCCAAGCACCTTGACTAGAATCAGTAGGATTTCTACAGCCAGAATTATATCACACTCCACAACAACTTAGTCAATATGATTTTCCTATGTGATGTTTTTCTCACAAGCAGCAAGTATATGTCAGGAGTAATCATTATGCATGCCAATCTTAAAAAGCTATACTCATATCCACTTTCAAATTTTAAATCTAAGTGTGGAATTTGGTTCTTTTTAATTCGCATGCTTAAACAAGTGCAAGTAATGCAAGCAGAAGGTAAACATATGAACAAGTGAAAGAGAATCAAACCGGTTTCTAGAAGTTATGTGCAGTCCCTTTTATCGTTCATGATGTATACTTCAGCGCCTTGTTCACCATGGGAGTGTTGCACTCCCCCACACTTCTCCAAAACTATACCTGGCATTTATTCATAGATAGAAAATAGTGAAAAGCACAGGGAACTCTTCTAGTGAGAAGCACCAGAGTGTCAATATTTATTCAACTAACTAATGAAGACAAAATCTAAATTCTAAAACTCTAAACTAAAGAAGGGTTCCAATTTTATGAGAAAGGTTGAATGAGTTTTAATGCGAGAATTCTATGAACTCAATCACATCTACTTCCTCACCTATGTTGGTTTGTGGTTCAAAATAGACTTTCAACCATTGGCCATTTACCTTGAAAGTGTTACCTGTATCATCTCGGATGGTGATGGCTCCATGGGTTGAAGTGTCTATGACCTCATAAGGTCCATCCCACTTACTTCGCAGCTTATCATGTCCAAAGAGCTTTACCCTTGAATTGAATAGTAGAACTTTGTCTCCAGGCTTAAACTCCTTGTGCTTGATCCTCTTATCATGCCATCTTTTTGTTCTTTCCTTGTAAATCTTGGAGTTGTGATAAGCCTTTTCTCTCCATTCTTCAAGCTCAGATAGTTGCATTTGGCGATTCTGCCAGCTAGATGATCCATGTTCCACTTCTTGATTGCCCAATGAGCCCTAAAACTCTAACTCAACAGGCAAATGACATGCTTTTCCATATACAAGTTGATAAGGTGACATGCCAATTGGTGTCTTGTATGCAGTTTCGGTATGCCCAAAGTGCATCAGGGAGTTTATCCTTCCATCCCCTACCCATCTCATCTATGGTTTTTGCAGAATATTTTTGATTTGTTTGTTGGATGTTTCTGCTTGACCACTCAGTCTGAGGATGGTATGGTGTTGCGATGTTGTGACGAACTCCGTGTTCCGCTAGGTACCTCCAGAAGACCTTATCAATGAAGTGAGACTCTCCATCGCTTATGACCATCCGAGGTACACCAAAGTGAAGGAAATATGACTTCATGGAACATTCTCTTGGCATGTTTGGAATCAGTAGCTCGACATGGCAGTGCTTCTACCTATTTGGATACATAGTCAATGGCTACCAAGATATACTCACAATTTCTGGACTTAGGGAATGGCCCCATGAAATCAATCCCCCAAACATCAAAGAGTTCTACTTAGAGATTATTCATGAGAGGCATCGCATCTCGCGAATTCATATTCCATTGTTTTTGACATCGATGGCATCTTCTGACAAACTCCTTTGTATCTGCATACATCGTTGGCCAGAAAAAACCACTTTGCCAAATCTTGGCATGTGTCCGAATGCTCCATAGTGTCCTCCATATGGTGAGGCGTGACATCTCTCCATAATCTTAATAGCCTCAGCCATTGGGACACATCTTCTCAACAATCCGTCAGAGCAAACTCGATATAGGTATGGCTCATCCCACAGGTGAAAACGACTCTCATGGATCAACTTTCTTTTGTTCTCACCAGGTGGGACATAGCCCGTTACCATAAAGTTCACGATGTTTGCATACCATGGATCGGAGTGTGTTATCTTGAGAAGGGTTTCATCTCTTAGGTAGTCATTGATGGGTAACTCATGTGCTTCCTTGTACTGAAGCCTAGACAAGTGGTCGGCTACCGAATTCTCTACTCCTTTCTTATCTCTTATTTCTATGTCAAACTCTTGGAGTAGAAGAATCCATCGAATTAGCCGAGGTTTAGCATCTCTCTTAGTGAGGAGGTATTTAAGAGCAGCATGATCTGTGTAAATGATTACCTTTGCCCCCACTAAGTAGGATCTAAACTTGTCTATAGCAAAGACAACAGCCAATAGCTCTTTTTCAGTGGTAGCATAATTGAGCTGAGGTCCAGACAAAGTTTTGCTAGCATAGGATATAGTATAATGCCTCTTATCCTTGGTTTGGCCTAAAACGGCTCCAACCGCAAAGTCACTAGCATCACACATGATCTCAAATGGAAGGTTCCAATCAGGTGATTGAATAATCGGAGCTGAGATAAGTGCCTTTTTGAGAGTTTGAAAGGCTGCATGACATTCATCATTGAAGATGAAAGGGGCATCCTTCACTAAGAGACTAGTCAAGGGTCTAGCAATTTGAGAAAAGTCTTTAATAAAGCGCCTATAGAACCCTGCATGTCCCAGAAAGCTACGGATCCCTTTCACATTCCTGGGAGGTGGAAGTTGTTCAATAACTTTAATCTTTGCTCTATCCACCTCTATCCCATGTTCAGACACCTTGTGTCCTAGAACAATTCCTTTCCGAACCATAAAATGGCATTTCTCCTAGTTCAGGACTAAGTGCTTTTCTTCGCACCTGCTGTAAGACTCTATCTAAATTCTCCAAACAATCAGCGAAGGTTTTTTCATAGACGGTAAAGTCATCCATGAATACCTTCATGATTTTCTCGATCATGTCAGATAAAATAGACATCATGCACCGTTGGAAAGTAGCTGGAGCATTGCATAACCCAAACGACATTCGTCGGTATGCGTAAGTTCCATACGGTCATGTGAAAGTAGTCTTACTTTGGTCATCGGGGTGGATCGGGATTTGATGATATCCGGAATATCCATCAAGGAAGCAAAAGAAGGAATGGTTCGCGAGCCGTTCCTAACATCTCGTCTATGAATGGTAGCGGAAAGTGATCCTTCTTAGTGGCCATGTTTGACGGTTCGTTGAGGGATGAGTTCATTTTTCTCATTCCTAACGACTGTCATGCCTCCCTTCTTTGGCATTACTTGGACCGGGCTAACCCACTCGCTATATGGCACGGGATAAATAATCCCAGCATGCAAGAGTTTGAGGACCTCTTTCTTAACAACCTCTCTCATAGCGTTGTTAAGTCTTCGTTGTGGCTCCTTTGAAGGTGTGCAATCATGCTTGATAGGAATGCGATGTGTGCAGAGAGCAGGGCTAATGCCCTTGAGGTCTTCAAGTGAGTAGCCCATGGCAGACCTATGTTTCTCTAAGATGGTGACAAGCTGTTGGGTTTCATCATTGGATAATTTGTCACTAATGATCACAGGGGTGTTCTGATTGTTATGGAGAAAACATATTTCAGGCCAAGTGGGAGAGGTTTGAGCTCGATCGAAGGAAGTGGTGGTCTTGTTTAGGTTTGGGTTCCACAAATATGTTAATGGATCGGACAAGAGGAATGTCAATAGTGGAATTCCCAACCTTGAAGTCTAAATGACCTTCGTAGGGGTTTTTCCTCTAGCAGTCTCATGATTGGAACGCCAATCAAGAGAGGAATCTCTGAGATGTCGAAGATATGAAAATCTAAATTTATCGCAGAGTTCTTGATAGTGATAGGAACAACCCTTAAGACCCCTAAGCTTTCAAGGATGAATCCTGATGGACTTTGAAGAAAGTTTTCTTGATAGTGTTAAGGAAGTAGTCGGGGAAAAGAATATCGGCTTAGTGCCTTTGAAATGAAGTTTATCCAGACGGATGAATTATAATGGATGTTCCTAGCGGACCTTTGAATTTGGCATAGAAGAATGGTTGAAGGAGAGATGATTTGAGCTACCTCAGGAGATAACTCTGCTTCCCTTAGCCATTCATAACTCATGACTGATGATAGGCTTTTGATGTGTTCTATGTGGGCCAATTCTTCATCTTGGTCAGGTGGTGTGGTCTGTGCCAGAGGTCTTGCTTGGACTAGGAAAATTCGAGGCATTTCCATAATCTTCAAATATATCTTCCTCGAATTCAAAGGGAAACTCTAAATGAGATGGTTCATCATCCTCTAGTTTGTTTAGTGTTCCCTTATTGGGAGGTTTTTCAACAACCAAATCATGAGATGAATCAATTGGAGTTTCTAATTCGGCTGCGTGTTCCCCCTCTTTTGGTTCGGGGCTTGGCTCGACTTCTTCTTCAGGGAATTCATCATAGACGCCAGTGTAGGGGGTGTTTTCAAGGATTTTATCAAGGATGGCTTTTCCTTCACTAATAGTCTTATGACAGAATGATCCTCCAGAAGAGACATCGAGAAAAAGGACAGCTTCTTTGCTAAGGCCATAATGGAAGTGTTGTAAAAGAACATGGTCAGGCATAGACAAATCTGGGCCAGAAGTGATCAAACTTGAAAATCGTGCCCATGCTGCTCCTTGTTGGCATTTCTTAGCATCACTACTAAAGATAGACTATAAGTCCATCCTTAATAATAATACTAGAAACGTAAGTTGACATTCTCAACCACCATCACTTCAGAAAGGTAACCCTTGGCCCTTAATGGCGCCGGCCTAGGTAATGCAGTCTGGTAATAGCAGTTAGAAGTGCCGGATTGACCTTCCTAACCGTCATTACTTACGATATGCAAAACTGTGACACGGCGCCGTGGGGTGCACAAGAATTACAATCCTTAAGTAATGGTCCTTAGGTACGCCGATCGATAGCTCAGTAAAAATTAAGATTACTCTGTAAGCGCACAGAACTATCATTGTAGCATTTCAACCTGTAAGTATTCAAGGGTGTCGTATTTATAATTTTCCGTAGGAGGGCAATATGCATCAAGCGTGGTGTAAACATGATTACTCATTGAGTGCAATGGTAGGCATAGAGTAAACAGGCATAAAACATAATTTCAAAATAGTGGACACACATCTGGGTCAACCTCAAGGATAAAAAGGGAACATAAAGAATAAAAGAATATAACTAACTGAGCAGGCATTGGTCATATATAATTATGCAAAGAACTGTTAGCAACACATCTAATTAGTAAGTCTAGTATCAGGACTAAGTCTGGGGTGATAGGGAGATCCCCGCAGCTGGTCTGCCAGCCGATACAGACTTTACGAACTCCTACTTCAATATCCGAACATGGGGGAGTGCTAGGGATGGACAGGGCTGTCACCACCTGCCCACCTACCCCTCTGCCCGTGGGATACCGACATATTCGCCGATCTCCGCATACCTGAGCACCATGCTCACGTACTTGGAAACAACTCCTAACCTCCGCGGACCCCAACCCTTCGGATTGATAGGCTAGGTTAAAAGCAACCAAGAAGGCACGACGAACCATCACCTCATTCCTAGTTCTTCCTCTATTCATACTAATTCGATGAACAATGAAGAACGATGACGAACAAGTCAAGAACATGACACATAAACTATATTCTAGTCCATATATTATGCTCATAACAAGATCATAACTTTGCTCTATTTCATATGCATGATCATATAAATAAGATAAGAACTTGCTCATGAAAGAAGACCGAATTGTATTCATACCAAGATGATCCATTTCTTCCAAGGAGACAAGCTCTCCTTGATAGCTCTTGCCTTGCTCACAAACTACTAGTACTACTCTAAAGATACAAGTGAGAGGTGTGAGGTAGATGACTCCAAAATGATGTGTGTCTTGATAATGGTGGAGCACCATCTACTTATAGCTAGAATAGGACGGTTCGGGCGTCTCCAGGTTTGGAAGGAGGTGAAACCGCCCTTGAGGAACCGCCTAGAGCACCGCCTCTGAAGACAGGGCCCGGGAGGACACACTGGGGGACCAGCTGCCCCCTAGTGGGGCCATCTGGCCACCGCCTTCGGGTGGTCGGTTCCACCCTAGGCCTGGACCTCTCCCGTGGTTACGATCAGGCCCAGGTATGCATCGAAGGTGGGCTTCTTTATTATTTTTGTTTGCGCATTTGTTGAATACGTCTTTGGCTTTTGCGCTTTCTCCATGATGTTGTGCATTTCCACTTGTTACACCATAAAACCTGCAAAACATGAATACTAGGGGTACAAGTGGAACTTGTTAGTAGTAAAGGCATATGTGCTAGAATATGATTGTCTTTCTTCTTTTTAGTCTAAGTTGGCAGCATAGAAATGATCTATAAGGACTGCCAACACTCCTAAAGTTTCTTTCTCTTTTTGTTGAAAAGAAAGAATTTCTAAACGAAGAATGATAATCCTAAAAATAGGGAAGAAAGCAAGACAAAATTTGTCTCGAAGTTCATCTCAGTCTCCATCTACACTTCTAACGGTTTGAGCATACCACTGTTTCGCCCTCTCAGAAAGAGAGAACGAAAATAATTTCCATTTTGGGGTCTCATGTGTCATGCCTGGAATGTTCAAGCACGAACACAGTTGCTCAAATTCCCGTAGGTGGATGTATGGATTTTCACCATCTTCTTCAGAGAAAGTTTGCTCCCGAACCATGGCTATGAAAGCAGGGTGAAGCTCATAGCCATCTGTGAGTATAGGATGTGATGATGGTGGAGGCTCCAACAACTCGCCCTTTGGAGCGAAAAATTTATATATAGGAGTTGAATCCATGGTGGTAAGATAAAAATTGGTGGTAAAAAAACAAAAAGGACGAACTTGGTTTTTAACTAGCACAGCTACCGCTCTCCGGCAACGGTGCCAGAAAGCTTGTTGACGTTTCCTAATGCAAACAGATTAATCCGCAAGCGCACGGATACCGCTGTAGCTTTCACCCAAGAGTATTCCAGGGTATCGATTTCCACGGGGAACGCGAAGTGTACTAATTAGGTCTCAAGATTGCCCAAGGATAAATATATGTTTTTTTTAGGGAGAGAGAGAAAAAGATTTCCTAAGTTCTCTAGGTGATCTAAGAATCAAGGATACTATAAGTGTACTTATTTTGCGACATCAAAACACTAGCCTCAGACTGAGATGAGAAGGGGACTAGGAAGTTCTGACTACGGTCCTACAAACTCTAACCCGAACGTGGTGGAATACGTCGGCCGTCAGGGCTGTGACCACCTGGGGCTACCACAACTATACGTAGGGTTAGGTGTAATTCCAGGTAATCGCAAGACTAAGCACCACGCCTAATCTATTAATTACTACTCTAGCGTTGCAAAGACTAGAGCACTTGATGCAACTGGGAAACTAATAAATAACTTAAAAGTAAATACTGAAAGTAAATAAAGAACTCAGGAATTAAGAATTGAAGAACCTGGAGATTGCTGGAAGACGAACCACATACTGCAAAAGTACAATGTTGAGGAAGATCCGACAGACCCGGCTCCTCCTCCGCTCTCTCCTCTTCTCTCTCCCTCATTACAACTAGAAGAACTAGAACTAGATCTAAAACTAGAAGTAGATGAACTAGAACTAGATCTAACTAGAGGGACCCTACTAGCCCTAATTTATATAGAGAATATGAAGCACCAGGATGTAGAATGCCTTCTGGAGGGGGCTTGGGGTGTCCTTATATAGGCCGAGGTGAAGTAGGGGGCAAGGAACCGCCATGTCATCGATCCGCGTCTCATGTTATATGCACCGTCGGATCAAACTGACCTTAGATTGACGTCGTGATACTTTGCTTAGGTGCCAAGCAAGCGTGGGAGGAAGTTTCTAGAAGCCGGAGGCGAGGTGGCACAGTGGAGGGCTGCCCGGCCCCACCCTAGGGCCGGCCGGCGCTGCCCTGGGCCCAAACGGGCTCCGCTTCGCCGACGTGTCTTCTTCGGTCTCCCGCAGTCCAATGGTGTATGTTGGGTCACTAGATTTTGAGTCCAAACTCCGAATATAGCAAATGATAGGTCCGTTTCGATCGTCTCAACGATCCCATCGCAATGGTGTAGTCCAATTCCTTATTTGAGATACTTTTATTGATGGAAAATTAAATATACCTGCAAACATCGGGAGAAAGCAAAACTCATGGAACTTGTTAGTATAAACCCTACAACTATTGTCTATTATTTATTTTATCTCTTTTTGTTCAATAGTTGATGGTTATATTTTGTGTTTAACAAACGTCAATAGGAGTGTGGGCGGGGAGTAGGGAAAGAGGAGGATCCAGGGGCCTACGTTTGACCTAACGACTACACTCTTCACATATTGCATGAAAAAAATTAAAAATCTTGGATTTTTGGTTGCACAAAACCCCGAGATGTTGCAGTCCACCCCCCATACAGGAATCTCGTCGCCAAAATGTAGGGGTTATTGCTCTTTGAAGGGTTTCCCTATAGGCAAAGTCATGGCGACTCTAGAAGTAGAAACAAATAAAGAAACAAGAAAATGTCCTCTCTAGTACTTGTGTATGCTATTACCACTAGTAAGGAATGTGGTCGCCGATGACAAATACTTTCCCATGGATGTTTTTACTATGACTAATCATAAATAGGATCTAAAATTATTTTTTTACTATAATAGTATATGAATCACAAAAAAATATTTGGTGAGTTAAAATGAACATATCTAACAAGTATAATGCACAAACTTTTCCTTTGTGTGTTTGGGTGGGTTAGGGTGAGGGGGAGGAGGAAAAGGAGGAGGACGGAGATCCGGCGGATTCGTCACTGGGTGTGGATGGGGCACGAGCTCTCTGCCCCGCACCCACCCACACACAACTGTCGGAGTATGGAGCCTCTTTTGTTAGTTTGGGGTGGGGGCGGGGAGTAGGGAAGGAGGAGGATCCAGGGGCCCACGTTTGACCTAGAAACTACACTCTTCACATATTGCATGAAAAAAAATTTAAAAATCTTGGATTTTTGGTTGCACAAAAACCCGAGATGTTGCAGTCCACCCCCATATAGGAATCTCGTCCCCAAAATTTAGGGGTTATTGCTCTTCGAAGGGTTTTCCTATAGGCAAAGTCATGGCGACTGTAGAATTAGAAACAAATAAAGAAGCAAGAAAATGTCCTCTCGAGTACTTGCGTATGATTTTACCACTAGTAAGGAATGTGGTTGCCGATGACAAATACTTTCCCATGGATGTTTTTACCATGACTAAATCATAAATAGGATCTAAAGTTATTTTTTACTGTAATAATATATGAATCACATACAAATATTTTGTGAGTTAAAATGAGCATATTTAACAAGTATGTTGGACAAACTTTTCCTTTGCGTGTTTGGGTGGGTTAGGGTGAGGGGGAGGAGGAAAAGGAGGAGGACGGAGATCCGGCGGATTCGTCATTGGGTGTGGATGGGGCACGAGCCCTCTGCCCCCACCCACCCACACACAACCGTTGCAGTATGGAGCCGCTTTTGTTGGTGTGGGGTGGGGACGGGGAGTTGGGAAAGAGGAGGATCTAGGGGCCTACGTTTGACCTAGCAACTACACTCTTCACATATTGCATGAAAAAAATTTAAAAATCTTGGATTTTTGGTTGCACAAAAACTTGAGATGTTGCAGTCCACCCCCCATACAGGAATCTCATCTCCAAGATTTAGGGGGTTATTGCTCTTCGAAGGGTTTCCCTATAGGCAAAGTCATGGTGACTGTAGAAGTAGAAACAAATAGAGAAGCAAGAAAATGTCCTCTCCAGTACTTGTGTATGCTTTTACCACTAGTAAGGAATGTGGTCACCGATGATAAATACTTTTCCATGGATGTTTTTACCGTGACTAATCATAAATAGGATCTAAAGTTATTTTTTACTATAATAGTATATGAATCACATACAAATATTTGGTGAGTTAAAATGAGCATATTTAACAAGTATGTTGCACAAACTTTACCTTTGTGTGTTTGTGTGGGTTAGGGTGAGGGGGAGGAGGAAAAGGAGGAGGACGGAGATCCGGCGGATTTGTCACTGGGTGTGGATGGGGCACGACCCTCTGCCCCGCACCCACCCACACACAACCGTCGGAGTATGGAGCCGCTTTTGTTGGTGTGGGGTTGTCACACCCAATTTTAAAGATAAAATTGAATGAACCAACTTATGTACGCCCAGAGATCAATCACACACATAAGCGACAAATTACATAGTACCATCACAAGGTTTAATATATAACGAATAATATCACAGAGTCTTTACATAAATGGCAGCGGACTAATAATTATAATCTCTCGCGGAAGCTCCAATTCACAGGGAAGTAGTTGACTGGTGAACCACAATCCTAGTAATCCTCAGAAGAATCATCATAGTCATCTGTTACCCATCCGGGATTTTTATCCAAATATGAAAAATAAAGCAAGCGTAAGTACATGTCGTACTCAACAAGAATAACATGGGTTTATGAGGCTCAAATAAGGCATGACACTGGTTGACAGCGGTTGCTTTTAGTTGATCACATTTTAGCAATAGAATATACCAAGGAAATAAGATTCGCATGATCATATAAACATGATAATTAATATGGAATAAACATCAATAGAAATTCCCAAATAAATCAATATTAAATTAGTTAAGTTCCTGTAAGACGTCCAAGGCCGCTCGTGACCGTGAGCACGGCTGATATATCAGTTATACACTCTGCAAAGGTTGCACACTTTCACCATGAGTCGTGATTCCCATATGCCAAGGGTCATGACTCCCATGTCACCTCACCAAGGAAGTGCGGCAGGGTACACTATGAAGTCTTTCAAAAGCCTTCCTAACATGCCACTAATCAATCCGGGCGCAATGGCAAGGGGTGGTAGAGCCCTCCTTCTAGTGGCACACACACGCAGCAGTACACAAAGACAGGAGCCGCAAAACAACCAGCTCGGCAAGGAACCTTTCAAGATTAACAACATAATGGAAAGTAACTTCATACTTAACTAAAGTCAGAGCCATATGACCCTCATGGTTGCGCTGTAAGTCCCGGTGTCATACTTACAGTTAAGTCCTTAGTCCATGTTGCTAAAAAGCATCTTTTAATCTTTATTTCATAATTAATTAATCAAGTTCATAAGATCATGACATCATCAAGCACTAGCATCACTACTCAAATGCAATCTCATATGTAACAAGGATCAAGTGATCAAAAGCTAGGAATAAACACTATGGTTGCCAAGGTAGACACATGCATCATGAATTTAGTGATTAAGGTGAATAGGCAACAAGGATGGTCCATGCTATACTTGCCTTGATCAAAGTGCTCTGGAGAACTTGGATCCTCAGTGTACTCTTGATCACCAACATATTTCTCACCGTCTGAACTCGATCATAAAATCACCACACAATCATCGAGGCAATCATACACGAGGCAAACAAGATCTATATTAGAAACAGTACACCAATAGTGGAAAAACAGATCGAAAAGTGTATAAAAATAATCTACGCGTCGCTACGATTCCAACGATATAAAGATCACGAAAATCGGAGTTCAAACGGGAAAGTTATGAAATAAACAAGTTTTACTTTAATAAAATAATAAATTAAATCTAATCTCGAATTTTAAAAGTTGAAAACATGTACAACAGTAGCATCATTAGGTAGATTATGAAATTACGAATCTAACGAGACTTGAATGGGTCAAATCGGAGCTAAAACGAATAAAATATGGCCGAAATAAACTGAGTGGCAAATCTGTAAATATTGAAAACGCCTTTTGAATTAAAAACGAGGAAATACGTTTTCTAAATAGGAAATCGTAATCTGAGAAATACGCCAAAGGATCGCGGGTTAGAACATTAAAAAGCTTAGGGGCTCTTTTGCAAAAGTGCCGGCGAAAGGGTATCTCTCACTGTGAGACGTTGGATCGGCCGTGGACGGCGCAGGTAGCTCGGGGGAAAGAGGGGCGGCCCTGGTCGCCGGAGTCGGGGGCGCCCGGCCGATTCCTCGCCGGCAAGATGGCCGGAGACGGCGTTTTCGGGGCTAGGAAGCTCGGCACACCTCGGGATCTGGTCGGGAAGTAAGAGGAGCTCAAGCCAAACCTATCTATGGTTTCGGTTGCCACAGAGGTAGCTCGGAGAGGATGCGGCGAGCTAGGTGGCGGAACTATGGCGGCGGCGAAGCTCGGCATCATGGCTATAGTGCACAAAACCGAGGGAGAAGGGGTCGGGAAGGTCCCTGACCTTGCTGCGAAGCTTGGAGAACAACCAATTTCGACGGAGAAGTCTTCCCGAGGGGAAATCGACGGCGGCGACGGAGCTCGGGGCGACGGCGGAGCTCGGGGCGGCGGCTAGGGCAAGATTGGAGGGCGTGGCTTGCTCGGGAACTTGTGGGGAGGGACGGCAGAGCTCGGCCGATCTATATAGGGGCGCGAGGGAGGCGTAGGAGATCCGGATTTTGGGAGATTCGGTGGTTAGGATACGGTCGGAGGCGGCAGTAGTGCTCGGTTCAGGCTCTGTCCAGAGGAAGGGGACGGTGCTGTGCCGTGGCCCGACGCGTCAGTGCCAGTAGGAGGGGGGGAAGAGGGTCGCGGCTTCCTTTTCTGGGCCGGTGGAGTCATGCTCAGGACGGACTCGTCCGAAAGTTCCGGCGGCGGTCGGTTGGACATCGAGTCCTGCTCGGACTCCAGAGGGAGGAAGGGGACGACTCTGCGTAGCAGGCCCCGCATGGCAGCCAAAGAAAAAGGGCGCCTGCGCGAGGAAGATGAGCCGACCTGCCGACGCTCGGGTGGTCCTCGGGCCAAGCGGGTGAAAAAAAGAAGAGGGGAGGTTTTCAAATACATTTGAATATTTTCAAATCTCAATAAAGTGCAAATCAAACAAAATATCTTTGAGCAGCATGGATGCAACAAATCATGTTTCTAATTCCTATGATTTATTTTAATTGCTAAAAATTATTATTTGCTAGGTTAATATGCCAAACAACCATAAATAAATCAATTTGTCCCTATTTTAATAAAAGCAAATTTTAGGGTGTTACAATTCTACCCCCCTTAAAATTAATCTCGTCCTCGAGATTAGATTAGGTTACTCAAATAATTGGGGATATGACTTTCTCAATTCTTCCTCTCTTTCCCAGGTTGCCTCATCCTCGGTATACCGATTCCACTGAACTTTGCACATTTTTATAACTCTGCTCCTTGTGACTCGCTCTGCTGTTTCTAATATTTTAATTGGGTATTCCTCATATGTGAGATCTTCTTTAACAACCAATTCCTCCAATGGTATTTGCTCTTCGGGCACTCGCAAACACTTTCTAAGTTGGGATATATGAAACACATCATGAACACCCGACAAACTTTCGGGTAGTTCTAGCTGATAAGCTACTTCTCCGCGTCTTGCTAGAATCTTGAATGGGCCAATATATCTTGGTGCTAATTTACCTTTCATATTGAACCTTTTTACGCCTCGCATAGGTGACACTTTTAGGTAGACATAATCTCCTACTTCAAATGTCAGTTCTCTTCTTCTTGTGTCTGCATAACTCTTTTGTCGCGACTGAGCCACTCTCAAGTTTTCTCTAATTTTCGCAACTTGTTCCTCTGCATCTCCCAACACTGCTGGTCCAAACACTTGAGTTTCTCCGGTTTGGTTCCAAAATAACAAGCCTCGAACGGTGCCATCTTGAGACTCTTTTGGTAACTATTGTTATAAGAGAACTCTGCGTATGGTAAACTCTTATCACAACTATCACCTTTTTGCAATGCACAGGCTCTCAACATGTCCTCTAATATTTGATTGGTCCGTTCTGTTTGTCCATCTGTCTGAGGATGATAGGCAGTACTAAAATTCAGCTCAGTTCCCAATGATTCATGTATTTTTTTCCAAAAGTGAGACGTGAATTGAGTACCTCTGTCAGACACAATTTTCTTAGGAACCCCATGCAGACACACAATTCTAGCCATATATAATTCAGCTAGCTTTGCTCCGGCATAGGTAGTCTTAACCGGGATAAAGTGAGCAACTTTAGTTAAACGATCAACAATTACCCAAATAGAATCATACCTGTCTGAGTACGTGGCAAACCAACTATGAAATCCATACCAACTTCATCCCACTTCCATTCAGGTATTTTCATAGGTTGTAGCAAACCTGCAGGCCTCTGATGCTCAGCTTTAACTCTCTGGCAGGTGTCACATACTGCTACATATTATGCCACATCTCTTTTAAGTCCAACCCACCAATACCTTTCTTTAAGATCTAAATACATTTTCGTGCTGCCGGGATGTATGGAGTAGGCTGAGTCATGAGCTTCTCGGAGTATCGCGTCGCGAATAGATCTTATCTCGAGTACACA
This sequence comes from Eremochloa ophiuroides, assembly GCA_038502445.1. Classification (NCBI taxonomy): domain Eukaryota; kingdom Viridiplantae; phylum Streptophyta; class Magnoliopsida; order Poales; family Poaceae; genus Eremochloa; species Eremochloa ophiuroides. The sequence continues at coordinate 16,264,248 of JAHLJS010000003.1, read as the reverse complement.
CAACCTTTTTCCAAACCATAGAGTACCCTGTTCATCTATTCTAAATTCGGGTGACTTACCAACCACTACATTTTCAGCTATCTCTCTGAGCTTCTCATCTTCCAGCTGCCCTTTGCATATATCCTGCTCTAGTGTAGGTTCAACCACTATCTCCATAGCATTAGTAACCAAACTTAAATTGAGACGCTCAAATTCAGCACATAGCTCCTTTGGCATAGGTGTTACTCGCATCTCATTAGCATAGCTCTTTCTACTAAGGGCATCAGCGACAACATTCGCCTTTCCCGGATGATAATGTACCTCCAAATCATAATCCTTGATCAATTCTAACCAGCGACATTGCCTCAAATTCAGATCTGACTGAGTAAAAATATATTTCAAACTCTTGTGGTCGGTGTAGATATCACACTTTTGCCCAATAATATAGTGTCTCCAAATTTTTAACGAATGCACAACTGCAGCTAACTCAAGGTCATGAGTAGGATAATTCAATTCATGTTTCCTCAGCTGTCCTGACGCATAGGCCACAACTCTTCCTTCTTGCATAAGAACACAACCCAAGCCGTGACGAGATGCGTCGCAATATATAGCAAATCTCTTGCTCAAATCCGGCAAAGTCAACACGGGGGCTGTGGTTAATCTTTTCTTCAATTCTTCAAAATTCTTTTGACATTTTTCCGACCAAACAAACTTAGCATTCTTTTCTAATAAAGCAGTCATAGGCTTAGCAAGCTTTGAGAACCCTTCAATAAATCTCCTGTAATACCCTGCTAATCACAGAAAACTACGAATCTCGCTAACAGTTGTTGGTGGCTTCCAATTTAGAACATCTTCTACTTTGCTAGGATCAACCGCTATACCACCATTGGAGACAATATGACCAAGAAAGGCAACTTCCTTTAACCAAAATTCACACTTGCTCCGCTTAGCATACAACTTATGCTCTCGTAATTTTTGTAGCACCAATCTTAAATGTTCAGCATGTTCCTCCTCATTTTTCGAATAAATTAAAATATCATCAATAAATACCACAACAAACTTGTCTAGGTACTCCATAAATACTTTATTCATCAGGTACATAAAGTAGGCAGGTGCATTGGTCAATCCAAAGGACATCATGGTGTACTCATATAATACATACCGTGTAGTAAAAGCTGTCTTAGGTATATCTGTAGCACGAATTTTTAGTTGATGGTAACCGGAACGAAGATCAATCTTGTAAAATACACAGGCTCCTCTCAATTGGTCAAACAAATCATCAATTCTAGGCAATGGATATTTATTCTTGATAGTAACCTCATTAAGTGACCGATAATCCACACACATCCGCTGACTTCCATCTTTCTTATCAACAAAAATAACTGGTGCTCCCCAAGGTGAAGAACTAGGCCGAATAAAACCTTTGTCTAATAATTCTTTAATTTGTTTTTTAAGTTCTTCTAACTCATTTACTCTCATTCTATATGGACGCTTAGCTATGGGTGCAGTTCCAGGCAATAATTCAATAATAAATTCAATGTCGCGGTCGGGTGGCATACCTGGCAATTCATCAGGAAATACGTCCGGAAACTCATCCACAACGTGATCTAGCTGGCTGTCATCCTCCTGGAGTTGATTAACTGTCGCTGCAGGTGGTGGTTGCATTACTACATCAACACTGACTTTGTCTCCTTTAGGCGTAGTTAACACAATGACCTTCTCCTCACACTGAATAACTGCCTTATTTTTCTTCATCCATTCCAGACCCAATATGACATCAATTCCAGCTGTTCTTATTACGGTAAGGTTCATTTTAAAGTCTACCCCCCTTAGAGCAATATTAACCCAAGGACAATAATATTGAGCTTGCATAGCCCCACCCGGTGAATTTACTAATATTGGGTTTTGTAGAGCTAAAAGTGGTATACTCCGTACTCTAACAAAACTTTGTGATACGAAAGAATGCGAAGCACCGGAATCAAAAAGAACAATAGCGAGGATGGAGTTGACGCTAAACGTACCCATCATAACTTTTGGTGCTTTCTGAGCTGTCTCTGTGGACACATGATTCACCCTTCCTTGATTAGATGGTGGCTGATATCTGCTCTTTGGGTTGCTTCCCTGGGGAGTCTGCTGGTTCTGCTTCTTGGGGCAGTTGTAGGAGAGATGTCCAGTTTCTCCACAACCAAAACACTTGATGGGGGTTCCCGGTGTATTAGTCCTCATAGGAGTCTTACTCGGGGTAGCTTGCTGGGGTGTTTGAGAGAGAGTCTTTTGCTGCTGCTGAGGGTAGGGGGAACGAGGTTGGTTCTGATTACGGTTCCACTGACTAGATCCCCCTTGGTTCCACTGGTTGGATGACCCCTGGTGTTTCTGCTGAAATTTTTGCTGCGCGGTATTAGGACGCTGACGGTTGTTCCTGGTAAAACCTGGTCCTTACTTCTTCCTCTTGTTATCAGCCATCTCCTGGTGCTTGTTGTCAATCACGATAGCGCGGTTCACAAGCTCTTGGAAATTGGGGTAGGTGGTTGTCATGAGTTGGAGTTGCAATCTATCATGAAGTCCCTTGAGAAAGAGACGTTGCTTGTCCTTGTCATTAGCAACATCGTCAGGAGCATACCGTGACAATTGAACAAAATGATCACAGAATTCTGGCACAGACATCCGTCCTTGCTTCAGAGATCTGAACTCTGCCTGCTTCAGCTCGATCAGACCTTCAGGGATATGATATGACCTGAAGTTTTCACAGAACTCTTGCCAGGTGATAGCAGGTGCATTGTTGGGACGACCATACTGAAACGATTCCCACCAATCTTGAGCAGCTCCTTGCAACTGTCCGGATGCATATAACACCGTCTCTTGATCGTTGCACTGCGCAATGTTGAGTTGCCTCTCCACAGCGCAAAGCCAGTCATCAGCATCTAGCAGGTCAGCGGCATGGTTGAACACAGGTGTATGACCCTTCAGAAATTCTCCTCGCTTATCTCTAGCAGGAGCTTGAACAGGCTGCGGTCCTCCAGCTGGTTGGTGCTGAATGAACTGCATCATAGTTTGCATCAGCTGGTTCTGCGAAGCGATGAGGTCTTGAATGCTAGGTTGCGGTGGTGGTGGTGGATTGGCATTCCTCCTGTTACCGGCCATCTGTTTTTCAACACATAAATGAGTTTTAGCATTTTTACCATTATGCAATCACTTATAAATAACGAATCTGAATTTTCTGGGCGAGATCCGATAACAGCAGTGAAGAGAAACGATCATATCTGGAGTTTCCGAGATCAAACAGAGACGTTCTCTATACCGTTGGAAAGATCAGAAAATTTTCTACAACTTCCATGTTGATCACTTCTCTAGATTCGGAAGTTAAATTAACCAAAAACAGACATGAACAGAAGCTGTCCAGGCTGCCAGACTGTGCAGAAACTTCAATTTGCAACAGTTACATCGCTCAAACCATAATGGATATTAACTTGATTCTTGCGGCAATGGTAAGGTCTGGAAGTCTACTGTTCCCCATTAAATTGTCATAATTTTTGAAATTACGAAATTAATTAAGAATAATTAACAAGACAGAGAGGTCTGAAAAACAGATTTGGTGAAACACAGATTTAACCAAAACAACTATTGATTCATTAATTCTCAAATCTTAGACCCTAACTAAGAGAGTTGTAGTCATGCCCACAATTCTCAGCACTCATTACAAAGAACCAAATCACAAATATTTCATAAGAAGAAAGCAACTAACACATAGAGTTTCATACGCAGACAAGACTCGACTCAACTTAGCGCTACTAGCGTCTTTTATTGCTAAGGGAATTTCCTAACCCTATGGAGCGGAATCCTTAAATGGTGGAGGTGTGGGAATCTCCTGAAATAGCTTTGGTTGGTTGAGTCTTGCTCGATATCCATCAATCTCTTGATCTGCTTGTGCGTTGGCACTCTTGGCTCTTGCCAAATCGCGTTCCAAACCATGGACTCTTCCCATAAGTGCCCAAGACAATCTTGCTAGAGCTCTAAGAGCGGGTTGATCCACTTCGGGCATAGTCATGGTGACGTCACCTTCTTCAGTCACTACGCGAGGGTAGAATCTATGGACATCTCCTTCCATATCTTCATAGCGGCGATCATGGTAGTAGAGGTAGGCATGAGTAGCGGCATCTTCCATGCTCTCTTCCACGGTCCCACGTGGAGCGGCGCTTTTGTGAATAGATTCTGTCTTGTAAGCTCTATGCTGTGCATCCCAAACCTTGATATTCAATTCTGTGGTCCAGTAGGTGTCTCGTAGAGGATGCGTGTGCTCCATGCTATAGTAGTTGAGAGTAGGTTGCAGGTCGGCGTAGTAGAGGGTCAGCATGTTGACAAGCGTTGTGTGGAAAAATGCATCTTCTTCTGGATACTTGGTATATTCCTCCTGCATCCATCCCATCCTCCTGGGCGGTTCACCTCTGGCGGGGGCTTCGGGTGCGGATGGTGCAACAGGCGGTGGAGGTGGCGGAGTAACAGGCGTCGGCGACGGAAGGATCTCTTCAACATCTTCCATGTACATAGTTTCCTCTTCACTTTCTTTTTCCGGGGCGATCACCACGTCGTCTTCAGCTTGAATGTCCAAAGCTCGCGGTGGGTAGTAGCCTCCGGTGCTCATGCGTGCAGTTTTGCGACCACGAACCATCTTCTCCAATATAGATCAAGACAAAGTTAGATTTAGTTTAGACTGAATATTTTTATATTGGAATAAGGATAAGGGAAGCATAAAAATTTTAGCAGTTAGCAAGTTAAGGTGGATAGCATGAATAAGATGAGGAAAGCACATCCTAAAATATCCACTCTATCTAGGCTTGCGTCCTACAGTCAACCTATGCTCCGATACCAATCTGTCACACCCAATTTTAAGGATAAAATTGAATGAACCAACTTATGTGCGCCCAGAGATCAATCACACACATAAGCGACAAATTACATAGTACCATCACAAGGTTTAATATATAACGAATAATATCACAGAGTCTTTACATAAATGGCAGCGGACTAATAATTATAATCTCTCGCGGAAGCTCCAATTCACAGGGAAGTAGTTGACTGGTGAACCACAATCCTAATAATCCTCAGAAGAATCATCATAGTCATCTGTTACCCATGCGGGATTTTTATCCAAATATGAAAAATAAAGCAAGCGTAAGTACATGTCATACTCAACAAGAATAACATGGGTTTATAAGGCTCAAATAAGGCATGACACTAGTTGACAGCGGTTGCTTTTAGTTGATCACATTTTAGCAATAGAATATACCAAGGAAATAAGATTCGCATGATCATATAAACATGATAATTAATATGGAATAAACATCAATAGAAATTCCCAAATAAATCAATATTAAATTAGTTAAGTTCCTGTAAGACGTCCAAGGCCGCTCGTGACCGTGAGCACGGCTGATATATCAGTTTTACACTCTGCAGAGGTCGCACACTTTCACCATGAGTCGTGATTCCCATATGCCAAGGGTCATGACTCCCATGTCACCTCACCAAGGAAGTGCGGCAGGGTACACTATGAAGTCTTTCAAAAGCCTTCCTAACATGCCACTAATCAATCCGGGTGCAATGGCAAGGGGTGGTAGAGCCCTCCTCCTAGTGGCACACACACGCAGCAGTACACACAAAGACAGGAGCCGCAAAACAACCAGCTCGGCAAGGAACCTTTCAAGATTAACAACATAATGGAAAGTAACTTCATACTTAACTAAAGTCAGAGCCATATGACCCTCATGGTTGCGCTGTAAGTCTCGGTGTCATACTTACAGTTAAGTCCTTAGTCCATGTTACTAAAAAGCATCTTTTAATCTTTATTTCATAATTAATTAATCAAGTTCATAAGATCATGACATCATCAAGCACTAGCATCACTACTCAAATGCAATCTCATATGTAACAAGGATCAAGTGATCAAAAGCTAGGAATAAACACTATGGTTGCCAAGGTAGACACATGCATCATGAATTTAGTGATTAAGGTGAATAGGCAACAAGGATGGTCCATGCTATACTTGCCTTGATCAAAGTGCTCTGGAGAACTTGGATCCTCAGTGTACTCTTGATCACCAACGTATTGCTCACCGTCTGAACTCGATCATAAAATCACCACACAATCATCGAGGCAATCATACACGAGGCAAACAAGATCTATATTAGAAACAGTACACCAATAGTGGAAAAACAGATCGAAAAGTGTATAAAAATAATCTACGCATCGCTACGATTCCAACGATATAAAGATCACGAAAATCGGAGTTCAAACGGGAAAGTTATGAAATAAACAAGTTTTACTTTAATAAAATAATAGATTAAATCTAATCTCGAATTTTAAAAGTTAAAAACATGTATAACAGTAGCATCATTAGGTAGATTATGAAATTACGAATCTAACGAGACTTGAACGGATCAAATCGGAGCTAAAACGAATAAAATATGGCCGAAATAAACTGAGTGGCAAATCTGTAAATATTGAAAACGCCTTTTGAATTAAAACCGAGGAAATACGTTTTCTAAATAGGAAAGCGTAATCTGAGAAATACGCCAAAGGATCGCGGGTTAGAACATTAAAAAGCTCAGGGGCTCTTTTGCAAAAGTGCCGGCGAAAAGCTATCTCTCACTGTGAGCCGTTGGATCGGCCGTGGACGGCGCAGGTAGCTCGGGGGAAAGAGGGGCGGCCCTGGTCGCCGGAGTCAGGCGGCGCCCGGCCGATTCCTCGCCGGTAAGATGGCCGGAGACAGCGTTTTCGGGGCTAGGAAGCTCGGCACACCTCGAGATCTGGTTGGGAAGCAAGAGGAGCTCAAGCCAAACCTATCTATGGTTTCGGTTGCCACAGAGGTAGCTCGGAGAGGATGCGGCGAGCTAGGTGGCGGAACTATGGCGGCGGCGAAGCTCGGCATTATGGCTATAGTGCACAAAACTGAGGGAGAAGGGGTCGGGAAGGTCCCTGACCTTGCTGCGAATCTTGGAGAACAACCAATTTCGACGGAGAAGTCTTCCCGACGGGAAATCGACGGCGGCGGCGGCGGAGCTCGGGGCGACGGCGGAGCTCGGGGCGGCGGCTAGGGCAAGATTGGAGGGCGTGGCTTGCTCGGGAACTTGTGGGGAGGGACGGCAGAGCTCGGCCGACCTATATAGGGGCGCGAGGGAGGCGTAGGAGATCCGGATTTCGGGAGATTCGGTGGTTAGGATACGGTCGGAGGCGGCAGTAGTGCTCGGTTCGGGCTCTGTCCGGAGGAAGGGGACGGCGCTGTGCCGTGGCCCGACGCGTCAGTGCCAGTAGGAGGGGGGAAGAGGGTCGCGGCTTCCTTTTCTGGGCCGGTGGAGTCGTGCTCAGGACGGACTCGTCCGAAAGTTCCGGCGGCGGTCGGTTGGACATCGAGTCCTGCTCGGACTCCAGAGGGAGGAAGGGGACGACTCTGCGTAGCAGGCCCCGCATGGCAGCCAAAGAAAAAGGGCGCCTGTGCGAGGAAGATGAGCCGGCCTGCCGACGCTCGGGTGGTCCTCGGCCCAAGTGGGTGAAAAAAAAGAAGAGGGGAGGTTTCCAAATACATTTGAATATTTTCAAATCTCAATAAAGTGCAAATCAAACAAAATATCTTTGAGCAGCATGGATGCAACAAATCATGTTTTTAATTCCTATGATTTATTTTAATTGCTAAAAATTATTATTTGCTAGGTTAATATGCCAAACAACCATAAATAAATCAATTTGTCCTTATTTTAATAAAAGCAAATTTTAGGGTGTTACAGGGGTGGGGGCGTGGAGTAGGGAAGGAGGAGGATCCAGGGGATTCATCACCGGGTGTGGATAGGGCATAAACCCTCTACCCTATCCCACCGACACACTCAATTGCCAGAGTATGGAGCTCCTGTGGTTGGTGTGGGGTGAGGGTTGTGGGGGGAGAGGAGGAGGATTCACGGGAGTCATCACCAGGTGTGGCTGGGGCATGAGCCCTCGGCCCTCAACCACCCACACAACTATCGAAGTATGGAGCCCATGCTAAGCCTTACAAATTTATAGGCATTGAAGTTAAAATAGGAAATAAGGAGAATAAGCACCATCTAGCATATGTTTCTAAATTTGTGATAGTTGTGGGTGGAGGAGGGGATATGTATTAGCGAAAACTTTTTAGATTCTGGTTATGTTTTTATTTACGCCTATCAATATATTTCGATCATTTTGCAATGGTTTTTTTTGTTTTGAAAAGAGAATCTGCCTCCACATTCACAACTTGATTGGCCTTGAGAATATTTTTTTCTAGATAAACGAGAGCTTTATTTATCAGCTACTAGAAGAAGTATTGCATCTATAGCAACTAGCTGGGGGTAATGCAAGAAGGCGGACCCACTCGTTAGGATAAATTGTGCATCCCACGCGGGCAACAACTCCAGAAGGTTCTTGCGGGCACAAGACTCTAGAACAAAGCAGACCACGAAGGGCTGCCATGCGAGGTCGATCGACCTCACTTGCAAACTAGCTGGCCTAGAGCCTAGCTGTTTGACTCTTTTCTTCATGTGGCGGCGCTCTACTGACTTAGGGTTTGCATCTACACTGTTGTTCAAGGTCATTTTATCCGATGGTTCAGACATGATGCTTCAGACTATATATGTATTTGCCCAGACCCCCTATCCATTCAAGATTAAAAGAAACCCTAATCTTTGGAGCTCCACCATATTCTAGGGCATAGCTAGTTAGGATAGATCTAGAGGGAGGCAAGTAGGCTTGGCTTGGATTCCTGATCTTGTCAAGAGCGTGGTTTGGTATAGTTCTTGTACCCCTCTCTGTTTGTATATATCTCTCATTACTTTTGTATATTTGATACAACTATTATGACAATGTTATTCTTCATATTATTAATGTTCTTAGTTATCATGTTCATCGTCTAGTTTGATTATATATCCAGTATAGCTAGATTATCTCTATTTTTAGACATAAGTTTGTATAGCGCTCATTCATGGGTTATTTAGAATGGTGCCATTGCAATTCTTATTGTTTTGAAAAATATCATTACAATTCATCTATTTTGAAATATACCATTGTAATTCTGCTCCTCATTGAAATACACCACTATCTACTTATAACGCAGCTCTGGGCCCAGCTGAAGACGACAGCCGTATACAATATTTTTGTATAGACCGTAGTGCCCCTGCCTCTTTCTTCCTCCTCCGTCTCCTGCTGTTGCTCCGCGTCCATGGAGCTCGATCCCCATGGCAACCAACGCCCTCATCTCTTCCACCTCCGTGCCCCCGTGCACTAGGAGCTCGTTTAGGGAGGAGCTTTGGCGGAGGAGCTCGTCTAGGGAGGATCTCACCCACGTACAGAGGAGCTGTCCCCTGCCGCGGCCCCTGTCGCGGCCTCCGTACGCCCTCACTCACTCCCGTGCAGCACCATGGTCTCGCGCGTGCGTTCCGCCCGCATAGCGGCCGCGCCGCCAAGCATGCCCGCGCTCGCCGCTCGCCTCGCCATCGGGCTTGAGTGCCTTGCTCGACACTCCGCGGCGACCGAGCTCGCCGTCACGCGCGCCGATCCACCCGAGCCAGCACGCTTGTACACGCTGCTCGCCCGTGACCAAGCTCGTCGTCCAGCACGCCGAGTCAGCCGGGCAGCTCGCCTGCGTTCGCGAGCTTGGCGAAGGGGCTGGATGGACAGGAGCTCGCCGACAACGCATGTCGCACACCCTCACACACTCCCGTACAGCACCATAGTCTCACTCACTCCCGTGCAACACCATGGTCTCATGCGCCGCAGTTGCATAGCGGCAGCACCGCCAAACATGCCTACGCTGGGCGCTTGCCGGTGACCGGGCTTGAGCCACCAAGCAGTAGGCCTGCATCGCACTCTCTGGCGACCGAGCTTGTCGTCATGCACGCCGAGCCACCTGAGTCAGCACGCCTGCGCTCAGCTCGCCATCGCATGTGCCGAGGCACCCGAGTCAGCACGCGTGCGCTCGCCGCTCGCCGACGACCGAGCTCACCATCGCACGTGCCAAGCCATCTGAGTCAGCACGCCTGCGCTCGATGCTCACCGGTGACCGAGCTCGCCGCATGTACCGAGCCATCCGAGTCAGCACGCCAGTGCTCATCACTCATCGGTGACCAAGCTCGTCGTCACGCACGCAGAGCCAGCCCAGCAGCTCGCCTGCGCTTGCCGTTCACGGTCAACCGAGCTCAGCATCGCGTGCATCGAGCCACTCGAGTCAGCACGCTTGCAGCCCTGCACTCACGTCGCATGCACTCCAAGAGCTCCAAGTCACAGGCGGCCATATCTCCTCTTCCCAAAGTGTCGTGAGGGAGAATGGCAAGAAGAACCAACAAGCATGGAGCCAGCGAGCACAGAGAGATCATGGAGAGAGGCCAGACGCCAGAGGGGTGAGGGAGGAAGGAGAGAAGAAGAAAACAAGGTTATTTTGGTCCATACAAAACTATGTCAACCTGCAGCTGGGCCCAAGGCTATGTTAGACATAGATACTGGCATATTTCACAGAGCAATAGATTTATAATGGCATATTTCATAATAGGTGAATTGTAGTGGTGTTTTTCAAAACTCTGAAAGTTGTAATGGCACCGTACCAATTAACCCCTCATTCTATGGTACCATGGGTGAGTGGTCGATATTGTGTTAGCATGGTGCTTATACGTTGTTTACCTACAGATACAACATATATTCAAGGCCATGTGATAGATCGCGCGAGTGACACCACCGTTGAGTCTTTTTGAAACGATCCATAACTTCCTCGAAGTGAAATCCACAGGATATATCATAATGTGATTAGTCCCGAAAGTCCAAGATATCACATTATCATTATTCAGTCCACGGATATATCATAATGTGATAGTCCCGAAAGACCAAGATATCACATTATCATTATTCAGTTGGTATCACAGCTCATAAATCACGAAAGTACAAGTCTACAAGGCATTACAACACTTGGTAACACACCTATATACACGTATAGTAATGGAAACACACACAACAACTTCAGAGTCAGCGAAGCTTGTTAACAGGATTAGAGTTGGCATAGAATGTCAGCGGTCGTGAACTTGATCTTCTCAACCAAACTTGAGCGTAAAGACGAGACCATCTAATATAATCCTTCTAAGCTCCCTTGTTGTCGTCCTTGATTGCTTTCCAACATGGTGAACAACTATCAGTACGATTTGTACTGGCCACTGGCTCCCACACTATTCTTTATGTTTGCTTTGTGGTAAGTAAAAATGCAAGGGTAGAGCAAAAGCCCTATATGTATAGTTTTCCTATGCAAGTTCATCAAGTTTAATAATAATTCATCAAGTCTTAATAATAGTTTACAAGTCTTAACCCATCTCATCCATACATTCACCCATCCCATCACACATATCTCACCACACTCTCACTCTCTAGTGAGTAAGGGGCAACTCTCTCTCTCTCTCTCTCTCTCTCTCCTTGCCTCATCGGCCAAGGCCGGAAACCAACAACAAAACCCAAGAGGAAACCAACACATATATTTATTATAATGTAGGTTGCCTATGTTCATAATCAGATAAGACAATCCGTGCAATAATTTAAAAAGAACAATATCTACCACTTATCAATAAAACCGCAAAAGGAAAATTATTGAGATGGCACGTATGCTATAACTTAGGTTATTTCTGCCTCGATTATTAGCGACTGTTGTGTGTATATATGAATATGAGATAGTGTATTTATCTTTTTTATATAAAGATTTTACACACTTGTGAGTCAAAGTTCAAAATTGGTTGTGGGGCACTACTTGAGGCCCGCCCATAGTGGGTTTCTAGTTTTGTAGCCATTGTTTAGTATTCTATCTCTAACAATAATGTATAACCAACTATACATCTCAGTCAAAGGTATATCTACAAGAATCAATAAGATCATGCAAGTTTAAGAAGTGAACAACTAAGCCATATGAATTATTAGTTAAAAAATATTTTTATTTTAAAATAGAGGGCCGCGTAGTTCACACTCTTCACAGCGCGATGTGTGGTTGGTGTGCACACGCCGTGAACACGCTCGTCCGAGGCCTCGGCGCACTGCCCGTGCTGAAACACACCACGTGTCCATACACGCGACTGATTTCTCAACGGGGAAAAAATCTTTTGGATTTGTTGATTCGTTTATAATTTGGCCAATATTTAATTGCAGGTGACGCCGTGACGTAGAGTATATATCATTTAGCTGCCGTTACACAAATGAAGCAAAACCACCTGCGCTCATTGGATCGCTCAAAACCAGTGGCGGTGTCGAGCAAATTAAACCGCTAGTGCTGTTCCATCTCCTGGTTCCCCGGCCGAGCTTGGAGCGTCTATAAAAAGGCGTCGGCGACTCAAAGACACTCGTCAACTCACTAGTCAAAGGCACACAAAAAAAAGAAGAAGGCAAAAGTCATGCCGACTGTAGTAGAAGTAGAAACAAACAGAGAGGAAAGAAAATGTCATCTCCAGAACTTGTTTGTGCTTGTACCACTGGTAAGGATTGGTCACGAACGACTTTTCCTTTTATGTGTATGAGTGGGTTAGGGTGAGAGGGAAGGGGGAGCAGGAGGAGGGAGATTTCACTAGGTGTGGATGGTGCATGAGTCCTCTGTCTCCACCCTACCCACACACAACCGTAGAAGTATGGAGCCTCTTTTGTTGGTGTGGGGCGGAGGGACGGGGGAGAGGGGGAGGGGGAGGATGTAGGGGATTCATCACCGGGTGTGGATGGGGCATAAACCCTTTGCCCCCACCCACCGACACACTCAATTGCCGGAGTATGAGTTGGTGTGGGGTGAGGGTTGTGGGGGGAGAGGAGGATCTGCGAGAGTCGTCACCGGGTGTGGCTAGGGCATGAGCCCTCGGCCCCCACCCACCCACATAACTGTCGAAATATGAAGCCAGTGCTAAGCCCTATAAATTTTGTAATTTATAGTAACTAGTTGGAGGTAATGCCTCAACTAGTCCGTCATATAATTTAACCGTTGCTCTTGTGAATATTTAGAACTAAGTTTTATTATATTATACAAATACAACACGAACATTGTATCCGGTAATTTCTTTTTGCAAAATAAAGAAGGAAAACGATGAAATGTAAAATGAACTCACGGGTGAAGTTTTCATATATTTTTTCTTTCAAAATCAACAAAAAAAAAAAAAGTTCACCGTAGTTTTTATTAGACAAGAGTGAAGTCTTTTCATATAGAACGCTAAAATGTGTGGATTTTGCTGGCATAGCAATCTTCCTCACTCTCGCTTTCACATGTGCATGCAGGCGGTCGTCGGAGTCGTCATGGCACTCAGTCTCGTGGCGCTTTTGCACTCCTTGAGGGGAACGACGAGAGCTATGGATGAAGCCAACGTAGAGACCATGGGTCTGGCGCTCCGGCACGTCGCCGGCAACTTGCAGCCGCTCCTGGAAGCCAACCGCTCCGCCGTCGCCATTGCCGACGCCGTGCGCGACCCCGGGAGCAGCAACGACGACGACGACTCATCGTCGCCAGCTTCGATCTCTCAAGTGCTAGCTTTTTATTTTTTATATTATTATTTCCATTTCCGTTGTCGCCGCCATTACTGCACTCCATATAATACTACTATTTGTAATTTTTGTCTTATATGTACGCAACTGACACGTGGCTGCTTGCTTACGTGGACGTGGCAGGTGAGGCTCAAGATGTTCATGGCGTTCGCCATGCAGCCGTTGCTGGCGCAGGTGTCGTACACCGGCGCCGACGGCCACGCGTTCGCCTTCTACCGCACGGAGCACGGCGAGGCGAGGGCGCTGTTCACGGACTGGCAGAAGGCGTGGTGGACCCAGGCGGTGGACCCGGAGACGGGCCGCCTGGTCGGGGCCGCCGCCGCCGCCGACACAGATAGGGTTTTCCTACCGAACACGACGACGACGGCCCTCGTCGCGACGACGTCGAGCAAGAACGCCTCGCCGGCGTCGCTCTGGGAAGGGTGGGCGCGCCCGGGCGTCCGGATGCTCTTCTTCTCCGCGCCCGTCGGCCGTCGGCAGGCGCCGGCGGCGTGGTCACGGCAGCCGTCGCCGTCCGCGACGTCTTCGAGGCCGCTGCCGCCCGCGTCGGCGTCCAGGACGGCCTGAACGTCTACTACGCGGTCGGCGACGACGACAACTTCGAACCTCTGCTGCTTGGCTACGGCCAGCGCCGCCGCACCGCCGCCGACGACGACACGGCGGAGGAGACGCTCTCGTTCTCCGAGCTCAAGTGCGCCGCGTCCGCCATTGACGACGTCGCGCCCGAGCTCGGCCAGCTCGTCTCCGGGGGGCCCAAGTACCAACGGTACAAAGCCGCGTGCACCGTGTTCGACGTCTCCGGAGTACAAGTGGTACGTGACTACGTACGTGTGTGTGCAACAAAAAGAGTAGTATACTATATAGTACACGTAAACACGTATGCATACATACCTCTGCTATTTTTGCCAATTAAAGGACGTGGCAACTAGTACAGAGCGCGCGCGCAATCTTTCCAACAGATCATCAGATATTACTTTGATCCTTAATAGCATCGATCGAGTATATTTTCCTTTCCTAAATGCTGATACGATACGCATGCATTCCATGTTGATAATGTATATTTTCCTTTCACATACACACAAAAAAACAGCCATGGGCTTTTGGGCCAACGGCCGGATGTACATGTCACGACGACGACCAAGCGTGCTAGCTTGTCTTCTCCTGATCTAACAACACATGCAGTGCATGCATGCTTCTTCAATTCCCTGAAGTCCTGACGCCGTCGTCGTCGCCGTCTTCGTCTTCGTCCCGCAGGTGCTCCGGCTGGTCCTCCACCCGGGGGTCGAGTTCCACATGCTCCAGGCGCTGTGCATCCCCGTGACCGTCTTGGCGTGCGCGCTGCTGCTGGCGGCCGCGGCGTCGTGCGCGGTCGTGGCGCGCGCGCTGCGGCGGGCGGCGGCGCGGGAGATGGCGCTGAGCGCCGACCTGGTCCGGCAGAAGGAGGCGCTGCGGCAGGCGGAGCGCAAGAGCATGAACAAGAGCAACGCCTTCGCCAGCGCCAGCCACGACATCCGGTCCGCGCTCGCCGCCATCGTCGGCCTCGTCGACATGTCCCGCCCGGAGGCGCAGTCGCTCCCCGGCGTCGTGGAAAATCTCGATCAGATGAGCGTCTGCACCAACAAGCTGCTCGGTTAGTCGTCTTACGTCAAGCTTTCATTCTGTTCATCATCATTCGTCTAGCTGGAAAGTAGGAATATATTAGTGCGACTAATATGCGTGCGTGTATGATAGGACGGTCCAGTGTCTACCGATATAGTTTCATAGACCTCCTAGCACCCTCTTCAGGAGTGCATTGTTCGTATGGTTAAACCCTTTCTTATTAATTAAGAATGATGTGCAAATCTTTTGTGTATTTGATAAAAAAAAGGTTATACATGATCTGCTAATCCACCAATTAATTAATACTAGCAAAAATGTAGGGTTTGTGATCTACTGTGTTTTCTCAGCTACAATAGGAAGGATTAATAATAGGCTACCAATTAAAACGTTTAATTAGGAAAGGTGCCAGCTACAGGACGAAGTTCGTAGGTGTTTCATCAGCGATCAGACTACAGATTATCTATCAAACAGGGCTAGTTGCCGTATATATATTAACTTAAATATATAAGTAAATCTTTTTTTAACATAATATTTTGCTTCAGGAGAGCTAGGACTCAGGAGACATTATTTGTAGAACAATATCAATTCGAACCTAGTAGGTCATGTTCATGGATATGATTGCCGATTTGTTTTGCTGCATGCAGATATACTGAACTCGATCCTAGACACGAGCAAGGTGGAGTCGGGGAAGATGAAGCTGGAGGAAGCCGAGCTGAGCATGGCCGACGTCCTGCAGGAGTCGGTGGACATGGCCAGCGTGACGGGCGTCCGGCGAGGCGTCGAGGTGATCTGGGACCCCTGCGACTTCTCGGTGCTGCGATGCGCCGCCGTCCTCGGGGACAGCAAGCGCCTCAAGCAGATCCTCGACAACCTGCTCGGCAACGCCCTCAAGTTCACCGACGAAGGCCACGTCGTCCTCCGGGCCTGGGCGACCCGGCCGATCGCCGGGAGCAGCGGCGCCAGCGCTCCGTCGAGGTTTGCGCACCCGAGGCGCGGCGGCGGCGGTTCATTGGCACGCTTGTTCAGAGGAAGAGAGGACCCTGATGGCCAGGACCGTGTGCAGAATGACCCCAATTTGGTTGAGTTTTACTTTGAAGTGGTCGACACTGGCATTGGGATCCCCAAGGAGAAGAGGATGTCTGTGTTTGAGAACTATGTTCAGGTCAACAATGGCCAAGGCGGCACAGGCTTGGGGCTCGGAATCGTCCAATCCTTTGTAAGTTACTACTACTCAAATACAGTATATATAACTCATGTTGATTTTAGCTGATTTTTATTATGATGATCTTGATCACAGGTACGTTTGATGGGAGGAGAGATTTGCATCAAGGACAAAGAGCCCGGGGAAAGAGGGACATGCTTCGCGTTCAACGTGCTGCTGAAGATGAGCGAGATGCAAGAGCCTCAAGACATAGAAGAAGGGACCGTCAGTTCCGTCAGGCGCACTGAGCGGCTCCAACTTCAGATCCTCAGCGTTCCAAGAAGCCAGCAGCTTCAAGGGCGTGCACTGCGTTCTCTACGTGCATGGGTCTGAAACCAGGAGGATCCTGCAGACATGGATGGAGAGCATTGGGGTCAAGGTTTGGCTGGTCCGGCAAGCCGAGTTCATCCGGTGCCACGCTGGAGAAGGTGCAGAGCAATAGCATGGCCACCGCTGCCGCCGACTGCGGCGGAGCCGACCGGTGCTTCAGCTCCAAGGAGATGGTGAAACAGCTGAGGAACAACACTAGTCCCAGAAGAGCCAGCCTTGGGGGGATTCCTTCTGGTATCCTTGTTGTCATCGACGTGTCCGGTGGTGGATTGGAAGAAATTTGCCAGGAGATGGCCAAACTTGCCAGGATCAAGCATGAAGCCCCGTGCAAAGTTGTTCTGCTGGAGGATATCAAGACCCCCTACAATGATCTGAGAAGGCTCAAGGAGCAGGGCTGCGATCTTGTCCTGCGAAAGCCGGTGCACGGGTCTCGCCTGTTCACTCTCCTTATGACCCTGAAAGACCTCCAGGCTTCAGATGCACAAGCACAGTCTTCTCAAGTTGGCCCTGAGGTTGCTGGGACCAACAGTCAGCAGGCAAGATTTGCCAGATGCTGCTTTTGGATCAACTGAAGCTCCATGCTTGGCTCAGGAACAGAAGCCTGAAGATGATAAGCCGCTAGCTGGGATGCAGATCTTGCTGGCTGAAGACACTGTAGTGCTGCAAACAATCCAAAGGAAAATCCTGAACGGGCTTGGAGCAACTGTCACAGTAGCTCAAGATGGAGCCGTGGCTGTAAAGTTGATGAAGGAAGCTCTTGAGCAAGCCAATGCTTCAGAAGAGGATATAGTGCCCCTGCCCTACCATGTCATCTTCATGGATTGCCAGGTTTGTTCAACCAAAACTCATTAACTCTGCATGTGCACACACAAAGCTCCATTTGATGATTGCCTGACATTGCTAATATTTCTTCTTTGATTTTAGATGCCCAATATGGATGGCTATGAAGCGACGAAACTCATCCGTGAGGAAGAACAACGCTACGGAACTCACACTCCGATCATCGCATTGACCGCGCATGATACGGAGGAGGATCTGCAGAGGGCTATCGATGCTGGAATGGATCTGCACCTGACAAAGCCAATATTACGGATCAAGATAGTGGAAGCTGTTCGCAGTGTTTGCAAGATGTGAGAATTAACAGAATGGCATTTCTGCATCACTTGAAGAACTCAAGAAATCAGAGGTTTCATTGACTAGGATGGCGATGATCACAGCTCACAGCATCCATCTGGTCAATTGCGCGCAGTTGTAGTGTCTTAGCACTCTAGGCCTAGGGTTCATCAACAACCTATCTTTTAGCAGCTAAACAATGGTGTCTCAGATGCAGCTGGTTTTTATTTTTCATCTATATTTGCTTCTTCTTTAGTTTCTGTCGTGACCAGCTCAGGTGCATCTGGATTTTACTTTTCATCAACAAAGTTTTTTTTTCATTCTTCTGGCAAGTCAATGAAATCAGATCGGCTTCAACTTTGCGCGAATGTCGCATGGAAACAAAATTTGGTAAATTTTAAGATGATGATGATGATGATGATATGAAGTTGGAGCAATATACTTGCTCCCTTTTTACCTAACCTTAATCACTTCCATTTCCCTTTCGAAAAGGAGAAAGTGCAGATTACAAGCTATATTCTTAGCTACTTGTATCCCTAGTATTTCTAGTGTGCACAGTACCAGGCATAGTAACACATCAGGCAGCATAACTGGCTAATGCTCCTAAATAGTGTACTTTACAGTCTCCACCCATCGACCCATCCCATATAGACCAATCTGCACGATGGACTATTGAGAGGTCTCATATGCAAGCACCAAGTGGAAAGAAGTCGCACCCCAAGTCGTTATCCGCAAATGAGAGATCATCCTTCTCCTGCATTAGAATAAAAACAACGCTTCATCAAATCGGATTTCGGGGTCGTTTGGCTATACAATTTTTCTTCTACATTAGTGTAGCATTTCAAGTACTTTCAGTGGGTCAAAATGTCAGATAAGTATTCCTGAAGTTAGGGAGGGCTTTGTGACTTGCAAACTTAAGAGTGAAGACTACAGAAAAAACATTGAACCTACTATTACTAGTTAAAATATTCAGGTAGAAAAGCTGTAGGGATTTTATAAAAACAAATAGAAAGACCAATGACATCTAAGGGTCCATACCGCTTTGATCATGGAATTGAGAAGACCATCAAAATTGCAGCTACTAGAACTAAAACCACCATGGAGCTTTGGAATCCCCAAATCATAAATATTCCTCTGCTTCAGTTTATCTTCTGATGCCATGGTGTTATGCTTCATTTGTGGAATAAGATATGGCACATTTGGATTTGTTTGTTCAGTCAGGCAGGCTCCAAAATTATGGTTGAAACTTCCAGTGCTCAATCCTTGATGTAGATGGTCCTGTTTAATTTCATTCATGTCATGTCTAGAGCTGCCTGCAACTCCAAACTGCAAGTAGTTTGGATGTGCCCCAGTATTAGGAGCGAGCAGCACTGTACTGGAAGAACTAGCACCACCCTTGGTATTACTGGATGCTGGAAGGATACCAGAAGGACAAGCAGGCATGTTTACCGAAAATTTTGTTGCACCAGTGCTATCAAATGGATCATGCAACTGTAACTTGTCAGCAGTAAATCCATCATTTATTGGAAGAGCACCCTGCTGGGATATACTAGAGTCCTGCAAATTAACCGAAACTCCAACTGTCCTTTCAACAAGTTCAGAACTCACAGATGGCATTGTTATTGGTGGCTGGGCAATGGTTTGTGCGCTCTCCAAAAGTTCTTGTTGTGGTAATGAACTGCTTGTAACTCTCTGGAGTGCACCAGACAGAGTGTTAGCCAGTGCACTCCCAGAAAAGACAGCAGACAAGTCATTAGTTTCTTGCTGGATCCACTTCTGTTGTAGTTGGGGCAGCCCAAGAGATGTCGCCGAGCCTTGTCCCAAGCTTGCTTGTTGGTTTTCTTGTAAACCGGAGAGTTGAAATTTGTTTAAATCACCAGCACAGTGACTTATTATGCCATTGTTGGTAGAAGTTTGAACTGTCATGGCAGGAGCAAGTTCCGGGACCCCGAATGTTGCGGCGCTAGTTCTACCTAGCAAGCCGTGTGGGCTGAAGGATGATAGAGCAGCACAGGGGGCAAAAGGTTGATAACTCTGAAGGCCTTCAAAGGCTCCCATATGAAGAAATGAGGGGTCTGTACCTCCAAAAGCGGCAACAATGCTAGCTTGTTGTGACGCCACAGCACTTAACCGTTTGAGATAGAGCCTGTATTTCTGCATAGCACACAACACTAACTGATAAGTATGTACCACAATTTATATCTAATTCCGCATGTGATAAGTTAACTACTTTCCAGCTTAGTCCACAGCTTTTTTTTTTTTCTAAAAGTAAATGGTAGATTGAAGAGGTAAAATTGGAAGCATAATCAAATGAGTTAAACTTGTACTTTGACTATGTACACTACCAATCTGAAAATTTGCAGTAGTGTGTATAAAACTTTAATCTACTCATCGGCATGCTCGAAAGCAGAGTAAGCAATATACTTCTACAAGAAATATGTCCATATTTAGGGTTTGCAGCGGAAATAAAATACACGGATTTGCATCAGTTGTGTAGATTGTTCCAAACTAACTGAACAAATGCCCAAATACAAAAACATTTAGCACCAGCCATGACCCCAAAAAAAACTAAGCTATGGTAAGCAACACTTGGTTTTTATCGATAGTTAAGTACGTGAATATTTTAACAATAAAAAATCTGATCGTTTGGCTCATGATGCTGGACCCACATCCCATTAAGGTTTTGGTTCATATGCATCACAGGCTAAAAATAGACTGAGGAGGAAAAACAGGAACAGCAATTAATGCTAGGAGTGCATGCCAATGTCATACCTGTAGATGGCTCGCGACATTTTCCCTGGTGAGTTTCTCCACATTCATAAGCTCAAGAATTCTTTTCGGCACAGCTTCTGCGACAACAGCAAAATAAAGGACGAAACATAAATGAGCTGCTGCAATATGCAAGGACAACAACATAGGGGTGTTTAGATGTGTAAAGTTTTGGTATCTTGACACTATAGTAGCGAGGAATCTTTTTCAATAATTGTCCAATCATGATCCCAAGTATACTCAAAAGATTCGTCACGCGATTTACAGGCAAACTGTATAAACATGCAAAAATTTCGTCTACATTTAGTACTCCATGTATGTACCGTAAAATTGATGTGACGGAGGTTTTGGGATTTTGGAGCGGATCTAAACACCTCCATAAAGCAAAAGGGAGAGCTGGCAGTGCTTACTATCAATTCCAAGCTGGTTGACAGCCGCAACAAATTTCCGATGCAGCTCAACTGACCAAACAACTCTGGGCTTCTTAGCAGCCGAGGGTTCATCGCCTTCTTGGAAATCATTCTCCTCGCCATCGTCTTCCTCGTCGCTATGCATTTCCTTCCTCTTCTTGCTGATCCTCCCACTTTGGTCAGAAGCAATGATCTGATTGTGACTATGGCACGGATCCGCGCTTGGTAACTTGTTGAAATCTTTGTAGATGTCGAGATTACTGCGCTCGCGCTTACTGAACTTCCTCCTGACAACATGCTGCCATATGTTCCTAAGCTCTTCGATACGGACAGGTTTTAGGAGATAGTCACAGGCGCCATGAGTTATCCCCTTCATCACAGATTTCGTCTCCCCGTTCACTGACAACACTGCACAGGATGTACACGATTAGCATCCACATTTGTACATGTGGAAGCAAGCCCCTCTGATCACTTTCAAGAGCGCTTGGCTAGAACTAGAATAGGAAGAACGAACAGAATAGGAAGATTTGAAGCTTACTGATGACAGGTAGGTCCATCTCAAGCCCTACAAGCTCAAGGAGCTTGAACCCGTCCATGTCAGGCATGTGCACGTCACTGATGACCAGATCAAACATGTCCCTGTTCTCCCTTAGCAGCTTCAGCGCGGTGATGGCCTGGTTGGTCGTTGTTACTGTCAATGAAGCACAGGAGGACAGGGCACTCTTATCAGTTTATTACAACAGTCTAATCAGTAATAAGATAATACTAATGAGTTGCATTAGCAGCATCCCTGCTGCGACAACTATGTCAGATCGTGGAAGGGAAAAGGGAAAAAAAAAATAGTACTACACTCCGCATGTGGTAACTATTGCAGCCGCAGAGAAACATTTAAGTGATGGTTAGTACATGATAAATTCCAAGCAGCAGCAGCAGAAGCGGTGTCCTGGATGTACAGATTGTACAAAGTACAGTTGCAGTACAGACAAATTGTTTTTTCTTGTGATTAGTAGTAAGTGAAAGCGCACTTAGCGGCAGATAATCATCATAATAATAATGGAACAGTAATAATAAAGCAACGGGGATGGATGAAGCAAGTAGGAAGCAAGAGCGAACTGACCATGATACTGGCAGCGCCGCAGCAGGGTTTCGAGAACCTTGAGGCAGACGGGGTCGTCGTCGACGGCGAGGACCCGCATGCCGACGGGGAACTGGTCCCGCTCCCTCCCCGTGATCACCCCCTTCTCCTCCATCCTCGCAGCAGCGCCAAGAAGCATCCGGATATTCGCTCGCCGACAAATAAAGTCAATCAGGCAGCAAAACCCCAAGCAGAGCAAGTATAAAACCAAGTCCCCAATCCGATAAACCAAGGAACCTGAGGCGGAACTGGTTGAGAGAAATTGGAGAGAATCCTGAGAAGCGATCGAATGCCCAGCCAAGAACAAGGAAGAGGGGGGGAGAACAGAACTAGTGACGCGGGGGGAAGGGGGCGGGTGAGGGCCTGATGATGATGCAGAGAGGAGAAAAAGCGAAAGCCGAGAAGCAAAAGGCCAGCCAGCAGCAGGTAGTGGCGAGAACAACACCTGAAACTGGGCAAAGGAAGGAAAGAAAAAAAAAAAAGGCGCGGCGTGATTTGTCGACGAGGGGAGGGGGGACAGCGGCGGATGACGGGACGGAGGTCAGGAACGAACCCACCGCGCCTCCATGATTGATCGCTTTGGCTGCTGGCTGCTGAGCGCCGGGGCAGGGGAGGTGGGAAAGCAAAAAGGGACAGAGAGAGAGAGAGAGCCCAAGAGAGAGACAACGAAAGAGGGAACCCAGGGGGGGAGGTGAGGAGAGGCGACAGCGACCGTCGAGGACTCCAGGAACGCACGCAACGGCGACGGGAGCTGCTGCCCCAGGCCGCGGGAACAGCACTGGCTGGCGGCGGTGACGCTGACGGCGAGCGAGAGGAAAGGATGGCTGGGTGGGGGGTGGCGGGGAACGTGTGGGCGGCTGATTTATAGAGCTCGATCGTAGTAGCGTTAGCGTATGGTATGGGCGTGGCGGTGGCTGGCTGCGAGAGGATGCAAATGCAACGACGCAATGCAGGGGGGAGGTGGGGCCCGCGCTCCACAAGCTTCCGGAGGCAGTTGGGGACTTGGGGCTTGGGGGGGTTGTTTTTGGCTCTTGTGCTTTGTCACGGGGGAGGAAAAGGGAAAAAAGGGTGCTCTGTTGGCTCATGGTCATGGCTGATGCAATGCAAAAGGCCAGAAAAGATGTAGTAGTGTCCAAGAAAGAATAATAATAATATATAAATAATGTTTGAATTCTTTTTCTAGACCAGGAAAAGAATTTTTTTATAACAATATATATGCTTAGTTGGGCCAATTAACTTAGGACGCAATCGCAAAAAAAAAAAAACTTAGGACGTGGCACTAGATTAGTATTATTATTATTAGTGTGTCTTGGTTATATGTTCACAGATTTTATGCGGCCAAAACTGTTAGAGGTTTACATGTGTGTCCAAGAAGATAATTGTAGAACAAATTTTAAAGCACAATCAAATTTGTCCACAGATAAAAGTCTTATTACTAAGAGAGGATTGATTCAACTATTTAAGCATGTTTTGTCAAAAAGCTCGAATTGCCATAAAAGTATCATCGTATTGTAAACTAGGAACCATTCCATCTAGACGAGGATGATGTGGAATTAGCAAATACTATATATAGTACGCTAAGCGCGAAAACATATCGAATTTGGAACTTGCTAAAATTCAGTTTCCTTTCACGAAATTGTAGATTTTCTTCATTGTAATTTGTGTAGACGCAATTTGCAATTTCTGTTACCGAGAATTAAAAAAAACCGTTAAACAAATCACAAACCTAATTAACAATTTATTTTATACAAACAAATAACAGATAAAAGAGTAACAATTTACTATACCAGTGGGTGGTATAAGAGTATTGTCTAAAATCATCTTAAAATTCAATCACCTGAAATCTACCAAAAAAAGTGATTAACTTAAAATTATCGAAGGTTTTAAGGATGAACTACTCCTCTTTGACTACTTTTTTTCTTAGGACTATGAAAAAAAAAAGAAATATTCCAGGGCTATTATTAACCGTCGTCCGTGTACTCTGCGAGATCCTTGGATTGCATTTTGAATCATAAATTAAAAAAGCAACCAAAACTGAGGCTGAAAAACAACCAGCAACAAATGAAGCTTAACATTTGAGCTCCGAGCTGAGATGCGCGAGAAGAAACGGTGGAAGTCGGCCCCTGGTCATGGGCCAATAACCACCATCATCCCCGGCCAAAAGGAAAAAGCCTGATGGGGGCGATCAGATAAAGTCGACACCTAATTACACGCTACGAATCGCCGGCACTATTACTTAAACAGTCGTAGTATCCCAGTAGTAGTGGCGGTGACAGTTTTGATTGATAAATGTTCCGGCCGTTGCGTTGGGCAGGGCGGGAAAGAACGTGATCATGCGTCGATATCTTGGCACAGCCTTACGCCGATTTGGCAATCCGTGGAGTTAATTACGTCGATATTGTGCGTTGTGTGTGCTTATTGTTGTGCAGCTGCGCTGCAGGATCCAATTAAGGACGTAATAGCGCGGCTCGCTCTTACGTACGCGTGTACCCAAAAGCTAGCTAGCTCAGCTCGCTGTAGCTTTATCTCGATCGGCCTTTTTGCGTTTGGGATGAGAAAAAAGAGGTTGACGCGTTGTCGTCATGACGTCATGCATGGCATTGATCGTTGAGCAAAAAAGTCCAGGGCTAGATCGATGTAGCGGTGTCCCGTGTCCTGAAAATCGTACGGCGATAGTTTACAGTGTACCATCATTCATCGCTCTCGTCCTAGATGTGCCAGCATGCATGCGATCGATCGATGGAATGTGCGTGCTACGAGATATGTATATAATTTGAATCGATCATCTGTGCGTATGAATGTATATACGGGTGCACGTATACCAAAGACGCGTGACGCGAATGATGCCGCACTGCACGTATATGAATGTACATATACGTTTTTTTGTACTATACACTGCTTACTGCTGCACCCTAGCTAGCTATAGCTAGCTAGTAGCATCGTCCTCAGTAGTCTTCAAGATAAAAGTTTGGACGAACATGCATGCACGTACGCACGCGTTGCATTGGGATTATATTTTGGGACGACAGAAAATAAAGATTTCCACATCGTTTTATTTTTAAATTCTAATCTGCAGTAGACAATGCAAACAACGTTCACAAAGAATGAACGACGAATATTTCGCAAAAAAAAAAAGAAAAAGAATGAACGACGAAGTACGTCAAGATTTGTGTACATCTCAAACATCGCCCTTGATTCGATCACATGCGCACAACAATTTTCACAAAAGAAAAAAAAAACATATACTCCACTAGTACTTTTCATCGTCATTCCCGTTTTTATTATTATTTTTTGCTTTCGCTAGCTCTGTGGGGTTGGCGCAAAATGAGACGTTCGTTCAATATTTTGAAACGAACGTTCATTCAATATGTATGTAGATGATTAATTATCACAATTGTAGATAATTCATTGAATACGCCAATTAAAGTCCGGGATGTGGGTTGGGCCGGCTAACCAGTTGATCCGGGTACTGTAACTATTCTTGATGAGTGAATAATAATGAACATCTGGGTGCACAATAAAAAGGCTGTCAACTTTTGGAGGTGGGGGAGAAGGGATGATGTATGAGTAATTGAGTGCGAGTATTATTCACATTATTTATAGTTCAGACAACATGACAGTCCTCTCTGAATAATTATACTTTTTGTTATTTTTATAACAAAAATTGATGCATCATATTGTCCGATCATCAAGGTAATATATCCCTTCCGTATAGGAAAAGCATGTCCTTTCAGACAAGATTTTGGTCAAGAATTAGAAAACTAAATCATGAATAACTTTTAAACTGTTGAGTTTGGAAATATGAAACTATATAATTAGATTTATCTTCAAATACACTTTTATAAAAGTATACATATATCATTTTTCAATAAATATTTTATAGAAATATGAAGTTAAAGTCATAATTTGAAGACCATTATCTTAAAACGATATCTAAATCCTATAGGGAGTATGCCATATACATAGCTAGGACGGACATTTTTAATTTGCTAATGATTCGTGTAGTGTACAATAGGATCAACCTAGTCTGGCCAATTATATATTATATCTTTTAGCCAGCAAGAACAATTTTCCTATATATACCTCGTGCAGTTTTACCCCATAATAAGAGACTGTTTAGATTCTCTCCTCTAAACTTTAGGCTCTCTAAAAACTTAGAGCACTTTAGCTTGGTTTTGATGTCTAATGTTCTAATATGAGTTAGACTAAAGTTTAGAGCCTAAGTTTAGACCACATATTTGGAGATTTAGCTCTAAATAAGTTTAGAGCTTGAGATCCAAATAGCCAATAAATATATATACTACAAGTAAAACTCGATCATCAGGACCCAATGACCCATGCATATCTCATCACTGCACTTCAAACATTTCCCTCCTACAAATACAAATAGAAGTTCATACACATCGCGTATTTGTATTATAGTGCTCCCGACCCGCCGGTTTTTTTTAAATTTTAAAGTCGACAGCATTGTCTTGTCTCAGTGGCCATGCATGCATCCGATCCATATCTCTATCCATGGACCCGTACAAACAAACATCGCCTTGAACTCATCATTAACTGATGCCGTCGCCTTACCCGTCGCGCGGACGGTCCCGTCCAAGGATCCGGAAGGCCCAATCATGTCGCCCGTCGCGGCAGCAGCCTCTCCAGGTCTCGGGCCCCGCCGGCCGCCCGGGCCGGTCTAGTGTCTAAAAGCTTCTACGGAGAGTTAATGGCGCCGTCGACGACTAATAATGGTGCGATCTGCGACCTCATTACTACGTACTGCGCGGGATCGACCGGAGATCAATATAATGGCAGCAGCTTTAATTTGACGACGACGACGAAGCTCGGTCGACCGGCTGCCGCCGTCGCCGCCCGTCGGCTCGCCATCGCCTGGTGTTTACGTCTACTATTATATCACCACACGTACGCCGCGCGCCACTCGCGCGCGCACATGCACAGCAGTTAATTACTACGGCTCTGTTCGGTGAAGATGAAAATAGCTGAAAGTGCTGTAGAAGTGCTGATTTCTTGAAAGAGAAAAGTACTGCTGAAGTGCTGAAAAATAAACGCTTATAAGCTTCACCGAACAGAGCCTACATTAATTAATGGCAGATCGGAGGTGCAACAATGGTGGCCCGTGCGCCATGGATTATTTCTTCCCGCGCGCGCGCCCGGGCCCGGCCATCTATGAAACGAATCCCAGGAGACATTACCGTAGAGTTAATGTGGGTACGTACCATACGCGCGTGATCCGACGTACTTCCTCCGTTCTAAAATATTTATCATTTGCGCTTCCCAGAAAATAACTACCGACAATTATATATTTAAAAATATTAATATTTATAATACATAATTAATATTATTAGAAAGATCTTTGAATCTAGTTTTTTAATAAATTTATTTGGAGATATAAATGTTACACGTAATTTATACAAATCGAGTTAAATTTATGACACAAAAATCAAAACGACCAATATTTTGAAACTGAGTGAGGGAGTAGGTGTACTGGGGAAACGGGGATTCATCGCGCGGTATAGGCGTAGAGGGTTGCTGCAAATCGGATTCTTTAATTGGCCTTAGAGTAGGACCCTGTGAGTAGGACCTGCGCCTCCAAAGTGGCCTTAGAGTAGGACCCTTTTTTCTAATAAAAGTATATATATCCTTAAAGTGTAGGACGTGACTGTGAATGTTGTGCATCGGCGTCCCTTTAATTAAGCACCTGATTGGCTTGTCCAGGCTAGCTAGGGGCACAGATGTACTAAAGAGTTTCAAATTTGTGTTTCTTTTACAGGAAGGCCCTGTTTAGTTACACTTCAAAATTTCAAGATTCCCGTCATATTAAATGTTATGGCACATGCATGGAGTATTAAATGTAGATAAAATTTTTGTATGTAAATTACGAGACGAATCTTTTAAGTCTACTTAGGTCATGATTCGACACTTATTGCAAAAAATTCCTCGGTCAAAATTGCAAAACAAAATGCATCTAAACGGGGACGAAATATATCTGATCGGCTGAAGCGGTATAGGAGCATGTGGTGTTTAGCTAATTTGTGATTATTTAACATTAGTCTATATTACTATAAATCAAGGAGGCCATATAATAAATAGCCTTTTCCTGTGTGTCATTATAAAAGTTTGCAATTCCATACAGGCCATTTCTGTAAGATTTTGAGTTTTTTTTTCATTTGGGGGTAAATTATTGGCAAATTCAGATTAGGATATTTTGGAGTTTTTTCCAGCACATCGTTATAGCCAAACATAAGTGGCATCTAGGGCAAAAAAAAAAAAGTTTGGACTAGTGGCATCACTGCTCAACTTTTTGTAATGGCTCGTTTGAAATTGCAAACCCTCTGTCATAATATATATTGCCTTCAAGCGGCATTCAAAAATTGGTGATGCAGCCAACAGAGGTAATCCCGGTTTCTATAGAAAAGCACGAGTACATCATCTCACGCTTGGGACAAAGCTGTGGTCACTCCTGTAGTGAATGGACCTCTTAATCCAACTCCACGAAGGAAATGCACATGGTACTACATAAGTAGCAAGTGGGGCTTCTTTTTTGTCTGTAGTATCACCACTACTCATGCATGCATGGATCGACAGCTTTGATTACTGCATCGTCGTCCCCACTTGTTCCTGTGGAGGCGCAACACTGCTGTGGAAGCCGCCCCCCCGGCCCACCATGTGGTCGCTTTGCTTGCGTGCGTGGCGATCTCTAGGCCCGCCATGCATGTTTCAGATCAGATGACAGATGGTGTGTGGGTAAAACTCTTGCTAGTACGTACGTTGCTTGCTAACCCTCTCAAACGGGTAATAACGACGCGATAATTAATTAACCCCTCTTATCTACTACTAGTATATTATTAGGCTATATATATAGTTGATCGAGCGAACGACGACGTCTGCTGTACGTGCCGGCCGGGGATCCGATCCGTCCGCTGTTACGCCTGCACGCGATACAGATCTCCGGCCGGCCGGCACGGCACTGTGCACACGCTCGCCGGATCCACCGGTCGAGACTGCTGTCACATCAGGGAGGGCATCGCGTGCATGCGCGCACGGGCACACGGCCCCGCGAACTGATCTCTCACTGCTGTCAACGTGCGGCCACCCGCCATGAATGCACCCGGCCGGCGCCGCGCCCGCGAGCGTCCGTCGCGTCGTCGTCGTCGTCTCCAGAATGCGTGATGTTTACGTAGTATATATACTCCGTACTTGTATAATGTACCTGTATACATATATACTCTGCCTCGCCAAGGTGGTATATATACGTTTCACGAGTGCACATACGTACGTGCGTGTTCTAATATGCATACTCCGTGAGTGTTAGCTAGCTAGCGCGCCGGGATGAGATATACTACAATTATACATGCATGCAGTAATTGAATTACCAGGGTAGACGTGGAAACGTCGACGTCCTCAGTGCTACTAGTGGCCGATAAGTACAACATACGTACGTAGTACACGTGGAGCGCGCGCAAACAATAATGAATACATACATTGCACCTGAATTATGTACCGTGTAAGAGTAGTATATGTATATTGTCTGTCGTCTAGCTAGTGTTAATGCAGACGCGATTGTATATATATACTACGCGCATCAATGGTACTACGTAGTTATTGTGTCTGTATATGTATTATATTATATGGTGTTGTACTGTGTGTTATATATTGCAGCCTGCGTACACACTAGTACAGGATCGGGTTGTACTCCCGGTTGGGAAAGGGACTTTGCTCTCGGTTTTCCAGCCGGGAGTACGTTTGCGGGAGTAAAGGCCCCCCTGAACCGAGAGTAAAGGGGGGCCTTTACTCCCGGTTCTTATCACGGACCGGGACTAAAAGTCCCTCCAGCCTAGCCGCGCTGGCAGGAAACCTTTAGTCCTCGGTTCGTAACACGAATAAGAAGTAAAGGTATTTTTTTCTTTTTTTGACTCATTTCAGCTTTTTAATTCATATTTGGGGTTTAGCGTTTAATATAGGTATTTAAATACGCATTCTACGCTAATGTGCTGATTTAGGGTCTTCTGCCTCAACCAATCAGTCTTCAATTTGAGTTAAATTGAGAAAAAACATATATTAGTATGCATATATATATATGATAATCATCTATACCACTAAATATATTTTGCAACTTACTTTGATCCTCTCAACAAGAGTTCTGTTAGAGTGCACCTTGAGGAACTCGCACACATAGTATCCACATAGGTTGTTCCCCGGCTCCTGCTGCAGACACCACTATATATACGAGAAAAGAATTCTCTCATCATCTAGTGATTTGAACTATAACAAATGAAGATGTTAGACACTACATATAACTACTTACTACGAGTGTGACTATTTGCAGCGGCGCTTTGTACTCGGGACGATGTTTTGAAATGAATTCTGCCCAAACACTGTCCAATATATCCAATTAAAGAGAGAGCATGTATGTATAAACATATAGTGGAGCTTAGGAAGATCGAGTGAAATTAGATTACCGTTGGATCATATCAATCACTAGTTGGTATCGTCCTAGCTCCTTTTTCATAGAGTCAAAGATCAATAACTGACTAGTGGATAGCTTGATGATCATTAAGATCCAGTGATTGCTGCATAGGAAGAATATAATAATCATAACTCGATAAACTATGGGCCGTGCCACGTATAAAAAATGACATTATAATTAATAACACTCACTCGCCGCCGTATGGGAAGAGAATCGTTGTCTTCTTGCTTTAGTTTCTCTATCATCGCCTTGAGATTCGCCTCAGCTTCAACTTCCCAATTAGGAGTAACTGGGTCTTTGAATACGATATAAGGATCAATGAATCCAATGGTATCGTCCCTTCTTTTTTTATGACCTCATCTCATATCTGCAAATATATATCGAAGAACATATATGTAGTGTGAGCTAGGATATATAATTTATAAACAATATAATAACAGGCGCGGTGCTATAATGACTTACAGACAATAGCAGCTCAAGAGTGACTTGTCGAGCGAGTCCTGGTGGTATAGCTGGTGTAATTCACTGAATTCAATGAACATGGTATCATCGCCACGGAAGAAGTGCTCGTTGCGAATTTTGACCAATATGTAATTCTCTTTTCTGGCACACACATCTAGGTACCACTTGTTCAACAAGTACATTTGTGTGCTTAGTTCTGCGTATTTCTCAGGGTTGTAGAGTGGCTTGCCATGTTCATATTTCCTCCAGGTATCAACAACTTGTGCACTCTCGATGTGTCCACTTTGGAAGAGTTGCTGAAAATTGAAACCGGTAGATAGCATGAAGTCACCAAGGTCATCCAAATTGATATTTGAAGGCACAATCTCCATGTACGATTCGTTTGAACCATATGGATCACTTACAACTAGGGGTTCAATCTGCTTCGATTGTTCCCCAAGTTGTGGAACATTTTTCCCTGCTGTCTTTTTCTTCGACTTCTCAATAGTTTTGATGAGGGTTCAGTCATAGTCTGATGGCGGCGAGGGCTTACGACCTTCACGCAACATTCTAGCTTTTTCGTCCACCTTTTGCCTCAGTGCATTTGGATGCATGTAAAAGTACGGCTTGGGCGGGTTTTGCCTTCAATGCTAATCTTTGTTGTTTCATTTTCTCAAAGTAATCAACAACCACTTTTCTTGCCTCTGCACTTTTTTGCTCTTCAGTCATGGCAGAAGGCAATTTTTGAGGGATAGTTTTTGCCTTCTTCTTCTTCGGCGGGGACGAGGACTTCGTTCGCACCCTCTTAGTGGATATTTTTTTGGACATTGGAGGGGGCGGAGCCAGTTGTGACGGAGGGGGCGGAGGAGTCGGAGACCTACTTGGGGGTGGCGGAGGTGCCTGAGGCGTTGGAGACCTCGATGGGGGTGGTGGGGGTGCCTGAGGCATCGGAGACCTCGCTTGGCGGAGGTGCCTGAGTCGTCGGAGACCTTGGCGGAGGGGGCTGAGGCGTTGGAGACCTCTTTGGAGCACTTGTGGTGGTCTGGTGAATGAAATAATTGGACTTAGCTACCCCTCCAACCTAGGTGATCAGTATAGCAAATAAACGAATGTGAGAATCTGACAAAATTAATTATTACTTAATTATTTCTCATGTACATACCTCCAGGGAGGGGCGGAGAAGGTGACACCCCAGGAATGACGATTTAGCGCTTGCGCCATTGAATGAATGCATGCTCTACCTCTCCTAAAGTCTTCTCCCCATCACCTCCGGGAATGTCAAGAGGCACATCACTGAATCCAGAGAGTACCCTATCCACCGACACCTTAGCATATCCAGGTTGGATTGGTTGCCCATGGATTACCTGCTCAGTGGCGACAGGGGAAACAATAGCTGTAGCCACTAGGACTGTGGCATTGTCCTTTGGAATGTGCAACTCACATGCTGTCATATATTGTGTGACATCATCCACGGGAAAGCGAAGCCCTACATCTCCTTGAGCTGTCATGTCCGTGGAAGCACAACTGCTTTTCATCTAATCAGGGGGGCTAATGTTGACCCCAGGTCCCATCGCTGATGTAGACTGTTCTAGGGTGCTCAATTGTCGTTTGATCTCCTGCATTTCTTCTTGTATTTTCTTTTCCCATTCTTGCGCCTGTAACACAAACTCCTCCAGACGACGGAGCCTCTCGTTCTCCTCGTCCTTCTTTCTCTGGCGGCTTCTATACGTTCCTCTATCCTCAGGAAAACCATGCGACCATGGGATAGCACCTTTGCCTCTTGTTCGCCCACCGTGCTCAGCACTTTCTAGGGCATACGTTAATTCATCTTTATCTCTGTCGGGCTTGAACGCACCGCTAGCGGAAGCATGTACCGCAAAAAAGTAACCTTTTCTGCTGCCCTTTGGATTTGTTCGCCATACACTACCTGTTCAATCTCCAGGTCCAGCCTGTCACCATGCGCGAAAAACCAATTCTTGGCACGGTCGGGCCAATGGAGTGAAGCCGGCATGAGCCCCTTGGCAACTACATCTGCTTCCATCTTCTCCCACTTGGGGACGGCACTGTTGTAGCCACCGGATCCCATGCGATGGTGGTATGTCTTCTGCCGGGCATTCTGTTGGTTCCTCCGCACCTGTTGTTCACCTTCTTCTGAGGTCTTGAACTGTACGAACTCATCCCAATATGGCCTCAACTTTGAAACTGGGCCCGGAGCATTGAAATCCGGCGTCAAGTTCTTCTTCACATAATCATTATATAACCTTTTCTTCCAAGTCTGGAATTGTGTTGCCATCTTCTTCATAGCCCAACTCCTCACTAGCTCTTTCAAAGCATCATCGGCTCCTTCAAGTGTGAAATGTGCCATGATATCATTCCAAATCAAATTCTTGTCAAGATCGGAGACATAACTGATATGAGGAGCGTCTTTCTTCTGTTTCCACTCTCGAACACTGATGGGGAGCCTGTCGCTTACAAGGTACCCACAATGATAAATAAACTTCTTGACGTTTGGTCCAAGTGGTTCTCCTGTCTCTCTGTTGAAATCAGAGATTACGAAGTGGCCCTCCAACGACTTTGCCAGGCCTCGTACATTTTGACTCTTCGTCGTCGTTGTCGATCCAGAGAGTTATGGATTTAGAAAAAAATAGTTCAATAAGTATATTTGCTCATCACTGATAATTTCATATATTTCACATGTTTATATACATGTATACACATATATATTTTATTTATTTATACCTCGCCGATAATCTCTTGCTCATCGTGAAGGTTCAAGTATTGTGCGTGTCATCTACCGTCTGCTAGTTATCAACTTCGTCGTATTGACCTCCAGCGATCATATTCATCATGACATCCTCCATGTTTTGATTAAGATCGGCCTAATAATCGGGACTATATATGAAATTGAGATATATACGAAATTAAAATTGAGATACATATATATATGAAATATTGATATATACATATAAATCCTAACCCTAAACACACATATATAAGAAATTACAGAAAACCCGGCTAAAACCCTAACCCTAAATATATATATATATATATATATATATATATATATATATATATATATATATATATATATATATATGAAAATTATTTTCTACTCCTAGGGAGTAATTACTTCTATGTTTATATCTTCAGATTTAGGGCATATATGATCGAATGAAGTGTATTTGCATGAAGTATATGATCATACTAAACCATCTATGGCAGTATATTTGTCAAGCATACATGCATACATCGAGTATGTGGTCATACTTATTTTATATACTACAGTAGGTGGTATTTTCGTAATATATTAAAAAGTATAGATTTCCTTAAAAAAAATTCGCATAGAAAGATTTAGAGCACCATAATATAAGTATGTAAACATACTCAAAGTAATAAACAAATATGAACACATACGCAATGTGGTTTTTTAAAGATGGGAGTAACTACTTCCGGAAGTATAGAAAATACACTATATATATATATATATATATATATATATATATATATATATATATATATATATATATATATATGAGAATTGAGATACATGAAAAGAAAAATTGAGATATACAAACCATAACCCTAAAACCTATACATATCATCATTTATATAAATCATGCATATACATTATATATACACATATATTTGAAATTGAGATATATACGTATACTAAATTGAGATATGAAAATATATATCACACTTATATCAATTTCACAATACTTCATATACATATACCAATTTCAAACTTAACATATACATATATCAATTTCATAATATTTCATATATATGTTTTAATTTAACACACACACACACACACACACACATATATATATATATATGCACACACATCTATATCACAATTTTACATTTTAATTTTTTTCTCTCTTGGCCGGCGGCGCGCCTCACCTCGGCGTGCGGGGTCGAGGGCAGGGCCGGGGCCGGGGCCGGGACCGCATCGACGTCAGCGGCGCGGGGCCGGTGGTGCGCTGCACGGGCGCAAGCGGCGGCGGCCGGGGCGAGAGCAGCGGCGGCGGGCGGCCGTACGTGGGACGCAGCCGCGAGCGCGCGGGGTCGAGTAGTCCGGGGCCGGAGGCGTCGATTGAGGCCGGCGGCGCGCGGGGTCGTGCGAGGGCAGCTCGGCGTGGCGCGAATCACGGCTTTGGCGGAGGTGCACGGCTGTGGCGGCGTAGCACCGCGGTAGTGGAGGCGCACGGCGGTGGCGGGGGCGGAGGCGTGGATCGGACGGCGACGACGATCTCCCTGCTCTGCTGCTAAGCCTAGAAACTGACAGTGGCGTGGAAGAGGAGGAGGAGGAGGAGGAGGGACGCTGTGCCTTTTATAGGCGGGGCACCTTTACTCCCGGTTGGTGTTACCAACCCTTTGCTCCCGGTTGGTAATAAGAACCGGGAGTAGAGGTCCAACCTTTAATACTAACCGGGAGTAAAGGTCCCTTCCCGCTCGACTGGGTTACCAACCGGGAGTAAAGGTGAATTTTTCCCAGTTCCCGCCAGTTGCTAATTTAGCCTTCACCATTTGTTTAATTTGTTATAAATAGAATTTAATGTAATAATTGCATAAAAATTAATTACTTAGAATATTTTTTCATAAAAATGATCTTTATTTTTCTTTTCCTTTACTATAACTATGATAAATCTTAAATGTAAAAGTATTTTATTTATTCTTGTATATACCCATTTTTATTAGAAAATAATCACTGTTTTATTAATGCAAAAATATATTTTTAATTTAAATATATTGAAACTATTGGATTTCGATAGGATATTTGTTTTCGCATCATTTCAACGTTTGAAATTTGTTTTTAAGTGCTTATTGTCCAAAATAGTCGTCAGACATCATGAAACATATGAAATTAAATTTCAACATATATAGAAAATTTTGCATTCATAGTTTTTACATAATATATATTACACATTATTACACATCACTACATCAAGCCACAACAGCAGTGAAGACCTTCTTGAGGTATGTTCCTTGATCATGATCGCGCCGTAACCATGAATTGTCTTCATTATTTAGCGCGATGCTTGGGTCCTTATTCACTATGAACGGTGAAATTCGGTCATCCTTTTCATAATCCTCTGATAGGTCTGACTGATCCTCGATTCCCACAATGTTTCTTTTTTCTGAAAAGAACAATGTGACGCTTTGGCTCGTTGATTGAGTTGTCGTTTCTCCCCCTCTTTGGTTTCGTAGACATATCCTTGACATAGAACACCTGAGTGACATCCTTGGTGAGAACAAATGGTTCATCCTTGTACCCAATATTGTTGAGATCCACAGACGTCATTCCATACTCATTGTCGACTGTTACCCTGCCGTTGGTCCCTTTCACCCATTGACACCGAAACAAAGGTACCATAAAATTAGGTCCATAGTCTAGTTCCCATATGTCCTCTATACGGGCATAATATGTTTGTTTATTCCCGTTTGGATCTGTGGCATCTACGTGGACACTGTTTTGGTTGGTGCTCCTTTTATATTGGGCCACTGTGTAAAATGTATTTCCATTTATCTCATACCCTTTGTAAGTGAGAATATGCCACGATGGTTCTCTAGCCAACAAATACAGTTGCTCATCAAAACTCTTATCACCTTGACATTTTTTTCGCAGCCAACCACTGAAAGTTTTCATGTGGTGACGTGTAATCCAAGCTTCAGTTTTCCCTGCAAACTCGTTTCTGAGGAGTTTCATATGCGTCTGGATATACGGAGCCACCAATGAAGAGTTTTGCAGAACCGTGTAGTGTGCTTTATTGAAACGATCATCCTCCATACCGATATATGTTTTCTTCCCTAGTGTTCCCTTACCACTTAGTCTGCCCTCATATCGTGATTCAGACACACCAATCGGGTCAAGGTCGGGAATGAAGTCAATACAGAACTCAATGACCTCCTCTGTTCCGTATCCATTTGCTATGCTTCCTTCTGGTCGAGCACGATTGTGTACATATTTCTTCAGGACTCCCATGAACCTTTCAAAGGGAAACATGTTGTGTAGGAACACAGGACCGAGAACACTAATCTCCTTGACCAGATGAACTAGGAGGTGAGTCATGATATTAAAGAAGGATGGGGGGAACATCAACTCAAAGCTGACAAGGCACTGAACCACATCATTCTGTAGCTTTGCTAGATCCAGTGGATTGATTGCCTTCTGAGAAATTGCATTGAGGAATGCACATAGCTTCACGGTGGCTAAACGTACATTTGGAGGGAGAATTCCTTTCAAAGCAACTTGAAGCAATTGTGTCGTAAGCACGTGGCAGTCATGGGACTTTAAGTTTAGAAATTTCTTCTCTGCCACGTTGATTATACCCTTTACATTCGAGGAGAATCCAGATAGGACCTTGATGCTATCTAGACATTCGAACATGCTTTCCTTCTCTTCTTTGCTAAGAGTGTAGCTAGTGGGTCTTAAGTAACGGCGTCCATCTTTTGTCTTCTCTGGATGAAGGTTATCTCGTTCTTTTAAACACTGCAGGTCTTGTCGTGCTTCAATTGTGTCTTTCAACTTCCCGTACACACCCATGAAGCCGAGTACACTACTAGATTTGGATCCAATTGCCACGCGACGTCATATGCAATACAACAAATTTCGTTGCAAAGAGGGGTGTGTTTTGCAACATTTTCATTTGCCGTTGCAAAAAGTGAGGTCTATAGCAACTCTTTTGTCAAAAGTGTTGCTATAGGTTCCGAACATTGCCATGATGACACTACGTTGCATTAGTACTGATTGGTGTTGCAATTGTCAGGTGCTCTTGCAACCATATAAGATAGTGTTGCTATTACTTGTACCTATTGCCACATTTTTGTTGGGTTGCAAAATTTTTCACGACCATTGCAATAGGTAGACTGTGTATTGCAGCTAAATTTCTAAGTCGATGCAATAATATGGTGCTATGGCCACATTTTTGTGTCGTTGTAATATTTATGAGAACCATTGCAATAGGTAACAGTGTATTACAACTATATTTTTAAGTCGAAGCAATAGTGTGAAGATATGACCACTGCTTTGTATCGTTGCAATATTTATGAGGACCATTGCAACAGGTAGCTTTCTTTTTGCAACTAAATTTTTAAAGCGATGCAAATTTATGTTTCTATTGCCACAGTTGGGTTTGGTTGTTATTCAATCCTAGCGTTGCTACAATGTGCTGATGTAGTAAACAGGTATTTGGTGGCTCTTCGCATTGTCAATACTCAGGCCGAGGCACGGCGAGAAAGGCATGCTATTGAGATAGAGATGCATCTTTGAAAATTCGTTCTAGCCGCCTCTTCTCTACTCTAGTTGTGTGTCGCGATCGATCCAATCCAATATACATGTAGGCAACATCTATACATGTCAGCACAATATATATGTATACATGTTGGCACAGTATACATGTAGGCAACGTCATCTGATACACATTATACGTGTTGGCACCATAAATTGCTATCTCGCTTCCATAGCTCCGGAAGATATTTATGGAGTCATGTCTAGCAACAATTCAAATATAGAAGCTAATAATTATCTAATATTCTCTAGTCTTCAATACACATTATCTAACACACATTATACGTGTGATGTCCTCATATGAATTTCTATATGATTCTTGTACATCTACAATATATTCAGTATATGTATTGGTGCTCTTTCATTCCTTATTTTTCTCCGAGTCCTGCCTTTGTGCCTCATATGAATTTCTTTATAATTTTTGTACATCTGAAAAGAATTAGTATATGTGTTGGTGCTCAAGGGTCATCATGATACTGAATTGGTGCCTGGCTGGAGCTAAGAAGCTTCAGGGCCTAGGCTGGCAAGGGGGCAATCTAGTGGAGTAGGTATAGTTGGGTCAGGTATTTCTTCAATACCTTAGGTTTCTCTGTTCCTTTTTTTTGAACCCAACTCTCATATTTGGTCCCCGTATGAGGGATGGGCGTTGTATGGGGACTAACCTTTTTTTCTCTCTAAAGCAATGAAACACAGCTCTTCTGCGCTTTCAAAAAAAATGATACTGAATTGGAACCTGTGCTTAGAAGAAGCATAATACTAGATTGTTAAACTGTAGCCAACAACTGCATTTATACCTTCATTACTTAAACTTTGTTGCTTGAGTGATACTATATTAGAAGGTTTCACTGTCTTCATTTATATAGACATTTGTCATTGGAACTTTGATAATTTTTGCCTTATTTCTATGGTATGCTTCCTTCCTTGGTCATAGACATCGGCTAGTCCAGTGATAACCATGTACATGGTTTTCTTGCAGAGCAGTTGTGGTTTCATTAGCATTGTTGCTTATCGCTGTTGTTTTATTCTGATCATGAGATACTTGGATCCTTGCTCTGCCACTAAAACTTATTCAGATACATGTTTGTATGTTAATTCTATTTGCAAATTCAGCCTTTAATACAAAGCTAATGGCTTAATACGAAGTGTTAATGTAATGTTAGCACGGACATATATTTTATTGGTCATCCATATATGGCTTTCCAGTGCATTTAGTTTTGTGTATTTTCAGTTTCCAAATTATGCATCTCATCCACACTTGTTTGATTATTCAGCAAACAGAATGCTTAGAGCGCCTAGGAGATAGCATCACGAGGTCTCTTTTTTTCACTGTTATTGTGATGTAAATGATTGAACATGAATTGTCTAGGCAGTGGATGATTTACCTGAGATCTGTAATAAAATACTATGTTCAGTTTAACTTCTCAAATAAAAGCTTGCTCCATTGCACTTGGACGTTGTTGACATGAAATTTCTCATGTCTCCATATTCACAGCTTGTATTTCTTGGTGCCCAGGCAATGGAAGATGTGGTGGATAGAGCCAACAATGACAGGTGAAGGAGAAGAGAGCACTGGCACTGATCACAAGTGAAGCAATTATAAAATACGAAACAAGCTATGCCCAAGCACGGTCATAAAGGCGCAAGTGCTGTAGAGATGCTAGATAATTTTGTAGCTCTGCAAGTTTTGAGATTTCATGAAATTCTCTGTGTAGATACTATTTCAACAGATTATCTATTTAATGAATAAATGCCTATTTTGGCTTAATGGCTTTATCCAAATGCTTTAATGATGTAAATTGAGTTTCTAATTAATTAATGGCGTTGCAATATTGTCTGATGACACTAAACCAAAAACTGTTGTACAAGTGGCTATTGGCAACTATTATTTTTTGGCAATATATCTAATAGCAACGACCAATCCACGTAGTAACAGAGGCTACGCCTTATAGCAATGACATGGTGACTGTAGCAATTGCACATGTTGCAACCACTTCTTGCTGTTGCAAAATAAGTCTTGTTGCCACACTAATTATGCGTAGCAATAGCAGATGCACTTAATAGCAACCAACTCTTGGGCGTGGCAATTGTACATATTGCAACCATCTCTGGATGTTGCAAGATAAGTCTTGTTGCCACGCACATTATGCGATGCAATAGAGGACGCACCTTCTAGCAATGAAACCTTGGTCGTGGCAATTACACATATTGCCACCAATTATTAGTGTTGCAATAGAATCCTTCTTGCCACACATGTTTAGCGTAGCAATACATTCTATTGCAACACACATTTGTCGTTGTTAGTGCAACATTTGCTACGGCATAGACGTGTTGGCATTGCAAGGTCTAGCAACACCAAAGGCGTTGCATTAGTCGCACTTGCCACACCTGCAACTGTAGCAAAAGTTTAAAGTTGCAACATTCTAGGCGTTGTGTTTCCAAAATGCATTTGCAACGGTTTGCAGAAAAGCGTTGTCCAAATAAATACCCACACAAGCGTTTGCAACGCCTCCCAACGAAAAAAAAGCGTTGCCATTTTTGTAATTGCAACTATTTTGGGCCTATTGCAACACATTTCAAGCGTTGCAAAAAAGTACAAATTTAGTAGTGGTAGATTTACACAAAGATTCTTCGTGAGGTGCATGACGTCGATCGAACTGCGGACCTCAATGAGTTTTCCAATATGGAAGCTCCCAAAATATGGACTTCTTCTTCCACATGGGTGCGCACCCGGAAGCATCCTTCGGAACAGGTTCGCTGTTAGGTCCCTTTCCAAAGAGTACTTTCACATCCTTGACCGTATTGAGTACATCCTCTCCAGTTTGGTTGAGAGGCTTTGTCCGAGTGTCTGCCTTACCTTTACAATGCTTGCCTTTCTTTCTTAGCGGGTGTGTCGCAGGAAGAAACCGGCGATGGACAAGGTATACGATCCTTCGGTATTTTTTCAAATATATGCTGTCGATGTCTTCAAAACAGTGTGTGCAAGCATTATATCCCTTGTTTGTCTGTCCTGAAAGATTACTTAGAGCAGGCCAATCATTAATTGTTACGAACAACAATGCTCACAGGTCAAAGTGTTCCTGCTTGTGCTCGTCCCACACACGTACATCAGGTTTACCCCACAGGATTAGAACTTCGTCAACTAGATGCCTTAGATATACATCGATGTCATTGCCAGGTTGCTTTGGACCTTGGATGAGCACAGGCATCATCATGAACTTTCGCTTCATGCACAACCATGGAGGAAGATTGTAGATACATAGCGTAACAGGCCAAGTGCTATGACTGCTGCTCTGCTCCCCAAAAGGGTTCATGCCATCTGTACTTAAAGTAAACTTTAAGTTTCTTGCGTCAGCTGTGAAATTAGGGAATTATCTGTCAATTGCTCTCTACAGAGACCCATCCGCAGGGTGTCTTAACATATTCTCTACCTTACGGTCTTCTTTGTGCCATCGCAGTAACTTTGCATGGTCTCTGTTTCTGAACAAACATTTCAAGCGTGGTATTATAGGAGCATACCACATAACCTTCGCAGGGATTTTCTTCCTGGGACGTTCTCCGTCACCCTCGGCATCACCAGGGTCATCTCTTCGGATCTTATAGTGTGATGCATGACATACGGGGCATGCTTCTAGATTCTCATAGTCCTTGCCATGGTACAGGATGCAGTCATTGGGACATGCATGTATCTTCTGGATTTCTAACCCCAAAGGACATACAGCCTGCTTTGCTTCATATGTAGTGGAGGGCAATTCGTTATCCTTCGGAAGCATCCTCTTTTCGATCTGCAGTAACTGTCCAAATCCCTTATCGGATAAACCATTCTTTGCCTTCCATTGTAACAACTCTAGTATGGTACCCAACTTTTTCTGGCCCGCATCGCAGGTTGGGTAAAGTAATTTCTTGTGATCCTCTAACATGCGATCGAACTTGATCTTCTCTTTTTCACTTTCGCATTCTCGCTGTGCATCACATATGGCCTGACCAAGATCATCAGCGGGCTCATCTTCTTTAGCTACGTCTTCTTCGGCTTCCCCCATTGCAATGTCATGTAAAGGACTGTATTGGGCAAATATATCATCATCCCCTTCTTCTTCATCTTCGCACTCTTCTATTGCAACCCCGTTTTCTCCATGCTTGGTCCAACATATATAGTTTTGCATGAAACCCGACTTAAACAAGTGTGAATGGAGAGTCCTTGAGTAAGCATACTCCTTCAAATTCTTGCATACAGCACATGGATAACACATGAAACCATCACGCTTGTTTTCCTCGGCCACACTCAAGAACATATCCACGCCCGTAATGAATTCTCCGGAGCGTCGGCGATCAGCGTTGTACATCCAGTGTCGGCTCATCTGCATTGCAAGACATACCGTATGAAAACCTTGAAGATAATTACTTAATTGCACAACACCAGTCATCTTGTTCAATTAAAATGCAAGCCTACAGGCACAAACTAATCACTTTATGTTAAGCTCACTATAATGTACACGATCCTAACTAGCACTAAACAGACTAAAACTAAAATGCACTTCAGCAGCATAAGGATCTGATGACCAATCCCAATTAGAATAGACAGATCATTCGCTTCCTCTGTCTCGATGGGCTGCTTGTGCTGGCTCACTGCGTCACCTGTCTGATTGTTTTGCACGTGTTGAACATACTCTTCCTCTCAGTACCATCCTTTACATCCGGTGCCGTCCCACTGAAATTATAACAACAATTAAGAACTTTAATTAAAACCATCAGGAGAATGTAAAAAATAACCATAGTATGTCAAATGAGATCCAATAACTCACATTGCGATCCGAGCACTTGTAGAAGATACGGCCTTTGTTGGGACACTCCTTCCTCACTTGAAACTCCATGACAATCTTCTGCTTACACTCGCCACACGCAATGAGAGGGAGGTGCGGCCTAAGTCGCTTACAGACCCGATGAGAGTTCGAGGAGCCAGAAGGAGTCGCCATCTACTCTCTATATTCATTTTTAAAATTGCTATAAATTTAACCTTAAAGCCCCACAAATTAAAAAATAAACTACATAAATTGCTATGAATATTCACTAATAATATGATTATTAAGCTACATATATGAAAACAAATAAAAGGTGCATACTAGTTAGAACAAAGAACTACAAGCTTTCACCATCTAAACATACAAACTATCAAGTGAATACAAGTATAAATGCTCACAAATCAAGAAATCAACCAAAGGTGTGAAATTAGCTAGATAACCTCTAAAATCAAGTATAAATGACCATGAAATGAGATATACAAGTAATGAAGGTGTGAGATTGAAGTTAGTAACCTCTGAAACCAAAGAATCGATGTAGAAGTGGAAGAAATCGTGTGGTGGCCGAAGAACACAGAAGCAAGAGCAAGAACAAAGTGTGCTCGGGGTGAAGGTGGAAGAAGGAGAATTTGAGCTTATATAGGTAGGGACTTTTACTCCCGGTTGGTAATACCAACCGGGAATAAATGCCTGTTTTTAGCCCCGGCTGATGGTCCCAACCGGGATTAGACCTTTACTCCCGGTTGGAGCCACTAACCGGGACTAAAGACTCCTGGTTGGTAATACCAACCGGGAGTAAAGGTCCCCTACACACCTGCGTGCCCAAGCCACTAGCCGTTGGGCATGGACCTTTAGTCCCGGTTGGTGTCTGGAACCGGGACTAAAGCTGTCCGAACATAGTTCACAGACTCTTACAACCGCAGCAACTAAGTTCACAGACTCATAATTCAACTAAGTTCACAGACTCATAATTCAGTACAAAAGTGGTTCACAAATACCGCAGCGAGTTCACAGAATCATAGTTCAGTATAACAGAGGTTCACATATACAAGTTCACAACAACAAGTTCAAATACACATCAAATTCACAAATCCGACAAATAAGGACTGAAGGGAGGATCACATATGCATCAAGCACCGTCATCCTTGGATGAAGTATCCTTAGATTCAGTGGTTTGCGCTTTCTTTGCCACATGTGCCTCGTCATCCTTGGTTTCAGTATTCTTCGTACCAACATATTTAAATGCGATGTATTAGGTATAATTTATATGTATAATTTACCGTCCA
The DNA here is from genome assembly GCA_038502445.1 of Eremochloa ophiuroides. Taxonomy (NCBI): domain Eukaryota; kingdom Viridiplantae; phylum Streptophyta; class Magnoliopsida; order Poales; family Poaceae; genus Eremochloa; species Eremochloa ophiuroides. The sequence goes on along the minus strand of JAHLJS010000003.1, from coordinate 16,219,889 downwards.
GTTGCATAAATAAAAATTGTAGCTGAACTATTGTAATACCCTGGGTATTACGAAATAAATAACCTGCCATGTCATCATATTTAACTTAATTAATTTGCATATGATTGTGCTTAGGGACTTAGAGTGGTTTGGATTGATAAAGTATTGGATTGAAAATTTAAAATCCTAATTGCATATTTGAAATAACCCTAGATTTAGCCCCAAAACCCTAATTCAAAATCTAGAAGGAATCTGGGGGTGATCCTTTAATGAAAGTTGTAGATCTATTTAAATGTGACAACTTTTATTTTTGGAGATTTTGAAGTTCTGTTATGAAAATTTGAATTTAACTCAAAACAGTGAATTAAAAAAAAATTGAATTTGAAATGCCATTTCAAAAATTAATTGGAATCTGACAAAACTTCCTTAATAAAAGTTGTAAAGCTCTCTGAGGGGAACAACTTCTATTTTAGCCATTTTTCAAGTTCTTGAGAAAAATCAAAAGTAATTTCTAGATTTTAGTTTGAAATTCAAAAACCCATTTCACCCCCTTTTCCATAGTTTTCAAATTTGGCCGAATTTGGGGTAGATCCGAAAATCAAAAATGTTCAGCAGGAAAAATGCTACAACTTTGGTATTTGTGGTTTTTAATTTTTATACACAAATTTGGGAGATATTTGTACAAAAGACAAAAGTGGAGTATGTAGAGCTACAGTAGCCGGGGGATGGGCTTCGTCCTCCCTCCCCTGTTCGCACGCCGCCGGCGTGGCCGAGTGACGCCGGCCTGTCCTTGCGCGTTCCTGCTCCCACGATGGCAAAGTTGACTCGCGGGCTTCTCCTTCTCCCTCTCCAACCCGTTTCCCTTCCTATATAGGTGCCGGCGGCCTTCTTCCTTCTTTTTCTTCTTCCCAGCCACCGGCGAGTTCTTCTCGGTTTTCGGTCGCGTCCGCCGTCTACCATCCCCCACCACCCAATCCGTCTTGCACCTTGCCTGGAGGCTCCCTTGCGCGTCGTTTGGACTTGTTGGTGTGAGCCGTGGTGCCCGGGTTACGTCGCAGAGCGCGTCGTCATCATCGCGGGCGGTCGGAGCGCCGCCGCGAGCTTCGTGCCGTGCCGGGCTTGATTGGGTGAGCCCTGGGATCCTCTAACCCATGTCCTAAATTCTCTATGGTCTGTAGTTTCTTACTCTCGCGCCGCTTGGTTCTGTGGTGGCCCAGTGTCGCCGGAACGAATTGTTGCCGCCGGAGCCGAGTCGCCGCGTACGCTACGAGTCTCGTGGTGAGCTCCTGGTTCTCCCCAACCCCTCTGTTATTACCTCGCGGGTCCGGCGTGGGCGGCGTAGATCCGCCGGGCTGCGCGTCCGCCATGGGCGAGCTTCGGCTCGTCGTAGGCGATTAGGGTAGGAGCTGAGCATGCCTGGGTGTTCCCTTAGCTCTAGGGCGTGGACTGACGCGGTCAGTTTCGCTGTTGAAGTCGCCGGCGGCGATACCCGTGGCGGACCGCCGCGTGCCGGTGCGTGCGCGAGCTGGCGGGAGGTAGGAGGAGGAGCTGACAGGCGGGGCCCGCCTGTCAGCGCCTCAGCTCGCGCAGGCGCGGGTCGCGTGCGCGCGGGAGACGACGCGCGTGATAGTGGGCCGGCCCAGTTCGGGTGCGGGCGCGGGCAGCGCGGCGGGGGCGAGTGGCCGGGCCGAGCCGGTTGTGTGGGCCGCCTCGGGCCGGTTTCGCTTTTCCCATTTTCCAGCGATTTTCAATAGCCTTTTTCAAATTTATTTCTATGAATAGTGCTGATGTTTGTCAATTTCATAGGAATTAATCTGTGGCCTGAAAAATCATGAAAAATTTTGTGGTAGCTCTCTGTGATGTATAGAATTTAATAAAAATATCATATGTTCATTTTAGACCTTTTCTGTTAGGGGTAAAAATCAGCCAAATAAATGGATAATGCAACTTTGTTGATTTTTAATAAATTGTAGGTAACTCCAAAAATCATGAAATTAATTGTGGCTCTGTTTAATGATGAAATCTAGCTGTTAGTGAAATTTGGTCACAATTGGAGTTAGTTTGGTCAGTTAGTAAATATATGTGAAATTAGGAAAAATAAATAAAATGAGTAGAAGAAATGGATTTAGGGTTTTGTGTGGATTTTGGATTGATTGAAGCTCAAGGATCCACCCCTATATGATCCTTGGCAATAAAAGATGTTAGTGTAAGGTCAAAGTCGTAAAAGTCGTGCAACGGCTTTCCATGACTGCTAAAATCATCTCTTTAATAATTGCTGTATAATTTTTTATCTCCGTTTACAACTTTTCCGTGAAGGAAAGTTGTACTCAAGATGTTAATCATTGATTATTGCATTCCTATAAAGACTGT